>ML677366.1:24133474-24222243 GCA_007922305.1 Dermatemys mawii
GTGCTCATAGGAGGGGATGGAATGGAGCAAGAAGAGGCAGGGCAGGAGCAGAGCAGGGGTGGGAAGAGGCAGGGCAGGAGTTTGGGGGAAGGAGTGAAGTGGGGGCAGGACTGGGGCAGAGCTGGGAGGTTGAGAATCCCCCAGCACATTAGAAAGTCAGTGCGTCTCATTAGATTTCTTTCTCTAAGTTTTACGGATGGAAAGTAAGGGCATAAGTATGCTAGAGAGAGTTTACAGCGGTGCAGCTGCATTGATGCCAATGGAAGACACTCTCAGTTGATTACTCCAGTCCCTGTGAGCAGCAGAAGCTATGTCAGCAGAAGTTGTTCTCCTGCCAGCATAGCACTGTCCACACTGATGCTTATGTTGGTGTAACTTAGGTCACTTAGAGGGGTGATTTATTCAGGCCCCTGAGCAACATAAATTATGCCAACATAAGCTGTAGCGTAGACATAGCCTTAGTATTTTCCATTCCACATTACTGCAATAGGACTTCTTAGAAAAAAGCTCCTACTGTGTTTTGTGCTTTTAAGAGAGGTTCTTTTAGTGCATTTATACTAAAAGTATTATCTAAATAAAAAAATAAATTGTCTCAAATTCAAGCCATTGCCCACTGTAGATAAAATTTTAGAAAGTCTTAATACACAGTGGAAGTCTCAGTTATAAAAGACATCTTGCCTCATACTGTAGCTGAATTAGACTCATACAATTTAGTCTCCTCAGGGCTTGGCTACACTGGAAACTTTAACGTTCTGTCATGGGAATGCTTGCTCCCATGGCAGCATTTTGAAGTGCACGTGTGGTCATGAGTGAGCGCTGGGAGAGAGGCCTCCCAGTGCCCCTGGTGATCCACCTCCACCAGAGGATTAGCTCTGAGTGTGCTTGGAGTCTGTCCACACTAGTGCTTTAAAGCGCTCAGACTTGCTGCGCACAGGGGAGTGATTTCACATCCCTGAGCCAGCAAGTTAGAGCACTATAAAATGTAAACGAAACGAGGAATACATGTAGCACCTTAGAGACTAACCAGTTTATTTCAGCATAAGCTTTCGTGGGCTATAGCCCACTTCATCGGATGCACAGAATGGAACAGAGGTAAGATGCATTTATACACACAGAAAGAAAAAGAAAGTAGTAAATTAGAAGTTGTAAATATAAAATGTAAGTGTAGCCAAGCCGTTAGTCTTTCTCAGACTAATTTTTATGTAATTGGGACTGGAGTGTTTTACAAGGAAAAGGAAAAGAAAGGATCATCCCCAGGAGATCCAAAAGTAAGGACATCTCTTTAACTCAATAACAGAAGTCCCCTGGACTTCAGTGGGAGCAGGAGTTGGCAAAACTGCCAGTGAAGTCAATCTCTCTTTTTTCTGGTGTTAGGGAAGCATCTTACATTCATGTCTTTCAGAGTATGGTTCTTTTAGCAGATGACTTTTAAAAAATAAAACAAACAAGCTTAACAGCTGCTTCAGCAATTCTATATATTGAGCATATTAAGCTCAATATATAGTAATTACAAATCTATTTATTCCAATTTTCTTCTTGAATTCTTATTTTAAAATACCTAATTCAATTGTACCTTTTACTTATTTATTGGTGCCCTCTTCTATTGTTGGCAATAGAAGGCAGAAGGTGCATTTATTAAAAACACTATGACTCTTCTCCATGAATATATCGTGTTTGCTCAGCGATGATGATATAATCATGTGGAGATCTAAGTTGACCTGCCTTGTATATGGACAGAATCATATAAAAAGGGAGGTTTAGCTTGGACATTAGGAAAAACTTTGTAACTGTCAGGGTGGTTAAGCACTAGAATAAATTGCCTAGGGAGGGAAGCTGTGGAATCTCATCACTGGAGATTTAAGAGCAGGTTCGATGCACACCTGTCAGATATGGTCTAGATATTATTTACTCCTGCTACGAGCACAGGGGACTGGACTAGATGACTTCTCAAGGTCCCTTCCAATCCTATGATTCTATGAAAAGGATAAAGTGTAACAAATTATCTTTTTTAAAAAAAAAATAAAGGGGGGGGGGAATCCTCGTGGTTTTTGCTGATACAGACTAACATGGCTACCACTCTGAAATTATCTTTTGCTTTTTACTAAAGGACAAGCCCTACCCTCTACCCTCTCTTGCATATGAGCAGGGACCAAATAACTGGAACCACTATATTTCTAATATACATGGCTGAGGGCAAAGAGTGGCTTCACCAAGATCTCTTGCAGAACAGAGCGCAGCAGCCATGCTTCACAGACAACTGTGACTAAGCTGCATTACCAATCATGGAGTGACCGTGCAGGTTCCCCAGGATTTAGTGGGGAAGGCAGGGTTCTTCTCCCTTTGACAATCTTGGAGAGGCCTTGTGAGTGAGGAAGGCTTAGGAGGCCAGGATTTAGCTCTCTGGTGTAAAAACCCTCAGACCGACATATTCTATTCTAATGCAATCCTTCTTCTATGGAAGTAATAAAACCTAAGCATAATGTAACCCTACCAGGATTTGAGCTTGTGGTTCTAGGAAGGTTAGGATTTTCAAAACCCATGGCTAGACATCTAAATCACTCCTACTTTTCATGGATGGTACTATATGTTTCATCTGGAAATCTATTAAACAATAGCAATTATGAGATACAGGAATTAGCTGTCCACTGCTCTTCAGTTCTCCCTCCAGTGTTCCTATAATCAACAAGGGATACAAAAATACAAAGCAAGCCACTACCATTCCCACTTCCAAGAAACTGCTGTTGGAAATGAACCAATTCTGCACACTGAGATCAAGTCTCTATAGACTGGGTGTGCTGGTATTTCAGCCATTAAAAGCCTAGAACTAGAATTCCTATTTAACCACTAGGAAAACTAAAGTTTAGTATTCATGGGAACAGCTTTAAGATTTCTGGAAAAGTCAGATGGGTAACTGACACTTAAAATTGGAAAGCTAAATATTTCTTTAATACTAAATCTGTCTGTTAATGTAGCAGTACTACATACAGTCACATTAATCCATCCTCTACTACTGTATGCTACTTTAACCACTCTTTAGCCTGAGTATAGGTTCCAACACTTTGCTAAATGAATATGTATTCCTGATGCCGAGGTCAGGATCAATGAAAACCACAGCAAATTCCTCAGAGGAAATAATACATATTCCATATGTCTGGAGATAGCTTAACCTCAGAAAATGAATTTATCTCCATTATGACTAATTAAAACATTGCACATATGAAGTAGACCCATATATCAGGTTGCAGCATTAATTGCAGACTTCACACACATGCAAACTTAATTATTCAAAGTACAGTATCAAGCTAGGAAAAGTCCTTTTTCCTCTGATACGATGGGCTGAAGTCCTCACTTCCATACACATTCTGTATTTATTTACACCTGTGCAAATCAGACCAGCCAAATGTGTAAACAACCACACAAAGTGCAAGAAAGCAAAGAACCAGGCTAAATATATTTTAATAAATAGATAAGTGTAGTTCAGTATTGATACTTTGGGAATCCGGGATATAACCCCAGGATCCCCTATGTCAGATACTGAACTACCAATTTTTCTATCGCTTCAGCAAGATAATGTGAATTGGCTCATTTGCTTCAATGAGCATACATCCATATCCCCCTAAGCTCTGATACACCACACTGATCAGTATGGAATAAGAATCTGAACTGAACAAAGCTGGAATCTGAGTCCTTACATTATATTGGGAGGCATCACTAAGAGTGCATATGTTCACCCTACTGTGCCCATTCAGTCTCTCTGGAGGTCACTTAGCTGAGAAAGAACATGTCCCTCCTCATGGCATGGAAGGATGGTGTTATCTCCTGACGTCATCCCTTAGGAACCAAATGCATATACTGAAGTTAGACAAAGTCATCCTGGAAAGGGATTGGGCATTTGTATAAGAGCTACCCGACTGCCTCAAGGACAGATGGGAAAAGAGTCTCCTGTTCTGTTTAAGCATTCCTGGCTGTGGAGCCCAGCAGTGGCATGAACCTGATGAGAGTTCCACAATGTGGGTGTTGCAAAGGCCAGAATTTGGCTCTGTATATGGGGTATTGATTCTTTTTCACTATAAGCACTTCCCCCTGTATTCATACCTTCCTCTCCTAAAGCACAGCTGTAATTTAATCTGTTGCTATGGCCACACACGTTATCCCACCAATCTGTTACAAAAACCACAAACTTATTCCAAACAATCAAATATAGGTTAAAGCTATTTCTAATTCAATATAAGATAGGCAAAAATAATACATGTAAGAACTGAAAAGAAATCTGACTGCATGGAAAATATTGGTGGGGGCGGGGGGTATTGCAATGATCAGCAGATTTTTGTAGGAGTCTTCTGTCTGCTGAATCCAACAGTCTTTGGCTAGCAGAGTAGGTCCCAGTGCATATTTTATAGGGCAACAAACACCACTCATAAAAGACACTCTCCAGTTGTAGTTTCTCCATCCAAAAGAGAGATTAGGCATTACGCTCTGTCTGACTTTGGAATCAGTAATAATGTCTAAATTCTACGTAAAATGCTAATTCCTCCAAGAAGCAGAGCTGTAGCTGCTTCTTTTGTAAAACAACGCCATACAGTCTGAGGGTAACTGTACACTAGACAGCCCTTGTGGAGATTCTACAGCTCACCTCAGCATTCTGCATGCACAGAGAGCGCCAAAAGTTCAGAATATGATCTTAAAAAATAACAGATGGTAACCAAGAGACCTCTCTAGGTCATGTAGATCAACATCTGTGTATCCTGTAAACATTATTTTTCCCATAACAAATTTCAATGAAAGCATAAATTTATGTTGTTGATGTTACTTTATGACTAAGAAAAAAAAGGATAATCTTTTGTTTAAGTAAGGTACTGGATGTGGGTCCAATTACTGACTCTGCCATAGACTTCCTTTGTGACCATGCACACATCACCAGGCTAAAATTTTCAGAAGAACCTAAGGGAGTTTGGTGCCCAGCTCCAATTTAATTTGGTTCATTCGAAAATCCCAGGGACAAAATCCCTATGGGACAAATATTTTTTAAAATCAGACAGGAGCCTAGTGAGGTTTTCTAAAGAATCTACACACTTAATTTTTACTGAAATCAATGGAAGTTAGGTGCCTAGGCACTTTTTTAAATCCCACTAGGCACCTATCTGTATCTTTAGGAGCCTATGTGTGTGTATATCTTTAAAAATCTGTCCCTTTGGAACCCCTCTGTAAAATGTGAGTAGTTACAATTCCCCACCTTTATTTGTCTTGTCTATTGACGGTAAGCTCTCTGGGATAGACATTGGGCTTGGCTACATTGGCGCTTTATAGCGCTCTAACTTGCTGGCTCAGGGGAGTGAAAAATCAAACCCTGAGCACAGCAAGTCTGAGTGCTTTAAAGTGCTAGTGCGGACAGGCTCCAAGTGCTGGGAGCCGTGGAGGTGGATTACCAGGAGCGCTGGGAGAGAATGGGCCACGCTCGCACTGCAAAGTGCTGCCGTGGGAGCATTCTTATAGGAGCACTTTGAAATTTCAAGTGTAGCCAAGCCCACTGTCTCTTACTATATGTCCGTATAGTGTGTAGGACAATGGGGCCACAATCCTGGTTGTGGCTTACAGGTGCTACTGAAATACAAAGAAAAATGTAACTGAAAATGATTTAATCAAAGTCAGTTTGGTTGTTACCTTAATGCCAAAACAAACAAAAAAAATATACTGAAGCTTTGAAGAAAGATGATTACTTGCATTCCACTATGCTATCCTATTATATTTTTGTCCATCTTTGGCCTAGATTTTCCCAGCTATCATTCATCAGCCTACAATGTGTCACATTAACTTGATCAGCAAGTATCAAATTACCAGCTACAATTCCAAATTACATGTGCCCCCCTGACCCCCCCAAAGCCTACTGTTTAAACTTTCACTTTTTAGATTTCACAATTAACATTCATTAAACTAGGTTTCCCTTGTTGATCATTGATTAATGTTACATTTTTGTTTTAGTCTTCAAATGCCTCAAACAATATTTATTGAGTAAGATTCTAATAGCTGAAAGAGTAACAAGTACATACTGCATTATGCGCTCACTGTCTCCACATTTCAATTTTTGAAAGATTGCTCTGCAGTCACCACAATAGAGCTCAATCCTGGAAACATTGCAAGGCATACAGCACAGTCCTACTCCCGCTGAAGTCAATGGGAAGCCATCTTGAGTTGTTTCATTGGTTTATACCTCGTAATGTTTTCTGGACTGAGCCCAGTGTGACTACTGTATTTTTACAGTTAGAGTCAAGTAAATAGGCCTTTTTTAGGTACAAGATACTCAAAGCAATAAAAATGTATGGAGTAACCGTTTTTACACCAGCATTGCTTATATTCCGCAGAAATGTTGTCTACAGTATAGAAGCCATTTATAATGAAATCAGATAGGGAAATTGTTTATATATATTGCTATAGGCAAAATTTCAATTCAGATTGCAGCAAATCTATACTTCAAAGGAAGTTTTCCCTAGGTGACGATTCGTCCATAAGAAATTACTGCAGTGAAAGAAAAGTATCTAAGCTGTAGCATTAAGAAAAAGGTCAACACATGAATAAGACTATGGAGCTCATACTAATACAGGGTTTCATTCATTGGTGGATTATTTTCTTGATGAGTAATTTGCACATATGTTGTCTTGCTAACTTTGCCCCCATCTCTAGTTTTTCAAAGCTTTCTGAATAATTTACAAATTCCAATTCATGTCCAAATAGAAAGGAAGTTAATAAATACCAAAACCAAGACATTTATCTGAAGAAACCATGCCTCATGAAATATTCTGGGAAATAAACCCACAGGAAACATACAAATTGTGTGTAACGGTTTTAAAATTCAGGTCTCAAATGTGTAGTAGCCAGTATGTGGAAAAATCAAGGGTTTAAAAAACAAGGGAGGATAAGTACTTTTGGAATTTTTACTCTGTATTTTTCCATGAACAACAAAATCAAGTTGAATGTGCTGTAATTAACAAAAATAAAGTTCGTTATTTTGGAAGGGGATGTTTGTCATAAAAGACATTTCTTTCCAAATGTTTTTCTATAAATCATTCTTATATACTTTTATTGCACATTTTTTTCCCTTTGGCAGATGTACACTAAAAACAGACTTATTCCAGGGTGCTGGGGTTTTTTTTTTATTAAACATATGAAATATATATTCCATTTACAGAGTTTGAATCATTCTCCATGAAAGACTAAGAGATATTCACATACTAATGTCGCCTTTAAGTACAGTATAACAAAATGGCTTTTGAGATTAGGTTTCTAGAAATGTACCTTATATTTTTCTTTTGGGTTTGGGTTCATATTGAAAGGATCACATGACTTCTAGTTTATGGATGAAATGTCAAAATATTTTCCACCTCATCGTAAATCTCCCATTTGATGGGCAGAAAGATAGAGGGATTATTGTAGGTAATCAAATGAGTCCATGAGATACCAGAAGAAACATTATAGCTCAAAGAACACAGAACTAATGAAATATTAACGCTGTGAAACATTTAGGAAGAATACAATGCATGAAAGTATTTTATAGGTCAATTTTTGCTACAGAATACTACAGAAAAATGGTGGTGTTAATTTCATACCAAAACATCTGTTAATTTTTTGCATATGCAAATATGTACCCTATAAAATGAATAGACCTTGTAACCCAGCAAAATATTTTTATGTGATTTAAAATTTGTCAGCAGTATTTATCTACATGAAGTTCAAATATTTTGTTAGCATAGTTATTCAGACCTATGTTAGTTCAGGGAGGCTTGAGAGTTGTTATAGTAGTATTAAGGTAAAAGACACTTAATTGTGAGGTACTGTCATTGCAAATATCGGAAGCACTGATGGTTTCTATAAATTTGTTATCCAAGTAAAAAAATAATAAATAAAATATTTAGCTGCTGCTTGGCATTGCAAAGATAAAAACCCCCTAATCTCCATTTTTCTATATTTCTGCTAATAGTAAGAAAAGGCATGAAGGTTTACATTAACTGCCAAAAAATAACAAACAACTATAGCATTGCCAAACTGCATAGCATCTTAAGTCTCAGGAATAAAGTAGAAGCTCAACATTCAAGCAGTTAACCTGTAAATGTGCTGGCTCAAAGATCTCGCAGCATGTACTATTTGTTCATAAGAGACACCTGTAAAAGATTTGACTTTAAGTGTGACGAACATGTGCCAAAATGGAGAGGCCATGCTTTGTTACTGTCATAAATGAGGCTGTACAGTCCTGACATGAACAGGGTTTAGATACTTAAATTAACCACAAGGATGACAGTAGCAAACAATTTATAGATTTGAGCTCAGCTGACTAAGATGATTCAGCGAGTGACTCTGAGCTGGCCACAAAAGCTGCCCTCACACTTCCTGTGTAGGAATGCGTGCAGCTAATCATAAGGCTGTAAATCCTACATACAGGATGCCAAAATGTCTCATTTAGACTTCAATCTGCTGAACTAAATATCAAAAATAACTTCTAGAGAGTCACAGTTTTGCTTAAATCATCCCTTTCCAATTTTGCCAGTGAGAAACTAGGTTAAAATAACTACATTTACATGAGCCTCCAGTGAGCTCTGCATAACATGCCAATTTTATGATGGTGTATTGTGATCACTAAGACCCCAATCCTGGGATCTGTCTGAACTTATCTCAGCATGGAGCCTTAATGGAGTGGGGAAAAGGTGGCAATCATTGCACTCTCTTGATCCAGTGAGCTGCCAGGTGCCACTCCTGATCCTGGTGCAGATGTGGTGCTGCTCTAACTTGCTCCTGCTTCTAACACCACCAATAGGAGACAGTGTTATGCACAGGTGCACTTTAGAATTCACACTCCTCTAGTGCACACTGCTGCACCATGCAGACAAGCCCTTAGTTAATATATGGCCAGATCTGGCTCATGCTCTGGCCCATTTGCACCACTCTGGAAGATTTACATTCAACTAGCACACTTTAAGGAAGAGAGATTTATAAATTTATCAAGCAATTTTTGGGTTTTATGCACTTTCCAACAAGTAGTACCATTACTTTTAGCAATGGTGCTCCAATCTGGATGGTTGCCCTTGTTAGCCTATTTTCTTTTTTGCTACTAAACTCAATTCCATTCCTAGTTCTGCCACTTGCTTTGTGACCTCAGGCAAACCACTTAACCTCTCTGTGCCTCAAATTCCCTAATCTGTGGAAAGGAGATAATCTGCGGAAAGGGGATACACCCATCTTTGTAAAACATTTTGAGATCTTCAGATGACAAGAGCTAAATCATCATTACAACTATTCCAGTGTAAATCCAGACTAACTCTACTGATGACAATGGACTTTGCAGAGAACTAAGACCCATTTTTCACAGTATTTCAACAATGTTAAAAACGGGTCAGAATTAAACATAATTTTTGCTTACCAGATTTTTCATTTGCACATATTAGTATGGAAGCTTCACTATATTACAGGTAGGACTGGTAGAGCCATTTATGAATAAGGTTATGACATCCTAGTCTATTAGAAGTTCTAGTATTCCCAGGCTTTGAAGCAGGGAGTTGAAATGTGGTGGGGGGCAGCCTTTGCACCAGAGATGTGCCTTTTGCCATCGCTGTGAAAATCCATCAAACAGTCAAAAATTAGAAAATGTCAGAATTAAGATTGTCTGTGCAATCTTAATACAGCTCCCTTAGGAATATATGCATTAAGATACAGTCTTTAATTATTTAATCACATATCCTTCTCCTACATGACCCCTGCCTCATGCAGTTCACCGATGGACCTGGAGTTTGGGATCAATGAAAGTTGTGCAGTGACAGCAACTGTTGTCTATAGAATCCCTGCCTCATTTGGTGCATTCAGTGTAAAGTGTGTAGTGAATAAGACGGGGAATTGCATGTAAGAAAGTATGGTCCTATGGTTAAGGCAGTGGAATGTTGCCCTGGAGAAATGGATTATTTCTGTCACATAGTTCCTATTTGATACAAGGCAAGCCACTTAAACCAAACTTTTCACACTGGTCATTATTTGTGTTTTCCTCATTTTTTGGGTGGTTGACTTGAGATCCTGGGATCTAATTTGCAGAAGTGCTTTTCCCTCTGTGCCTTGGTTCCCCATTTAAAAAATGGAGGTATTCTAGCCTTTCATCTCATGAGGTGTTGTAAAAGTAAATTCATTAATATTTGTGAAGCACTCATACTATAGTGATAAATGCCACAGAAAAGCCCATAAGGAAATTAATAATTCTGTCTTTAGAGCAGAGGTTGACTCATGTGCGGTAAATAAGGCATCGGGCCAAACACTGAACAATTAGGAGAAAACAAAATGTTGAATAGATTCCTACTAAGTGGGCTGGTCCTCACTAGGGTGGGGGAATCGACTGTAGATACGCAATTTCAGCTACGTTAATAACGTAGCTGAAATCAGCATCTCTACAGCCAACTTACCTGCCGTCCTCATGGTGGCGGCGGTGGGCGGCGGCGTGCTCCCCCGTCAACTCCAGCTTGTGCCTTTTGGCGAGCTGGAGTTACAGAGTCGACGGGGGCGCCGCTGGCGATCGATTTATCGCATCTTGACGAGACGCGATAAATTGATCGTCGTAAGATTGATCTCTCCCCACGCTAGTGAAGACAAGCCGATAAATTACCGTCCATTCCGGTCTTGTGGAAAAAGAATGTGATCATCTAATCAAAGGCTATCATATGCATAAGAGCTGAATTCGGTTTGCACAGACCACCTTAATTCTGTCATTTCCTTACTTCTGAATACTTAACTTTGCGACCTTAATGTTCTTTTAAAATAGCTTCATGTGTAATTTGTTCTGTACGGTATTTAGATGGCATTTTTTTCCTGTAATGCAGAATTGCTCTAGGAACCTGGCACCACAGATGTGCAGCTGACATCACTGTAAATAAGGAGAGACTTTCAAAGACACAAAGGACAGTTCAAAGGCACAGAGGACTTCAAAGGGAGTTAGATGTTCTCATTTTTGACTTTGAAACTCTCCCCCCTAAAAGCTCTAAAATCCCAAGAAAAAGTTATTAATTTAGGCTCTATTTAGATTAAACCATTTTAAAAAGAGTAGCGTAATGTGATTTTCCTCTAAAAGATTATTTAGTTTTGTATATTTGTAAGTTTAAGCACCAATAACCACACTCTGTATTATGCATTTCAAAATGAGACTTTAATTGGCTATTCCAATGGGCTGAAGTGGTTCCATTTGGAAAGTTAGCTATAAGGTAAGATAACATTCTATCTGCCAAAGCCATAGCCTGTTGATTTGTCTGTGTTTGTAGAGGATCTGGAGTATTTTCCAAATACTTAGTTCTGTAAAGTAAACATTCTCTCTCCTCAATTCTGAGAATTACTACTTTGGTTTTCCTTCTCTATGGCTTCAGACTGACTTAAAGCCATACATGTCACTTAAGAACCAGTGTGGCAGCAACGAGAATGCAAGATGAGAGGTAAAAACAATGAAACCATATTGTATGGCTAAATAGGCTGACACAGTGGACAGGATCATAGGCTGATGTAAATCAGTACAGTTCCATTTAAGTCACCACTACTGAGTGCAATAGAACTGATTGACATCAGCTGAAAATCCGTCCAAGTAAGGATATTTCCATTTAAATTCAGTAATGTCATCCCTAAGTGATTCATGGTCATATGCAAAGCAAGATGTGACAGCCAGAAACCCTTCCTCCCTGATCAGAGAAGATGAAGAAAACTGTAAGAAGTGAACATAACACTGTTTCCAGCAGACTTCCCTCCCCTTCCTGTAGATTTTTCTGCCAAATGCAATGATTGGGATTATAATTAGAGTTAGCTGATGAAAAAAAAAGGATTAATCTTGTAAATTGAAAAATATACTTACTTACAAATTCCGTACATACACATACAGTAGTATCACATCCATATTTTACATGACAATTTACTATAATATTGAAAATTAAGGATATCTGTTCACAATTCTTTTACAAAAGTTGACTTGGAAAGATTGGATTTTAGTGGTAAATGATGATAAATGTCAATTTCACCAGACACCCACAAACCAAAGAAAAACTATTTATAATAATCAAAATTTACAGATATGAAAACGAGTAAAATGCTGCTTCAGAACTTACTAGAGTTTGATTTAAGAATATTTACTTTGTATATTTTGACATGTTAGGTTGACTATTTGCATTTTAATTGCTGTAAATCTTTAACTTTTTGAATCTTAATGTCCGCTATCATTAAATAGGTTTAATATTAGCAGCCGTTAGTATGTATCCATAAATTAGACTGAAACTTCCCACATAATTTTCCAAAACTGAAAATTTAAATCAATAAAAATCATTTTAAAAGCTTAAAAATAATCCATATTATTTGTCAAAAATATATATAAGAAAGAAAAATCAAGTTCTGCCAAGCCTATATACATGTTTATTTTAAAATACTCCTGATTCTTTTTGTTAAAGATGAGGATAGACAATACCAGAGTACAACACTGACCTTTAATATCATTTTTACAGTCTGTTTTTCAATATGATTTTTATTTCTAGGGAAAATAGTTAAAATTATATTTCTGCAAGAAAATACATTTATTCTCTGTGTAATTTATTTTACAAAAATGTCCGTTAAGAGATGGGTAACAAATTGTTTCCTTTGGGGATATTACTGCTTATATGGGAGCAGATGATTATCTTGCCTTGACATTTTACCATACAACCTTTTTGCTTCGGGGAGCTTATTTAAGTCAGATTTTCTGCATAACCAATGTTATAATACTGCTGCAAATTATCCCTTGACTTAACTTTCTCTTGAGATTAATTATCTGTGGAATGAATGACTGCAAACAATTCATTGACAACATTTTCGCACTACTTCCTTCTGCATCAGTAAAAAAAAATAAAAATTAATATTTAGCAGACTAGACATATATAAAAAAACTAGAGGGTAGAGACTCCTGTACAAAAAGTGTGTGCAAAACTAACTATACACACAAATCACGCATAACACGTCCAAATTGCATGTGCAATTCCTGATTTGTATGTACAGTTGTTGCAATTGTGAACATAAATGCAACAACAACATTCTATGTGAATTGAAAGTGAGCCTCTAGTTTTAAAAGAAAAATTGATTCATAGCACACAATGTATCTATCAAATTGCTTTTTTAAAAAAGACTGAAATCACTACTCTAGAAAGAGGCAAAGAAAAATTACACAAGGGGGAAAGTATAACCTGTACCAGAAAGAAAATAAACACAAACAAAACCCACACATGCATTACAAATCATTAGTTTTGCTGTTGAATACACTACTGTACTTTAGTCTTATATATTGGCCAGACATAAACACCATGTAGCTAGGAAATTTTTCCATGCATGCACCTCTAGACACATTGTTCACATAATGCAAAGCACATGCTGTTATTCTGCTCTACTATTCCACATTTGGCAGAGGACAAGGTTATGGCTAATGCTACTGTCTACAGTCAGAAAAGCATCCTTCAAGTACAAAAGCATAAAATATTTTGCTTGTAAATTTCTTATAGGAAAGGGAGAAACTTGTGGTATAAGGTCACAATTTGCTTCATACATTAGCTATTTTAGGGCCCACTCCTGCAAAGTACTGAGCACCTTCAAAGGCCCATTGAGATGTTTTCACACCTATTGACTTCCAGAGGGTCTGAAGGCACTCAACACCATTGAGTTGCATCCGATGAAGTGGGCTATAGTCCACGAAAGCTTATGCTGAAATAAACTGGTTAGTTTCTAAGGTGCTACAAAGTCTTCCTCGTCTTATTTACGGATACAGACTAACACGGCTGCTAATCTTAAACCTAACACCATTGAGGTCATTCTCAGCACCTTTAAGGATTGGTCCCCACGTATTTAGCTCTATTGCCACTAAGTATAGTTCTCTCTCTAACCAGAAAAAGTGTTATTATTTCTTACTTTTTAAAAATCCAAACCAGTCTATCCACATCTATGTTAAGAAGGGAAAAGGGGGGGGAAAAAGGAGGATGACAGCAATGCCAAGAGGAGAAGCAAATTCTGACACCTATGGTAAGATAAAATGATTAGCGCTGCAGTGCTGGTTTCAGAATGGCAGTATATAAATACATATGTTTTCATTTGACATGAGAAAACCTGATTTTGTCTGGTTCCAGGATTTGTAAATGATTCTAGAAAAAAATCTACATATTATTTTTCCAGTTTTCCTTGGGAAACTCACACACAAAGACACCAGATAACAAAAGAGTGATACACAATAGTTTCAGCAAAAAATAATCTACAGTAGAAACTTCCAGAAGAGGCAAAGGAAATCTTGGTTGGGGTCTTTGGGTTTGTATTTTTTAGAAATATAGAAACATTTTTTATTTTAGCTAAAATTGCACTACATCTGCCTGTAAGTGTCAAATATGTTATTCTCTGATTATATAGAGCCAAATCCAGTTTACCACACTCACGGGAGCAATCTTAGTTTTAAAACTGTTTAAAACTATGGCACTACTGCAGGTGAAGGGTGAAAGAGAGCACACTATTCATTCAAAGAGATTTCTTTTGCCAGCACATGAGTCAACAGGCTCCGTATCGACTCCAAAACTGGCCAGGTCATGGAAGTCTCTGCACTGTGATTATGCAGGCCAGTTTTGTTGCACCATGCAGAACAGGTCTAGACGTTTTATTGCAAACAAATACCTCAGCCCAGCTTTTTCGAGAACTTTGCTGGGCCACTTTAAACTTGTGATGAAGCCATGCAGACTTCACAGTTGCAGCTGAATTTCCTGAGTTTCACCTAATTTTGAATGAAAAATTGAAAACGGAAGGTTGGCAAAATGAATCTATGGAACTGAATCAGAAGAGTAGGGTCAATGGATCTGCCTGTGAGGAAGACCCATTCACATGAATGATTCTGCAAGATGGGGTAGTCAGTAGTTCAGTGAATGACCTACTAACAATTTCTGTAGCCTTTACTTCACAAAAAGAAAGGATAGCAAAGAAAATGAATGAACTCTTACTGCTGTTTGAGCTGTTTTAAATACAGTATGCCTTAACTTGATAAACAAATCTGGGCAAGAAATATCTGCAATAAACATCTCAGTACACTTTTGTCTTGAATTCAGACTTGTAAAATCTCATTTATCATCAGTTTCTTGGAATGTATCATAACATTACACGGGGAAAGAGCAGCTGGACTGATTTTAACACTAAGTAAAACAACTTTGAGATACTTAAAAGGTGCTGAGTGCTTCATGAGAGGTACTGAGGTGTCTCAGCTGTACTTGAAATCTTAGCACCTTACACAGTCAGGCCCAGTGCATTCTGGGGGAATTTAATTATAAAAAAGGATGTACAGTAAGCCAGACTATAAATTTTTTTAAAAAAAACCACAAATCTTCTCATTTATAAATATCACAATAGCAAAATAAATAAACACAGTTATGAAAACCAATAGGAATTTAATATAGTGACTGGGGAATGGGATTTAAGTTTCAGCACATTGTTAGTAATTTTTTTAAATTAACACTTTTAAGTAGCTGTTATAAACATAGAATAGCCTACAAGTTTTCTAAGAAGTAAAATAACTCCTATGTGGATTGTCTATAGACAAATTGGCTAGTAAAGTTATTGTGACGGGGAGGGGACAGGGAATATCCTGTTTCAGGAAAACAGTGCTAAAACTTTTTAAGTATGGCTTTGATCTGAATGCAGATAATCTTAAAACTATAGCTCCTCATAGTTGGGAGCTCAGGCTGATTTTACTCAGGAAAAAAAGAATACCTGACAAAACAAACTTTCTTGAAGTGCTATTTGGAAATAAGTTTTTAAAAGGCATGCTTCACTGATCTAATAATTTTAAAAATTGCTTAATAAAATTAACAAATCACATGCTATTTAGACTACAACAATTTGACATGTTTCCATGGGGGAAAAACATTTTTTGTTAGAGTTTTTTGGGTGGGAGAGAAAAGGAATAAATGGGAGGCTATATTGGTTCTTTACACTTGACTCTTAAACAAAGACTCTGCTTTCAAGTAGTTCAACAGCAAAGTATGGAAAAAGAAATTCAGGGCCACCAATTTCCATTCACACTTCTAGTGCTATCATTTCTGGCTCTAAATCAAAATAAAAATAAAGTTCTACTATAAACAAATTTTACAAGGTACAAAAATGCATTTGAATGCAATTGAAAATAACATCCACTGATATCTGGCAAATATTGTTGCCTCTTCAAGAGATTTAAGCAAAGCTCACTGTAGTTAACGGGAAAACTCCCATTGATTCAGAGGGCTTTGAAACAGGCCCGGAAAACATTAGAGCAAAATCAAAGTAAAGGCAATGGTGTCATCTGATCCAGACCTTTCACATATTTTGAAGATGAAAATTTTCCTCCCAGAAAAGAAGGGATGCAGACAAGAATCTTCTCCATCTACATATGGAGATACGGTGATCTCTTTAAGGACATGCACAGGACTGAGATCTTATTCTTTGCCACAAAATATTTAATTAAAGCTAAAAATATGATGAATATATATATGACAAGAATGAGACATGCTCAATGTGTTCCATACATATAAATATAACTGCAGGAATAAAAGCAGGTATTAAATGTATGAGGAAAAAATATATTGGGATGGTCTAAATCTATGGTACTGTATGTAAAAATGCCATTTATTACTATTAAACTAACTAACTCTATATAATAAATCCTTTTTTTCCACTAAAGAGTAATAAATTCAAGACAGAGAAGGGGAGGGATCCATTTAAGTTTTTTAAATAATATAAATTACATGTTGTCTGCATAGTCTAAATTATTGGCATAGTGGCCAGTACATAGGAAATAAGTCTTCTCAGACTAGAGCTGGCTGGCTGCATGTAAACAAACAGAATGTTAAAGCAACAACATACAGGTAATGATATACGGCATCCATTCTTTGCGGGTAACCAATGGAGTTTGTAATAAAGTGTAGAAATGGCACTACGTTAGAAGTATTGACCAGTTTTAGTGGCTACAGGGTTCTTTGTAGAAGTTTCTCAATTTTCCACTGGAGAGCATTCAAAAACTATTTCATTTAGGTTTACTGCCAACAGTAAGTTCATCCTTTATCATGATAAATTTACCAGGATGTAATATATGAAAAGTAATACATGTTAAATTTGCTTTGAGACCTACGTTGTTCATGTAACAGACTCTTTCAAAATGACAAACCCTCTAACTGAAATAAGCATTCATTAGAACTTTCTAATAATAATAATAATAAGAGAGTTTGTTTGAAATACTGAATATGGTTAGTGGCTGAAATCTTTAATTTTTCAATTTCTAAGACATATAACCTTTATAACATCCTTTCATATGTTATGTAAGTGTCAAAGCTCTGTCATCAAAATTAATAAGGCAACTAACACAACATTCAGAAAGATAACTCAAAGAAAGTATTAATAACTGAAATGAAAGGTACAGTAATGATAACAAATTCTTTATGAAAGTAGCAGAATATTCATAGTTGGGGTCAAACCTGATATTCTGATGAAAAGTCCTTTCACAATTTTTTCTGATAATGTGTCTCCAATCATTATGAAATTAGCAGAACAAGCTTCATATTGTGATTTTTAGAACATATTTACTCATGTTAATCAATACTATGTGGACTGCAGGTGGCTATTGGAAGCTGAATGACTGATTCATTTCAGTGCTATAGTAAAGCCTTGCTGCATTGTTATCTCTGCTGATTGCTAGCCTAATATCTTCTTTAAAAGACCTCTCATGCATCTTGTATAAAACAGGGGCTTAGAAATTAATCAAAGTGGATGACCTTTAAAATGTGTTGCAAGCTAACAGCCCAATCTTATATTCTTTGCACTCTCAAACTTTCCACTGAAATCTTCAGAAGTTTTGATTATTATGGTCCCAGGCCTTGCACAAACTAAGAATCTTAAAATCAGAATAAGTTTCAGAGTGAATCCTTGGAAAATAAAAATATTTGGGAATTCGTAAGTCAAGGGTTTTTGTCCACTGCATTTCAGAAATAAGTTTTTTGCCAAATCAGCTAAGTGTTTCATATTTGGGTGTTATAGGATTTGACCCATTCTCCCAGGATATAGAATTCTTTTTCACTTCCTATCCTAAACCAATGAGTACTGTTACAGTATTCCACTCCACAGGTAGCTGAAATAATTATCTGGAATATTTTGGCATCAAAGATGCTGTATAAACACAGCTATTGCTATTCAGCAAGAGACTTCTTTGTAATTAATGCCTACCAATCAACACTGTTCAGGACAGCCAAAAAAATTTGTTTTTTCACAGTTATTCCAACTCAGAGCTCATTTAGGGATGGTGCATCTCCTTATTCATAGTGAGCAGAGCCAGCTGATTCAAAGTTCCTAGCTAAGGATCTTGGCCTTAACAATTACATCTGCTGCACATACATAGTCTTTTGGCTGCCTGTCATTATGTCCATCTGCTCACAAGTTGGCCCAGACACTTGCCCTAATACATGGGTGCTAGGCTACATCTCTAAACCCATCATTGTCTGAAGAACACTACAAAGTACCATCTATTCTGAGACATCATTGCCATGTCGCTACATTCCAAAAGTGTCTTTGCCCTTCATCAACTAATATATAGTAAATAAAATAAATCCAAAATGGAGAATAGAAGCCACAATGTTAAGCAATTCTGACTGCCACCAAGATAGATTATAGTGCAACAGGCGTGTGAAACTCGTGAGGACAAAGTAGGGTGGCAAAATATATAAGAGGAAAGAACAGTCCTAGGATATACTTTTTATGGGACGAATCACATGTTTAAAATAACACATTTCCTTAAATTCTATATTGCATCAGCACCATGTTCAGCACCTTGCAAAACAGAATCTCAGATCAGATGGAATCCAACGTTTCTTCAGTATGACTAATTCAAACTATAAAATTCTTGTGGCAGGAACAGTGTTGTCATCTTCTATATTGCTGTGTGCACAATGACAAAGCTATAATAATAGCAGTGGTAGTTTGGGGAGATGTGACTAATTGTGCCATTCTGCTTCAGAAGATAGTTTAGAAGGCAGAGGTCTGTGACAGCAATTCCATGTGACTTGGGATCCTCACAACATCAACATTGAAAGTGCTAATTGCTAAATGCAAGTTTCTTAACAAACAGAGTCTATGGCCAGGCGTTCTCATAAAATGTCTATGCCTGTTCCCCAGTTGTGTTCCCATACTTGTAACAAAGTAGAAAATTACATAATTGTTGTGAACAACAAAGAACATTAGATTTAGTTCTCTCAGAAACCACAGTGGAATTCACAACTTTTATTATTTACCAGAAATGTACTGGGCTTTATTCACCTCTGGGTTCAAAGGAATAACACTAAGGATGAATTTGGCTCATTGTGCTTTTATCTTTGGTCCTTTACATATCTTTAAATTCAAACAAAAGACAGCATAATATAGGGTGACCAGACAGCACGTTTGAAAAATTGGACAGGCAGTGGGAGGTAATTGGTGCCTATAAGACAAAACCACAAATATTGGGACTGTCCCTATAAATCTGGGACATTGTCACCCTAGGGTAATACTATATCACTATGAGTATGCATATATAGCTCCCAGATTAATATTTACAGTAGAAGTTGGAAAATGATTTTTTCCAATAGAAAGTTTACATTTTTCATCAAAAAGGTAAAAAAAAAAAAAGATCCAAGAACATCAGGAAAATAGTTGAACAACCAAACAAAAATTCAATTTAGGAGTTTTCAGTATTTTGGGGAGGTGGGTAATCAAAACCAGGTACCCATTTTGTTGAAATTGGGAAACACATTGATTTTTTTTTACACATTTCAACCAGCCATAGTTCATAACAAATGAGTGAGACTTTTTTTTTGGTGTGGACCTTCTCTTACTTTTTCCAGACCCCGTGGTTCTACTCATTATACACACACTGTCCTAACGAGTGTTAAAACACCATTGGGCAGGCCGGTGTAGGGAGAAAAGCACACAACAGGTACTGTACTTCTCTCCCACACCAGGAAGAACAGGAGAAAAAACGTTTTAATTCCCCCTGTGCCGCGTTTCTACCGCGCAGTTCCGCCTGATCCAAAGTGGGCAGCGACGCTCACCTTGCGAGGGCAGCCAGCGCTAAACGGGAGCGTTTATTTGGGCGAGGCAACGTAAAGCGATGTCCCTGTGGCCGGTTCCCCGGGCCCCGCCAGCTTCCCCTTCCCCTACCCCGGCTCGACTCGGGAGGCTGCTGCTCCCTGGAGCTTTCTCCTGAAGCCTCCCGCGGTGAACACGGCTCTCCCCAGGTAAGGCGCCGCGGTCCTTGCCCGCCTTAGTGCTGGCACCTGGCAAACCAGAGTCCCGCTTTCGGGGCAGCCAGCAACCGGCTGCGGGGCAAGAGCCCCTCTCCATCCTCGCGGCCGGACGGAGGCGGCGGCTCGGGGCCCGCGGGGGACGGTACCTGCAGTTGCTGGGACAAGAAACAGGCCCGGCTGTAACTTTCTGCACCCGACAGGCTTCTCTGGACGGGCGCTCCAGGGTGAGCCCAGCGGGGTCTGTCCCGCCCCGCTCCCCCCACCACCCGGCCCGCGGGCTGAGCCACTCGCCCGGGCCGGTCTCCGCCTGCCAGCCCGGCTCGGGCACTCACCATCTTCGCTGCGCTGCCGCGGTGGCTGCCCCGTCTGCTCCGCACAAGCTGCCCGTGGATCCGGGAGGCGGGGACGGGGCTGGTTTCCTCCCCCCTCGGTTAGCGCCCAGCGTCCGCCAAGCGGGGAATGAGGGACCCAGGCTCAGGGGCGCAGAGGGGAGCCCATGCGGGCGTCAGCAGCCTCACAGGCGGGAGGCGCCTCTCGTGCTCTGACGGGCTCCCGGCGGAGTGTGTGCCCGGCCCGGCAGTGGGAGCGAGAGCCCCGCGCCGCCTGTGCCCCGCAGTCCAGCACCAGCCACTCTGTCCATAAATGGAGAATTCAGCTCGGACCTAGCCAATCACGGTTTGTTTTTATAGCGTCATTCCTGAGGGAGATCCCAGCAGCTGGCCGCGTGGAGCTGCTGCTGCTGGAGCAGCCACCAGGGCCCCTGGATCTCGTCGTCTTTGTCTGCCCCCTGCAACTTCTCGAGTTTGTTTTTTGTTCCTGGGCGTGCCCTTGGCAGTGTCCCAGCGCTCCCGTCCAGAACGAGCCACAGCCAGCCCGAGCACTTGCTCAACGCAGCAGGCATGACCAACCGCTTCAGTGCTGTTACTGAGGCCTGGTCTATACCAGAGGCGTTTATAAGCTACCCCAGAAGAGCTCTCTAGTGAGGATGCAGCAGGATACGCGGACAGGAGTTCTTCTGCTGGCATAGTTCCCCTACATCACCAAAAGCACTCTTTTGCCCTCTGCACTGGGGTTTTCCCAGCATAGTTATGTCAGCTAGGGGGTGTATGTGTTTTTTTTCACAGCCGTGGCTGATGTAGTTATACTGACACAACTTTATAGTGTAGGCATGGCTATACAAAAGTGTATTCCCCTTCCTGTATGAGCTTGTCTACACTACCAAGTTGTATTGACAAAACTTGTATAGACACCCAGAAGTCAACAAAAATCACCAAAGGGTGTTCATACCTGCTCCCTCTGTCGACAGATCATGTCCACATTAGGGACACCATCATGGACAGGATGAGCAGTGCACCCTGGCTATGTATCTCACAGTGCAGTGTTGTGGGAAGGAAGAGCTGATGCCTGCACATCTTGGGAGTCTCTCCCAGTTCTCCCACAGCCCCCTCAGCTGCCGAAGAGCAGCATCATGAGCAGCTCTGTGAGCTCTCCCTGCTGAGGAATGGCAAAGCAGCACAGCAGTCTGTCCCCTTCCCCCTCCAGCCTGCTGCTGTGTTCCTAGCGCAGGGCAGAACAGGAGCATGTCAATGATTTGCTCTTTGTTTGTTCCCCCCCCCCCAACAGAACAGTACACAGACACTCCCTGAAGCTTTAAAAGGAGATGAGTGCCTGCCTGCAGGGCAGTAGAGATCAAAACACTGAGCAGAGCAATCAGGGGAGGCATTGTGGGATACTGGGGTGACCCAGTTCTGGCGACGAAACAATCAGCAGTGTCTACACTGGCTCTTTGTTAACAATAAAGGGAGGGGGAAAGACAAAAATCTCTCTTCGGGTGGAAGTTTTTTGTCACCAAAACTGGGCGTTTTTCATGACAAAAGTCCCATTGTAGTGTGTAGGTTCTTGCTGTTTTGTCGCCAAAAGGCAGTTTTTGGGGACAAAACTTGCCAGTGTAGACAAGCCTTATGAGAATAGCTATATCACTATAAAGCACTTTTATACTGCAAAGGAAGAGGACAAAGCATCTTTATACCAGTATCCACGTTAGATACACATGCCAGTTAGGTTGTCCTGGTTTAAGAATAATGCAAGCAGTACAACTTTTCTAGATATTCAAGCCCTAAGAAGGCATAGTTTCTGTCCCCAAAAGTGTAAGATCTACGGCTGTAATCCTTAAAATACCTCTGAATGTGCTTTAAGCTTAGGAGTAATTACACTGGCTTCAATGGGATCCCAGCTGGGGCATATAGGCACCATCAGAACATAATATAGAAAACAAAAATCAATAATAATCTTACAGTTAGAGACAAGATACTATGATTGTGTGCCTTCCAAACAATTTTTAAAAACCACTGACCATAGCTATTATTTATTTGTTAACCATTGCATATTATAATTTTTTCTTTTTTCCAGTTAATCACTGACTGTTGAGGACAATGATTAGTATAAAAAGTGGAAACAGGCAGTAGTTAATTAAAAAAAAAAAAATAAAAGCTCTACGCAGACAATAATTTAGAGATTAGCCATAAGTGGAATCTTTTTATCCAATGGGTCTTCCTGAACCTTTGGTGGTTTGGATAAAATAGAAGAACAGAGATCTGAACCACACCTGGGATGTGTCCTGGTATGGTATATGAAAGTCAGTGGCGCTCCCTAGAGGTAAATAGGTCTGCCTTCATGGCTCTGAGGACAGAATTGGGGTGCTGGTTGGCAAAGTGGGTCTGAGTCATTCCTACTTTGGTTCTCAAACTGGATCTGAAGAACCAGACCTGATTTGCTTTGCGAACATAAAACCTGATTGATGAGGTATTGCAATATCCAGACCACCCTGGTTTGTTCATTATAGAAAAAGAACAAAAACAATTTATCTGGACTCCCCTTTAGTCCCACAAACTTTAGTGGTTTGCATAAAATAGAACAGCTTCCTTGGATCTGAGCCATTCTTGGTTTTGGTTTTGAAAAATCAAAACATCGCCTCCTCAGCTCAACTCTGCTTACTTTACTGACCAAGTAAAACTTATGATTTGCATTGGAGGCCTGGGCATTATTTGATAGTGATTTTGGGGGGAAACAGTTCAATTGAAAAAGAAGTTGGATAGTAAATATAACCACAGACTACTATTAACACAAACATATCTGACAGTGCTAAAAGTGAGCTGGAGTTTGTAGGAGCTGAGCTTCATGCTTTATTCTTCAGCAGAAAGTGAGTAGCAACAGTTTTATTGTAACTGGAAAAAACAGTTTGCTCAGTGTTTCACTTGAACTTTGAAAAAGTTATGTAAACCTTGTAAGACAGAGAGAAAAAAGGTTAAAGAAAAGCAAAAAAATAGAAATCCAGAGAAGAAACCTGTTATGTATATATTATACTCACAAATGTAAGCAATAATCTTAATATAAATTACATAAATAAAGAAGAGAGAGAGACTGGGTTAGGTAAGGAGAATAAGGAAAACACTGTTCCTGTTGGACACTCAATTTGAGGGACTACTCAGACCTTTCATGTTCAGTTCTGTTTTATCAGGCTCCATTTACACTAGAAAACTGACAATAGTTGTCAGCAATAGGCTCACCTGAAATTATGTTGAAAATGGTTTAATTGCTCTGTCCTTTGTGTAATGTATAGTGGAGAAAGGCACAAGTTCCCCTGAACTTGAGGAAACACAGGACTTCTCCTTCCAGGCACCCGGGGGAACTGCCTGTGCACCAAGGAGCTCAGGTACAATCCTTTCCTGTACACCTCCCTTACTCTAGTCTAGATAGCCCAAACTACCATTGGTGTAGATGGGGCCCAACTGTTTTCAAGACCATTACAAAACTGAATTGACTAATAGTCTGGAGCTGTTGATTTATGAAGATCAAAGGCATGGAGAAACTTCCACATAGGGGCGAGTGAAAAGATTAGGGCTACTTAGTTTAGAGAGAAGATATATAAGAAAGGATATAGTTGGACTCTAAAACATAACTATGGGCTTGGCTATACTTGCGAGTTAGAGTGCACTAAAGCCACCCAGTGCACTCTAACTCACTCTCCATCCACACTGGCAAGGCACGTAAAACACTCTGACTCCCCAGGTAGAGAGCTCCAGGTACTCCACCTTGGCGAGAGGAATAACAATTGATGAATCCTGGCTGAGATGCCCCAGTGTCAGTGTGAACAAGGTGTTGCATTACTGCTCTCTGATTGACCTCCAGAAACATCCCATAATCCCCTTAAGTCAAGGGGCCATCTTGTCATTGTTTTGCAATCAGCTGTAGGAATGTGGATATGCCCTTTTAAATCTCTGTTTCTGACAACCCGCATGCTTATCTATCCTGGGGCAAAGCAACCATTACTGAGGAATGTTTCTTGCTTTGAGTGAGAGAGAGAGGCAAGGAGAGGAGAGGGGTCTGAACTTATAAGACAGCATGCTGACACACTCTCAGCATCCTAAAACCCCACTCTCTCTTCCCCTGTATATACACAACACAATCCCTGTCACACTCCACCCCACCCCCCGCATTTGAAAAGTACGTTGCAGCCACTTGAACCCTGGGATAGCCACCCATAAAGCACTGCTCCCAATGTCGCTGCAAGTGCCGCAAATGTGGCCACGCCAGTGCACTTGCAGCTGTCAGTGTGGACAGACTGGAGCCTTTTCCTTACTGCACTCGTTGAAGGCTGGTTTAACTCAAAGCGCTCTACATCTGCAAGTGTAGACATGCCCTATGGGTACAGAGAAAGTAAGTCATATGCTCATGTTTACCATTTCTCATAATACAAGACATAAGGTCATGCAATCAAACAACAAATTTAAAACTGATAAAATAAAATATTTTGTTTTATGCAGTACATAATTAACCTGCCACAAGATATCAAGGAGGCTGTCTGCTTAATAGGATTCCAAGTGACTAGACTTTTACATTATTATTAAGAACATCTACTGCTTTATACACCCTCATGCTTCTGGGCCAAAACCGACCACAATTTGATATAGATTAGGAAGAAACTTCCCCTGTGAGTAAGTAATTAAATATTTGCCTCTTATATGATGGGTTTTTGTGTGCAGGGTTTTTGTTTTTGTTTTTACCTTCTTCTGAATCATTTAGTACTGGCTGTTATTGGAAACAAAGTGTCAGGCTACGTATACCACTGGTCTTGATCCAACTGATTATTTCTCTTGGTAGTTAAGGAGTATACAATATTAAAATGTATATTGTTGACCTAATAGAATATTATTGCTTTGAATCTAATGTGGCTGCCACACACCTGTTCTAATTATTAATTAATTAAGGGCCACTGGCTTCTTGGAATTACATAATATACCCAAAGACAATCCCAATTCCAAATTACTTACAATATTCTAAAGAAGGGATAGGCAACTTATAGCACACAGGCCAAAGGCGGCACACAAGCTGATTTTCAGTGTCACTCACACTGCTCAGGTCCTGGCCACTGGTCCAGGGAGTTCTGCATTTTAATTTAATTTTAAAATGAAGCTTCTTAAACATTTTAAAAACCTTATTTATTTTACATACAACCCTACTTTAGTTTTATATTAAAGACCTATAGAAGAGACCTTCTAAAAACATTAAAATGTATTACTGGTGTCAGGATTGCCTCCCCACTCTGAGCTCTAGGGTACAGAGGTGGGGACCCCCATGAAAAAAGGAAATAACCCCCCAAACTTATTTTACCAGCTTGGGTTAAAATGTTTTTCCCCAGAACACAACTTCTTTTGTGTCTGGAACTGATATGCTGCCACCATCAAGTGAGAATGTCTCAAAAAACTATTGGACATGGGCCACTTGAAGCCCCTCTTTCTCTTTCCACAAAACCCCCAAACTTATTCCCTCCCTGGGAAACTTGAGAGAAAAGCCTCGCCTGATCCTGCGAGACGTGCCCAATCCAAAACCAGGATCTTACACCATGGAAAACAAGCAGTCAGATTCTTAAAAGAAAGATTTTAATAAAAGAAAAAAAGAAAGGAATAAATCCCTTATAACCATCAATAGAACAGCATCTACCATAATCAACAAAAGAATTAAGAAACCAAACCTCTCCCGCAAGGCAACTTTCTCCCACTGTTGATATCTCTGCTGAATCTTACAATATCAAGAAGCACCCAGCCAACACTCACCACTGAGAACTCTCCAAGTGATAAAAAAAAACCAGATTAAACTTACTATTTGACTACCTTACTTGTTACTGGATAGGAAGCTTACAGTTACAGTAAAAGAAATAGGTGTGGTTCATCCCATAGCCGAGTTGAACAGAGAGACTCCGGAGAGGGAAAACGAAACCAAAATCCTTTGTCTCTTGAGGAATTTCTCATTGGTCAGTTGCCCACTTCTCCGGTTACCTTTAGCTTAACCCCTTACAGGTAAATAGTAATTCTAGGCTACTTCACACTTATGACAACTGGCATGTAAAACTTTAAATTAGAGTGAATAAATGAAGACTCGGCACACCACTTCTGAAAGGTTGCCGACCCCTGGTCTAAAAGTTAAACTCAGAGACCAAGGGAAACTGAGTAGTGTGGGATTTCTGGTGCTAGTTTAATTCCAGGTGCATGGTAAAGATGATTAATCTGTGATGTGGACTAGAACATAAGAATGGCCATACTGGGTCAGACCAAATGTCAATCCAGCCAGTATCCTGTCTGCCAACAGTGGCCAATGATAGGTGCCATAGAAGGTAATGGTCAAGTAATCTCTCTCCTGCCATCCATCACCACCCTCTGACAAACAGAGACTAGGGACACCATTCCTTAACTAACCTGGCTAATAGCCATTAATGGGCTTACTTAACCTCCATGAATTTATCTAGTTCTCTTTTAAACCCTGCTATAGTCCTAACCTTAATAGCCTCCTCTGGCAAGGAGTTCCACTGGTTGACTGTGCACTATGTGAAGAAGAACTTCCTTTTATTTGTTTTAAACCTGCTGCCCATTAATTTCATTTGGTGGCTCCTAGTTCTTATTTTATAGGAAGAACTAAATAACTTTTCCTTATTCACTTTCTCCACACCACTCATAATTTTATATACCTCTATCATATCCCCCTTAGTCTCTTCTTTTCCAAGTTGAAAAGTCCTAGCCTCTTTAATCTCTTTTCGTATGGGACCTGTTCCAAACCCCTAATCATTTTAGTTGCCCTTCTCTGAACCTTTTCTAATGCCAGTATATCTTTTTTGAGATGAGTAGCCCACATCTGTACGCAGTTTTCAAGATGTGGTGCAATAAAAGAGGGAGAAGAATTCACAGCAAGTGAAACGGCACAGACAAGCAGCAGAGCAAGAGTACAGAATTGCGGTATGCCAGGAGAGTCTTGCAGTGCAGTTTCTGCAGCAGGAATGTTGGCTGAGGGAGGAAGATAGAGTGCTGCAGAGAGATCTGTCCAAGAGGCTGCTTACCCTTATGGCCACCAGAGTACAAGCTACTGCTGCATCCCAGCACATCCTGAGTCACCTCCACAGTACCATGTTCTGCAGACCAGAAAAGGTGCTTGGACTGCCCATACAACCAGGACCTAACAGCAGCTGGACAGGGCAAATCTACCCCATGCAATTCTCTTCTCCCATGCAGGTCTCTACCCTGCTGCATATGCCCACCCCTGTGATGACACACTCACCCCTGCAAGCTTTCACTCTTGTGATGACCCCCTCCCCCTCCAGGGGTCCAACTCCTGTGAAGGCCTTCACCCCCATGCAGTGGCATCAAATGCACGCTAGATGTGGAAGAAAGGGAAAGGAGAATGGGTGGGCCCGAGGACACGCAAACTTAGTGAATTTATTTGTTGGCCCTATGTTTGCTGTTTGTGCTGTTCAATATTTGCTTATACACTTTTGAAAATTGTTTAATCTGGTGTTAGTTTATTGCTGGTATGTTGGTGTGCTATTAGGTAACTGCCCAGCCTGGCAGTTTTAATTAATTGATTATTATATAATTTATTTATTACATCCTTGTTCACAAAGAAGGCTTTTATTTTATCAAGGTTGGTTACCATCACTGCATCACATCATACAACGTGTAGTTCAAATAATAAAGATAAACAAATGGTAAAGGATAACTGGGAAGTTGTATTAACACAATTACTCAGTCCGTATTATGAATCCACAGTTCGTGTCAGACACTCTCCTTCCCAGTTTATAATCAGTCTAATGCACAGCAATCAATCCACCGGCAGTTCATAATCAGTTCATAATCAGTCATGTCATACATAATGCATAACGATCAACCCCCGCCCTCCGCCATTTCCCTGCATGGTGTGATAGTAGCTCATGTACTGTAAATATTGTACAAATATATTTATAAACATACTTGTGACGGGTTGGGTCAGAGAAACTCTCTCAAGACTGTCATTAGAGGTGCTGGGATACCACTGAGAACAAACTCTCCTGCCAGAATAGGCTTCCCTCCACTCCTGTCTTGCTGAGTTAGACACTTCAGTCAGCTGCAGCACAGACCCAGTGGTTGGGCCACACCTTTCTGCTGTTCACTGAAACTGAGATCCACTCAGCTCAGTGGCTTCTTAGTTAACAGGAACTTTCCCAGCACCCAGTATTCAGTCTTTCTGGGAGCCTAAACCCAGAATAAATTCATTTTACTCTGTATAAAGCTTATACAAGGTGAACT
Organism: Dermatemys mawii; assembly: GCA_007922305.1. Classification (NCBI taxonomy): domain Eukaryota; kingdom Metazoa; phylum Chordata; order Testudines; family Dermatemydidae; genus Dermatemys; species Dermatemys mawii. Next base: position 24,162,369 of record ML677366.1, read on the forward strand.
CATAAATTGTCCAGCCTCTATAACATTGATAGTCAAAAAGAGTGCACTGCAACCATGCCCGTGCATAGCAAACCAGAGTGATGATAGGTGAGGGTGGTGCTAGGGGCTCTGGGATATGGCGGTTTCACTCAGCTCTGCGTACTGCAGTATGGATGCTGGAGCTCAGGTTTGGTGCTCAGGTCCAAATAATTCTAAACCTAGAGTCACCAATGAGTGTGGATGCTCAAACTATGGGCTTACAAGCCCAGGATCCTCTGATTCGAGTCCCACTAACCCTGGGCTTGCATTTCAAAAAAAGAAAACTGCAGCAGTGAGTTTCAGAGAACTGGTCAACTGGTGTCTATACATCCTTCAAAACTATCACCAGGGCAGCAGAAAACCCTTTATAAAAGTAAGTTTATAAGGACATTTAAAACAAATAATACAGGACATGCTACTTTAAAGATGCTCTGTCACACTAGATTTTTTTAAAATGTTGATCAATGGAAAAAACAAAACCTAGTTGATAGTGTCTTTCCAAAACTGACCATAACATCATGGAGGAAAGGAGTGTTTTCCTATCCAAATGAATGTGTGAAAGCAGGATTCAAAAGCGAATTTACATCCCTATACATTATCATACAAATCTGTATTTCATATACCCCTCCACCCCATGAAATAACGTGATCTGACTATACAAGAGACATTTTCTTGACTTAAACACTGTGGGCTTGGTACCTATCAAGTGCTGAGTGCTGTTGCCCTGATCCAACAAAACACTTAAGCATGAGCTTAACTTTAAGTGCATGAGTAGTCTCATTGACTTAATGTTAAGCACATATTTAACTGCTTTGCTGGAAAAGGCTGAGGATGGTCAACACCCAAGAAGATCAAGCCCTGAAATATCTAGGGCTTTAACTGTTTTTGCCAAGAACATATTTTTAAATGTTTGAAAACCTTACAGAATACAACTTTCACTTTACCTTCAATCTAAAAACATACTGAAGTTTCAAAGGATAACATTCTTATAGGAACTCTGCAAATCTGGAAAAGATTTGAATTTTTCGTGAAATAGGCACTGCTCTGTCTGCTTTTTAATTAGTTAAAGCTGACAGTAAAAAAAAAATATGCACTGCTGCTTTTTTGTTAGAAGTTATTGAAATATATTTAGAACAAATTTTCCACTATGCAGACCACAGGTTTGTGTTTTATTAATTAGATTCATTTTGTTAATGTTCAAATGCTCAAAAACTACTAAAATAGGGCTTGTAATCTTTAGCAAAAATCTAAATTTTCAGTTTGCAAACCACATATTTTAGTATTTCTTAGAGAGATGTATACATTTTTTCATAGAAAAAACAAATGGTATAAATTAAGCAAACTTTAGAGGGTATTTTTTGCTTGATTTTGCTTTACAAAGAATAATTATATACTTCAATACACTTAAACTTTTTTTTGCCAAAAAACAGATGGCTAACTTCTACTTTCAGTTACATAGAAATAAATGTAGTGTAGATGTAAATGTAGTACATTTAAAAAAATATGTAAATGATTGGAACAATCAAATTTTCCACACTGTAAGTCAATCTAACCATGTGACCTTATTACTGTCATCCTCTGAATCTGACACCTTCGTCCCCTATTCCCTACTATTGGCCTTGAAGGAAAGCACGCCTATTCCGGAAGCATGCTTAAACATATTCTTAGCTTTAACATTGTTACCTATGTATTTATATATTGCCTAGCAAAATAGGGCATTTGGATGTTACTGGAATAATAAGTAATAATAATATCAAAGTCAACTGAGTTCCTTTGGCTATACACAGTATAACTGAGAGCATAATACATGGATCTCCACTTAAAGTTACTTTGGACCTGATTAAGGGATATCTCAAACTTAGGCCAAGAGAGAGCTCTTTCCTGCTCCCATTGAAATTAGTTGCAGAATTCCATTTATACAAAATTTTGCTTTCACTTACACTAGTATAAAACTCAAGCATCTCCATTGATTTTGATGGTGTGAACCTGAGTCACTCCAGAGTAAATAAGAATACAATTTTCCCTTTTGTCCTCAGTGGAAATATTCATGAATATCAAATTAAAGTTTTTAAGCTAAAAATTGTACCTATATTGCCACTATTTAAAATGAGTCTTCACTTTGAAAATTTAAAATGAGTCTGACTGAAATCTTTGGTCAGAACCATTTTATGAGTGGTTATTATTGTTTATGTTATTGATCTCAACAGGGAAAGTTGCTAACTTCATCCTTTAAGAATGCACTCTATCTTCATTATCAGAAAATAAAAATATTTGTGGGAACACACAAAAATATTTTCACAATCTCTGTTGGCAGCATCAAACAAGTATGGTTACAGGTACATCAACAGTGATGCTTGGCAAGGTAGCATTCTTTATAAGGTGGAGTTGTTTAATGAGCTAATTTCTTCTCAGACAAAAAAATCAATCAATATTTTCACAATGTCAAAGGAAAACAGTTGTTTTTGTAATTTCTAATATGATATGACCAACAAAAAAATAAAAATTAACAATTTTTAATTTTTTGTTACATGTTACATTTTTTGTTACAATTACATGTTGAACTTCTCTAGTCTGGCACTCTCTGGTCAGTAACATCCATGGTCCTGCATGATTTTATTTTATGTTTTTTTAATACTTTATCTATTTAGTTCCCTGTGCCAATACAGTAAAATTGTGTAACACTAACACTTTGTTACAAAGAGAGGTGGTAAGCCTTGGCTAGGTGGCATTGCAAACGTTGTTACGTTTATTCACCTCAGCGAGATAAAAATGAAAAGAGACCTGCTCGCTACAATATTGACCTCCTGTGGTTCAGCAAGATTTCTGGTTCAGCAGTGATCAGGTCTTAAGGGTGCCGGACTAGAGAGGTTCAACTTGTACTTGAAAATGATCTTTAAATGTGGTCGATTGCTTTACATTTATTTAGACACTTTTTAAAGCAATATCATTGTGTATGCTCCAACTCTGACCTAGGTTAAGGTTAGTCTAAGATGGTGGAGAATGTCCTCTTCCTTTTCCCTCTTAAATAAACAAACTAACTCCCACAAACTACTTCTTTAGGCCTGATACTTAGGGAAAACTCTTGACTGAATTGAATTAGATATTCTCCTCAGCCAGGACTGGGAGACCATGAACCTTATCAGTAGGAAGTAGTATAAATAAATAACTAAATACATAATAAAAATATGCAACATTTTAATTGGTCTTTCACAAAAACAGTTTGTCCTCTGGTGCTCCCCCAGTTAATTGACAAACACCAAGTGCTTTGAAGATGTTGGTGCACTAAAGAAGAAGTGAATTCAATAACCATGTTAAATTTAAATTCTGTTACAAAGATTGGGGAGAGCACTGTGTGTCAGAAAGAGTACAAGAAAACCAATGTGGAAATAAATTTTAATGGTAAGTCATGATTCTAAAAAGAGTACAAAAATTAAGAACTGATAGCATACATTGAAGAGAGAAGATTGAATGAAGACGTGGTTCCATTCTTTCAGCTAGCAGACCTCACAAGGCTCTATACAGTTTGACTAGAACAGCTAGGGATGACACTGGCATGGCACAATCACAGCACTGAACTAAAATCCCATATCATTTCACATACTCCAGATCTCCAAGCACACATGATGTGCTCCTTGCCTTCAATCAGGATATTGGATATGCACTCCAAAAAGCATGTGAGGAAGACTGTGAGGAAGAAGCTCTTTGCTATTCCAAACAGCAACAATTATTCAGAGGTACATGTTTCAAATAAAATCAGAATTTCATGGATCATTTGATCCAGGATCCCAAGAAAAATCTGTTCCCAAGTCATTGTTGGCACTGATGTCCATGATATTGGATGGTTCAAACATTAAAACACACTCAGAGCACGTTTCCATTCATCCAGCTACCTTTACTTTGGGACAACTGTTGCAGTACAACAGCGATAGCTGTCACCATGAAGGAACAGAAAGTTTGTACCACAACAAAGCATGATAAATGCATTTACCTGTCTATGTTGGTTTCACACTTCAAGTGCAGACATGAGAAACTGAGCTACCAGATACTTCCTTTGGTTAGTCATCTCCTATGACAGAGTGTTGACCATCTCTACTAGCAAACAGTGAATGCCAACACTTCGAGGCTGAGAATGTAATCTGTCTTCTAAAGCTTTGTGATGTATTGCTCACTACTGTGGCCGTAGACATAACAGACCACAATCCCGGCCCCACCATAGCAACAGACTCCTTCCACAGAACTAGGATACTACTTTTTCAGCCTCCCAGTACTTAAGTGGAGGGAGATATCCATAGAATTCCAACCCCTGACAGTGAGATTGTAGTATCAGTGAAGAAGATTTTAACATCACTTTCTGAGTCTTACACAGTTGTCCCTCCAGTAATCTTTAAAAAATGAATCCTCCCATCCCTGCCACAAATGTTGAAATCAAGACTGTCAGCCTACTGATTACCCAACCTCTGCAAGAAGAATGAAGGTGGCATGAACAAGTTAAGCAAGCAGCAAGTCTGGATACCTTCAATAAAGATGAAGGCATTATCTAGGCAACTTACCATGCCAGCAAGCATCCAGTGCCAGACTTCACTCCAGTCATCAATGTGCCTCTTCCCGTCTTTCCAGATGACTTCAAGTCTGTGGCAATGATTCATCATGTCATGGATGTGATAAGGAATGCTGTACTCCACCTAAATCGTGCCAAGTGCGAATGCTGTACTCCACCTAAATCCGTGCCAAATGCCAGTGATCGCTGAGGACTAACCCCTTCTCACCATAACCGGATATAGTGGCCTTAGTCTGCTTGGTGTGGTGAGGACAAATCTGTCATTATGTGGTCTTCATCTGGAAATGGCAAGTTTAAGTGGAGACTGGCTAGGACAGGGGTCTCCAAACTTTTTGACCATGCTCCCCTAGTAGAAAAAAAATTTTGAGCAGGCACCCCCACGGGGGAAGCCCCGCCCTAGCCCTGCCCCCATCCACTCCCTCCCACTTCCCGCCTGACTACCCGCTTCAGAATTACCCCTCCTTGTTCCCTAACTGTCCCCCTGGGGCCGGTCCCGCTGTGCCCTGCTCTTCCTGTGGGGTTGCAGCCGTGGCACCTGGTTCCTGGGGCCAGGTCTTCACTGCGGCACCCGGTGCCCAGGGTTGGGTCTCAGCCATGGAGCCCAGCTCTTGGGCTGGGGCCGGGTCTCAGCCACGGCGCAGCACGCAGCTCCCGGGGCTGGGACCGGTCTCCACCGCGGCGCTTGGTTCCTGGGGCCAGGGCCACCGCGGCCCCCTGTGGGTGGTCACGCACACCCCAATTTGCCATCCACTGGGCTAGGAGATAGTGGATGGATAGAAGTCCTTGTTCAGGCCAAAGTAGACTCCCTAGAAATAGCTGACTTCTTGAAAGTGTCTCACGTCATACGTACTAGATATGCCCATCGAATAACTGCCAACAGTTACTCCAAAATGCATACATACCATATACCCAATGTCTCAGGGAAGATAAGGCCCTAATGAGGTATAAATGGTGTGACGAGAAAATTAGAAAATCCAGTGTTCCACTGCTGGCATACCACACTTAATCTGGATCTTCTTGTATTGATCTATGTGCTGTAAATCTGCCAGGCAAACTTTGCGCTCTACAATGAATGCCTTGGAAAGCTCTCATCCTGATCCTTTGTGTTAGATCATACTAATTATGCTTGTTTGGTGCCTGTTCACCTCCAAGATAAGCCTTCACAGAGTGCATCCAGACACAATTAGAGAGTGCCTAAAAGGAAGCGTCACACTTTGCAAGACATATTTTCTCTGCAGTCATGCTTGACCGGCCTCATGAGCAAAATCATACCATAATCAAAAGGGGTGGAGGAGCTGTTGGTCTCTAACACAAAGTACAGAGGCCCATTTGGCTCTGGATGGTAGTAGGACCAGAGATGGCCAGGTTGATAGAGGCTTGAGAAGACTAATAGAGATATCTTGTATGTATTGCTATAACTCTAGTGCTCTGCGTTCTTTGCACACCAGAAACTCATGAAAATGAGTGGACTCATAAAATAAATGGGAATTTGAATTGCACAATGGATGCAATATTTGCCCCTTATTTTTGTTCACATATACAGGCACACACACACAGTTTGGAAAAAAAAAGAAAAAGTCAATTTTACTTGTATGTTTGACAACCTTAAACCCCAATCCTGGAAATAATGATATACATGAGTAACTTTAGGCACCTGAGTAGTCCTTTTGAAATCAAGAGAGCTACTCGTGCATAAAGTAAGCATGGTCTATTGTGTCAAGATCAGGGAATAAATTTGTAATTAGGTCCAATGATTGTCAAAAATGAGTTAATTTTAATGTCAGACCTGATTCTCTGAGGTGCAGTTGACTTTAATATAAACAGAGGGCAATCAATGCCCTGTAGGTTCAGGCCCTTAGTTACTTTTATTTAAAAGTATGTGCATGTCAGGATGCTATTTAACCTTCAGACATACCAGATGGTTAGCATTGTGATTATTTGTGTTGGCAGCATGTCACAGGGTCAGCACAGGTTTCCTCCTTCTCACCCCTGTGCTTTGGCTGGTCAAATAAGAGTCTCAACACCTTCTTCAGGTGTTTTACCCTTGTGTGTTTATTTATAGTGCAGCCTCCCTTTCCCCCCAACAGTTATCCCCACTCCAACCCTTCCCAGGGTCTCCTGGCTGGTGAGGCTCCTGTCTGGTGGTGAGGAGACAACACTGTAGCCTCCCATCCTCTCGCAGGCTAGCCTTCTCACTGAGCTTTTGACAAGGCTTTTATAGCCCTCCTGGTCTTCAGCCCTGTCCAGCTTATTGCTGTGAGCCAGCCCTTGTCAGGGCCTGCAGCTGGGCTCCCTGCTGACTACCTGGGCCCCACACCTAGCCTCCTTGCCGGAAAGCAGTGCTTAGCCAGCATTTTAGCAGGGCATTCAAGGGGTTTTTACCCCTGCCCTGCCACACAGCAGTAGTGGGATTTGAAATCTATTTCAACCAAAAGCAAATGCAGTTTTGACTCTACTTTTGGGATTGCTGCAACAGATTTGGTTTTTCTTACTTTTGGCTTGTACCACAGTAACTCCAGTGAAGTCACCATTTTTACTGGCTACTCTTCTCCCTAGCTTATATATCTGATTTGTGCATGGAAATGTAGGTCAATGTATACTTTATGGGCTCACTCACACACACACACTTACTTTTACAGGCACAAAATAATACTCTGGCTTTGAGACCAACAGAAAATGTAAGTAATTTTTTTAACTTCTCACTGATTCAAATTGGCATAGTTTGACAGCCCTGTATCCTACCAGGATTTTCCATATGCTGTGGGGAAAATCCCCTCTAGTCCAGATTCTCATCTCTTTTACACCATTAGGAATTTGAAGTAACTCCAATTAAATTGATCACCTTTCACAAGCAAGAGATTGATTAGAACAGGGCTTCAGCAGACTGTACTGAACAGAACGCAGGCTATCCACAGCCACTGCATTTATACTTGGCCCAGTACTGTGTCTAGAATCCGTCACTGTTAGTCATTCATGCTGTAACATATGGAATAAGGTTTTTATTTGCTGGGTCTTTCCCCTCCCTGTTCTGCAAGGCGTTGACTCTCTATGAAATAGATTGTGAGGAAACAGTGATAAGAAGGGATTTGTTCTGGTTGCTGGACGGCGTGTGAATATTTGCCTCCTATAAATAAGTCTCTCCCTCTCTGCTTATTAGGAGAACTCTGGCTCCCTCTGATTGAGCTGCAGGTTTCTATGGAGACAGCGTCCTGGCAACAACTCTCAGCAGCCCTTTTCTTCCCATCTACCAGGCCTAGTGGCAGCAGGCCCCGCGGAGAGGGAGAGGACCTGGCTGCCACTAGCAGCAGGAAGGGACGGATGGACATCCAGGCTATCTAGCTGCGCTCTATGAATCTTTGCATACAGCTATCCCAGAAGTAAAAACATATTAAAAAGCCGAGCAGAGACACCCAGCAGAGAGGTTGCTAGGATGCAAGGGAAGGATGGGCAGCCATGTCCTGCCCTAATCCAGCACTGGTGAGTGAATGCAGCAGCTTTAATACGACTAAGAGTCTGTCTGAACTTTGCCCCTCTGTCGCATGACAATATGGTGATGTTTGTCTTGTGCTGTTATGTCAATTTACCCCCATCATAGCATTCCCACAATCATCCCCATATTCTCAGACGATCCCTCATGGAGGTGTGCTGCAGTCATTTTAGGGGACCTGTGAAACTTCATAACATGGCAATGCAGTGTATGTAGTGTAACGGCTTGTTTGATGTAGCAAAGTGATGGGCTTTTTTTTTTTTTTTTTTTTTTAATCCATCCTCACACTGAGTCGTGACACAATAACATTTCTACTCACTCCAAAACACCATCCTGGTATGTTGCAGTGCTCCAGTACGACATTGTAATTCCTGAGTTTGTCCCTGCCATGCACTCTCAAAGGGCCCCTTGTCACGAGGTTGTGTTGCCTCCAAAGGTATTTCTGGACTGTTTTGAGACAGGAAGGATGATCCAATGGTTTGGGCATTAGCCTAGAACTTGGGAAGCCCTTCAAGTCCTTGCTCTGCCATTAACTTCTTTTGTGGATTTAAGACAAATCACTTAGCTTCTCTGTGCCCAAGTTCCCTGACTCTAAAATGGGGACAATAGCATTTCCCTACCTCACAGGGATCTTGTGAAGATAAATGCAGTACAGACTGTGAGGTGCTCAGATCCTGATGTATGCACCTTAGATAGATTTCAATCTTATGAAAGTTACAGAACAGAACTGCTACCATTGTGACTATGTATGGTACTTGTACGGTCCTCATTGTCATAGAATCTGAGCACCTCAAAATCTGTAATCCATTTATCCTGACAACGCCCCAGTGAGGTACAGCAGTGCTATTATCCCCATTTTACAGATGGGTATCTGAAGCACAGAGAATTAAGAGACTTATTCAAAGTTACACAGGAAAACTATCGCAGAGCAGAGAATTGAGCCCCGACTCCCAAGTTCTAAGCTAGTATCTAAATTATTGGAACATCCTTCTTCTCATTCTCCCCCAAAATCAAATGTGCAGGGCAATAGGTACTTTCAATGTGTGGCAGAGGGAGAGGCATGCAACAACAAAACAGGAGCAAACCTGAATTTATGTATGTCTGTTTCTTTAATCTTGCATCATTTGTTTCAAGTTTGCATTTCTGACGTCAATGATTTACAGGAATAACAGTGAGGTTCTCCAGGTTCATATGAGATAGAAGCTGTGGTAGGCCTCAAGTGAGTGGGTATCTTTGAAATCAGATATGAAACTTACAGCTGTGAGATATCCATGTATCTGCAATTTGACAAGTGTAGAATATTCAGAAAAGAAGTCATGAAATAATACTCTCGTAAATCTGATAATATTGACTTACTGTCTTGTGCTTTAACTTACCATATTATATCAGAAAACAGTAAACTTAATTTAAAATAACTACTGACTTAGAGGTCAAACAGTTGGGGCCTGGACCTCTATTAGATTCAGTGGAAGTATGTCAATTTACACCAACTCAGGATCTGACCCTGAGAGTTATATTTTTCTTTTGATGCACACTTCTTACCATTAATGAGTATTTACACAGATACATAGAGAGGGAATATAACTATTAGTTCTGACATGTAGCTATTCTTATTTACAGGACATACATACACTTCCAGAACTGCAGAGAGCTGCATGGAATTTGAATGCTGATGGACAGGATGCTGGAGACTTGGTCCCTGACAGAGTGCTGAATTTAGGGCTTGATCAAGTTAGTGGGACTATTTCCATTGACGTGAATGGGCTTTGGATCAGGCCTTTACTGAGGCTTGCCCATTAGACACACAGAGTCCAATCCTGAGGTCCTTACCCAGTGTATATTCAGGATGTAGTAGAGCAAAATCCCCGGGTATGTCTACAATGGAATTAAACACCTGTGGCTGACCTGTGTCAGCTGACTCAGAATTGCAGGTCTCAGGCTGCGGGATTCTAAAATTGTGGTCTAGATATTCAGGCTCAGGCAATAAAGTTGCCCAGAGTGCTCTACCTTACTCCCCGTCCACAGTGGCAAGGCACATAGAGTGCTCAGAATCCCTGGCTAGAGTGCTTCTGGTACTCCACCTCGGTGAGAGGATTAACTGCTGTTGCATATTGGGTAAGATGCTTCAGGGTCAGTGTGAACGAAGAGTTAAGTTACTGCGCTCTGAATGACCTCCAGAAACGTCTCATAATCCCCAAGTGGTCACTCTTCCCTTTGTTCTGAAATCGCTTCAGGAATGCAGAAGTGCCTTTTCAAAGCTCCATTTTAGACGCTTATCTGCTTAGACAAACATTTACTGTTGGCTTTAAGTGAGAGTGAGAGAGAGGCAGAGGTGGCGGGGGGGGGGGCTGAACTTACAAGACAGCGTGCTGAAACACTCTCAGCAGTCCAAAAACCCACGCGCTCTCTCTCTCTCCCATATACACACAACAAACTCCACCCCACCCTCCTCATTTGAAAAGCAAGTTGCAGCCACTTGAACACTAGAATAGCTGCCCATAATGCACTGCTCCCAATGCGGCTGCAAGTGCCGCAAATGTGGCCATGCCAGTGCGCTTGCAGTTGTCAGTGTGGGCAGACTGGAGCGCTTTCCCTAGTGTGTTCTCCGATGGCTAGTTTAACCCAAAGCGCTCTACAGCTGCAAGTGTAACCAAGCCCTTAGAACTTGGCCCACAGTGAAGAGCTAGTAAACAAATCATATCATGGAGCTTAAAGCTGATAACAGATTTAAACCATTGCAAGGCTGGCAGTGAAGAAGCTGGTGAGAACTCTAAGGGCATGTCTACATTGCCCCACAGTTCGGACTGTGGGGGTGTGCATAGCTGTGAGCACCAAAGTGCTGTGCTGTAACTCCCCCTTGTGGGTGCTGTAGGTAAGAACATATAGGTCATGAGTTCTCTGTAAACAATAACAATTATGTGCCAGATCCGGGACCTTTTAAGTTCACACCTGCAGCATCCACACAGGGGAGTTACAGCTCAGCATTTTGGTGCGCACTGCTATTCAGACTCTTAGTCCAAACTGTGGGGCAATGTAAACATGCCCGTAGTATCATTCAGGATAACTGCCTCAGAATGTCACTGAGAGTGTGTGAGGTCTCTGATAAGAGAGATCTGAGTGTGTACTGCAGAGTCAGCGCTAGGTATAAGCAGACTAAGCAATTGGTTAGGACCCTGAGTAGCACAAGGGAGCCCCCTATTAATTATTGTATGTGTTGGGGGGACAAAATATTTCTGCTTACGGCCGGCAATGGCCTAACACCAGCACTGGTCTACAGAGTGATGTGTTTAAATTAAAAATGACAAATAATTGAATATTTCATATTTGGAAATATTGTTTCAGATGAATCAGTGCCTTTGGTGGCTTTTAGGACAATTTGTATTTGAATGTACATCTGTGACTAATCCTGCAGTCGTTCTACACCCAGACATTGATTTCAGTGGGAGTTACAGATGCACAAGTATGGCAGGATGAAGCCATTGTTAGCTGAGGTAAAAAAACAAACCACATTTAAGATGTAGTGTCAATTATATGTTTTTAAATAGATTAAGATTTTGTCTTGAGTTTTTGGGACAATATCCAGGTCCTTAGTGATATAAATTAGGATAGTTCCATTGAAGTTAATGAAACTATTCACGTATTTAAAATTAAGCTGTGCTTTAATAGTTTCCTGTGTCAGGGCCATTAACATGCAGTTTGACCTAGTGGAATGAACACAGATCCAGGCTCTGCCACTGATTCACTGTATGACCTCTTTGGGCAAGTCATTTAATGTCATTGGCTAAATTTCCCCAATTGTAAAATTGTGATAATAGTGCTAACTAAATCTACCTCACAGACTGTTGTGAGGATAGCCATTGGATGAGTAATCCATGTCTTAATGACACTTAGGGCAGGTCTACACTACCGCAGGGATCAACACTCTGAGATCGATCCACTGGCAGTTGATTTAGCGGGTCTAGTAAAGACCCACCAAATCGACAGCAGATTGCTCTCTAGTCGACCCCTATACTCTACTCCCGATGAGAAGAGTAAGGTAAGTCAACGGGAGGTTTTTCTCCCATCAACCCTCCCCTGCATGTAGACCCCACGGTAACTCGACCTAAGATATGTCGACTCCAGCTATGTTTTTCATAGGTCGACTTACCGCAGTAGTGTAGACAGTTTTGTGAGGAACAGTTAGTAGGATTTGGCCCTTAGTATCTGTACAGTGTCAGAATGTATAAATAATAATAATACCTTTCTCCAGTATAATGCTTTTCATCATAGATCTCCAAGCACTTTACAAAGGGCAGTATCATTATCCCCATTTTACAGATGGAGAAACTGAGGCACAGAGGAGACTTGCCCAGAGGCACCCAGCAAAGAAGAAGCAGAGGAGGGAATTGAAGTTAGGTATCCTCAGTCGCAGTCAGTGTCCTGGCCACTTGCTACAGTGTTTCTCATTAAAATGGGGCTATCTTTTTTTAAAAAAAATCTTATTCATGGAATGCTATGATGTAAGTGGAACACTCATACTGCTACAAAAATGCTTTCTGTTTTCTAAGCAGTGCCTTGGAACATGTTCTAATGCATGACTATGAGATGTATTTTGATACTTTTTCAGGATATCCCTCGCAGGTTTTTTGAACTTCAGAAGTTGACACTTGTATTAAAATAACCTGTTTTCTCCTTCCATCTGTTCACCATATTGCACCAAGTTTCATCAGCAATTGCAGAACTGTTTTTATAGATCATATCTCTCAGTATTCTTAGTAGCAATTCTGAGTTCATGTGGAATTCAGGATCAGGCCCAATGTGAAAGTGAGTGGAAAAAGGAGTGATCATTGCTACATCTGTAATAGGATCCTCGGTGGGCCAAAGTGCCTAGTGGTTAGTGTCCACTCATTCGTGGTGCAGTCGTAGGGTAGTCTGGACTCACCTACTCCACTGGGCTCTGATCCAGGGCCTGAGGAGAGTCAGCAGCATTTGCCTACGAGGCAGGGCTCTCTGAGCTACTTTCCCTGGGTTACTTCCTACCAGTGTTTCACTCCCTCAGCCTTTGGTCCCAGACAAGGAGAAAAGAAAAATGAAAAGGAAACCCAGCTGCCAGCGCAGATGGGCTCTGCATACAATCCTGTTCCTTCAGGGCGGCTTCTCCAGCCCACCTTCAGGATTGGTCTGCACTCCTTCGCAACCTCACCCTTTGGAGTTTGGTTGCTCCCTTTTCAGCCCCTGTCTCCAGAGGGAGCATGCTCTGCAGAGTTGGAGGGGTGAGGCTAGCTGGGTCCAGTACTGCCCTTTAACCTTTCCAGCCCAGTGTAAGGTTTGTATACCCCACTACAATGTCAAGAACGTTTGTTTTTAGATGGCAGAGTAGATGGATTTGGTTACGGCTACCACTCCTTTTTGCAAATAACCTACTGAGCCAAATTCTGATCTCATTTACACTTGTATAAATCCATAGTTGCTGCACTGAAGTTAATAGAGTTACACGGGTGCAAGTGAGATCATTGTTTTCAAAAGTTGTTTTCATTGTTTTCAAAAGTTGTTCAAATTGTTGTTCAAGTTGTTGAAAAGTTGTTTTCAAAAGTTACACGGGTACAAGTGAGTTCATTTGTTTTCAGAATAGAAAACAAATGATTAAAAGACTACATTTTGACCAGATTTTCAGAGACCTCTGTTTCTCAGGCACAAGTTAGTTAGATGTCCTACTGCCAATATTTGAACCTGCATAACATATTATCCCATTTTCATTCCATTCTTCAGCAAACACATCCTTAACATTATGGATCATACTGACTGTGTTTTATTTTTGTATTAACCATTGATGCGAAAATATTTCCTATTACTAGGAATATTCTGTTGTTTCCCTTCAGTGCTATAGGTTAGCAGTGTTGACCTTAATTGGTGATTTCCCAACTCCTGATGCTGGAGATGCATTAGCCAACAGACTTTGTTTATTTTTGTGTGGGGTTTCCCCTCTTTTTTTAAGGCTGCTCTACCCAACTACTACTGAGTCAGGGGACCTGGTTAAAACATGGCTGGCTCCTCCTGATCCAGTACACTAGGGTTAACATTTCTATTATTAAATTGGAAAGCCTTTTATATAGGAAACACAGCTAGGTCTGCTCCACAGAATACAGTATTGTAAAATCTATTTGTCTCTCAAAACAAGCTTTCAAATCACTGGGTTATTTAAATGTAATACTAATGGCCACATTGTGATGCACTTACCTATGTTGAATAGCACATTACACCATGAATTCTTCTACTCTATAAGATATACTACTCTATAGGCGCAAGGATACCACAAACTAGCTATGAAGTTGGTGGGGTTCATTTGGCTAACCATAAATCTTTCTTGTAAAGATTTTTGGTTTTAAATGACTGATTTAATGAATGTTTCATCTGGGAATATGTCTCTTCACTTGGGATAGTTTAAAATTTTCTGGGGATTGGTAATTCCGTGGTACAACTGTAGATGCTAACAACCAGACACTCACTATTAATTGATCCATGCAAAAATTAACCATAATTGAGAGGGCAGTGTCAGCTTTCAATGAATTTTCTTGTCTTTAGTGCTTTTTAAATCACAGTTTAGAATTATTTCCATGTAATTTTTGTATATCAATTTAGAGTTGGATCAGAAAGGCATAGCGATTTCGAAAGTTGCAGGTGCCTGTGAGTATTGGATTTGTTTAGATGACCACAGATGTCAATGTTTAGGGACTGTCCATATGAACACTTGGCACCTGGCAAGCTGGAGTGTAAATCTACTCCACACTAGCCTGCTGTGCATTAAAATGTCTGTGTGGACCCTGTTGTTGCGCTCTGAAAGTTCTGAAGTGAACTTAAATTACATTGCTTCAAAATGGGAATAGATCAAAGCACAGCATGGAATTTTAATGCATGGCAACAGGGTCCACACGGACACTTATTCCATGGCAGGCTAAAGCAAGGTAGATTTACACCCTGGCTTGCTGTGAACTAAATAGTCATGGAGGCAGATCCTCAGCTGGTGTGAATTGTCATAGCTGCGAGCTAGGCCACAGGCCCAATCCTGCAAACATGAACTATTGAAGTTAATGGGACAATTCCCAATAGAGAGCAATAATAAAGGGGAAAATTTTCAAAGGCATAAATGGGAATTAGGTGCCTAACATCCATTCATTGTCAGTGGGATCTGGATGCCTCAGTGCCCTTTATGTTGTTTGAAAATCTCCCCATAGTCCCAATAATATATTTGTAAAAAATTTAAACCAGTTCATGGTTTATCCATCTTTTTATCTGAAATGAAAAGCAAGGGCGTGGTTTGAGTGTAGTTTACCCCAAATGGGAGTGATCTGCATGGAATCCAGTGTAAGCCAATCCTGCTGACCAAGTGTTGTGTGTACATCACCTGAGCAATTTGTCTAAAATTAGACAAATGGCTACTTGAGCTAGCTTGAGTAACAATAGTGGCAGCAGCACAGACCCTGGGTTATGTACTTGAGTGTCTAGTCCGTACACTGCTTCCTTGGCTTCAGCGATATTGTTATTTGACCTAGCTAGACCAAAGCTACCCTGGGTGTGACTACATGTGCTGAAGTCACTCGAATTTCAATGTGTTTGTGAATATGTCCACTAAACTAATTTAAAACAAAATTTTAAAATAGCACAATCAATATTAATTATGATCTGAACATTTTTGAGGCAAACTACCAAACAATCCTTATGTTGCAAATTCTTCTCTCATACTGGTAGATACTTGAAAAATATCAAAGACATGCAGCCTCAGTGCCAGGAGGATTGGTAATGAGTTGCAAAGTCATTCAACTTCACATCACTATGTGATCACTGTTACACAATTTATATTTACCCCTGGATACCATATAGTAGTAATTGAGATACCACCAAAGTTACCAGTACTTAGAATGGGAAATAAAAGTTGTATAGATAATTTCCACTGTGCTCACTAGGTCAATAATGGCTGAAAGTTATCATCTTGTGGCTTTGTGGGGACTTGTGTGAAAAACTTTGGTGAGTCTCAGTTCAGCTCACAGTAGAGAGGTATCTGTTGGAGCTGAGTGGGACCAAAATTTTCTGTTTCATGGGAAATTCCATAGTTTAGAATTATTTGTCTGTTCTGAGACACAACAAAACCAAAAATTTGAAATTTCCCATAAAATGAAATAAAAAATTTAAATAAAATACAAATGTTTCATTCTGATTTCAACTTCTTAAAAAATTGTATTATATTACATACAATTTTTAAAAACCCTGAAAAGTTGTTTGGAAACACAACATTCCATTCTGAAAAGATCAAAATGGAACACTTCAGTCTTAACAGGATGCTCTGTTCCATTCTTCTCCTGAAAGAGAATTCCATCAAAATCAACATATTTCCATGCAAAATGTAGTTTTCGTCAAATCAGCATTTGCTGACAGAAAAATGTTCTGTTGGAAAATTTCCAACAAGCTTTTGTGTCCACATCACAAAGCCACCAGAGGCATTAACTGGCACTCTTCTCTCTCATGAGAGACGCCAAGAGCTGAATGTCAAATTCATCCCTGTGCAGAAGACAAACACCAGGCTTCTGAAGCACTTGTGTTCCCTATAGGCCTTTCAAGGGGCAAATTTCACCTGCCCTAAGCCCTGAGATAGTAATATCCTCTCACTCCTAGTGGTGGTCCTGTTTGTGGACTGGTGTTAGGAAGTTCACTTTGCCACTGCCTGTGCCAACCTTGTTCTGGGAGGAAGGATGGTTCAATGGTGAGGGCATTGGTTTAAGACATGGGGAGCCAGATTCAATTCCCTGCTCCACCAAGAATCAACCTCCTGTGTGACTCTGAACAAGTCATTTAGCCTCTCTGTGCCTCAATTCCCCAACTGTAAAAAATTGGGGGTGGTAATGCTTCCCTATTTCAGAGGAGGGTTGTGAGGCTAAACATATCAGAGACTGTAAAGCACTTTGAGGTCGACTGATGAAAAGTGCCATCTGAGAGAGAGGCTTTACTATTATTAGTTTGGTGGATAAACAGAGGACTACAGCCTCCAGGCTTGTCAATCTAGCAGCTTTCATGCGTGCTGCATTCACTTGAAAAAGCTTTTTAGTTGTTTTTAGTCATCTAATTCTCCTTTTCCAATTCTCAATTGTTTTGTTGTTATATCAAATTTTGGATGCAAGTAGTCTGAAAGCAAAATCATGGGCAATACATAAAATGTCTTCCAATGTCAGGGTTGTTAGCATAATCATAAGATTCACTTAAAACGGATACACAAAGTCGTTTCAGTGCCAGATATAAACAACTGTTAAATAATTTAATGTGTATTTTCTCAACAGACATAAATTATTGAAAAGAAAATGGCACAACGAAGCCCAATCTTTCCGACACTTGCCCCTACTGAAAGGTACAGTCTGACATGTTAGAAATCTGGAATCTATAGAGTGCAGGAGTATCTGTGCTTCTCCTTTAATTCTCTATGTAGAATCA
Organism: Dermatemys mawii; assembly: GCA_007922305.1. Classification (NCBI taxonomy): domain Eukaryota; kingdom Metazoa; phylum Chordata; order Testudines; family Dermatemydidae; genus Dermatemys; species Dermatemys mawii. The sequence continues at coordinate 24,179,888 of ML677366.1, forward strand.
TGCTTAACATTGTAGCTTTTGTACTTAATGCAACAATTAAACTAAATTAAATATTGTAGACAAATACTCTGCTTATCCAAATCATGGGTCAAATCCTGAAGTCCTTAGCTTTTATTCAGTCCTTTCTCAAGGAAAACTTCTACTGGTTTTAACATGACAGGGTGAAAACCCAATACAACAGAACTTGTCCCAGTTAAGGTGACCAGACAGCAAGTGTGAAAAATCGGGACAGTAGGTGGAGGGTAATTGGAGCCTATATAAAAAAAGATCTAAAAATCAAGACTGCCTCTATAAAATTGGGACATCTGGTTATCCGAGTCCCAGTGGAAGTATTTCATGAGTAAGGAGTGAATGTAAAAATTTAGGGCCAAATTCTACTTTATTTACATCCTGGTTGCATCTCCATTAACTTCAGTGAACTTACAGTACAATGTGAGAACCAGAATTTAGCCTTCACTTCATGATTTGGCCCCTATGAATATCAAATAACATATACAGCATACAAGAAAATAAATGAATAATTAAGGTGTTTAAAGAAGATAACTATGGGCACATCTTCACTACCCACCAGCTTGGTGGGCAGTGATCGATCTATTGGGGATCGATTTATCGCATCTACTGTAGATGCGATAAATCGATCTCCAAGCATGCTCCCCGTTGACTCCAGAACTCCACCTCCGCAAGAGGCAGAAGCAGAGTCGACGGGGGAGTGGCAACGATCGACTCGCCGCCATGTGGACGCCAAGTAAGTCTCCTTAAAATACACCAACTTCAGCTATGCTATTCGTGTAGCTGAAGTTGCGTATCTTAGGTCATTCTCCCCCGGCCTCCCCCCAGTTAGCTCAGGCCTAAGAGCTGTTTAAAGGCACAAAGGGGAATTAGGCACAAAGGGGAATTAGACTTTCAATGGGAGTTGAATACCTATTTTCTGTTTGTGCCTTTGAAAATCTTTCCCCCCAAAGGATTACAAAACTTAACCTCTGTGAAAGACTGTGTTCATCAGTGGCCAGATTTTCAAAAGTCTCAGCACTTCAGCAGCAACTATTGCTTTCAATTGATACTGCTCAGTGGAGCTCTTTTGAAAAATCTGCACAATTATTTAGGTGCCTAAATGGAAGTTGAATTCTTTTGAAAAGTTGCCTTAGAGACTTCTCGCAGAAGCTTGGATTTTGTCCCTCCTGGATTTCCAAAGCTTTAGCATGTATTATTCAGCTCCCAAGAGAAGTTTCTGGATGCATACACCAGAAGTAGCCTTATTGGGAGAGAAAGGAATGGTTGCAGACTCAAGATATTCCTTCTTAGCCTGTTTTTATTTAACTTTATTGCAGTTATTGCTTTGAACAAGGATGGGAAAAAATGCAGCTGCAAAGTTTGCACATGTGTAGTAAAACATGCAAAATTTAATCAAAAACATTCTGAGTTCATGTTCCCAGCCAAACTGTTTTGTCTGTCTTAATTTGTCCCTAAACACACTAATATCCTTTTCTTAAATGTACATGCCTGGGTAAGTCATCCTAACTGAGCTGGGGAGGAGGTCCTGACCTCCCTTTACCTACCACTTATGGCCGCAAATGCTGCACCTGCTTATGTACAGCAGTGGGCCTATCCCTGGAAGTATTCAGGATTTCTGGGAGGTAGTATTCTTTCTGGAGGAACTTTGCCTCCCAGTCCTTCTACTAAGGTGGTATCAATCTCATATACATGTCTGTGGTTAGAAGCTACAACAGAGTTTTGAGTAAGGTCCTCAGTATCTGGCAACACATTAATAATACATATGTTTGAATATATTTCTTTTGTTAGACGGATTCGAAATATACCACTGCACAGCCAAGCTTTGACTGCAGTCCCATTAGCATCTGCAAGTCTAGTGGATCAGCTAGAAGACAGAATTCTAAGCCATGAGAAAACAACTGCTGCCCTTGTGGAACACGCTTTTCGCATTAAGGAGGACATTGTTTCCACTTTGCATAGAATGCAGAACAAAGGGGGAGGAGATCGGTTGGCTAGGCAACTCTTAGAAGAACACATCCGAAACATAACGGCAATAGTGAGGCAGCTTAACCGGGACATTGAGGTATGTTCTGCTTCTTTCACGGGGCTGACATCATCTCTGCTATTGACTCCAAGTTTAATAAGAAAATGTAGTAAGATTTAATATGTGATGTATACTATGTGTACATCCTTACAAAGTGCATGCAGAGTATGTAGTTTTTTTCATGGCTATAAAAAAGCAGTACAGAGTGGCAGGAATTTAAATATAAGTTCTAAACCAACAGTTTTGTGATGCTAATCTATTTCCTTTCAACACAAAACTAGAAAACCTAGGAAATCATCAGTTAATGCAGCACTAACATGTATTTCAAGCTCAGTTTAAAAGCCCTACCACCTTTACTACCATACTCACAGACTCCTCACCCCTGCAAAAAAATCTCCCTTACATTTTCCACATGCGCCACCCGCAATGCACACATCCAGGTGATCCAATCACAGTCAAATATGCAACCTTAAGCCTGAGCTCTGCAGACATTAGCAGGGTAGTGGAAGATGGACAAATATAGGGGTTTGGCTATACTTGCACATTAGACTTCAATAAAGCCGCCCAGAACGCTCTAGCTTACTCCCCATCCACAGTGGCAAGACACATAGAGTGCTCTGATTCCCTGGCTAGAGCCCTCCTGATGCTCCTCCTTGGTGAGAAGATTAATGTCTGTTGCGTATTGGGTGAGACGCTTCAGCATCAGTGTGAATGAGGAGTTGCATTACTGTACTCTGATTGACCTCTGGAAACGTCCCATAATCCCCTCAAGTCAAGTGACCTCTCTTCTCTTTTTTTTTGTGTGAAATCAGCTGTAGGAATGTGGAAGTGCCCTTTCAAAGCTCCGTTTCAGACAGACGGTTGCTTATCTGCTACGAGACAAAGCAAACATTTACTGTTTGCTTTGAGTGAGTATGAGAGAGGCAGGGAGGAGAAAGGTCTGACCTTACAAGATAGCGTGCTGACATACTCTCAGCACCTCAAAAACCCACTCTCTCTCTCCCCCACACATACACACAACACACTCCCTGTCACACTCCACCCCACCCCCCACATTTGAAAAGCATGTTGCAGACACTTGAACGCTGGGATAGCTGCCCCTAATGCACTGCTCCCAATGCAGCTGCAAGTCCTGTAAATGTGGCCATGCCAGTGTGCTTGCAGCTGTCAGTGTGGACAGCCTGCGGCACTTTCCCTACTATCTTCTCTGAAGGCTAGTTTAACCCAAAGCGCTCTATAGCTGCAAGTGTAGCCATACCCTAGGTTAGTATTTGAGGGCCCAATTCTGCTTCCAGTGTAACTTCACTGAGAGTTGTGTGGGCAGATTGGGTCCTGAAAATCAGAAGAAGCCATAAATGAGTATAATGCAGCACTTTCTGCATGCCTATAAAAACAGTTGTTGTTAAATTAAAAAAATAGATTTTATATTTTATTTGGATTTAGCAAAATGTAACAAATGGCCTATTGAATGTATAATAAGTGACTTATTGAACTCCTGTTCGCATATTAATGCCTTATAGACACTACAGGAACAGATACGTGTCAGGGATAACCTCAGTTATGGAACTAATTCTACCTTAAAGAGCCTGGAAATGCGGCAGTTGTCTGGTTTGGGAGATCTTCGGGGGAGAGTTGCAAGGTAAGTGTCAGTTTAGGGGGTAAATTTTGCAATCAGCTGATTTTCTATTAATCTTGAAGTACGCCTTTTACATTTAATGACAGTGGGCCAAATTTAACTTTGGCCTAACTTCCAGAATGAATTTGGCTCAATGTTTTCATGGCAATGCATAATAATCTCCTCCATTTCTGTATCAAATATTAAAACTAGTTACATGACTGTTAATTCTTGAAATTAGATTTCAGCAAATGGGCTTGAATTCTAAAAATGCTTCAGTTTGGTTCAGTTTTAGAAAGGACTGAGGTTCAGGCTGGGGTGGTTTTTTTGTTTGGAACTAACTCATTAGCTCATCTGTAATAAAGATACCATGGAACAATTTGCATTCCCAGGGAGCCATATAAAATTATATATTGTTTATGAATGTATTTTAAGAAGTAGAAACAAACTGGGTAATCTTATTAAACATTAGATAAATGACATGTTGTTTCCAGGGTTTAAAGTAAAGGGGAGTGGAGAAAAGCATAGAGGGATAGAGATTCTACAGACCAAATTAAGCCCTTATGAAGGCCTTGTCTATGCTAGCAACTTATATTGGTAAAACTATGTCACTCAGGGATGTGGACCTAACTCCTGGTGTAACAGGGCTATGTTGACTGGAGGGCTTCTCTTGTTGTCATAGCTACCGCCTGTTGGGGAGGTGGATTAACTATGCTGCCAGGAGAAGCTGTCCCGTCAATGCAGGTAGCCTCTTCACTGAAATGCTGCAGTGGTGCAGCAGCATTGGTGCAGTTTACCTGCTGCAGCATTTTAAGTGTAGACAGGCCTTTACTCTTTGTTTTTAGATTATACTCTCAATGGCACCTGGGCAAGCCTACTTACAGCTGGCACTGATGACAACGAAGACACAATCAGAAGATAGTGGGGTTGCACAGGTGTAGATGAGGAGTTAATTTCACGTACAGAATCTTTATGTTTGATGGCTTCTACCGAATTACACCAAGAATGAATTTGTCCCATTATTTAGATTTTTGAAGACATTCCATTCTTTTTTGCTGGACCAGTTTTGTTAGTTGGCTGCGGTTAATCTGAAATGATTTACTGATACCTTCAACAGGTTGGAAAAACTCAGCTGAGGGAAGTGAAAGGTTAAAAGTTTCTGTAAGATTTCCTGGTGTCTATATTGGGCAACATATAGTTTCCACATTGACTTAGCCCAATTTCCAAGGAGTGGTTTAAACAGGGTTTAAAGCACTGATTACAGAGGACCGATTTTTCAGACATTCAGTCAGTTCTTTTAAGTACAGCAGGAAAGAACAAAACCAGCTCTTGCTTTGTTGTCTTCAAGTCAGAAAAAACTATTTATCACTGAAGGGTCACTGCCAAATTCATCTGCATGAGTCATCCTGCATAGCTCCCTTTCATATAAAGGATTCAGTGAGATTCTATAAGATCCCAGGTTTGGAGCAATGCAATTAGTACCAGCCTTTATTCATGTTGGTGAGTGCTCATTCATGCAAGTAGTGCCATTGAATTCAATGAGAGTACTCGCATGAATGAGAACTTGCCAAAACGTGGCTGTAGATGGCAAAGCGCTTAAAATGGGGGATGTTGGTGGGCTATCAGCACGTTATTTCTTCTTGATATGTTTACTTGGGGAAGTTCATGCCTTCCACCTGATACTTATAACTACATGGCAGAGATTAGTATGCCACAAAGTGCAATGCTCAAGGTCCGTTTTCAGAGTGCCTCAGGGGCTGGAAATTCATGTTCATTATTGAGACAGAACCAGTTTATTTTCTCTTGTTACTTGCTGTTTCGTGCTTCCCCATCGGGCATTTTATTAAAATCTTCCCCTGTGAGGGAAGAAAACTTGTTTTACTTGTAAAATGCTGAATTGAATTAGGACATTGTTTTGTGAGAGTGAATTAACTGCCTTCAGTTACAAGCACATTTTGCTGTAAAAATTCCCATAACTCCCAATTATAATTATTATCATTTGTATTACAGTAGTGCCTAAAGACCACAACTTAGACTGCAACCCCATTGTGCTAGATGCTATACAAATACATAGTGGGAGACAATCCTAAATTGCTTGCAGTTATTTCACCAATAATTTGAAATGAACTCACTTATATAATTTCACCCAAACTGTTCCACCAGGAGAATCCAAAGTGTGAATCTGGCCTGCTGACTATTAAGCTAGATCTAGGAGTTAATTTTTGACCAGCTTCTGAACTTCACAGCTGTTCTCATCTCTATAAAAGGATGAGCTAAATCCCTACAGCTGAATGCCCTCCAAACTTTGGGAAAGTAAGTTCAGATTCCAGCTTGTGCCTCAAGACCATCTCTACATATGTATAATTTGCTGATCATTTTGTAAAACACTTTGAAATTGTTCAGCATGAAACACACTGTACAAGTCCACCATAAATTATTGATATCAATAATAAATAATCAGCATCATTAAGCTAAGTGAAACTTTTATGAATGATTTAGGAACATGAGAATTGCCATACTGGATCAGACTTGTTCTCCATCTAATCCACATTTTGTCTCTGAAGTAGGGTGATCAGACAGGAAGTGTGAAAAATTGGGATGGGGGTAGAGGGTAAGATGCCTATATAAGACAAAGCCCCAAATATCAGGACTGTCTCTATAAAATCAGGTCATCTGGTCACCCTACTCTAAAGTAGCTGGTCCTGGCTACTGTCACAGGAAGTTAAAAGAAGCCCTGCGGAAGGCAGGTATAGGGAATAACATGCCCACAGGCAGGGTCGGCTCCAGGCACCAGTGCAGGAAGCGTGTGCCTGGGGCGGCAAGTGGCAGGAGCAGCATGGTGGTTGTGCTTAGGGTGGGAGGTCCACGGGTTCTGTGGCTTTGGCGGCATTTTGGCGGCAGGTAAACCCAAGCCGCTGCACCGGCAGAGACGATGCCGCATCGGCGAGGCCAACGGACCTCCCGCAGCCATGCCACCGAAAGATGCCTTGGGGTGGCAAAAACCCTAGAGCTGCCCCTGCCCACAGGGGAAGTTTCTTCTTTATCTGCAGTAATGAAAAGTTGATTTGTGCTCTGAAGAATATGAGAGATTATATTTCTTCCAAAATTATTTTTTTTTAAATCTTTTTGTTATTATAACACTGGATGATCTTTTCAAAGTGTCTTAGTGGTAAACTGATATACTATAGCACACATGTTCAGATGGTCCATCCAAGGTCCCACATGCCAGTGAAGCCCACTGTTATGGGCTTCAATGGTTTTAAGTTATGCATAAATGCATAAATGTTTAAGTTTTGCCTTGCACTGGCCCCTGTGCACTGGGGTGCATTTCCTTGCTATATGAATGGAACAGCTGTTAAAACTTCTGTGCACAGTGAATTATATTCATTATGCTTTTTCACAAAAGCATAAAAATCATGAAATACTTTAAAAAAACCGATAAGTGATCCTGCGTGGACTGGAATGCTTTTAATGCTTATTACAACTAACTGCTCTTGAATATTGTTCTTTTGTTCCTACGATGTCCTTGGTGAATTGTGGATATAATTTCTACAACATCTTGAGATTTTTATAATAAAACACAAAGGAATGCAAAAGCCCAGAACTGCAGCATGCTTTACAGAGTGGGGATTGTATCTTGCATCTAGCAGGTGGAAGATTATTCTTTAAAACTATTTCAAAGTTTAAAAAAATCCTGGTCTTCTTTTGATCTGGTGCTTGGAAATGCAGTTTGAGCTTCCCTCTTGCTTCTGGCTTGCCCAGTCTCTTTTAACTTTCCATGTCATTGTGGCCAGAAGTTTTAGAAGGGCTCAGAACCCAGAATTGGGGCCAGATTTCTAAAAGAGCTCTGTTCCCATAAAGGCACCAAAATAAATAAATAAAACCATGCAGATGCCTACGGCATTTGCAGTAAAGAAAACTCATTGAAATGTTACTGTGCTTGTAGATTCTTCAGCCAAGTGATATACTGTTAAATTCTTTGGTTCCAGACATATAGGAGTAAACAAGCATTGTGTGCTTGCTTACTCCCCTGTCCCCCAAGCAGTCAGGTGGGAAGGGGCAGGGACTGACACATGCTGACTGTTCCTGACACACAACTGATCCATCACTAATACATCCTTGGTTAGGGTGACCAGACAGCAGGTGTGAAAAATTGGACAGCGGGTGGAGAATAATAGGAGCCTATATAAGAAAAAGATGCAAAAATCAGGACTGTCCCTGTAAAATTGGGACATCTGGTCACCCTACTTGTGAGGCAGAACACTAAATAATGTGTAACCACTACTACCTTGAGTAGCTTGCGTGCACATTTGAATATACATCATGCTACTACAAGTCACATGAGTGTTGTACAGGGTTTAGTCTTAAGCAGGGGTGGGAAACTACAGCTGCCAGGCAGGCTCCAGACCAGACATGCTGTTCTGAGTGGCGGTGTGGTAAGGGTGCTGGGGCTGGGGCAGTGGGTTGGATAAGGGGCAGAGGGTCTCAGGGGGTGGTCAGGGGATGGGGAACGGGGTGGGGTTTGGATGGCATATAGGAGTCCCAGGGGGCCTATCAGGGGTGGGGTGTGGGTAGGGGTCAGGGTAGTTAGGGGACAGAGGGGTTGGATATGGGGTGGGGTCCTGGGGGGCTGATTAGGGGGTGTGGGGGTGTATCTGGAGGGGATAGTCAGGGGACAAGGAGTGGGGGGGGGACTTAAACAAGGGAGGTCCCAGGGCATGATGGTTCGGGTGGGGGGTCTTGGGAGGGGGCAGTCAGGGGACAAAAAGTAGGGGGGCTTAGATAGGGGGTGGGGTCCTGGAGGGGTAGTTAGAGTGGGGGGGGGTCTCCGGAGTGGGCAATCAGGAGACAAGGAGCGGGGGCAGTTAGAAGGGTTGGGAATTCTGAGGGGGGCAGTTAGGAGGTGGGAAGTGAGTGATGGGTCAGATAGGGGGCAGGGCCAGGCTGTTTGGGGAGGCACAGCCTTCCCTACCTGGCCGTCCGCACAATTTTGAACCCCAGTATTGCCCACGCCTGGTCTTAAGTAAATCATTTTTGTACTTCTATGTACCTCTTGCAGTATAGTACTTGGTTTGGTGCCCATTTGCATATAGCCACTAAAACAGTCAGGGTATGTCCACACTTGGAGCTGTTGGTGTGATTCCCACCTTGCATAGACATACTTGCAGTAGTTCTCATTGAGGTAGCGCACTAAGACAGAAGTGTAGCTGAGGTGCCCTGGCAGCAGCGAGTGCACAAGCTAGCAAAGTACAAACCTTTCTGAAACCTGTGGGTACATACACCACACAGCTAATCTATGTTGCTGCTCACTGTTACCCTGGCTACCCTAGTGTTTTTAGCATGCTAGCTCAGTGAGAGTGAGTGTGAGTACGTCTATGGGAGCTGGGAATTACACCCGTATCTCCAACTGTAGGCACAATCTCAGAAGTAATAAAACAGCAGACTCGCCTCATATTGTCCAATGATTTCTTAACAAAAACACTTTTCAGTGATTCACAAAACTAAATACTCCTTTTGCTTACTGAGATTTGGAAGGCAGCTGCTCCATAATTGTGCAGTTTATATTAAACACCATTGGTTTCTGCAATTATACTGTCTACTGAAACCCAGAACACTTGGTTTACAAAATCAGCTCTTTCCACGTTATTTTTTACTTACTGAGTGCATATAAGTACAGAATTTTGTAAAGGGATCTTGCAGTAAACATTCTTAAATAACAAAACAAACAAACAACAAAATATACCTTTGGCCTAAGCTCCAAAAATGTGTGCTTGCAATTTCACATGAAAAAATGCCTGTGAAACTAGGTGAATATTTGTATGGCCAAAATGGGCATATTAAGCATGCAAATGCACACTATGGATTTATATATTTGTTTGCACAAAATTCTAATTATATGTACAACCCTAGAAACTACAGAAACAAATTAGGTGGGTGACTGGATGTGTATTTTTGAAAATCAGGTCCTTTATGTCCTGTAAGCTCAGCACTTAGATTTCAAGTAGAAAATTTCTTCAGGGACTTCTACTAATCCCTCTCATTTGTATCTTCATATTTTTGAAATGATCTTACTTCAGGTAAATATGTGCCAAATATTTTTTTTATTTGGCTTTTGAAAATCTGTTAGGGTACAAAAAAGTGACTTTTTCTCTTTTGTCTTTATGTACCACAAGCCATTAGCATGCCTTTGGATAGGTGTCTGGGCTTGGCAATATGATTTTGTTACAGATAACAGCACAAGGAATTAATTAATACTGCAGAATGGACTTTGATACATTTTTATTTAGAAGAACTTTATAGTCACGTTAGAGATTGCCCAAAAAAGAACCTGAAACCAGAACTTGTTCAGCTTTCAGAGAAGTATGACTAAAGTGGTGTTGGATTTGTACACCATCCTCAAAGTTTTGTTACAGAGTAAAATTCAAAACCATAAAGAGGTTCTATTTTTATTCTAATTTAGATGTGGCCAAAATCTCATTAGAATAGTCACTGTAATGAGATTTTGGCCCAGTAGAACTGAAGTCTCTTGAGACTGTTAGTTTGTCTTCAAACCTGAAGCCTACCATAAACCTGACCCAGAGTTATTTTAAGAAACAGGTATTGCTCAAGTTGTAAATCATGCTACCTCATGTTTTGGTTGGTACCATTTGAAAACCATTGTAGACATTCATTAAACATTCTTTTATCATTACAAACCTTTAATTACAGATTTACACTAGTGTAACAGAGATCAGAATCTGGCCCCATAGCTGCAGCATATGTGTACTTTTTTCTGAGCAGATACCAGCCACATGCTTGAATGTACACCACAGACATATTCTCTCTTTTGACCATACTGTTCAGAGTACTGAATAAAATTTAAAGAAAATCCTAATAAAACAAACATTAAAAGCATGCTGATGTCTTAACACTTTGAGTTTATGACACCACAGTTTTTCATATGGTATCAACCAAAATATACCTGGACAAATATAAACCAATATGTTCAGTTTATTCCAGATTTACATCAGTGTAACAGATCAGAATCTGGGATACTTTGGAAATCCCTTATGTTCTATATCATACAACCAGCTGCCCTCTTTCAAATGTACTCAATTACACAAACAACAAAGATCCACTATGATCATATGAGCCAAAAATAACAACATGCCATAAAAATTATAGATTCTTGTTGCATACCTTTGTTACAGTAGTTTCAAAGCAATTGCTTTTTATACTTTTCTATGAGAATGCAGACACAAGACTAACCAGTTCTTGGTGTCCATGTGCTATTGGTGAATAGACACAGGATAATTTCTTGTCTCTGGTTTCCACTAATGGTAACAATATAGAGAACTTTAGCCTCTGTTTTTTCTCCAAACACTCCATATGTACCCTGGTCTGGTGGTACATCTTTAGTCCTATGTTGACTTTTTTTCAGAGATTTCAAGGCCAGAAAGGACCACTATTATTATCTAGTCTGACCGCCTGTATAACATCGGCCAGCACTTTTCCAAAATAATTCTTAGAGCATATTTTCTAGAAAAACATCCAACTTAAGTTGTTCTTGCTGCCCGTATCATATGTTTGCTCCAGTACACTGAATTGCTAAATGATGACTTTCTAATGTGTTCTGACTTCTCTATGTTACTTCGCTTCTCTTATTATTTTCATATTGTAGTTCTACCATATTGCTAAGTGGCTTCTCTCTTGTTTGCCATTTGAGTTGTTACTTTCCCTTTTGTACTTGAAAGTTAACAATGGTACTTGCTATAATTCAGATGATGAAAGTGCATCCTGGAGTGAATGCTTTCCAACTGAAATGATACCAAAAATGTTTACAATGTGAGATTAATTTGGATAATGGTTTATCTTGCTGTTGCTTGTCACATTCCACTGCCTGCTTCTTCTAAAACCTTAACTGCTGTCTGATCTTAATCAATTCCATATATTAGATTATGTCACTATGACAGTTACATATTTTCCTTAACAAAAATATACATTACTCATACTTTTGAGAGGTCTTACTACTGAACCTACAGTACCTATATTTTTACAACTCAGTTAATGCACTTATTGTATTATTGTAGAAGATGAAATCTATCAGTCAAAAATATTTCTGAAAAGTGGGAGTAAAACCACAGGCATATACTATGACACACCATTTGTCCTGAAAATGTGGTGGAATTACAGAAGTATTCCAATGTGCAGAAGAGAAGTGGTAAATCTTATGGTCCAGGTCTGTCGGTTCATGAGGCAAAACTCCCATTGTCTTTAATGGGAACTTTACTGGGAGAAATCCTCCACCTCCCCCCCGCGCAAAAAACTAATGACTGCAGAATTTGGCCCTGGAATAGTTAATATGGTTGCATGCTATTATTTTGTGAATAGAAGTATAAATAAGCAGGTAAAACCCAAAGCAGCTTAGGTGCAATAATTTAAATATGCTCTTTGCTTATTAAATGCAATTAGAAAGTAATTATAAACTATGTGAGTGGCTGCCTGTGTATCGGACTAATGGCCAATTACACACACCTTAAGAGATGTCTGATGGATCATAAGGAATAGCATAAGGTATTGAAATTGTACATCCTTGAATTTATAATGTGATTTCCATAAGCACATCTTTTGTCCATATGATCTCAGAGCTGAGATCTACCGCAGGATTGCACCTACTACAGTATGGAGACAGTATGCCCCATACAGTTATGGGGCAATTGGGTGGATGTTATGAGACATCAATATTTCTTTGAATCTAATAGAAAAGAAATGTTTTGCAGAAGAGACTGATACCTTCATAGAAATGTCCATTCTAAAATAGATATATTTTAAAAAGTTTGGCCTATACATTGTGTTCAGCTACAGTCATCCATTGCTTTGGTATTTATTTATCTGAACAGGTGCGATGCCGGTTTAGCCAGATTGTCTGCAGAGCACAAAATTACCTATGAAAGACTTCAAAGCCTAAGCAAAGACCAACAAGCTTCTAAAATGATCTTGGAATCTAAAATCAAAGAGGCAGAAATACAGGTATGTTGTATAAAACAAGTGATCTTTATAAGAGGGAGAGTTTACCTTCATGAACAAAAAAATTATATTGTTAAGCTAATGCCACTGGAGTTGCTGGCTTTCAGAAGAAACATAATCAAGATCCTGACCATTTTTACCCAATAAAAATCCCATGACACTCAATGCAAATGTGTCTGCTCTGGAATCCAGACCAATGGTATGTCCATTTTATCTCCTTACATTCTTCTGTTGGTCTAGCTGGATAAAGTATTCGTAATTTCCTGTCTCTAAAATATTGTTTAGTGGTTGCTGGTATTATTCTAATGCCTTCTGTGAGCAACCCCAGCAATGGCTGCATTTCAGGAAGGCATTCAGCCACAAATAGGTGTGATGCAGAGCTCCTGCCAGACCACTAGGAACATTTTGCACCATGCATGCAGTTTCCATGGGTGCTGCTCCTTATGCATTTTTCACGAGTCATTTGAGTTATACAAAATGCCGCATATAAGAAAATAGTTATACAGAATACCATGACGCACCCGCCTGATTCCATGGGCAAGTATGGAGGAGTTGATGCTAGGGCTTTTTCTACCTCAATCTGTTTTACAGCAGACATGCAGATGAGAAACAAGCTTCTTGCTTGTTCCTGTGTACTAGCATGGCCTCACAGGGGCCACTCACCAGGGGTGGGCAGACTACAGCCCGCGGGCCACATCTGGCCTCAGTGCACCGCACAGGCAGTGCTCTGGCCTGCTGTTCCTGGGCAGTGCTGCAGTGGTGTGTATAGCTCCAGCGGGCCGCACGGTTGCCAGACATGCTGCTCTGAGCAGCATGGAATAAGCAGGCCGGGGGCTTGGATAAGAGGCAGAGGGCAGTCAGCAGGGGACAGGGAGCAGGGGGCGGTTGTATGGGGCGTAGGTTCTGGGGGGTGGTCAGGGGGTGGGAAGTGGGAGGGGTGGAAAGAAGGCAGGGCCAGGCTGTTTGCTGAGGTACTGCCTTCCCTACCCGGCCCTCCATACAATTTTGCAACCCCACTGTGGCCCTTGGGCCAAAAAGTTTGCCCACGCCTGATCTAGACCTATATCTGTGCAGTAATAATTCTGTCAAACAAATCAAGTAATCCCACTGAGTTACCCAGTGGTATTGTAGGTGCACTAGTCACAGGAAAATCAATCCCATGACATTTCCAACTTCTGTATTTAAACCCTCATCAGAAAAGAGCTCAACAAAGCCATTTTCCATGATTCAAGTAGATTACACTTACAATTTTAAAACATGGGGAAAAAATCTATATTCCATAATCTACTAACTACAGTCTCACTCTTCATGTTACTGTAGATGAACATTAGCATTTCCACTGTATGTCATAAAAATTTCACACTGATCTAAAGCTTGGCACACAAGAGCAGTCTGATCATTCACTTTTTTCCCTACTAGTTTTTAAAACAATCTGTTCTGTTTTAATGAATGCCTCAAATATAGAAGTTGATTTATAGAAATAGATTGGTTTAAGGTGCATTTTCTACACTTATATAATTAAAATATTCCTTTAATATATAAACTTAGATTTCCCATGTGTTGAGTAATGCAGCAGCTCTTCTGGAATACAGATCTGGTAGTGAGGTGCACAGCTCTTAAGCAGTAACTTTTAACATTACAATTTCACAGAGACTGCCGGCACACTGACTGCTGGCACAAAGCCTGTTCTCTTGATGGGCCACATTCTACCTTCAGTCTTTGTGCGTAATTACCATTGCTGTCAATGAGAATTCAGCATTGGAAGGAGGTTGTAATGTGACCTGAGATGTGCACATGGACAATAATATGAAGTAATATGTGCATTTGAGACAAATCCTATTCACCCCCCTCCCCCATACTCTCTCAATGGGTTTGGAAAGCCCGGTAGCATTGGTGTGCGCAGCACATTTCATTAGGGTGTGCACCCAGGGAATTTTTTTTTTTTTTTTAAAGGGGAACGTTTATTGAACACTCAGTCGTAAAGGACGTTATTTTCATTCATCAAACAAACTAAAGAAACTAAAACGTAACTAAACTTATTTTTTTTTAAATTAACAACTAAACTTTACTTAAAAAATACAAACTTAAAAAAAGGAGCACAAAATACCAAAAATACCAGGGTGCGGCAGGGGGCTCAGGGCAGGGGGCTGGGACATAGGGAGCTGGGGCACAGGGTATGGCAGGAGGCTCAGGGCAAGTGGTTGGGGTGGAGAAGGGTGCGGGGTGCAGCAGGGGACTGGGATGCAGAACAGGTGTGGGGTGCAGCAGGGGGCTCTGGGCAGGGAGTTGGGGTGCAGGAGGGATGTGGGGTGTGGCAGGGGGCTCGGGTGCAGCAGGGGCAGGAGGGATTCGGGGTAGGGCTCTGGCCTAGTGCCACTTACCTGGAGCGGCTGCGGGCTGGCAGTGGGGCCAAGGCAGGCTCCCTACCTGCCTCCCCTGGCCTTGACCTCAGCCCCGTGTCGCTCTGCTCCGGGAAGCAGACAGCACCCGGCACTGGGAGCAGGGAACAGAGGGCTCCACGCACCTGTGGTTTCCTCCCCCGAACCTCCTATTGGCCATGGCTCCTCATTCCTGGCCAATGGGAGCTTCAGGGGAGGTATCCACAGGCAAGAACAGCATGTGGAACTCTCTGCTCCCCCTCCCCCAGGGGCCGCAGAGACATGCTGCCAGGCATTTCCCAGAGCTGAGTGGGCCACATGCAGCACCACAGCAGTGGCAAATCTGCGGGCTGGATCCAGAGCCCTGATGGGCCGGATCCGGCCCATGGGCCGTATTTTGCCCACCCCTGCATTAGGGTGTGCATGGGCACACCCGACACACCCCACACATACGCCTGTGCCCAGTAGGTAATGGAAGGAAGAATGAGGGCCTGCCCGAGAGGTGTGAACCATGGACAGTGCTCTTGAGAGCTACCTTACACAGGGAGATTTTGGAGGTGGAGAGCGGGTAGGTGATATTCCTCACCTACTACTCTCAAAAAAAGGTCCAGGCAGATGCTCTCTCTGCAAGGAAACAAAGCTCTCCACTATTGTTGTTGGCTGAGAAATTGTGATCTTAGTAATGCTGCCATTCCAGTTGTGTAGGTTAGTAGATTTGCATGATGAGGACAGTTTAAAAACTAAAAGGAAAATTTGCAAATAGGTTGAAGTTTGGACCCATCAATTAGAGCAGAGTCCCTTTAAAATCTTCACTCATAATATAAGTAGTTATGTTCCGAACACAATGTGTGATGATTCTGAGCAGAAAAATAGTAAACTCGGAATTCTGTTTCAGATTTCTTACCTTCTGAGCAGAGTAGAGCAGTCAATAATGCAACAAGAAGCAAAATTGAAGATTGCCTACAAAGAGAGCAACCAACAGCTCCACCTTCTGGATGTTAAGTGAGTACTCGCCTTATTGGAAAATCATGCTACTTACGAATCAGGGGGCTAGTCTTGCAAACCCCAAGGAATCCTTAGGAGAGGATCTTTGCATGAGTGGGATATTGAAGGACTGGGGCCCAAATGAAGGTACATTAATTTGTACATTTGCTCATTGCTGTAACAGTACTCAGTAAGGGCCAGATTTGAAAAGATAATTAGTCACCTAAAAATGCAGAGAAGAGCCTAGTGGATTTTACAGAAGCAGCAAAATTAGTTCAGCATCTCACTCTGATTGACTTGCAGTGGGAGTTCAGCTCCTAACCTGTGTAGATGCTTTTGTAAACTCCACTATGCACATTTCTGTATATTTAGGCACCTAAATACATCTGTAAATCTGGCGACAAACCACTTTGAACTAAATTTGTAAACCATTGTGTGCCAGATGTGAGTATTAAGACCTGGAAAAGAATGTGTACGGTAGATACGTGTGCAGACTGCCCAACACAGAATTCAATAGGTGTAACATTTTCAAACTGGCTGCAAATATATATGTGCACACAGAGTTACTGCAACTATCATAGCACCATGCCAAAATGAGAGAGGCAAATGCATGGGACTTCAAATACTACATCGCATTTACATTTATACGTGTAGCTCCAAATCCTAAAATCTTTACTCAGTCCTTTCCAGTCCAAATTTTCCTGGGCTTCAAAGACTGTAAAGTGAATGGGATGTCACACTTGTTTCTAGGCTATGGCATATTATTTCTTGAAGGTCTGCATTGTATATGCCTCAACATTCTGCAACCATATTTTGTGCAACTAGTTGCTGTTCTATTACGTTCTCTCATCCTGGATTATCTGAAAAAATCAACATAAACCAAACCTAGCAGTCTGAAATTTCAAAACATTTCATGAATGTGCTGTCAAACTTGCTATGGAGGAAAAAGGGGATTTTTATGTTGATTGTCATAAAAACTCCACAGCTCAGTGATCAAAGAACCTGAGCTGCTCTTGTATATTTCCAAACATGCTCATTTATTTTATTCTCTTAGATTAAAAGGTGCAGTAGAGGATCTCAGCAGCCAAATATTGTCTGCCCGCAGCTGGTTGGAACAGGAACATGAACGGCTTGAAAAAGAGCTTTTACAGAAAATTGATCAGATTTCCTTGGCCCTTAAGGAGAAGACGGTAGGTTTCTGTAATAAAAGAATAAAATGTTCTGAAAATATATTTAGAGACATATACAAGCAAATGTTGCTGAGTTGACGTATGGTGGGATTTTCAGAAGTGCTCCGTATGGGGCTAATTCTGCTCCTGTTGATGCAATGACAAAATTTCCATTAATTGGGAGTTTTTGAAACCATCCTATAATGATAGATAAATCTGAACATTACTTTTAAATTTACAAATATTCTATCTTAAAAATAAAATGAAGAAGCAGCTTATAGTGACAAAGCCAATTTGAGATTTTTTATTAACTATATTTTATAACGTTTAAATCTTGTATAGAATATAAGTAAGCATTGACACTTGTTGCATATTGAGGGAATGAACAGTTTATTACCCAAAGAATAACCAAGTATAATTATTTTCACTGATCCCAGGAAATGAGTGAAAGGGCCATAGAGATGAGATTCGGCCAGATGTCAGAGAAACTTGATAAAATAGAAGAAATGCAAAAAATAACCATGGAAGAACATGGAACAAAGCAGGCTGAAGAGAAGATAAATATTCGAATCAGCAAGCTTCAGATGGAGATTAATGAAGATATAAAAGAAATGAAAGCTGAAGTTAATGCTGGTAGGACCACTACTGTTGAGCTCTGAACTCTAAATTCTGCTACTGTAATTTAGCTGTGATAATGATACCAATTTGCATTAATGTATGTTTCATTGAGGATCTCCAAAGCTCTTTACCAACACTGGGATCGATTTTTCAACTGGGTGCATAATGGAAGCACCTACAAAACTGTGATGCACCTGTTTCATTCACAGGTATCTGCACTGTGGATGAGATTCCTACAAAGTGCAGAGTGAAACCCAATTAGCTTTAGATTTCTTGTTGTCGTTTTCTTTGTCTTTAGAAAACAGAAGAATTCAATAGCCTGTTGAGGGAGTAGCTAGGCAAGAAGGTGTGGACCTGTGCTTGCCAACGGCTCCTGGCTGCCATAATCTATATGTGGGCACAGCTCCATTGACTTCAATGGAGTTTCACACATCTACACCAGCAGATAATTTGGCCCACTGTCTCTTTTTATTAGGGCCATTTGCTCTACTGATAATGAAAAATGACCTGTTATATGTTGTAATCTTGAATTTTGCTTTCTAATGTTCTTTAGTTTTAATAATAAAACTAATTCAATTTCTATCTTTAATTAGGGTTTGCAGCTATTTATGAGAGCATTGGGTCCCTACGGGAAGTTCTAGAAGCCAAAATGAAACTTGACAGGGATGAGCTACAGAAGCAGATTCACCAAATGAAGCAGGAGGTTCGGACATAGGGAGAGTCGAGATCATGACCGATCACAAGATTTATTCAGAGAGAACAGCATTTATGTGTCTAAATAGGCTATAACCTCATTCCAATTTGTAATTAATTGCATGTACCAAATAACATGCTTCTGTTCCACAGGTGTGTATGTTTACTGTAAGCGGTAAATGCAAGCTTTTAATAGCTAAGCTGATAAACAGTTTTTATGGGGCAAAGCCCTAGCTCACCATTGTCTCCAATCTACTCCAGTTGATTTCAGTGGAATTACAGCTGTTTAAAAGTGGACTAACACACTGGTGAATGTGATGCCAACTGTGTTAAAGATGCCTCAGTGCTGTTTCCACTTTTGTGGGTTTTGTAATATTAGCACTTGTACCTATAGTTAATTGCTCTGTTTAAAAGTCAAGCCTTACCAGGTCAATATCGCTTTGCAATTCACCACCTTGCCAGATCTTTCTCACATTGAGGTCACTGGAAATGTTCCCATTATCTTCACTGGGAGCAGAACTGACTTCTAGCAGACCAGTTTTTAAAATCCAAGTACCATCAGAGAATGACACCTTTGCTTCATTTAAAAAAATATTGTGTGTGTGTGAGCATGTGTGTTAACTATATAGTATTATATTTTGTAGTTGTAGGCTGAGAATAATCCATCTGAGCAACACAAGCAACTTAACATGTCATTTGAAGTCCTTAGGTATTGTGACCTTTCTAATTAATATTCAGGTAGAGCTGAGATGGGGTGAAGGATAACGTATACAGTATTTTATTGTAAGTTTTAATATCAGTTGTGTTCTTGTGCATTGTTTCATTATGTCAGTGTAAACTTTGAGAGTTTTGCTGTCAGTGGAGAAAGTGATAATTCAAATAATTCTGGAGACCATGATGTAAAAATAAGGTGCATTTTGATGTATCTTAAAATGTTTTATGATATACTAGGAATTTTTATTGCTCATGTAAGACAACTGACTTTTCAAATTTAATTTATTTAAGTAGGTTTTAATAATTTAGCATGGCTAAGTAGATTTGAATTAGTATTGCCTTTACAAAATTTCCAAATAATATTTTCATCTCTTAATCTAATTTATATTACACTGGTGCTTATTTCAATTTCCATAATAGATTGCACAATGAAAATTAGCACCAACACTGTGTAGTAATCAGGATGGGAAAACAAATATTTTATATATTCATTCAGGGCCTATTCCTGCTCCCATTCTCGTCAAGTGGTGCAGGATCAAGCCATCACTCAGAATATATGGCCTGATCTACAATCCATTGAATTCAACTGGAGTCTGCAGTTGCTTCAGTGGGCTTTTGCCCAGGCCCATATTTCCAAATGCTGGTGCCATTGAACTGTCAGTGTCAAATACCCAATGACTTCTATGGGCTAAAGGTGTGGAACAAATAGTACAGCAGTAAAGGCCCCAGTACTTCAAGGTCTTAAAACCCATTGATTTCAGTAGGACAATGCAGTGTGTAACATTAAGCAAATGCATAAGTCTTTGCTGGATCAAAGGCTAAATGAGCATTTGCTGCCAATATAGCCAAAAGTGTTTTTAACTTATTATAGAACTTACCTTAAAACTTTATAACTTTGATTTCCAGTGCTTTCTAATGGCAAAAAAGACTCTTTTAGTCCCACTTTGTATCACCCAGTTGGCCACCTGCTGTGAAATATAATTAAAATGGTAGCTAGAGATAAGATTCCTGTTCACTGGAAGGAGATGGTTAAAACATTTACAGGTATTTCTTAAAAGCTGTTTTTAAAATTCCTTTTCTTGATGTCTGTATATCTGTCTAGTCAATATTTAGCCATGTGCGGTGGAGAAGAAATTGTTGCTGTTTTGTAACCCCCTTACCCTTACCACCCACCTCCCGCAAAAGATATTTTTCTCCTATAACAGCAAATCTGTAAGAAATGAATCTTACAGGAGATGAACAAGCATACAGTAAATCAGAGAAACAATTTATATATGATTTTAATAAAAATGTTTCTCTTGTAAAACCTTGTGTGATCCAGCCCATATATAAAACAACACAGGAAATGTTAGCTGATTACTGATAACCTAAAGGTGAATAAAAGGACATTGTCATGTGAAAAATGATATCTTTCTAAAATAATATCCATATCCATGTTACTAAATAACAACATTAGATCGGTGTCTCCAACCTTCAGGGGTGGGTGCCAGGCAGATATGAGTGAGAGAACAAGAGCCCTGTGGTCAGAGAGAGAAAGCTACCTGACTTTGATCTACATTGCTCTCTGCAAACATGCAGGTAAAACTCTCCCTCTCACCTTTCCTTCTTTTTTCTATGGTGGCCCCTTATTGCAACCAGTTCTGGGAGCAGCAGATGTGTGCAGGGTTACAGGTTCAGTCAGTAGCTCACTGATCCTTGGTTCTCCTGCCTGCTGCTGTGGTACTCAACTCAGCCATAACAATACGTGCAGCTGAGTCTCACAAGACTCCCCATGCATATCCTTTTCAAGCCTCAGGCAGGATATGGTCTGTGGTTAGGATGGGGTTGGAGAGGAAGAACCTGCAGGGATGTGCAGCAAAAAAGAAAAAGAAAAAGGGAGAAAAAACAAGCCTGGGAGCAGGGGGAAGGAACTGGCTGAAAGGGTAGCAGAGAAGGAGACAATGGACAGAAGTAGGGACATACAGTGACAACAGTTTTAGGGCACAGTGGGAGGACTCATGGGAGGGGATCTGCTGATGCATTACAACAGGGGTTAGAACAAAATAAAGATGGGAGCTACAGAGTTGGATTACTAACAGAAAAATGTACATACCTATGCTCCACTGAAGACAATCCCCAGCCGGTGCCGCTGACCCCAGTGCGTCGAGGGGGCCTAGCCACCAACCCCACCCGTGGACCACCAGAACTCCCTCTTCCCCCCATTGCTGAGACACACTGGCCCAGTGGCTCAAGGCAGGCTTCGCACTGTCCCAGGGAGGCTGCATCTTGCTTGAACCCATGCCACTCCTGGCTCACCATGAGCATTGGGACAGGAAGTACCAAGCAGTAATAACAATGACAATAATATAAGTGCATGTCCGTGTCCGAGAGAGAGAGAGCGCCAGTACGTGTGAAAGAGATAGAGAACCAGTGTGTGTGACTGTGTGTTGGGGGATTGTGTGACAGTGTGTGTTGGAGAGTGTGAGACTGTATGTGTGTGTGTGCGTGACAATCCGTGTTGAGGGACTGTGACTTGTGAGAGGCAGCGTGTATGTGAGTGTGAGATAGGGTGACCAGATCGCAAGTGCGAAAAATTGGGATGCAGCTGGGGGGTTAATAGGAGCCTATATAAGAAAAAGTCCCAAATATTAGGGCTGTCCCTATAAAATTGGGATATCTGGTCACCCTAGTGTGAGAGCCAGTCTGTGTGTGAGAGAGACAGGGTGTGTTAGGGAAGTGTGAGAGACAGCGAGTGCACTGGCACATTATGTCCCTTCATCCCCTCCCCTCTGCTCAGCCCAGCTTCCCCTCCTCCCCTGCTGACTCACATGAAAGTTTCACTTCTCTTGTCCTGGCCCCGGTCTGGCCCTCGCCAGAAACTGAGCGGCGCAGGCAGGCAGGGTCCAGGAAGGGGCACTACTCTGGGAGGGGACAGTAGGCCAGGCCGCCGCACCTCCAGTGACCAGCCGTGACGCTCTGGGCTCCCCGGGCTGGGGCAGCAGAGCCGGAGGCTGGAGCCCTCAGCCGGCCAGCTCAGGAGGGAGTGGGGCAGGGGCTGGGGTCGGGGTGGAAAGAAGCCCGCTGACCCAGTGTGGGAGAGAAGAAAGGATCCAGCTGCTGCCAGCGAGGGGAATGGTGCCCTCAATTTTCAGGTGCCCTATGCAGCTGCCCAGGGTGGCTTTCACAGTGTGTGATGGCTTCTGATGGCTTTTCCTATCACGATGATGGCAGGTGGAGGTCCAGGGAAGTTTCCACAGCACTACAATGGCTTCTGGCAGTACGGGGAGCTTTTCATAGCACTACAGGACTTTGGCAGCATGGGGAGGCGGGGAGGCTTTATTACCCAAACTTTAGACACTTACCTACAAGTTTGTCTGTTTTTAACAAAAGAGGTGAACAAGACTGTGGCTCGACCTAAAGGAACAGCTGAGTGTTACCAGGGGGCTTGTCTCTGACCCGCAGAGACTCCCCAGAGCAAGCCAGTCTTGCTGACCTCTGAAAGGACAGGGATACAGCCTTCTGCTCACGGATGGACACACACGCAGTAGCTCTTCGAACAGGGACAGTGAGTTGTATGGGCCTGGGATGCCTGGGCTCCAGCAATAGTGAGGGCCTGAGGACCTGGCTCCACCAATGTTTGGGGCTGGGTCTCTTCCCAGGTCCCCCAGCTGCTCCCACGCACCTCCCCCGAGTGTCCTCCAGGCCTGCCTGCTTCTGCCGAGCACCTCCCCGGGCCCCAGAGCATCCCTGCCTCAAGATCCCTGCAGCTCCACCCTGCGCTCAGCTCTGCTGGCTCTCAGTATCAACTGCTGCCGCAGGGTCCTAGTGCCCCCATTCACTAGTGCCAGGGCAGGCTGACCATGCCCCTGCCCTTCCACCTTGGATCATACCCTTTTCCAGCGGGACCCGCCACCAGCACAGGGGGTCCCAGACCCGTAGTCACCGCTCCAGCCCCACTCTGGGCAAGGGGTAGCCCACCCACCACCCCCAGTGAGGCTACAGTGAGGGGCAGCAGCAGGGGAGGAGGTTAACATGTGATGGCAGCCCTGCCCCCAGCACCCACCACAGAGGAGATGAGGGGGCTTCCTGGCCTGAGAGGGGCCCTGGAGCATGTGCAGTGGTGTGAGGTGAGTGTGCTGCTGGGGAAAGGGTGAGATGGGGGCCCCTCCCCCAGAGCTTGCTGCTACCGGTAGGCGAAGGGCTTAGGTGAGTCCTCTCTGGCCCCAGTCCCTGGGCAGCCTGCCTACACCCCAAACGTCTCATCCCCAGCCCTGCCCCACCCCAGAGCCCACACCCCCAGCCAGAGCCCTCAGCCCCCTGCACCCCAACCCTCTGCCCTATCCCTGAGCCCCTCCCACATCCCAAACCCCTCATCACCGGCCCCAGCCCAGAGCCGTCAC
This sequence comes from Dermatemys mawii, assembly GCA_007922305.1. Classification (NCBI taxonomy): domain Eukaryota; kingdom Metazoa; phylum Chordata; order Testudines; family Dermatemydidae; genus Dermatemys; species Dermatemys mawii. The sequence goes on from ML677366.1 coordinate 24,203,479, forward strand.
ATTTTTACATTATATAAAAAAAAAATCTATATTGGTTTACACGATGGGGATGGGGGTGGGGATTCAGGACGTGGACCTGTTCTGGAATCACCAAAAATTATACAAACCTGCCACCCTGTCTTCAAAAACAAAATAATTATTTATTTAAAGGAAATAAGTGGTTACAATGCAGTAAATGAAGGAAGAAAGGATACATAGAGCATAGTTAAATGCAATAGAATTACATTAAAGAATTAAAGCAGTGCAATAAAACAAAAGACAGACTACATAGGATATCTTAATACATACAAGAAATACAGCGGTTTCAATGTAACAAGCATAAAGAAGTCCTGCATCCATAAGACTTTTAGTCTTAATGATATAATTTAACCGCATACTTAAAACAATGTGGTCTACACAGCCCTTATATACACATATGAGAAACCATTACTGCATTCACAGATTAAAACATTTGCTTAATACCAACATTAATACTTAACTCCTGACATTGAACTTTTAACATTTAATATCCTCTGAGTGGTGATCAGCCAGTTGTAGGATGGGTAGCAGAGATCTCATTGAAGAAGCAGGCGTCCAGTTTTATTCACAGACAAACACATACACTCTTAAACAATAGATAGAAAAGAAGATGAGACTTACACTCCTTCTTTAAATTTTCCTCCAATTCGTCTATTGGTCCTTCTGCCCTCTCTGATCCCCGGTGTGCGGCTGCCACAGCTGCACTGTTGCTCTTCTGCCACGGATGCAGTAGTGGTTACTGTTCTTTGATTGCTGCTGGAAAGGAAGCTGCTTGTTGGCAAGGTGACAGGGAATTCTACTGCTGCTGCTGGTAGCAAGTAGCTGCTTTCTAGGATGTTCCAGTTTTCTTTTCAAGCAGCTTCCATTCTTCACCGTCAGCCTGCTGCTTCTTGGCTGCTTCATGCTCCAGAAAAAAAACATGTCTAACACAACCCCCAACAGAACTCCAGGAGACCGTGGCAAGACTTCCCAGCCATCCCTGCTGTCCAGACAAGCTGCCATACTCACTGACAGTGGACTAGGGAACTACTTGTGATGTCCTCCTACCCTCAGCACAACTTGGTCAGACAGACTGTGGTTTTTCTAGAGTCCTGGAAGAGCTAACGTTTCTGAAGACAAGACAAACAGATTTTTGATTAGAAGAATTAATTCCATTTATTGGAGGGGAATAAAGTTATGTTATTTCTCACAAACTGGTATCACCTTGCCCCTTAAATGTGAAAGGACCAATGCAGCAGTTTGTGCAAAATGAATTGGAGTGGCATACACTGTCTGTTCATAGGCCCTACTCACCTTCTCTTTTGATTTTCACACCCACTACCCTTGTGGAGGTAGTGGAGGCTAATGAAGGAGTCTTTCTGCCCTCATGTATTCTCTGTTCCCCAAATGGTGTTTTCTGTCTGGCTGTCTTCTTTGGGGCAAGGAATAAGAACATCTAGTGATTCAGTGACTGCTGTATCTTTGACCCAGATACCTTACCAGGCTGCTTTTCAGATGGTGGCTCAGGCCCAGAGGAATTCCTAATAAGTGAGAGGCCAGAATAGCTTCCATCTCACCAGACATTTGCCCACTGAGTGAGGCTTACACTATCCTGGTACACTGCAGGAGTCACACAACTGATATGGGCAGGGGATAGCGAATTACTGAGGGCACCTAGGAAGACTTTCTCCTACTGCCTAAGAGCCTGTAGTCTTTGGACTTTATTTCTCAAGGTATAAATTACCTCTGTCATCACTGAATGACAATACGCTTGTGTGTGATGGAAGTGTCTCCGACTCTAAAGTAAACAGCATGACTTGCAGTTGGGCAGTATTGTAATTCTCTTTATCTGTTTCCTGTTACTTTTTTGTGCTCACTGAACTTCTGCTTTCCTCTCCACAAGACATTTTTTAGAATTAGAGACAATACCAAGAAAAGGAAACCTTTGCAACCGTTCCTCCAAGAAGAATGTATTTTTTGGTGATCCTGGCTTTTCTAGGACAAATTACTGGTATGTTTCCTATTAAGAAAAATTGCTCATTTCTATGCATATCTTACTTTCTTAATTTTGTGTCAAGTTCATTTTCTCGGATGTTTAATCTAAACATGTACTGAAGTGTAGAATAAATGTGAAATTAGAGAATTAGAGTTGGTTTAAGTTTAGTTAAGAATATATTGTGTTATAAAGAAAGGCCCTGACTAGCAAGTAGAAGGAAAGCCTTGAAAATAATAAGGCCAGAAGACAGAGTAGGGAGGATGGCTGGTTCAAAAAATAATTAATGAGATAAGGAAATTTCTAAAAAATCATGTGCAGTCAACCTCTGACTGACAGGGTTGACTGCACATGATTTTAAATAAGGCAAAGAGAATCTGTCTTAAAAGGAACCAGCCTGGACCTTTCCACCTCACATACCAGTATGATCTTAAAAGTAAAGCCTGTGTGAACCCAAGTGCAATGAAAAAGCTGTTGGACAGTACGGAGGAGGAGAAGAGACAAGAGACAAAGATCTTGGGAGAAAGCAGGCTGTAAATCTTATCTGGATTAAAACAGAAAATTAAAACTGTCTCAAATTAGCCATTAGCTAATGTGATAACTAGCTCTGGTGTCATTTGTTTTTGAAGGGTATAAAAAGTGATGAATTTGGGGGTTCTTTGTCACACCCTAACATCTGATCATGCTTGTGCACAACATGACTAGATGGTTTTCCTAGGTCTGTTCTATTTGTAAGTGATTGCGTGCTTCTGAATACTTTGTTACTGTGTTGGGCATAGTAACTACTTATTTTAAGGCTGATAGGCATGCTAAAATACTATTTGGCCTTTGGACTTAATAAAGGAATTTATGGTTAACTTAGTGTCTGGTGGTCTGCCATATTAATATTATTTCTAATATTAATAATTCATCAAGAAGAATTCCTGATTGCAAGCTGTATTTACTGACTTTAAAATGTTGTAAAAGGTTATTTTCTCAACTGATAAATGGACTGGGGAGCAGGGAGGGACATTAGAGATGTCTTGAAAGTGCATTTGTGTGAAATACAGAGCGGGAGGGTTAGGGGAACGTTTCAAAAGTGCACATAGCTGGTGGCAAAATTAACCAGGAATGGGGAGCTTTTACTGGTGTTCCCAGATCTTTCTTCCCGCGCAATAGATCCAGCAACATCCCTGGGATGCAATGAATCTATGGCTAGACCAGGGTCTGTGGGAACACTTTTGCAACAAAAGAAGAGAAAACAGTGTAAACTCTTTTTTCGTTTTGTCAAATGGCTATTATATTTTGCACTGCACTTGCCTAAGCAAAACTGAGTCACTTTTTAGGGAAGCGATTTTCTCTATATTTGGGGCCTGATATTGCCTCCCTTACTCAGAAGGAGTAGCCCCTTACTTACTATTCCCGGTGATAAGGGTCACAGAGTCTGGCCCTCAGTGAGCTCGCATAGTGCTAATATATTACATATCACCAATTTCCATTTTGCTAAGGAAATTTTCAAAGAAAGTTAGAAATTGCATTCAGCTCCATTTATTTATTTAATTAATTGAATATGATCTCAAACCTGTTACTGGTGAAATCAAAGAATCCCATAGACTTCCAAGGGAGCAGGACTGGGTCTTAAAATATACAGAGAAGTTCTGAATGTGACTGACCAGTGGTTCCTTTTGGTACAAAAATATTTTTCCAGCAGCTGTATGTGCATAACTGAGCTTCACGCACAGCTTTGTGCTAGCCAGAGTCCCACCCACAGCTGATCAGGAGAGAAAATATATATTAACTGCTAACCTCTAATTTCACTTTTGAAAGTATACATGGCTATATTCAGTATCATGTGTCCACAGTTGATAGTAAAATCGTGTAATGTTGGAAAAGTTTCTATTCAGAACCAGTTTTGCAGATTTCTTGAGATGGAGATAGAATCATCAAAGCAAGCAACTCTGGTCTTCTCTCTTAACTGTTCTCAAGTTATTGCATACATGTGGCTATCTTGAGCCATTGTTCTCTTCTTATTGAGTACATTTCCTAACAGCGCCCTTATTAAGCTAAATTAATACATTCATACAATAAACACTCCAATACCCAGTTCAAGATACAGCATCAGTAAAATATCATAGGACAGGATCAAATCAGTCACACTCTGATTGGCTAAATCTACCCTAAGAGATCCAACAGAAGCTATTTTAACTCATTTTCTTAGTTTTTTGTGGCAAAGACTCTCCTATGAAAGGGAACTGCTTCATAAGGGGGGGAAGAGTCCCATTGGGGCACCATCCTGTTGTTGGAGGCAGAGAATAGGCCCTGAAAAGTCCATCTGCTTTTTGCTCTGTTCAGAAAGAGCACAATAGAACAGCTTGGAAGGCTCATGGTCTGTTGAAGAGAATGTCTGTCACAGGGTCTTCTGATGGCAGAAAGATGCTGCGAGGGACAGAGGAATGCAGGGCCTCTTGTAGTTTTGACACATCTAGATTTCATGGCTGGCAAAACATTCTCAACTTCGCTGGTCAAAATTTGACATGATTCAAATTCTGGTAAGATTTTACATCAGTATTTTGAATCTCAATGGATTAAAAAACAGGAAATAAAGTGTTTTGAATATTTTAACAACATTCTAATCAAAACATGAAATTTCAATGAAAAAAAGTGGAATATTTCCCTATCTTTCAACCACCTCTGGTTCTAAACCCCAATTCATTCAGTACTATACTTAAAAAGCTGTGAAAATGCAAAAGCTAAAATGTTTTGTCTATTTACTTACCATCATCTGTATTTATATTAACATAGCTCTAAGTATGCTTAATTTTTTGCAGCAGACCAGCCGGAGGAGCTCAGACACAGGTTTTTATTGCATTTCACCAAAATGGCTATTGTAGACAAGCCCTTCACCGCTTGTTGCACAAATGAGCCGCAGACCACATTGTTGCCAACACCAGTACCCTTTTATTGCCCCATGTAAGTCCCCATCACCACATATACACAGTTATGTGCACTATGATACATTCACTTAGTTGATTTGGGGACTACTAGCTAGGAATGACCACCACTTGGTCCTCCTTTTCCTGTTCCCCCCTATGCACTTCCTTCCTGCCAGCTTTATCCTTCTGGCCTGGAAGGCTCACAGGTGCTTTGCCTTAAGTCCTTCTCTCTAAGGGCCACACCCTGCCAGCTCCACTTAACTTCCCTGGCTGGGAGCTGAGCTAGCAGGAGCTTAGCTAAAAGGGTTAACAGGAGCTGGTTTAGAGCTTCTTGGCCAGCACCTTGTTAAAGCTATATTTTATAACTCAAAAAACTTAGGAAAGAGGATTGGAGGCATAAGTTTGTAATCAGTAATGGCATGTGAGTAACTTTATGCATGTGAATAGTCACATTGAAATTTGGAACTGTTCATATGCACAAACGTTCTCAGGATCAGGGACTTAATCCCTTAAGGGACTTAATGTAGTTTGCTAAAAGTTAACTACCAAGGGCCAGATTTTGTAATTTAAAACTGCAATTTTGTGCCATGGCTGCTTATGATTGGCCACTGGCCAAGGGAATTAATAAATATGGCAATTGTTAGTACAAAAATACATATTTGTACCCTATTTTCTTCTTTTGAATTCTCTTTGGTGTCTTTCTCCTGGAGAGAAATGGCCACAAAAACACTCTTTAAAATAAAGCCAGTGTCAAGGCTTAAGCTATGTCATTAAATCGGCATTCACTATGCAATATTCTGCTCATTCTGCAAGGTCCAGGTTTAAAATTCCAGATCTGTGTTCTTAGTGCTAGATCCTACAAAGTGCTGTTGTTGTCATAGGAAGTGCTCAGAGCACTGAGCTTCTGCTGAAGGCAAGGGGAGGATGTTAGGCATGACCCAGGAGGAACACAGCAGCATTCCAGAAGCACACAAACTCACAAGAGTGGACACTTAATGATGTTTCTAATACTGTAAAGAAAGTGCTGCAGGTTATTTGTAAGATGATTTCTGAATCATTTTGCATCATTAACTATTTGCATATTTTTAACAGGTGAGACTTTCTTTCATCGTTATGAAAATGCAAATTTCACACTTATGTGCAATGAAACAGGGACTAACCGGAAGATGAAGACAGTTTGGTACAAAACTGAAGAAACTCTGGGCCAATTCAAAACAATCAACTGCAGTACCCCGTTCAAAAGGACAATCGAATGCGCTGGTAAAAATAAAAAATCGGACAATAAGTGCACTAACCAATTATCAAATGCTGGTTCCCAAGATGGTGGGGTATTTGCATGTGAACAATTTATAAATACTGGAACATCACAGACTTGCCCACTTTTTACCAATGTGGCTCACTGCAAACATTATAACTTTTTTTTTGTGGTGATAATAAACATGACTGCAGGTGAGTGCTTTTCTTGCCTGGGGGTGGGGAGGGAAGGGGGAGAGGGTTTATTTTATCAATAAATTCTAGAGCTGAGGGGCCAGAAAAGGAGTTAGTGAGTGTAAGAGGAGCTTATTTAGAGAATTCAGGACTGAGGACCAGATTCTGCCCCTTTTACTAACAGTGAATAATGCTATACTCCACCAGTGTTCCCTTGACTTAAATAAGGAATACTTATGGAAGAGGTGTTTTATGAGTGAGAGAGACTGAATTTGGCTTCAGATGAATTAGGCCTCTGAACTAGGCTGCATAAAGCGGTAAACAAAAGCGGTAGTTGTTAAAAAAAAATTAAAACAAATATGTGGCAGATGGTTATTGAAAATCCACATTTTTTTGCCATGCTAAGTCTCACCCTACAGGCCATTGTTGTTTTTCAGTGTGTTCAGGTACATATTAAAAATGACTGCTCTGTGAATGTCCTGTTTAATATACACTGTACTTCAACTACTTTATCCACAAAATATTTAATCTTTAGTAGCTGTTTCACAATTTCACATATTTGCAGCCATTTGTCTAATGATGTTTCTTGTAGTTGATGCTATCAGCACTTAAGACAGGGCAGACCCTGAACCAGGCAGCAGAAATGATAACGTATGTTTACTGCAGAGTGAGAATGTAGTTTCCCAGATGTTATCGTAGAATTATAGATATGTAGGACAGAAGGACACTCAATAGATCATCTAGTTCAGTCCCCTGCACTAAAGTCAGCACTAAGTAATAATTAGACCATTCCTGACAGGTGTTTGTCTAACCTGTTCTTAAAAACCTCTAGTGACGGAGATAACACAGCTTCCGTTGGAAATTGATTCCAGTCTTTAACTACCCAAACAGTTGGGAAGTTTTTCCTAATGTCCAACCTAAACCACCCTTGCTGTAATTTAAACCCGTTGCTTTTTGTCTTATCCTCAGAGGTTAAGGAGAACAACTTTTCAGCCTCCTCCTTGTAACAACCTTTTATGTACTTGAAAACTATTATCATGTCCCCTCTTAGTCTTCTCTTCTTCAAATTAAAGAAACTCAATTTGAAAAATCTTCCCTCATAGGTCATATTTTCTAGATCTTTAATCATTGTGTTGTTCTTCTCTGGACTTTCTCTAATTTGTCCACGTCTTTCGTGAAATGTGGCACCCAGAACTGGACACAATACTCTAGCTGAGGCATTATCAGCGCAGAGTAGAGTGGAAGAATTACTTCATGTGTTCCTAAGTCCCAGAGGTTTTCTCCGTGAACTGGACATATATCTGTATGAGCAGTAGCATAGTTAGAAGCTCTAAGAACATGCCCACTTTTGTGGTGCTGGTAGGTAGCTGGTCCAGCCCATGAATTATTATTTTGATAATCACTAACGGATTGAACATGCAGTGCTGATAACCTTCTGTGCACAGTCGAGCACCTTCAACTCAGTGGAATGTGCACGTGCTGGCAACTTCGCAGAAGGTTCTCAGACCTCATGGGATTGGCCCCAAATGCCTATTTAAAATAGCTGACATAGCCATAGTACAGTAGATATTTGCACCGGTTGATGTTAAAAGGCCGTGTAAATTGTTCATTAAAATAAACTGTCCCTCCCACATTTTAAACAGAAATGAAACAATGTTTTTCCACTGAATTCTGTATCTGAGATGGTGTTTTTACTGGAAAATTTTCAAACTTCTAAGAATCCTTTCAAAGGCAAAGCATATGAAACCATGTTACAGTGCCTGTTTGTCATATCTTTTGTGTTTGTTTCACTTTGTATTGCAGATGAGACATTTGAGACCAGTCATGGAAAATCACACCATAATCATTCAGTACAAGAAGAAAGTAACATCACTCTGTCTTGTGAATTTCAAACGAAGCCCGTAGGACAAACATTTATAATATATTGGATCAAATATTCAAAAACAAGTAAATGCCTGTCTTCTGTTCAGACACACCTATCTACTTTCTCTTATAATACACACTGCTGTATTGATGAGGCAATGAAAGGACGCCTGTTGAACTATACAAGCTTAGATTCAAGCAAGGCACATGTAGTCCATAATATGACCATCTTGAATGTTACTGACTCTGACAATGGAACGTATTTATGTGTTGTAAATACCTGGTCAAAGGGTAAACATGTGTGGAAGATTTTAAGTAACCTTTCTATAGAAGTGAGGAGTCAAGCCATTCCATGTAAGTTAGAAGTTTTGTAGTTGGGTTTGGTACCAGAGTTACTTATAATTTTTCCAAACTTTTGCTAATCGGGATAAAATTTTCCATGCTGGGACAACTTCAGCAAAAATGGCTCAGCCATTTTTGAGAACAACCCATGGAAAAATGTGCTGTTTTGCCCTTGTTAAAAATTCTGGTGAGACTGAATGCAGGAGGCTAGTGGATAGGGGTGGCAGAAGAGGGAAACTGGGACTGGGAGCTGGGGGGGAGGGAGACTGGGACTGAAAGCTGGAGACAGAAATGTATGTGTGTGGGTGGGAGAAGAAAGACACTAGAAGCCAGTAACTGGCTGGCTAACTTCTATCATCTCTTTATTTCTCCTTCTTGATGAAGCCTGGGCCCAGCGGGGATGTCACTGAGAGCAGAGAAGTTCAGTCTCAGTTCAGTTGCTTGGAACTGGATGTAGCTTGGCTCAGAGCAGCCCAGACTTGCAATTGCAGGGAGGGTCCCACTCAGCACTGGACTGGAGCATTGGGGAGTTTAGTGGCTGAAATCTAAGAAGTCTTTGGGATGACAGAAGGCTCTGTAGAGCTTCTAAACTCATCCTGCCCCCAGGTCTCCTCTCCATAAGCAGGTGAATGAAAATGGGCAGGAAATGGACAGATTCTTGGCTCTAGCTCCCCAACACATTGGCTAGCTATACTAGACAGTGAACTCCAAGAAATACACTGTACCAGGTGCAGACTAAGGGCGGGGGTAGGGGAAGACTTGGAGGCAGACTGTGGCTTTTTCAGGGCTTATGGCAAAACGCAGTTGAGTCCAACATTTGTACCTGGAAATGACTGTGGACACAAAAATGGAGGCCAGTTTTAAGCCCCTTTAAAAATGTGAACCTCAGTATTTATGCTTTACACATGTGCTACACTAACCCATTAAACTACTACAGTATTCTACAGTAATCTCACAAGACACTGCAGTATTGCTACTGTAACATATTGTGTTGCATCATTACAGTAGAATATTGCATTATTTTCTCATAAGAAAACTTGATTTCTGTAAGCTAATGTATCTGCTGTTTTTATTACCAATCCTAGCACACTGCATCCTGGAATCATCCACATTAATGGGTTGCTGAATGTGTATTATCCACATAGTTGTTAAACATTATTTGATCACTTGAAAAACACTATCCATATAATGGAGATGATGGTAAAGTTTTTTCCCCACCATTTGATAAAATTTTTCAAGATTAACTAACCTTGGTCCTCTCTTTAGCCTCTGCTTATGTGTTGTATGCCACCATTGGATTGATCGTAGGGATTATTATCATCAGTGTGATAGCATGGCTGAGCTATAAAAAGACAATCAAATCAAAAGGTAGGAAAAGTAAAATTAGTATGTAAGATCTGCAGGAATATTTTAAGCGTTGAAACTTTACAGTGTGTTTTATTTATCCATTACAGGAAAGCCATCTGCACAACTTCCCAGGTACGGACTTGAATAGACATAACCAATTAAATATCAGTATCATTTTTAAAGTGTTTCTTTTCTCCAACTGATAGAAATGACTAAATAGGTTCTTTCCCTATCTTTTTATTTTAGAGCTCAGGCTGCTCTTGAAATTCCAGGAGATGAATGTGAGCATTAAGTTTTTGATAAACCTTTTTGAAGTGATTGTCTACTGACCACATTTTGAGAATTGTGTTCTATGTATTTCTTAGACTGTCTGTGCATGGTATTAAGTTTTTAAACTTCAAATAATACAACGCTTTTTTTGACAAGTAACTTTTTGTTATTCAAATTAGTTTTGTTTAAGTAGACAGTTGTTCTTTAGAAAGGATGGTCTTGCAGTTAAGGCACTGGAATAGGATATTGATGAGCTAAGTTAAATTTTTGGCTCCCTTACATACATCCTGTCCCTATGACCTTGGGCAGGTTACATAATCTGTCTATGCCTCAGTTTCTCCTCAGTAAAATGAATATAACAATGCTTCTTGCACTCTTTGGGGTGCTAAGATGGAGTCTACTGTGCAATTAGTGCCTTAATTGCAAGACCATCCTTCCTAAAGAACAACTGTCTATTTACACAAAACTAATTTGAATAACAAAAAGTTACTTGTCAAAAAAAGCATTGGTATTATTCTCAATATTTGTGTGTTCTGACAGAACAGTGCTGGGTCCATAGAAGAACCTAGCAGCTAAGTGATTCTAAATCATTTTCCTAGCTACTGGGGGGTGAGGGGTGGATACTGTAGACAGTAACCAACCCAGGTCTTAACTGTGCTGAATAAAATGAAGTCAAATTCCATTATTTAGGGGTAGGAGAGAAGAATTTATTTAGTGTCCTTTTCAAAGGGAGATAGTTACTATTTTATTTAGTTGACTGATTTTTAGTGGATGTTTTATTTTAATTTTCTGAGATTCATAAATTCTTTGATGCAGAGTAATTGTTTTACAGGTTCTCCGTACGCAGTGAGCAGCAGCAAAGACTTGGAAAGAAATGAAGTGTTGTATTCACTACCAACAAGCCCATATGAGGACCCAAACACAGCCTATTGTACAGTGGATAACACTGCAGCATCTGGCAAGGGGCCAGGAAATGAAATGCAAACAGTCTATGCAGTGATGCAACAATAACTATTCCCGTAAGTGACCTGTAAGAGAAAGTGTTATTTTTGACAAATTACATTACAAATAGAGCCACCCAGGTCAGTCACACTAGTATAACTAAGAGAGGGCTATATGAGTACAGTAACTCCTCACTTAACGTTGTAGTTATGTTCCTGAAAAACATCACTTTAAAAGAAAGGATGTTAAGTGAATCCAATTTCCTCATAAGAATTAATGTAAAGGGCGGGAGGGGGAGGGTAGTTTCCAGGAAAAAAATTTTCACCAGACAAAAGACTGACACTCTCTCTCTCTCTCTCTTTCTCCACAGTAGTCAGATGGTAAAGAGGGTGGGATATTTCCCAGGGAATGCCTTACTGCTAAATGATGAACTAGCACTAGGCTGATTCCTCAAGGATTAACACATTGTTATAAATGTAGCCTCACACTCTACAAGGCAGCATGAATAGAGGTAGGAGACACAGGATGGCAGAGAGAGACAAGAGACACATACCTTGTGTTTGTGAGAGAGATGCACATTGCCCCTTTAAGTACACTGACCCCACTCTAACCTCACTGCCTTTTTAAGTAGATCAGCAAATTGAGACAGTAGCTGCTGCCTGCAAGCTCCCTCCATCCTGAGCTCTGTGAAGATGGGGTACAGGAGCAGGGGGCAGGAGCAAAGGGAACGGGATACCCTGACATTAGCATCCCTCTACCCCCCCACCTCTGCACAGCAAGCAGGAAGCTCCCAAGAGCAGCTCTAAGGCAGAGGGCAGGAGCAGCACACGGCAGTTGGGGGAGTAGGGTGACCAGATGTCCCAATTTTATAGGGATAGTCCCGATTTTTGGTTTTTTTTCTTATATTGGCTTCTATTACCCCTCCACCCCCATCCCGATTTTTCACACTTGCTGTATGCTCACACTATGGGGGAGGGATAGCTGGATGGCCTGGAAATTGATAGCCTGCTGGGCAGCTGCCACACAGCGAACTTAGGGGAGCTGCTGGTCCACACTGGTTACAAGTCTCCACCAGCTAGCTCCAGGGGGCTGCTCTTCCTGCAAACAATGGACAAAGCAGGTGGCTGCCAATTAACATTATAAGGGAGCACAATTTAAAAAGAGCATGTCCTCTAATTGATCAGCAACATAACAACAAAACAACATTAACTGGGACAACGTAAAGTAAGGAGTTACTGCATGCACTAATAATGGGAAATAAGCTTCCAGTGTATGAATCTGCTCTGGGGTCTGTTTCTCACTACAGCAGTATGGAACTTTAGTTATCCCCTGTATCTTCCTCTTTTTGCATTGTGTAAACTGTAGATTTGGAATTTCAAATCTGTGGCAAAAGGAACAGGCTAATCAGGGAATCGTTGAGCTGGAGCAAACCTTAAATTGATCATACACATTGGACAGCAGTGACCTTTCAGCTAGTGCAAAATATTCATGAGGGAGAAGGCATAAGGAGCAAAGCATTGGTTTTCCATAACTGCAGTCTCTGTGCTCTCCTGAGTGCAGGAACTGCTTCCTGGGACACAAGGTGCCCCCAAAAGTGGAATAGAAGATGCATGGGGATTGTAAGGCCATGGCCCAACCCGCTCCACCCTACACTCTCCTTTGAGGACACACAGCATCTGTTCTTGCCCAGCAGTGCAGAGTAGTTCCAGGAGAAGTGCGTAAATTGCTTTCCTGTCACATATGGCTTTGAATACACATAGAATGCCTTTTATAGTTCATTTAAGCTCAGAATTGTCAAAGTTGTATTCTTGAGTGTTGGTACCATTGTTTGGTCTGTATTTCTCTTGAATACTAATTTGCCTTTGTAAAACAGCCACAAAATCCCCACTACTACTCCTTTTTACAGTAAAAAAAAAAATCACTTTGAGAGTAATGGGCCATAGTTTCCTGTCATATGCAATTGCTTTGATATCAGTGTAACTGACACCTGAGGGGAAAATTAGTGTGACATTGTTATTCAGAAGGTATGAAATATGACTTTGCTGAAATATGACTTTCTCTAAAACCATATTTAAAAGTTCTCTACTGACCATGACATTGTTTTTCTTTGCAAAGGAACTGAAGAATGGAAGCCGGTTTGAAAATGACTATCAACTTTTAGCTGATTTTAGGGGAAAAAACCCAGCATCTTGACTACCCAATTTTGACTATTCAGTGAACTATCTTACAAAATATTATGGAGTAGATTCTCTGCTGATATAAATTCTCATAGGTCCATTATGAAGCTATGACAGTTTGCCCGAGAGGAGCATAGGAATTGTCACACTCAGACCATTGGTCCATTAATTCAGAATCTTGTCTCTAGCAGTGGCCTTCACCAGATGGTGTCAGAAGTAGATGCAAGAATCCCCATAATGGACAATTATGGCACAACTTGCTCACAGGGGAAGTTTCTTCTCAACACTTATCAGCTAAAGGTTGGCTATGCCCTGAAGCAAGAGGGTTTAATAGCCTTCATACATCTTATCCTATCTAATGTAACTTTATCCTTAGTGTATGAAAACCTATACAAATGAATGATTGCTTTAGTAACAAAGATCTTTATTTTTCTCCAGTTTTACACTGGTGTAATTCTGTTGTCTCCACTAGAGATACTCCTGCTTTACATTGGTGTAAGTGAGAGAAGGATCAGAAGCTTAGATACTCAGGTGTGATTAGATGAGCAGGCAGAATCAGTTAAGGATACTATTAACCTCTACAGTAAGTTTTTCTTCTTTCAAACAGCCGCACTGCATATACTGTTGTGAAGGGAGACTGGGGTCCCTTATGTATTCCCAGAAATGGTACAGCACAAACCATGTTCCAGGAGTCAGAGCCTGCAGCAGAGTCACTCTCCTAGTTACCTAATAAAAACAGCTGGCCTGTAGTTGGCTGCCTGACTGACTGCACCACGTGATTGGTTGGAGGAGTCAGCAGCCCAGAACTTAAGCCTTGCAGCAGTTCAATATCTCTTCAAATCATGTACTCATGGCTGAGCTGGCTCCTGTGTGTGCTTTTTCTAGCCCTGCCCCACTTCAGATAACCTGTGTCTGACCCTTGGATCTGATTCTTAATTTCTAGCACCTCGCCTCTGTCTGTGGCTCTGACCCTGAGCTCTGGTGCCTGTGCCAACCACTAGGCATGATGGCCTATATCCTGGCCATTGACACCATAGCAGTGCCTGTGTCCTCACATAAGCCTTTTTAGCCATACAAAAATGAGAGGATGAGAGGATAGGGGTATCTCGGTGCATATTTAAATCTTCAGTCCACTGGAATTTCCATATTCTCCATTTACTTTCCCCTGCCCACCACAAAAGCTTGACACTGAGTGAACTGATCCTCTTTGAAGAGTCTGTTGGCTCTATTCTGGATGCTGAGATGGGATCACTCCCAGGGGTTGAGTGTGATGTCTTTGCAGGGATGCTGGAACAATTTGTATAGTGCAGGTGCTGAGAGCCATTAAACCAAACTGTAAACCTTGGATATAATGGAAAGTACTTCAAACCAGGGGGCACGGCAGCACTCCTTGCACCTCTAGTTCCAGCACCTATGTGTCTTTGTAATGTTCCCATCTCTTGCTGGTTGGCTAGAGTGACCAGATAGCAAGTGTGAAAAATTGGGATACTATTTTTTGGGGGTGGTCTTGGCGGCATAGGGAGCCTGTATAAGAAAAATCCCCTAATATGGAGATATCTGGTCATCCTAGGTGTAGGGAACTTGGGGCCTGAACTTGGACACTGGTGCATTGCATAGCTACAAGCTCACCCAGATGGCTTTGATGGTACATTCTGGAATAAAATAGGCTGTGACCCACAATTCTCATGTTAGATATTAAGCAGGCTTTGGATCTGTAATGATTTCATCACTATCAGTGTGAGCTGGATTATTCTACACCATGTTTGTGAAAACTAGTATTTCTTTGTATCCGACCTTTGTTTTCCTTTATGTAAAGGGCACTACACAGGCTACTGAGCTACAAAGGCTATACACACCAAGAGGTTCTAACGATATTGTGCTAACCATGTGAGAGATGGATGAGTAGCTCATGCTGTGATAGGAACCCAGATGTGTGTATGTAATTTTTAGCTTTATTCACCAACTTCCTGTCTTGCGTATTTTACCTAGTTGAAGGATACTAACAGGAATACCATGGCTTTTTCTACAAAAATAGTATATAAAATGTCTTTCCATCTGCAATTTTCTAAAAATAATTCTGAAAGAAAGAAAAGTAAAAGAAAAGGAAAACATTACATGTTTTTCTAACTTCCAGTTTGCTTTTGAAACAACTGTTAATAGTTTGTATTTAGTGATTGGTCAAACATCATAGGTTGAATTTAGTCCAGATCCAAATGGTTAATACTATAAAGCCACTGGCAGGCCGTGAGACCGTATCTACAGTGACCATCCGCAGGCACGCCTGCCTGCCCGCAGCTCCCAGTGGCTGCGGTTTGCCGTTCCTGATGAATGGGAGCTGCAGGAAGGGGCGTGGGCTGCTGGAACATGCTGGCCGCTGCTTCCCACAACTCCCATTGGCCAGGAACAGTGAACCACGGCCATTGGGAGCTGCGGACAGCTGTGCCTGAGGACGGTCAATGTAAACACTGTCTTGTGGACCACCAGCGGATTACTCGGACGGGCCGCAGGTTGCCTGCCCTCTGCTATAAAAGGTGACTGGCATTTTTCTTGTGTACAAGGATCATATCCAACTGTCACTGAATTCAGTAAAAGACTCTCTTTGACTGTAATGGAAACTGGATCAGATCCTAAATGAAGACAGATTCTATTTCTTTGATGTCACAGCCTTACAATAAAGCTTTCTGATGATATCATAGCTACAAGATAGACATTCATTTTGCTAGCTGGCATTTGGATTTTTGCTACATCCATTAGGAATTATGCAATAGACTCAATACATTAAGTAGAATAGAACATGATATGCATTTTTATACCTCTGATTTTAATTCCCATATTGTACCATTTTTTTTCTTGTTTATTTTAGCCTTTGTATATGTGATACCACTGAATTGCAAGAGGGCTTATAAAAGCCACAGAACAATGGTAATATGTAATATTACAGATAAAGCTTTGAAAAAATTGCAAATAAACTAGCTTAGAAGTATTGGTGTTCATGTGTTTCAAGTTGCTGGCAAGTAAATGTTACCTGAATCCAGGGACATGTTTGTTATTGTGGACAATATTAATATTCATTCACTTCACAAAGGGCTTGTGAGACTTAATCAAGTCATCTTCTTACCTGGCTTTGAATATGGAAAGTCCCACCTGTTTCCCTCGCTCCCTTGGCCTCATGCTGCCCTGACTCTACCCGACAAATAATGATGCTGCCTCCATGGCTGAGTTTGCCAGGCAACTAATGATGGTGCTTCTGTCCCTCTCCTCCAGCCAATAGGAGCCTCTGGGAACAATGCCTACAGCGGACAGAGCTGGTGACATGGCTCTTAGACTCATAGACTTTTAAGGTTAGAAGGGACCATTATGATCATCTAGTCTGACCTCCTGCACAACGCAGGCCACAATCTCACCACAGATTTCTGCCTCAGATCCCTAAATGGCTCCCTCAAGAATTGAATTCACAACCCTGGATTTAGCAGGCCAATGCTCAAACCACTGAGCTCTCCCTCCCCCACGTCCTGTGTGGATGCAAACAGTACTCTGGAGCCTGGAGGAAGATCACCATCAACTCCCGGGACAGACAGCCGACTGTAACCTGACATTTGTCGTGACCGACGCAGAAAAGAAGAAGGTTCTCACAGTAGACGTCACTGTGCCATTTGAAAACCGGTCATCGGCCTTCCACAAGGCCCGAGGACGGAAGGCATTGAAGTGCACCCCACTGGGTGACACCCTGAGAGTGCAGGACTATGAGATACAGATCCACGCCCCTGATCGTAGGAGCCCTGGGTGCATGGGACCTCCACAACGAGCCAGTAGTGAGAGCATGCGGAGTTGGTCGATGCTACGCCCAGCTCATGAGACAGCTCATAGTGTCCAACGCCATCAGGTGACCCAGAGACATCTACACAGAACACATCATGGGACATCGCCAGTACCAGGTCGTGTAACTGAGACCGCCGACCAGGAAATAACCCACCCACTCCCTTCTCTGATGAACTGAAGGATACACTCCGTCCATGTACTTTGCTTTGCTGCTAATGCACAGTTTGGTTTTATAAACTGATTCCCTCCATGTCTTGGTTTTCCTATCTAAACATGAAACTAATACTTGGCTCCCCATATTAAATTGTTTTGAGCTCCAGCGATCGGCTGAGGTTCTAGAATATGCTGAAGTGTTAGTAACCAGCTGCTTCTGGCTGGCTTTGCTGCTTCCTGCTCGCTTTGAAATAGTTCTCCTTTTTTAATGACTCATCTGGGATCTGACTCATGCCACAGAGATGAAAATCGGATGAAGTTTCTTTTCAACAGAATTCGAAGAATCTTTTGCATTGAACTGCACCCTACTTGGCTGGTCCAGCAGGAATTATGTGTATGGATGACTCACTGAATTGGACCCACACTTTCTTTTCCCTTCCTTTGAAGCTACTTTTTAAGATCCACTGTTGGAAATGAATTCAGAGTATGGTCATTTTTTCTGTAGGTGGGAGCCTCTCCATATTCCCTATCAAAATACCATTCCCTCCCCAGATGACTCTATTCTGGCTCTATCACAATCCATGGTATAACCCTGATGACAACCGTATCCCTTCCAGGGATGTGGAGTGATAGACTTTGCCATGTAATAATGCAGTATTAATATCTTCACTGCACAGACCCCTTTCCCCTTCCATGGATGGAAATAAGGGGAGTGTTGCAGGCAACTGGTATAAGGGAGGTCATTCTCTTTACAAAGTTCAGTTATGCAGGCACCATATTAGGGATCTTTCACTATTCACCTCTCTTTGTTGTTGGGGAAGCATCTCCCTCCCTCTCCAGGGAAAGGGCAGAATGTTCAGTCAGCAATGGAATCTACTTTATGGTAGACATATGATTGAAAGGCGCCTTCAATTCAAATGACTAGAGTTTGAAAGAGATGTATGGAAATACTTGTACTGTTCCTGTTACTGTTCCTGCTGAATGAAAGGGACCACCAGATGTCACTGTTGCCCTAGACAAACGAAAGAAAGGTAAATTATATATATGTCATCTTTGCTAAGAGAGTTGATACAACTCTGGAAATTGTTTAGGCTGGTAACACATGCTCAGGCAAATCATGGAAGTTATTTTACAAAGTCAAATGATGACGTTCCAGAGACACCAGTTATTAAATCATCAAGGGTCAAACTTGGAGATTCTCACTCAAGGAAAATTCATGTATCTGTGTAAGGCAGGGGTGGGCAAACATTTTGGTCCGAGGGCAACATCGGGGTTGAAAATGTGTACGGAGGGCTGGGTCAGGGAAGGCTGTGCCTCCCCAAACAGCCTGGCTATGCCCCCTATCTGACTCCCTCCCACTTCCTGTGCCCTGACTGCCTCCCTCAGAATCTCAGACCCATCCAACCCCCTGCTCCTTGTCACCTAACCGCCCCATCCAGAGACCCCCCACCCTAATTGCTCCCCCCGGACCCCACTCCCTTCCCAACCCCCCCCCCCACACTCCCTATCTCCTGACTGCCCC
>ML677366.1:24222343-24307323 GCA_007922305.1 Dermatemys mawii
GGGAGTATTAAGATGTCAAAGATGAAATTTCAGGATTTACTTCAAAAAAGATATTTTAGGAGTTGAATTATAAGAAGGAAGATATAAAAAGGCATGATAATGTTCATTGACTGGCTGATGAATAATATCACCTGGGACAATCACAAACAGTCATGCCAATTTCCATTGCTGTAGTGATCCCCAGAGCAGTTACTGAAAACATTCCAAGGAATCAATGCAAAAGTCCTGGTTTGCAGGAGGATTTGTGGCCAGTCCCAGTGCTGGCAATGGTAAGCCTTGAAACTTCCCTATATTCTTCTTGTGTTTGGATTTGATGCTTAAACCTGTGTGCAACACTCCTTTTTTATGTGTGATGGGTCTGACTGCATGAGAGTATAAGCAACGGAACAAATAATTAGTGCCTGTCAAAGGCCTGTTCAGGGATTCATTCTCAGTTCATGTTGTAAGTCCCTGAATATCAGCGGTAAATGGAACCCATTAAAGAGTTTTCTCTTTAAGATATTGGGCGGGTGGGGGGAAGGGAAGGAATGAGTGGTCTGGATCATGGTTGCTAGGCAGATACAGATTTAGCACACCACACCCCAAAGTTTCTGGAATTAGGTATGGTAGTTCTGGGCATGCTCAGTAGGTTCCCTGTTGCTGGACTCAGACTTCACTGAGGGGAAGAGGTCGGGACAGCTGTTTTGCAAAAAGGTATCTGTGTGGGTTGAGTGAAGCTGAATTACAGAAACAGAAGGGAGGCTATTTCCCCCCTAACTCTGAAACATTTTGCAGCAGGTTAGTGATATTGGCACTGTTAATTACAGAAAGGGGAAATGGGGAGGGAATGCTATTTTTTTAACTTTTATTGTATACTTTGAATATTGGCTTTTAGCCAAACTGTCTTAGTTAAACTGCCTCAACCAGTATGATTCACCAGCTCATCTCTGATTTAAATATGATGATGAGGAAAGAATCATTTATGTTTTGCTAGTCTCAGTTTTGTATTTTTTTTTCTTGTGGAAACAAGAAAACAAAGTTTTTTAAACTTAAATGGAATGGTTGGTTACTTAGTAGCTGACTGCTTGCAGTAGAGGAGTGGGAACAGTCTGCATGTATTGTAACTGAAGGTTTCTATAAGTAAGGAGAGGAAAGATGTTGCTGTGCTTATCACTCAGCAGTATAGGTTTTGGTGATCAGAGACTGAGGAGAGCTTAACCTAAGTGTTTGGGAACTTTGAGTTACTTCTCACTGTATTACTGTGGGAACTGACCCTGTTTAGATTCAGTTTTTCTTCTTTATGTATAACTGAAGATAGTGTATGTGGATTATAAAGTACCCATTATGCTGCAGAAATTCAGTTAAGTTTATAACACTTCAGAATGATAAAGTTGGTAGTTAAGAATTAAATTCATTGTTCTTGGACTTGATTGTGGTGAGGTTGCCCCTGTGCAATCCTTATTGAATATCCTCAGTGACTGAATTCTGGGTCTCTTTGTGCCTTTTTGTGAGAGAGTTTTAGATACTAAGAGGAGGGCAGTGAGGCAAAGTCTGACCCACTCAAAAGTTACACAAACCGTTATTCTTGCTACCTGTAAGTAACAGCATGGCCTGGCTACCCTGGTATCGTTTGGTTATAGAACATAATAATGAAGAAACTTCACAACGCCTTTGACAGGTAGGTATATGTAGTGGGGCAGCTGCCCCACTCATGCAGAAAAAGGGTTAAAACAGCCCTGGGAAGGGCTGTGGCTGGGGGCAAGCTGCTCCTAGGCTGAGTAGAGTGGAACTGGGCTGATTGGGAGGTAGGCTCAGCTGGGGACCATGCCCCAAACAGACTCCGCTGGCTATATAAAGGCAGAGAAGCCAGGAGTAGAGGAAAAAAAAGTCTCCTCTGGCTGCAGAGGTAGACAGACCTGGCTGCTGGGAGCTTGAGTAGGTACCTACAGTGAAATAGGGCTGGGGCAAGGCAAGAAGAGCTGGTGGAATCTCTGGCCTGGAAACCCCCAGGCTGCAGCACTTAGGAGATGGCCCAACAAAGGGGTACTGAGGTTGCAGGGGGTAGCCCAGGGCTACAGAAGCAGCAGGCCAAACTCTCCTTGCTAATGATGAATGGCAATGATACTGCAGTCTGCCCCAGAGAATGGGGGCAAGTGGTGACTAGCAGTTGCCTAGACTGAGGTAAGGTGGGGATAGGGGCTCCCTAGGGACAGGGGGACCTAGAGCTAGACTGTAGGGTACTGCAGAGGTGCAGCACCCTAGGTAAGAGGGCACCCAGGTCCAGGGAGGGATAGGGGGCCAGCAGCAAGTGGGACTATGGCCTGCAGAGAGTGCTCTGGATGCTGGGATGAGCTAATTCCCTGGGCAACTAGCGGGAGGTGTTGCAGGGTGAGTCGCTGCTCTGTTATAGTATATCTGTTTAAGATATAGGAAAATGGGGAAGACAGAGTTTAACTCAAGGGCCAGGAACAGAATCTAGATCTTCTAATTTCCGTCTCTTAAGGAAGTTTAGGGAAAGTTGTTTCAGTAACAAGGGAGGTGCGGGCAAACTAAGCATTAGCTTATGCCAGGATACCCATGTCTCACTTGAATACTGACTGATTCCAGCTATGTGTTAATCTGGTTCACTTGTGTGTGTTTAGTATTGCAAAATAGGTATTAGTTATAAAAATGTGCTTAGTATTTAGGCTTTATTAAATACTTATAAGTTGCTGCCTACATTAATCTTGTGTATAACATCTATAGCACATATAGTAAGGTAGTGTTTGAACATTTGCACTGTAAGTCTCTAACTGTAAATCACCAGACAGGAAAGAAGCATTAACTGGTGTGAAATAGTAGTCTCTAACTGGTATTATGTCCTGCCTGACAAAAGCCCATCAATGCCAGACAAACTGTGATGGAACATCAGGAAACAAGACTTTGTTGCTTGATCTCCTCCACTTACCATGAAAAGATGTACAACTGAATTCCTCTTATTGGCTAAGTTTGTACCTTGAAGCAGAAGGGGGGAAGAAATAAGAAACCTTAACAAGGAAAACCTATCTATTATGCTGCTCTGAGGGGCAAGGATTACTAAGCATGAAGAAAATATCCCCATTGTTTATTCTGGGTTAGCCTTAATGGACACAGAGTTTCCTTATTACAGAAGCTTCTACTCCTTTTTGAAACTTAAATCTGAAACTTGTGTATGCTTAATATGCCTATCTGCTTTAACCTTGTAAATAACTCATTTCCTTTTCTTATATAACAAATCTCTAGATTTTTTTTTTTTATAGGATTGGCCAAAAGTATTGTCTTTGGCTTCAGATCTAAGGTGCAATTGACTGGTCCTTTGGGACTAGAAGTAACCTGAGTGTTACTGTGGTCTTTGCTGTAACAAAGGTTAGCTGACCTGGGTGGGAAGATGGACTGGAATATCCAGAGGTATTCCAGTCCGTCTTACTGTCTGTGACTCGATGTTAAAGCTGTTAATGCCTAAGCATTTTATACTTGATAATTAGTTGGTGGAAGAAATTTAAGTTCTGAACTCTCAGCCAATTTGGGTTTTGTGCCCAGCTTCCTAACAGACAGTCCTGAGGTTGGTACTCACGTTCTTGAGCCATTGTAGGACAACTTGATAACAAGAGTGTTAAAGTCGACCTTGTCAAAGAATATCCTATTTATAGAGAATTTGCCTGCTAAAATGTTTTTATTAAATAGTATTTCAGTAGTTAATATTTAAATAACTGCTCCCTCAGAATATTGCTGGGGCTCATTGCAGATATTTATAAAGTATTTTCAGTGATTCACTTCAAGGATTTCTATAAAAGTCATGCATTTCCTTCTCGGTTTTTAACTGAGAAAATCTTCTAGCTCCTAAATGAAAGTGTTTTTTTCCCTGAAGATAGTAATATTCTCTACCTACAGGGATTGGTGGATCCTTTGGTCTCTTTTATAAACAGCAACAGAGCATTCAGGAAGGGAAATGTCCCAGTTTTCTAAGCCTTGGAAAAGTCTTTATAAATGTCAGTGAAATGACCCTCTGCACAGCCAACTGTAGTTTGAAACAATGCAGAAATATTTTTAATTTAAAAACAAAGAACTGAGTTGCTGGCTCTCCATTATTACTAGAGATGGGTCCAAGCTTCACAGTTCGATTCTAGATCTGTTTATCGATGTGGAGTCTCCCTAAAATTCAAAGCTGTGTGGATCTGGGTTTTTAGAGTGATTCATTGCAGAGCTTTTGGACTAAATCCTCAGCTGGGTTATACCTACAGATGGGGAGCTGGCCGAAGGGCATGAAATTCAGATCATGGTTTGAATTGTGAATCCCCCACAAGGTTGTTCAGGGGTGTATAAAAGTACATTTCTAGTTACCATACATGGGCTTCTCTTATAGACAGATGAGGTGCTTGCAACTGTATTCACTAAATGTCAACTACAGCTGAACTTGTATGGCTTTATTCTGTGGTTCCTTAAGGCCCTCAATCCTGCAATAGCCTTAAGCATGTATGTAACTTCAAGCATGGGAGTAGTCCCATTGGCTTTCAATGGGACTACCTATGTGCTTGGAGTTAAACTCATACATAAGTGTTTGCAGGATCGGAGCCTAACAGAACCAAACGCTCACTGACAATTGTGATAGTTTTGCTCCATGAGACATTCAGAATGTGGAAAACAGCCTCTTGCTATCTTAAGCATTTAAAAATGGTAATATTAGACAATAACTACAAACCACCTATCTCCTACACACATTGACTTGGCAGGACTTACAAGAAAGTTTATACAGTACAAGGTAACACTGGAAAGATGGGGTGGAGCTTACTTTGCAGCCTAGGAGACAGGATCTTCAGAAGTTGTGTTGTGTGGAATATTTTATCGTGTTTTCTTTTAAGCCTCCTTCATTTGAATTCAGCTGACTTTGCCCAAAGGCAAACTCTCCAGGAGCATCTGGCCTAAAAAAGATGCTCAGAGAAGAATTAAAAATCTAGTTGGCTCTTTTTCCCCAACCAGATTTGGGACTCTACCTATTCATCTAGGGTATTTATTTGGCCCCCATTACTGTAGCATTTGAGTGCCTCACAATCCTTTTAATGTACTTATCTTCACAATATCCCTATGCCACAAGGATTACTAGCAAGCTGGCTGATATTTGGGATTTCTGGTTCATGAGAAATTCAGACATTTTATACTTTGTTTCATTTCAAAATGAAAATCTTCCCCCTCTCTCCCCAGAATTTTTTGAAAATCCTCAAAATTTATTTTGGAAACATGACTACATGCTGTTTCTGAAATGCAATATGCTCCTGGCACCTACAGCTGCTGACTGAAATTGAAATTCTTGTCAGTTTCATCACTGTTCATACCATCAGTTTAGGTGCCTCCTTGTGTCTACATGCCAAGCAGAAACCAGCAGCAGCATGTCTCAGAGTTTGGGTGTAAGATTTGGGCTTGTGCTCTGGTGCTAGGAATAGCTATGTAGACACTCGGGCTTGGGCTCTGAACCCTAGTGTGGGGTAGGCTTCAGATCATGGCAGTGTGATAGACGAATCACAGCCAAACTGCTACACACAAGAAAAGGAGTAAGAACAAACCTACAACAATCCAGAAGATGCTAGAGATACTGATGAGTCAATGGAATGGTTCAACTCCAAAACTTTTTGACAGTGATCAAAATGTGCTACTGCACCACTGCTGTTCCAGTGACCTACTTGAACTCCGCTAAAGCTGACAAACTGTGTCAGTTCCACATATAAAACCTCCCACCCCATGCCCCCAAATAGAATTGGAACTAATTTAACACCTTTCTTGGCTATTTTAAGTCCAAAGCAGACTGTGAAGACTTACAAAGGGACTTCACAAAACTGGGTGACTGGGCACCAAAATGGCAGATAAAATTCAGTGCTGATAAATGTAAAGTAATGCACATTAGAAAACATAATCTCCACTATACATACAAAATGATGGAGTCCAAATTAGCTGTTAACACTCAAGAAAGATACAGTAGTTAGAGAACTATCCACAAGATATCAACAGAGCAGATGTTTTCAGTGTGCAGCAGCACTCTAAGAAGCTAACACACCGTTAGGAACCATTAAGAAAGGGGTAGACAAAATGCCACTATATACATCCATGGTATGCCCCTGCTTTGAATACTGCATGTGATTCTGGCCACCTCATCTCATAAAAAGATGTATTAGAATTGGAAAAGATACAGAGAAGGGTGACAAAAATGATTAAGGGTATGGAACAACTTCCATATGAGGAGAGGGTTAAAAAGATGGGGACTTTTCATCTTGGAAAAGAGATGCCGAATCATGAATGGTGTGGCAAAAGTGAACAGGAAAGTGTTATGTGGAGGGGGTAAATAACACAAGAACCAAGGGTCACGCAATGAAATTAACAGGTGTCAGGTTTAAAAGAACAAAAGGAAGTTTTAAATCATACAGTGTACAGGCAATCTGTGGAATTTGTTGCCAGGGGATATTTTGAAGGAGAAAACTATAACTGTGTTCAAAAAAATGAGATATGTTCATAAAGGATAGGTCCATCAATAGCTATTAGCCAAGATGACCAAGACAACACCATGCTCTGAGGTTGTCATGGATCACGCTATAATTATTCTGTTTTGTTCGTTCCTCTAAAGCAGCTGGCATTGGCCAGTGCTGGAAGACAGGATACTGGGCTAGATGGACCATTGGTCTGACCCACTATATCCATTCTTATATCTTAATAGAAGCCATATATACAATGGACTTGCTTATCAGGAGATTTGTGCTATCATTTCTTTATGACGCACTGTGGGTATCTCTACACTGCAAGTGAAGGTCTGATTGCATCTGGGGTAGTCTTACCTGTGCCAGCTTTAATCTAGCTAGTGTGGCTAAAAATAGCAGTGAAGCCAGGGTAGCATAGGCTTCAGCAAGGTCTACGATTGCGAGTACATATCCAGGGGGACTGGGTGGGCTCATACAACCTGCACTGAAATTCATGTGCTGTGACTTCACTTCAATTTTTAGCTGTACTTGCTAGATTAAAACTAATGCAGGCATGTCTGTTTTTAGCTGCAGTCACACCTTTTTTGACTGCAGGAAAGATAAAGCCTGCTTCTTTGGTTTGAGGTCTCCAGATTCCAGGGCTCTGTAAGTCAAATACATTTCATGAGTACTAAATCACTTTAAACACTAAAAATTAAGATAAATACACACAAATGATAAAGCTGGCCTGATTTAAGAGAGACAGTCCCATTTTAAAAAGTAATTAATTTAAACATGAAGGGGGGAATTTTAAAGGCACTAAGGTGTTCAAATTATTTTTGAAAATGGGACTTTGGCTCTTAAGTCATTTGGGTGCTTTAGAAAATGTTACCCTAACTCTCACTGAAAGTCAGTGGGAATTTGGTGCCTCCTACTTGTGCCTTTGAAAACTCTTCCCTTTAGGCACCTAAACCCATTGACATTCAATAAGACATAGGTACCTAAATGCCTACATCACTTGGCTCCTATGTTCTTTTGATCTAGTCTCAACCTTAAACTTTATTTTAGGTCAATGTAGCCATGTTTTTTCAAACCGCTGAGCAATGCAGCTATGCCAATCTAACCCCCAGTGTTTGATGGAAGAAACATTCTTCTGTTGATCTGGATACCATTGTGTGGGGAAATGTTGCTCCTGCAGTGACAGAAAAAGCCCTTCCAACGCTGTAGGTTGTGTCTATGATGTGGGATTACGCTGGCATAGCTACAGGGCTATAGCTATTTGGGTATAGTCCCTGAACCATAGACAAGCCCTTAGTCACTTCTGAAATATTTACCTTTAGTAAATATATTTAATCTATTGTTCAACAAGTAAAAAATAACATAAAATCCTATTAGTGTCAGTACAAAGGGAATGAATAAGGAAATTAATTGACTTAAACATTCAAAGCCGTCTGAGCTACTCACAAACTGATTATAGTCTGGTATTAGAGATGTTACTGTTGCCATTGATCTGCCATATTATCTTCTTAATTAAATGGGAATTCAGAATAGGAGTTCTAACCATCATAAAAAGGTATTTTAGTATTTAAAACCAGTAAATAAGTCAATGGCATTTTTATTAAGGCATTCCCAGAGAATTCATTAGGAACAACAGCTTCAGTTATGAATTAAGATATTATTTATGTGAATCGTAAATGTAGGAACATTATTTTAATAAGGTGATAGATTTTGTATATTTTCCAGTTGTATATAAGGAGGTGGTAGTGAATCTCTGTAAATTCAGTTTCATTTAGATAAGCCTAGATATTCAAATTTTTATCGTTGAAAAAATCAACCTCAGGAATCTTTCAAGAACAGCCTTTCTAATGAGAGCTCTCATTCCTCTTGCTTTCAGCCAGTGTGGGAATACCATGATATTTCTCATGTTCTTTCAATATTTCTAATGAAACTTGATTGATATTGAATTATAAAATGAACAAATCTGGCTTGTTTTGTGTCTGCTGTCAAGAAATGCAGAGCACATAAAAGTTCACACAAACCGTGTGAACCAAGCTTATCTCTGAATCTCAAAAAAGGTTGCAGGTTACATTGATCTGAATTTGAGGGAAATGTTTAGATCAGTTTTTATTTTATTTTAACCAGACCATCTGTCCTTGATCTCATGTCTAGTATTTAAAATGACAAGAGCTCTGAAATAATTCTTGCTGAAGAAACTCTAAAACAAACAACCCATAAGCCTCTTCAAGCCTGAAAATCTACAGTTAAATTTAAAACTGAGTAAAAATATGCCTTCCAGGATCCCTGCCTCTTCCTAATTCTCCCTTCCTTTCTCTATTTCATTTAACTTCTCTCCCACAGAAAAAGGGAAGTTCTAGCATTAATCTGTCCATGGTAACTATACAAAGTTACCTTGTGGTTTTTTGAGGGTTTTTTTAATACATGGTTTGAAGAAACACCCCTTGAGGGCAATGGGATTCAGTCATGAATAACAATCTTTCAGTAGGAATTTAAAAAACAAAAGCGCTTGTGCTAGGGTAGTCACCATTTTTACAAGCAAAGCCCCAAGTATTGTTGAGCAACCTTTCTTTTGGGTACTCCTGTGTAATTTCATTGCCCCCTACCAGGTGGCCCATAAACGTACCTGCTCACATCCTTACGTTGGGATTATCATAATTTATTTGTATTATTGTGGCTTCTAGGAGCCCCACACATGGATCAGGCCTCATTGTGATAGATGCTTATAAACACAGAACAAATCGCCAGTCCCTTCCTCAAGGAATTTACACTCTAAGTAGAAGACAAGAGACAATAGGAAAGGGGGAGCCAGTTAAGGGAAGGGTGACACAGTCAGAATGGTAGGCTATGAAAATGATCTTTGCAGCAGTGGCACTTTGGATATGAGTAGGGCCAGATTGCATAGGTCAAGGCCAGAGACAAGGATGTCGCTGTTTTCAAGATGCAAGTTGATGAGTGCCCAGATGAGTTTTGGCTGGCTGGCTGGCTGGATAAACAAGGCTTCGATAGTTTCCTACTTCTTACAAAGGTATAGAAAAGAACAAGGTCATTTACACGGATGTGTTCTCCAACCCTGAGTCAGTGGGCCACAGACCATTTAATATCCAGGTGGAGCCAGCAGAAACCAGAACTGGGTTCAATATCTAGGGGTTCCTTTCCATTGATACAACACAGAACCAGCTCGAGTCCCCACCCAGTAGCCTGGGAAATTTACACACCACCTCAGGTGCCTCTGAGAGGCAATAGTTCCCCACTCACAAGCACAGAGTCTGAGTGTAGAAAATAAACTTTCAATTAAAGGAGGGAAGTAACTCAGTGTTAATTTGGGAGAACATCACAAACAGGGTTCATAAACATAATCCAGGAGTAAAAGACTCATCCCCAAGTTGGCTGGGCAGTGTCCTTTTCCCCTCAGGTTCCTTAGTCCAGCAACTCAAAAGTCCCTTTCACGCACCCGACCCTACTCTACACCCCGTTCAGAGTTGCAGTCCTTGGTCAGTGCACACCCAGAGTTCAGAGGTGCATCTGCAGAGTTCACCTCCCCCATGCCCCAGGTGGGGTAAAGAAGTACCTTACTCGTTCCACTGCTTGGGCACCCTGTCACTGCCGCTCATGCCGGCTGCCTGCTCAATGCTTCTGCTGGCCACCTGCTCACCGCTTTTGTTGCGCCTCTCCACCTGCTGGCCGCTCATCATGCTTCTACAATGCCCTGCTATCTGCCTGCTTGCCGTGCCTCTCCACCAGCTGCTCCGCTGGCTGTCTGCTCACCATGCCTCTCCATCAGCCACCCTGCTGGCCTCTCATCACGCCTCTCCACCTCCCTGCACTGTGTCTGCTCACCATGCTTCTCCACCAGCTGCCCTGCTGGCTGCCTGCTTACCAGGCCTCTCCATCAGCCACCCTGCTGGCCGCTCATCAGCCTCTCCACCTCTCTGCTCTGTGTCTGCTCACCATGCCTCTCCACCAGCTGCCCTGCTGGCCACGCGTTATGCCTCTCCACTGCACCAGCCACTCGTTCACCAGCTGACTGTCACTCATCTTCTGCCACCTGCCTCTCTGCTGTGACCTCTTTACATCAGTCTCTTACACTGCTCCATCTCAAGTGATTTCAGCTCTCAGTGATTTTTAGCTCTTAGCAGGCCAGGTAGAAACACAATCCTATCTCAACTGATTTCAGTTCTGATTGGGCATTTAACATAACAAAGAGGCTCATAATGAAGCCTATTTAGCACAATTCTTTGAACAGTGGGGAGGAACAAGTTAAACCAGTCTAGGGATGACCCTTGAGGATGCGCAGCCTCCTAAGTGGTGATACCTGCTCCCACCCCCTTACTTTCATAGAGCTCTGATAGTTGAGCTACTTAGGAGCATCTTTCAACTGAGGGTAACTGGTTAAGCTCAGACATTTGGAAAGGTTAAGCAAAGTCCTGCTTTCCTGTATTCCTACAATAATTACAACACTGGTAACCATATTTCACTACCCCTACATTCAGTACTAAGGTGATTTGTAACCAACACCAGCCGAAGTTGATCACTTTTTGCTGATTAGGAAAGTAGAGCAGGAGCAAACTGTATTTACATAAACACATCCAAGTCATCCATAGCTGCTGAGGAAAACTTTACAATCTGACCTTAAAATAATACTTAGTGAAATGGTAATATCCGTACTCCTGCTGAATAGCACCTTATTCCACTAGTGGTTCCATTGACTTCAGTGGGACTACTTGTACAGTAAAATCCCAGTTCAGCAAAGCATTTAGGCAATTGCATAATTTTACATGTCTGCTTGCGTCCCATTAAAGTCAAAGGGACTTAAACACATGTTTAAATGTTTTCAGGAATTGCTTTTCAGGAATTGGAATTGGATGCTTAAATGTTTTGCTGAATTGGAACCTGAAGTATTACTCACTTTAAGTAAGAGGAATAGGATTGGGCCTATCTGTAAATTAGCATTTTGCATATGGGAAAGAGAGAAGATAGAATAGGGAAAAGTGAAATATTGCTTAACTGTGCCGTAGACCTTTCCTCTTTCTTTCCTAGATTCTAAGATAGGGATAGGTGATGTGAGAGAAGCAAAAGACTTCCAGTTTCAGATACACCTGAAGTTTACTGAAGCAACTCATCCAAGAATGAGTGACTACAAAGTACACTGCCCTATTATATACAAACTTCTCGCTAGCTCAGAAGGTATTAACTCTTAGTACTTACCTTTAATCACTGTGCATACACTACTAGATATAGTTATTTCTCAGGAATCAACATCTCTCAGAGCCTATCCTGATCTGGTTTTTCTCTGGAATGTTAATAAACAATATTTACTACCCGTTAGTCAGAACCTCAGCAGCACTTCCTTTAAAGGGAGCCATACATGGCTCTTCTTCCTAGGAAAAGAAATGCTAAACTGAAAAATGAATAGTTTTAGTGGGAGTAGACATATGTTGCCTTATTTTTTTTTTTTGCTTTACCATAGTTAGCAGAGCTAGTGTGCACTTTTCTGCTTCATGATTCGTGCAATTGACACTTGCCATAGGCAATGCCACATGTTGGCTAGCTCAGCCAAGGTCAAGCACAGTCTGCCTATTTTTAGTAAGAAGGATCAGGGTAAAGTCAAATCCCTGTCACTTCAACACATGTAGCAATATCAGAAGTCAAGTTTGGAGAGGACCAGCTCCTCCTAATGTGGTTGGACATTTCTGGAAGGTGCTCAGAGACAGTCAATGCTTTATATTGGCTACACTTGATGTTGTTTTTCAAGTGTCAAAGTAAAATCTCACTAATCTAATACATGTAGAAAAATCTATCCTTCCTTGAAAGAGTAAGAAGAGTGATTCAAATCTTGCTCTCATCACTCCAACATCAACAGCAGAATTTGCCTTAATACATACATAACTGCTTTTTATTTTACTATCAAACTAATTAACTACATGTGGTCAAAAAGGTCCAGAGAAATGAATGAGTGGGGAACAAGAATGAGAGAGACAAGCTGAATCAACTAACTGGACAGGACAAGAAAGGATTCCATCCACCAGCTGAGAGACAACTGCAAGTGCTGATACCCTTGCTTTTGGCTTTTTGACTAAAGCAAACTGCTTAAACACCAATTATTTACTTCTAACATCAAAGGACCTTTGGATATACTTTTGAAAATTAAAAATTCCAAATACAGAATGCCTTATGAAATATCAGTGGGCCTAGACAGCTTTGATACAAATCACCAGATCACCTGACAGTGTTGTTATGATTTAAAACTAAAGTACTTGAATTTATTATCAACAACAGACTGGCCACAGTAGGTTAATTTTCTCTATGGTATTTTGTCATATTCTATTTTAATGACTACAAACCTGTATTTCATGTATGTGACATTTTATTGCTGCAGTAGCTTTGGGTTTGGTTTTTTAAGGCCAAAAACAGATGTGACTAACCACCAATTCCTGCTTTAATAGTAAACTAAATCTGTTTCAATTCAGTAGTTTCATTATGGCCGATCACTAATATGCTAAATTGCAGATAC
Organism: Dermatemys mawii; assembly: GCA_007922305.1. NCBI lineage: Eukaryota > Metazoa > Chordata > Testudines > Dermatemydidae > Dermatemys > Dermatemys mawii. The sequence continues at coordinate 24,235,310 of ML677366.1, forward strand.
TATTGTACTGGAATGCTATGAGCTATCAGGCCTGATCCCATTTCCACTAAAGTCAAGGGGAACGTTGCTATATTAGTCAACGGAAACTGGATCAGGCCTATCATGTTTATATCTGCACTTTTTACTGAGTATCATCTTTCCCTGTAACTTTGGAGAAAAGTTGCTTTAAAATATGCATATTTTGCATATTAAGTTGTATTTCATTGTCAGTGACCCTAGTTTGAATATACCATGGAAAACACCTATATCACAAACTTATTATTTTTAAGAGAGCATTTTTAGTCTGAAAACTTAAGATGACAGGAGAAAACAGCTTGCGAGCTAGAATCCCCTTACAGATATTTTGACAGCTAAATCATTTTGACAGCTAGCTAAAATGTTAAATAGTTAAAACTATTTTTATATTTCAAATGCTCCAAGAGACAGTCTGCTAGTCAAAACTTACTATAACCACTTTTGATACTTAAAAGGCTGTAATTGCTTAGATTCCAGTAGCTGCTTTGATAAACAGAACTTGCTGAGATGTTGCAGCTACAAAAGTGGCTGGTGAAAGTCCGTAAGTGTTTATCAGATAACCTCATAGCTGCTTTGAGAGTTCCTTTAATGTGACATCTATTGGGGAATCTCCTTTTCAAAGTTTTTCCTTCGTGGAAGGGCCCATGACTTTTGCAGATGAGGTATTCCAATGACAAAAATGACTCAGTTTTGTTCTTCATTTCTCTAAAGAAATGCTCACAGTTGGTGAGACATCCCTTGAAGAACTTATCGCCAACATGCTTGGAGACAATCAGCAAGAAAACAGTTGTTTCATTGAGACATGACTAGCATCTTTTCTAAGATACTGATGGCGATGAATTTCTTATTCTGTCTTCATAGTAACACCACAGCATTTGCTCTTTCTTGTAGTGAGAGTGATTCAGAATAGTGGCGGGAAGGAGATAACTATACATATATCATTTTAAAAGCAGCAGATGAGACACAGTATTTGAGTTAGTTCCAAATGTTTGAAATATCCATCACTTCTGGATTAATTAAAAATATCACACGCAGACTTGCCTGACTTTCTGTCCTTGCAGGATTGATGGAAGTTGGCAATGAAACTGAGAACATGGGAGTGAGAGGTTGAGATGGGAGGATGTGCAGTGTAACAATGCATTGCTTACATGCAAGATGGAAAATATCCCCGTAAGTTTTCAAACACCTGCATCTCAAGACTGACTAGACACCCCTTTAATGTTTAAAACCCTTCTTTTTCATATCATCCTTATGGCAGATGTATTTAATTGAGGAAATTAAACTTAATCATAAAAATGCCACATGGACCAAAAATAGGGTGCTGCTTAAGATGTGGAGATCAAAACCAAGGTGCTTTTGTGTTTGCCAAACCTCATCGCTCAAGGTTCAACTTTGCAAAACTGGGAGATTTCAAATCTGGGTCCTACTTTGTTTTGGATTGCCAAAGTTTGAGTGAATTTGGATAAATGGTTTCCATTTTAACCCACCTTTTTGAAGGGCTGCCAGTGAAAGACCAAATTTCAAACAATCCTTTCTTTGAAAGGATTAGTTAAGCTTCATTTTTAGAGGCCTTATTAGCCTCTGTGCACAAAACTGTCATTTTGGGCAGGAATTCATTTAGCTACTTAAAATGTAGCAGATGGTAAAAGAGGAGACCTTCTAGTGTTTTGCCCCAGTGGGGGAAAAAAAAGTTGATTTTCAGATTCTTATAGATCTGTTAGAGCTGCAGGCTTAATATGCAGATTTTGTGTCAAAATTAATTGTCTTCTAAGGTACCAAAATGTATGTTCAGTCATTCAAAATTAACTGGAGAAAAGAAAAGAGTTTTACCAAGTTTCTAGATTGATGCAGTGAGATGGCGAAGTGACAGTGTGATGCTGTGATTGCAGTGTCAGTCAGAAGCGACGGCAGTGCCCTGCAACCACAAAATGCCTCACTGGGACTTGACAGAGGCTGAAATGACAGCACCAAGTAATTACTTCTCTAGACGTCAAAATGGAAATGTGCCAGGTGTGACATGAATGAAAATTCAGGACAGCTCTCAACAGGGGAAAGCACCTGTGGGATATTTACTTGCGTGACACCAGTGACTAGCTCCAGCTGTCAGAAGCACAGAGATCCACTTTTATTTAATTGGACCTACCATTATAAGGATACAAAAGTTCATCTCTGGGATAATTGTTTGATGGAGACAATATATAAAAAGGCCAAAGGATGGAACTTTAAAAGATACAGTTATGTTGGGATTGACCAGATGGCATTGTTACCCATGATTTTACATGTTTTTATTCTCAGCATGTGAGCACCATTAAGTCTTCAGAAATACAGCATTGTTGTTTGACGATTAAAGGTTCTTTTTTTAGAAAGTTGTTGCAAACAGCAAAAGAATTTACTCTCTGGTTTCATCTCTCTAGCTAGAGTCAATTTTGTGGGGCAGTGTTGCTTTCTGGGTGTTAGTTGTGGGTCTGGTGTTTAACATCTTTATTAATGACCTGGCTGTAGGAATAGAGTGCATATTGCACAACTCTGCATATGACTCAAAGCTGGGGGTGGGGGAAAGAGCAGGAGAGGTGGCCAACACTTTGGAAGATAGAGCCTTCTGAATTTTAGCTCTTGATAGATCAGAGAACTGGGCTATAGCCAACAAAATGAAATTCAACAAGGACAAATGTAAAGTGCTACACTGGGATGGGGGAGGCATAAATACAGAATGGGGGATAACTGGCTTGGCAGCAGCACTGCTAAGGATGTGGGAGTTGTGGTGCATCGCAGCCTCAATATGAGTTGTCAACGTGATGCTACTGCAAAAAAAGCAAATGCAATTATAGGTTGCATTAACAGAGGCATAGCATGCAAGTCATCAGAGTTGATAGTACTACTCTACTCTGGTTAAGTCTCAGCTGGAATACTGTGTCCAGTTTTGGTCACCAATGTACAGAAAAGATGTAGAGAAACTGGAAGAGATCCAGAAGCGAGTGACAAAGGTGATCAAAGGGATGAAATGTAAGCCATATGAGCAAAGGCTGAAGGAATTGGATATGTGTTGTTTGGAAAAGAGGAAATTAAGAGGGGACATGATATTGGTCTTCATTTATTTGAAAGGCTGCCATAAAAAAGATGGAGAATAGTTGTTCTCTCTTGCCACAGAGGGCAGGACAAGAGGCAGTGGGTTCAAACTACAGCATAGCAGTTTTAGATTAAACCTCAGGAAAAACTTCCTAATTGTAGAACAGTATGACAATGGAACAGACTGCCTAGGGAGGTTGTGGAAGCTCCTTCACTGCAGATTTTCTAAAGTAGGCTGGATAGCCATCCATCTTGGATGCTTTTAGATACATCAAATTCTGCATCTTGGTAAATCATTAGACTAGATGACCCTTGCGATCCCTTGTAACCTATGATTCTCTGACATTGGTGTTGGAGCTGAGATTTCAGACAGGACAGATTGCCTGTTCACTGTTTGTGTCCACCTCTGTTCAAGAACTGGTGTGCATATATTATGAATCATAGGACTGGAAGAGAGCCTGAGAGATCTTCTAGCACTCAAGGCAGACTGACTATTATCTAGACAATCCCTGACACATGTTCTAAATACTGTAAATAAACAAGCTGCATGAAGGAAATAGCTAGACTCCAACTTCTTCTCCAGTCAGAACCTGACCCACAAGGCTCCAAGAGCTGCAGCCTCTTGGCAACGGGGTGACAATACGTTTATAAGGTCAGAGTAGCCCAGAAAGAAAAAAAAATCCAAGAAGTACAATACATGGTTACATTTTCAGAGGGCTGATGCCACTGTTTGAACAAATTAGACTACTGTAAATACAACACCAAGAACATGGAAAGCGCTTGCTAGGATTCACCTTAAAATCTGAATGTATGGGAAGTAACTAAATAGTTACGTAAAATATTTGTATTTGAATAATTAGAAAATTTAAATATATTCAGGAATGAGTCCTCTTTTGTAGGGCAAGCAACTGAACTCACATATATTGTAATTTACTTTTTTTAACTGAAAGGCATACTCTTCTAGCCCATTCTATATCTATTGTATCTGCTCTGCATGACTTGCAAAATCAGATCTCTTATGACATGGCAAGTCCTGGGTCACTGCAGTCAAACAATAATTAGATCAAAGTCAGAAACCATTACAGTCCCTTTCTAGCTGCATCTAAATCACAGTCACTTTTGCAATGATATAATCTCAGGACGCTCATACAATTTTTCTGTCATGTTAATTGCCTTTGTATGTCCTAAGTCTTTGCAGAGAGAAAAAGATCTTCACTCACACAGATATGAACCAGTCACTGAACCAGTGCAGCATACTGCAATCACTGCACTATCCTAATCATTTTGCAGTCAACTAGCAAATCACTTTGAATTGTCTTCGTCAATCCTTGTCCCCTGTGCATTGACAACTATACTAAACTTCCTTATATTGTATATGAAAGTAGAAGAGCTCCTAGGTATAAATGAGCTGCGGTTTATGCAACAATTTGTGGGGGTTTTTTTCAAGTAAGCTTTAGAGCAGGGTTTTGCAGATTTTTCAAAAGTAGTCTTCTAAGCTATTTGAGTGGAATTTTGCCTTGTGCAGAGGGCCAATAGAGACCTTTGCACCATTAAAATTTCATGTAAGCTCTCAAAATAGGGTTTAAGTGGGATCTGTGGAATGCGTAGATGTTGTGCTGCACAGGGATACATTTCTCTTTTTGCATAAGCGAGAGAGAAACAGGACACATTCTCAAGTTACACACATTTGTGCAAAGATATGTGGAAAAACAGATATCCTATCTTACCACCTGTGATATCCTGTATTTTTCTGTTTTGGCAAATGATTAAGTGCTTACCACTGCAAATAAGTAAGTGCTTAGACTGCAAATCAGTGCAGCAAAAAGGGGAAGCGTGGGTGGGGGGGCTATGGAGAAGTGGGTATTTCCTGTTTTTGCAAGCTTGGAGCATAAGTTAGAAATAAATACAGCAGGTAGGGACCCACGTGAACATGGTAGTTGGCGAGACAATTACAGCATGGGCACTGCTCCTGGAAAAGCACAACACTCGGAAAGATGTAATACACAAACCTTATATGGAGAGAATAAGACAGAAAAGCAGTGATTGGGTCTCATAACTGTCTAAGGTGTTACTAAGGCTTTGCAACATATGCTAATGATTGAAAATAAGTATATAAGGAGGAAGCGTCTGCCTATGGGGCTGCCTCCGTTTCTGTACGGTCGGACTTCACTGCAGTGAATAAACTCGAGTTAACCCATACCCTACTGTCTAGTGCCAATGATTGGAGCGGTGGCTAGACAGAACTCTTACCAGGGATTTCTTTTGTAATCCTTTTTCCACAGATATTTGTTGACACTCAATCTTACTCTCCAAATGCACAATTTGAGTCACACTGGGTAAAATTAGACAATCACAGATATGTATTGGTACAACTATATTTTCTGATTTTGAAAAACTGGATCAATATGTTGGAAAAACAAAATTTATATTCAGAAGTGGGGTTTTTTTGTTATGATACTAGTTCTGCATTCTACATGCTACCCAGAGGTGGGGGCACAGGATTTTTTGCAGATACTTGTTTGCATTTTTAAATGAGTTTGCTTTGAACATTGTGACAAGGTAAAGCAGCACCCTGGGAAGGGCTAATGGATCCCTGACTATCACATGGCTGGATGACATCTGTAAGAAAGAGGAAGCTGGACCTACAGGGTAGACTGGAATTGAGTGGATTTTTCTCCCTAGGTGTTGGAAGCAAGGGAAAAACCTTGGGGGACTGAGATAACATTTGTCTGCAGAATTATTTTCTTTTGTGTTAGTTATGTCCTTTGTTTACAAACTATAAATGGAGCCCTGCCTCAATGGCTTTTAAAGCATCCACATATGATGTTTGCTTATCAGCCCAGGCTGCTGAAATAACCCAGCAATGTATAACCATGCTTGCACCCTTTTCTGTTTGCTTCATATGTCATTTCACTCTCTATGAATATTCACAATAATATTTTAAACTTGAGCCATTTCTTGTGAGCATTCACACCAGAAATCTCATAACAGTTGAACTCCAGTGAGGGAACAGAAATAATACCACAAGATTTATGTGCCTACTCACAGCTAAGCATCAGAGTTCATATTATGGATTCTGAATTTAATAGCAAACTATGGAGTATATAAAATGAATTTAATAACTTCAAGTAACAAATGTGAGCTATTCCACAAACAGAAAAATAAGATTTATCAAGGAAATTATTTGTGATGAATTATTCTCTCAGCTCTTATACTACTGGAGGTTGGGCTTCTACACTATCCATGAAGAATAGACTTTTCTTTTTAATCTTTCCTAATAAACAATTAAGTTGCTGATTTATCCTGAGTTTCTAAAGTTAAATGTTAGTTTATTTTTACAGCACGTTTATTTTTTATGAATGTTAATGAGCTCATCGTTGGAAACAGAACTGAATTTTTATAACTGAGTTTGCTTTTAGTTACTAAGGCAGCAAAATGTTGAGGACCCCAAATGGTTCTAAATAATGTGGTTGTGTTTGTCCTGAACTGGCATGTGTGTTGGGGTGATCTGAGCATTGCTCTAGCATGGAAGCTCAGTCTAGATTGCATAGGGCAAGATTCACAAAGGGGTCTTAGGTGTTGCAACACCTAGCGTTGCCCTGTCACCTAGCGGAGTTTATAGCTCCGAGTTAGGTGCCCAGGCATGCCATGCATTGCAGGGATTCACAGAAATCAGCCAACGTGTAAGCTAGTCAGGAGTGAAATACTGAAGAAGGGGGAGCACTTAGGGCCTGAATCTAGAAAGAGACTTGGGTGCCTCTTTGTTAAGCATTCATAGCTGTGAACCCTCTTCTGGAGTTAAGTGGCGTGAGCCCTTATAACCAACAGTCCTATGGATAGGGCACTCACGGGATACAGGGGACATGCTTTTAAGTTTCTTCTTTCTTCTTTCTGCTTTGCAATGGAGACTTGAAGGTAAATCTCCCAGATCCCAGGAGATCACCCAGCGTGCTGGGCTGTAACCCTGCACCGTGGTGGGGGTTGGACTAGGTGACGGCAGGGTCCCTCTCAGTGGTTCTGAGATGCTATAAAGGGGGAAGCATGAGACGCTTGATTGCTGCTGTGAGAAAGCAGCTCTTAGCTCCTTCCTCTGTCGTGGTGACACCGCAGGGGGAAGGGACCTTTGGGTGCTCCCAGGCCTGGGTGTAATTGCCCTGCCCCCCGCTCTCCATTTCAGACGGCGGGGAACAGCCTGGGTCTCCCGCGTCGTGCCCCCCCCCCCCAGGGGCAGCCTGAGGCTACTGCCCGGGGTCAGAGCAGCGCAGCTGGGCCCCAGGACCTGCTCTGGGCGGCCCGTGCGCGGCCCGTGGAAAGCTCAGACGGCTGCGCCCAGCAGCAAACGCGGGGGCTGAGGCTGGGCGAGTGGGGGCCGGGTGCTCCAGCTGCCGCGCGGGAGGCTGAGCGCGGGGGCGCCGCTCACAGGCAGACCCTGGCCCCGCTGACTCGCAGTTCGGCGGCCAAGTTGCCGAGGGCGAGGGAAGGTTGAGGGCGGCGGGATCGCAGCCCGCCAGCAGGGGGCAGCGCTGAGCGGCGGACGCGGTCCCCGGGCGGTGGGTCCGGTGCGCAGGAGGCTCCCTCCGGCGGCCCGTGGCAGAACCAGAGCGGGCGCGGGCAGCCTCTGGAGCCGGGCGCTGCGAGCAGCTACGAGCCGCGGAGGGGGGCTGATTGCAAAGGGATGATGGGGGAGGAGAAATGGTCCCGAGCTCTGGCTGGAGCGAAGCCGCGGCAGCCGCAGGTTTGTCCCTGATTCCCAGCTCCTCAGCGCGGCCGAGATCTGAGTCCAGCCCCCAAATCAGTCACAGCCTCAGGCAGAGTATTTAAAAGGACGCCACCGAGGCGTTACCTGTCACAAAGGGGGAGGATGTCCTGTGGAGGAGGGGGAGGATTGGTTTTGATGACTGGACCTGCCTTGTATGTAGTGTGATTTCAAAGGAACATGGCTTTTCTACTGCCTCAGCTTGCAGCTCATTGGCCAGTGTCCCCAAGAGGCTGTAGGAAATACACCACCTGGGATGTGAAAAAGCAGAAATGTTCAGGCTGTGCACACTTAGCTGTTGCTTTTGTTCCTGGTCCTGAGTGCACACAGCTAGGTACCAAGTGACAGGCCCTTTTGAGATAGGTAACTTAGGTGAGTATCTTGGATAATGAGGGTTTTGGGTAAGTGGCCTGTCAGAGTTTGAAACGAACAGTAACTGAGAAACAGCCGTTTTCTGTATTATTTGATCAGCACTCAGTATGTTCTGTCACAGATAAGCAAAACAATAGCACATATCTGCTCAGATGCAGTTGCCCAGGACATTAAACACTTGTAGCAAAAGCACAGAATCTGAGGTCAGGGATCTGAACCGAAGTAATAACCCACTTACTGACTTAAAATACTTTTAAAATTGTAAATGGGAAACAGTCGAATATTTTAAAATACTGTAACAATAAATGTTGTATTTATCATGATTTGTTTCCCAAATTTTATATATTAGAACTACATCAGGGTCTTTTCTATTCAGTCATGTGTTTGTCATGAAATCAACCTTGATATTTCTCAGAAATACAGTGGTACAGCTATTTATGGGGTGGCTAAACTTACCTAAAGCCATTTTAACAACTAAAACTATTCAGGAATGGATCCTACACTCCAACCAGCTCAGTCACTGACCCCCCTGGCGCTGCTGTTAACTTTCCATCTGACATTGCACTGTATAACCCATGTCACGGAGCTCCTGATCACAGAAAATCTGCATGGAGAAGGGTTGATTTGTACCAGTAAATCTTGCATTATGATGTTGGAAAGGGGAGTACACAGCAAGCCAGCACAACTAACGTGGCCAGGGATGGCCAGCGGGAGTGGTGATTCACATGCAGTGCCTGCTGGTGGAAATCCAATGGAGTCTCAGCTACATCATGAGCAAGGGGAGTGCAAACATTGTCACCCTTCCTGAGACTGAATCTTTGGTCTGAAATGCACTGGTATCTGCTCGTGCAGGGAGTTGCAGTTTGTACTTTGCTGCCCCAGCAGGATTCAATCAATCCCTAGGAGTGAAATTCACTAGCTCCCTTACTGTGGCTACAAAAAGGCCCAAGTGCAACTGAAGCACCCTGGCTGTACTGTGTGGAAGCGGGCTGAGAAGAGAGGCTATGCATGAAGGACTTTGCATCTTTCTCCATACTTTGGGACTGAGGACTTGTCTATGCACACATTGTACCACATATATTAGAGCCCCTCCACTGCACATGCAGTTAAATTAGTATAGTTTCTAGTTATAAGGTAAGGGGAATAAACTGTAACGGTATAGCTACATCAACAGGAGAGATTAATTTCAGTAGGAAAACAAGACCTTTACTGAAATAATTGAATTGGTACAAAATGGTATGTAGACCAGACCTAAACATCATAGTGGCTCTCTTTCACATCAGTATCCATGTTTGTGTAGGGACTAGAGATGTGAGCTTAAGCTGAGAGAGCAAGAGCATGAGGAGGCGGAGGCAGTATCCGTGGTGAGGGTTGGACTAGGTGACCGGCGGGGTCCCTCTCAGCGGTTATGAGGAGGTGGAGGCAGTATCCGTGATGGGGGTTGGACTATATCCATGAACTGGAGGGATCCACTGCGTGTTCTGCTGCTAGGAGAAAAAATCCATCTACATAGCCCAAATTCTCTTCCACTTCCTCCCATTTTCTCAGGTTCTGCACATGGGTTATGGATTTCAGGCTAAGTGAAAGTTTCTGGCAAAATAGGTACATTTAAAAAGCCCTGTTCATAAATTTTGTATTTTGAGTATTTCTAGCCAGTTCCAATCAAAAGTTCAGAGTTGTGGCAAATGCACATTTTTTTCTCCTAAGCACTGATTACTTAGGATTTATGGTTTATAGTAGCCTAAGTGTTTGTTTCCCTGGAAATGCGCTTTTACTATACGTTACGGTTTAGTGAACTGTAAAATGCCCCACAGATGATGATCTGTGAATTAGCAGTTCGTAGGCTCTCCAACAAAATGGAGGTGTCCCTTTGCAAATCTGAGCTTCACAGATGGTTTAAGCAAGGGTGTATATCGTGGGGGTGCGGGAGAAGGGTCATTGTTGACCACTGGCTAGTCAGAGATATGACTACATTTCACTGGTTGATGAAGTGATCCCTGTGTGGGGTTTGTGTATAAATTTATGTTTGTTAAAGTGCTTTAGTATCCTTTGGTTGAAAGACAAGCAAATATAGAAACACTACAGGATATCAAGTAATCTGATATTTTAATACACTCCTGAATAGCTTTCGAAGCCTGATTCTAATGTGTGGCTTCAATGCCCATTGAAGTCCATGGATGCGAAGGATGCTGAACATCCAGCATTTGGCACCAAGGAGGACAGAAACCCTTAAGGAAGAGCATACAAATATAAATTGCATGAAAAGGCAATTTTTTTTGAAAGAACGGAAACCAGACCGCAGAAGACTAATATTTTTGTTGCTTCAGTGTAAGAGCAAACAGACCTGAATCTCCTTGGGTGAGTATCATGGCAAGGATTTGAGGCTGTGGGCTCTGTCCCAGATCATTGGATATGGCTGACTTGCTGGTAGTCCTTTAAAAAATGTGTTTAACGTCATCAATAAATTAGGGGCCATGGATTTCTCCTGCAACTCTTTTTAAATTATGTGGTATTCTAGACACTGGAAAAATAACCATCTCACACCTGAGCTCCCAGCTCTGTGCATCAGCTGGGATCTAAAGAGCACAAAATTGTTCCTGCATATACAAAGGTATCTGATTCCACCTGCCCCCCGCCAAACAAATGTGACTTGGGGGGTCAGATTCTTGGTTATGCTTGCGGTGCAGACAGTGCCAGTGGGAGTTGGGGAGGGGGGGCAAAGGTGACATAGCTCTCCTCTGTAGTCCTTTATCCTGCTGCAGCTATGGCTAGACCAGTACCCTGCTTTGCCACGTTAGAGCAGCAAGTTCATGCCAGGGCCAGTGTCTGGCATGGAGCTGAAGGCACTGAGGAGCAGGATGCCAGAGAGGTTTCCAGTCATGCTCTCTTTTTCCTTGCTACCCCAGCAGCCAGGAGTGAGAGAAGCATAAAGCCACCTCTGCAGCAGCAGAGCATCTTATGTGGGGTTATCCTCCCCGGGGCCAGTTAAATTGGGTTTATGACTAATTCATGCTGCTGCACCACGCTAGACTAGGATCAGGCGCTATGCTGCTGAAGACCAGCGTGCAGGGGGTTGAGCGAGGTAGGAGTGCGGGCTCTTATTCTGTTTTCCAGTAATTGGACCTTTAATTGCCCTTAAAGTGTCTCGGGCTCCAGTAAGGTTCTCTCACGGGAAGGATCCCCGGAATGTATATTCCTGCCTTATAAATAAACGCAAGTTTGGCACAAGTTTTGCTTTTCCCTTATCTGCCCCAGGTCAGGAACCCCCCTACTGCTGAGTCAGCGCCATTTATAGGGAATCGCTGGGTTTGTGACCACCCCAGCATCTGGCTGCTGTGCAGAGAGCAGGGTCCTGCCTCCCCCCCCCCCCCCCGTGCTTCGCACCCCAAAGAAGGAGGCTCCAGCTCCGCTTGGCGGTTAACACGTGGAGCCCGCGGTGGTGAAGTGCCACTCTTGGAGCGAACTGCAGAGCCTGGCAGGCGATGGGGCCGGAGGGGAGTCGTGGCGGGCGGGAAGGGGTGGAGAGTGAGCGCACACGCACAGCCCTATAAAGCCAGGGCTGCTCCGTGGAGCGGGCTGCATTTCTCCTGCTGCTGCAGCAACAGCAACGTCTCTGCCTCCCCCTGCCCTGCCGGAGGGTCTGGGGATTCAGGACTGTGGGGAAATCCATCACGTGGAGGGGGAGGGAGGGAAGGGGGCGCTTATTAGCATTCCTGTGCCGTGCCTGGGCTGGCGGCCTCTCCCGGAGGGCGCCGGGGCCAGCCCGGGAAGGGAGCTGAGAGCAGGAAGAGGAGCTGGATCCCCGTCCCCCAGAGCCCCTCAGCCCGCTGTGCCCCCAAGCCCGCGCCTCCCAGCCCCCGCTCGGCGCCTCTCCCGTTCTCGTGCCTGTCCTCGGCAGCTGCCTGGCTCGAGCTGAACTTTGCTTCTGGGTTCGGGGCTCTGCAGCTGCTGCACTTCCCCAGCGAGGCGAGGCTGACCCTTGGGATGGGGCTCCGGGAGCCGACTGCCTGGCTGATCGTGGCTGTGGGGCTCGTGCACGGTGAGTGGACTTGTGTGCTCCTCTTCCCCTTTCCGCCCCTTGGGGCCGTGTAGCTGAGCGCGCTGCTCGCCCAGGCATCCTTTGCTCAGCCCCTTCTCCCCCAGGGCTCGGGCTGGAGTTTACTCTCCTGGTTCTTAGGCATCAGATGATGAGGTCACTGTGCAGATGCTCTGCAAACTGTCCCTAGCCCGACAGGTAGCCATGGACTGTGTTTGGCAAGCTGAGAGGATGTGATCACTAACGTGCTGGCATGTAAGGGATACCCGGGTGGGTTATTTGCCTTGAAATTCTTTTGGAGAGTCTTCTGCAGGATTCTTCTGCCGTGGTGGGTGAACTGATGCCCACCCCCATATTGTCCCCTCTCCCCACGTCCTGCTGTTGCATTGGTGCTCTGACCAGTGGAGTGAAAACTCTTCCCTAACCAAGATCACTGTATGGGGTCAGCCTCATTAGTTTTTATCCCCTGGGCAGGGTTAGGGAAACATACCCCTGGCTTTTAGACATTAAGCCCCTGAGGGTAGGGACCCTGGCTTCCTTCGCGTGGGGAACCCCAGATCGGTGATCAGGAAATAAGCGGGAGGAGGGGGACAGACACACAGGGCAAACCCCAAAAGGACTGATTCCTATAGTGATGTGGATTTCCATTTGTACACAGTCCTCTAATTCTCTCCTGTACTGGCTGTTCCATCCATCCATTCCAGGAGTATAATTTCTCTCTCACCAAAAGTAAATCACAGAATCAGTGCTCTCTCTGGAATGATAAGGAGCTCTGAGGTGCACAAAGATGATAAAATTTCCCCAGTGGTGTGATTTAGTATTTATATTACTGTAAAGCCTCGGAATCCTAGTCATGGACCAAGACCCCATTATCCTAGGTGCCGTTCAAGCGCAGGGAAAGAAGACTATCTCTGCCCCAGAGAGTTTACAGTCCAATGAGATGGGTACTTTGGTTGTCCCTGTAACCTCCAGGTATTCTATCATTGTCTTGATCTTTTCAGGTGTATCACATTCTTCGGTTTTTCTAGTTACAGTTATGCTACAGCAAGTGTCAAATTATGAGCAGTGTATTTCATCCATTAAAAACTGCTACATCTTACTAGTTCTCATCCCTGATCCAAAGGATGCAAATATTGACACATTGATCTTAGCATTTGGAAATTGATCTCCTTGTCAAAAGAGGGGAACTTGTCAGAGTACCAGATTCTGAAAGGTGAGACCCATTAACCAGAAGTTCTGCCTACTGAGAGTCAGGGAAGAGAAGCGAGAGTGGTAGCAGTTTTGGGATAAGAGTTTGCTATCGTAATTAATGGAACAGATGTAATACATGAATTATGGTAGCGTTCCTTGGAAGGAGTAAGTATAAAATAAAAGGTAACATAATGCCTGATTTGGCTAATGGGAGCAGATTCTGAGTGGAAAGCATTTCTGAGCACTGCATTCTTTTACATTATGATGCTGGCAGTAGATTCCTAAATATTTCTCAGTTTACTTATTCAAACAATTTACTTGTCCAAAGTGTCCCTGCAAGGAGAGTTCCAGAGGAAGCTCTATAAGGAGTTGCTGAAGAATTACAATCCTCTGGAGAGGCCTGTGGCCAATGATTCCCAGCCGCTCACTGTCTACTTCACTCTTAGCCTCATGCAGATCATGGATGTGGTAAGTCTTTAACATTACAGGATGCTACTGCTTCTTTAAGAGGCTAAGTATTACTGCAGCCAGTTGACTTAGCCACAGAAAGATGACTGTGATGAGTGGATGGTAGAGCTTCTTTGGGAAAGCACGGGTAACTCATGCAGTCCTAAACCAAATTTTGACTGATTCATTTTTAAAAAAATAAATCAAGATTTTAGCTATGTCAAATGTAAGTCTCTTTCTGTGATCTACTCAACCTCCTAGATGTTCAGAACATTCCTACGAATTCTCAGAACAGATCGCTTTCAAAGAAAGAGTCAAGGTTTTCTCTTTGCTTTATTCTAATCCTTAATTATACTTTGATCCAATGTGAAAGTGCTGTCTTTTGAAAGAGATGTAAAGCAAAAATCTTGATTAGAGTGGCTGTTAAAGAACTCATGGCACTTTTTGCTGGTGGTGGGGTATTCAGCCAAATCTGATCTTGACTAATTGCATTTTACATTGCTCTTGTATCTTAATTTAGATCAGCTATTCTTCATGTCCTATCCTAAACTTTGATGTAACTCTGCGCTGTTAATTAGCTGCTGTGTTCCATGCCACAACTGATTGCATATCAATGGTGAATGAAATGATTCCTGTGCAGAGTTTGTTATATTTGCATTTGTGAAATGACAAAACTGCTGGGAAAAATTCTATGAATAGCTAGAATGTACCACATGAGGTTGCTGGTATGTGATATCGGCGTGGTTATACTTTCCTGTTCACCACATCATTCATTTTTATTAGATTTAAAGTCATTTAGTAAAGAGGTTATTTAAAAACTATTAGTTAACCTCTAAATGCCATAATGTCTCCAGCAGATGTTCAAAGTAAAAAACATTAGGAGCAGCAGAATAAATAAACTGATGGGATTATAGATGACAGACAGCTTGTTGTTTTTTTATTTCCTTACAAGCTGCCGATTGGTAAAAGCTTGTCCTTGTTGATTTGCTATCAAAAGGTCAGTACACTGAGAGCTGTGCAGGCTCAAATGTTCATAGTCTCTTGTAAACATAACTTTTAGGGTACAAGGTATAGATTTCCAAGACCTAAATGGGAATCATGATAGGTATTTCCAGTATGAGCTTTATTATACACTGACATGAGTGTAGCTAGTAGTAGGTAACTGTTTGTGTCTGTGCAATTAAAACCAACAATAAATTATCACTTTTATTCTAGTTGTGGCTGTTGTCATAAGAGTTTTAATACATGGCACATCAGAACATAACAATGGCCATTCTGGATCAGACCAATGGTCCTTCTAGCCCAGTATCTGGTCTTCCAACAGTGGCTAGTGCCAGGTGCTTCAGAAGGAATGAACAGAATGAGGCAATCTATCCAGTGATACATCCCCTGTTCTCCAGTCCCAGCATCTAGCAGTCAAGTTCAGGGAAAGACAGAGTGTAGAGTTGCATCCCTGCCCATCTTGGCTAATAGCCATTGATGAACCTATCGTCTGTGAACTTCCCTCATTCTTTTTTAAATCCATTTATAATTGTGGCCTTCACAACATCCCCTGGCAATGAGTTCCATGGGTTGATAGTGCATCAACCTGTGCAACTGGAGGGACACTGGATAGGAGGACAGAAATTACAGGCAGCAAGTCTCTAGGCACATTAGGGAGCAAAGGGTGCGTTTTTATGTAGCCGGGAACAGGCAATTTGAAGAGGCACTGGCAGGTTAAATTTGATGCATAATTTAATCACAGACTGTGGCTGCATCTGCATGGAAACACAGTATTGGGAGAGGTCATCTATGATGTGGGTGAGAAGCACAGCAGCTGACTAGTGTTGTAGATGGTACTAGCTTCCCTATTGGATGGTATACATGGCGATGGTAGTAGTAGTAACTGTTTGTTTTGATAGTGCCTATGAACTGACCATTGTGCTAGGTGCTGTACAAATCCAGAGTTACAGACCGTCCCTGCCCCAGAGAGCTTACAGTCTAAATGGACAAGATAAGAGCAGGCTGGAGAAGGGGTGTTAAATAGAAGGAAAATGAACAAAGTGATGAAAGAAAATGTGTCAGTTCCATATTTTTTGCGGGAGCAGGGTAGGCTTAATTAGGAGGTGATCAGATAAATGGAAAGAAAAATGAAGGGAGAGAGCACCCTGAAGGAAAGGGGGACAGGGCAGGGAACAAAGGGGTAATAGGGGCTGATGTAGATGGAAGCTGAGTTGAAGGGAGTGGGAAGGAGAGAGTTGGTGCAAACAGTCAGTCAGTGTAGGCAGAGGAAGTCCCTTCAACTGTAGAAAGTTCCCTGAATGTCCGAAGGCCCCTGCGTTGGCTGCTTCCGCAGCTGTTCTTACCAGCTGGAGTCTCTGGCTGGTTCCTCTCAGCCCTTCTTCCCTAAGGACACATGGGGGAAGGGAGAGGAGGAGAGGCACCACTTGGATCCTAGTGGCCCCAGAGTAGAGGAGGCTTCTCAGCTCAGAGGTGCTGGGAAGGTAGGGTGACCCCCGACTGGATTCTCTGGCTCTCTGTGTGTGCTTTCTGCACCTACTTACTTATTTAGATTTCATCTGATTGTGTCTTCCTGCCTTGTAGGGTGACCAGATGTCCTGATTTTATGGGGACAGTCCCAATATTTGGGGCTTTTTCTTATATAGGTTCCTATTATCCCCCACTTCCTGTCCCGATTTTTCACACTTGCTGTCTGGTCACTTACTGCCAGAATTATCAGAAGAGCTCAGCACTCCTTATTGGGGACAGACTTTCAAAAGAGTTCAGCACTCTGAATGACGGGCACTTGAAAATCTGGCTGCCACCTCTTCTGGTGTAATATGTAATTACGTACAGTTATAAATGCAAACTTCAACAGGGTGCAAAGTGCCTTAGCTGACCTCCAAATAGACTTCAAAAAGCCTTCTGCACCATTGATCTCATTTCCAACATGGCCTCCAGCTGCATAGTTGCTACTTGAGTATGTGCCTTTCCCAGCAGGAATTCTGACTGTGCAGCATGGTCCCCTCCATAGGCTGTGCCTCTTGTACAAATAAGTTTTTATAAAACCTAAGACCAATCAGAGTGTTTCCATATTTATTTAATTCCAAAAGTAAGTTTAATTAAAAAAAACTAAAGGCAAATCAGTGCCCCCTTTGCAGTTCATTTAACCCATTTCAGCATTCTGCTGATGCCTGAGAACCTGAAAGTGAAATTGACAGAGAACTGGTTAGACCATTTGGGCTTCATCTCTCCGCTCACCAACAGAAAATAGTTGCATGCACCTCTGCATTGAAATTTTATCCTGTGTTGTCCAGCTCAGCTCTTTTTCCATATTATACCATCCTCAAGTTTTAAGGGGAAGTGGTGACAGTCAACTGGAACTAGTTTTTAAGGGAAGTTTATTATGATGCTCTAGGTAGAGATTAACATTTTCCCATAGTCTTTATTTCTGTTTCACCTTTTTTGAAATGAGAACTGCCAATCACTTTGATAAAGGGAGTGAAAAATAACCTGCTTTCTCCGTGACTTGTCATTTTCTGAAATCTTATTTTGAAACTTCTTGTGGGAAAGCAATTTAGGATGGGCAAATAGGCTGATATTCAAAATCAGGAGGCCTGTTGTTTAGAAACCATTTTGGTAATTTTGGGATCAAGACAAAGAAACTGTAAATAAAAGGAGTAAGAAATGAACTATGACTTCCAGGAATATGGGAGCAATGGGAACTTTTCAAGAGCAGAGAGAGAGGAGAATTAACTCTGTCCTTTTGTATTCTGGTATCTGTACCCTTTAGTGGTGGTAGTAGTAGAGGAGGGATTCCTAGGTGGGTAGGATATAGCAGCATCAGCATTGAGCATGTTTAAAAGATGTGGAGCATGCCTTTTAAAAACACAGTCCTTTATGTAGACTGTTCTTATTCTCCCTATCCCCAGTGATGGAAACATATTGCTCCCATAAATGGCTCTGCTTCTAGTCGCATCCTGCCCTCCATACTCCCTAGTACTACTCTGCAGTGTCAGCATTGCATGTGAACCCAAATAATCCTGTATAACATGAAAAGCTGCCAGTGTATAAAATCTCACACAATATATTTTATGAAATCTATTGAAAATAGATATTTTCCCCATGGGATAAATCAGGCTGTTTTTAAAACATAGCTTGGTTATATTTTTTCCTACTTTCTTTTACTTTTCTCACTATTATAAGTCTGAGCCTGGAGCTACATAGGAATGTGATATGAAATCGCAGCCTAAGACTTTAGGGGCAAATCTTGCCCTTCCCCTGTAGTGTTCAATTGAAGCAGGTAACAAAACTAGTGCAGTTCCAAGTCTATAAAGGACACTCAGAAAGGAAATATGATAGCTGAACAACATACAGTAATGATGGCAGGAGTTTTTTATTTTTTTTATGAAATTTCACAATGGATATATTTAGGTTTACTGTGAGATAACATGATCTAGAGGAGCTTTTCCAATAGACCCCAGGGACACCACAAAATGTCATGAGACATAATGTGAAAACTCTAATCAATTAATGCATAATCAGCATAAGTTCTCACTGTAGACTTCTCAAGAGAGTCAGGGAGAGAGGCAGAGCATCTAAGATGCTATATTGCTCAAATACTGACTTACATATATATATTTTTTGCATCTGTAGAGGTTGCAGAAACAATATTTTAAAACCTTTGCTCTCTCCAACAGGACTATCTGATAAAAGACAAAATACTTTAGGTGAAGTTTAACAGAATTATTGGCTATTTGCTTCAAAGCATTTCCTCTTCCACCCTGTACTTTTCTCCTTCTTTCCAGCTCAAACAGAATGAAGCATGGAACTCATTTAATTGAATGTTTTTGCTTGTGCTGTTTTCTTTCAAAAATAACATTTTGTGTCTGGGAGCTTGTTGCTTCAAGGCCTTAGCAGTCTCCTTCCTTGTTGGTGTAAATATGTGCTAATGGCACTCACTGATGTACTTTTAGGTCCCAGATCAGCAAAGTATTTGAAGATGTCTTTTTGTCATTGGGACTTAAACTGGTACTTAAGTGATTTTCTGAACTGGAGCTATAATAAGGTTTATTGTCAATATTTTTACTTTAAACCATGAAGTGGGAGCATTTGGAGTCTGTGTAACGGGGCAAGATATCTTGTCTCCGTCATTTGATATTGGACTGGAATTTTGTATACAAGTTATCCTTGTTCATGCAGACTTTTGTTAACTAGGTGAGATTTGTAAGTTAGGAAAACAAGAATTGCTATACTGTACCAAGCCTGGCTTTTAAAGCTAGGTATATGCTTTCTGATAGGGTCCAGTAATAAGAGCTTCAGTAGAAACTCAGACGTTTGAGTTTGCAGATGTTTGTGTGTATATTTCATTCTCTTTTGAGATTCATGGTTTTAAACCCCTTACATTTTGCTTTAAATCTAGAGTTTGTACACAGTATCACAATGTAAAACACAAGAGTTTCTCCTGATTTCACATAAAATTCATGTGCCTGTTATAATTTCCAAGCAAAACAAAATCAACTCAGGTACTCTCAAAACTGAGCCAGATTTATAACCTTGGAGAGTTTCTCTTTTCGATTCTATAGCAAAACCTGCAACCAAATGAGTTGTGTAGTTTGTGATTATAATTGCAACCATTTCACACAAACATAATATTACTATTGGGCACAAACATCAATATTTTGAAAATTTATTTAATTTTTCCCTTTTTTTGATTGATAAATTTATTTTCAAAGTCTCGCTTCTTTTGATTTGAAAGCAACCATTTTGTATGGAGTATTTTCATAAATTTTTCTCAACTATTAAAATAGCCTGTTAACTAGGTTCTGTTGAAATGTTCTAATTAACATGGGAGATGACTCAAACTTTTGGCAATATTTGCATCAAATTGAATTAAACCTCCCCATCTGCCAAATATTTCAGATAAATGTTTCACGCCATTATTTTTCATTTTCTCTTGCTTATGGTCTGTTTCATTTCTACTTGGGACTGAAAACAAAAATGCTGAGATACTGTTTGCGACTAATATCTCATGCAGATGTGTTCTTGTTGGCTTTTCAGTTCAGTTTTGCAGACAGAATGTATAAAAGGATCCAGACTTCTGGCAACTGATCTCAGCTGAACTGAGGTTTGCTCATCATACTTTCACCTCTGGAAACGTGGCTATACAAAGCAAAGGCCTTGGTTAGGGAAAGGTTTGCACATGCTAAGTTTTACACACTGTGCATAACACCATTCATTTCAATAGGGATACACACCATGCTTAGTTAAGCCTACATATATGCCTTTGCAAGATCAGGGCCGAAGTTAGATAACAAATCACTTGGATCCAACAAACAAATATCAGTGTGAAATATTACGAAATGTTAAAAGAAAATCACACTCTTATTCAGAGAGAACAATGAATTCTATAAAACCAATCAGCCATCAAAGAAAAGAGGAAAGAAAAATAAATCTGGAAGAAATTAATAAAATGGAGCTGAATGAACAGGCACATTGAAAATGAGTACTAAGAACATGCATAAGCTGCTTATCAAGTCTCAACAGCTTCTTTTGCAAACAGTAGCTCTGGGAGAAGCTCATCAAATCTGCATTGTTCTTTGTAATTGTTAGCATTCATCTGTGGACTTTAGAAAAAGTCTCTCTGAGTCTGTCTCTGCTCTTTCCCTGCTCGGTCTTCCTCTCTCCATTCTGCAGAGAAAATGTGCAATGCTTTAATCTCCTTGAAGACATTTCTAAACTACTATGAGTTTTTTTCCTTGGATTGTAGAAAATAGATGCAGTGTTGGAATGTATTTTCCAATTGTTTAAAATATATTTGGTGCTCTTGAAAGTTACTGGATTGACAGAGGATATGTCTACACTGCAATTAAAAACCTGCAGCTGGGTCATGTCAGCTGACTTTGGCTTGTGGAGCTCATGCAAAGAGCTAAGGGGCTAGGGCAGGAGTGGGCAAACTTTTTGGCCCAAGGGCCATATTGGGGTTCCAGAATTGTACCGAGGGCCAGGTGTGGAAGGCTGTGCCTCATCCAAACATCCTGGCCCCACTTCCTGTCCAATCTCCACCCACTTCCCACCCTCTGCCTGCCCCCCTCAGAATCCCCAACCCATCCAACCCCCCCTGCTCCTTGGCCCCTTGCCTGCCCTGACTCCTCTCCACCCCCCCGCCCCCTGAGAGACCTCCGGGACTCCTACGTCCTATACAACCCCTCCATTCCCTGTCCCCTGACTGCCCACCAACCATCCCCCCGGAACATCCGCCCCATCCAACTGCCCCCTACTCCCTGTCCCTGATGACTGCCCCCTGGAACCGCCTGCCCCTTATCCAACCCCCAAGTCCCAGCCCCCTTACCATGCTGCGCAGCGTGTCTGGCTTGATGGGGCCTGCAGCAGCTACTCACGCTGCCATGCAGGAGCGCGGAGTGCGTAGTGCTGCTGAAGCCACTGGCAGGAGCTATGGGCCAGAGTGCTGCCCATGCGGAGTGCTGAGGCTGCATGGGAGGGGCCGTGGGAAGCCTCCCTAGCCGGGAGCTTGGGGGCCAGTCAGGATGGGCTCGTGGGCCAGATGTGGCCTCCGGGCTGTAGTTTGCCCACCCCTGGGCTAGGGTGACCAGGTGTCCTGATTTTATAGGGACAGTCCCAATATTTGGAGCATTTTCTTACAATAGATACCTGGTCCCCCCACCCTCCATCCCCTGTCCTGATTTTTCACAGTTGCTATCTGGTCACCCTATAAAGGGCTGTTGAATTATGGTGTAGACATGCCGGCTCAGGTGGGAGCCTGGGCTCTTGGACCCTGCGAGATGGGAGAGTCTGTATATGCTTCTTAATGATTTTACTTTCTAATTTATGGCTTGGCTTATAATTTTGCCTCTGTTAGTTTCCTGTTCCCACCCACTCTTTTTAAGCTGTACTGTCTTGAAAGAGGCATTACATAAATTCAGTCTGCTATAGGATGCCCAATGGTGAAGAACAAAGGACTAATTTAAATTACTTGCCTAAAGAAAAATAAAGGTCACAATGTTTCTTCTTTTGTAAAACTGTTTCTATATTCATTGGACTTTGGATCAGGCCCTTTTCTATGAACATCAGGACTTGCGAACTCTTTTCTCAATGTCCAGGAGAGTGGCTATTTTGTAGTGGCCAATTTCTGCAGAAAATTGTCTCAGAATTACTGTACCAAGAAGAAAATTATTTTCATTAGTTATCAGCAAAGCAATTCATATATCTAACATTTCTTTCATATCCTTTGTAAGGCCGTGCTGCTATTACAAATAGAGGGGTCACACGACTTCATATATCTAACATTTCTTTCATATGCTTTGTAAGGCCGTGCTGCTATTACAAATAGAGGGGTCACACGACTTCCTATGTCATAAAAAGATTCATTGAATACTTATTATTACAGTAGGGTAAAAGGTCTGCTCTGCTCCGTAACTTGAGGTCATCTGCAGAACTTCCTGTTAACAAGACAATAGGTTCATGATTGGCATGAGTGTTCAGATCTTAAATAAACAATTCTAATGTATATATTAACTGTTTTACCTAGACCAATAAATCCTCACAAGATACAACATACAGATTTTGAGGAGCCTAGGGAACATCATGTATGTATTCATGTGCATGTATATGTAGACAATATTTAGAGACATCATTAGCAAAAAAACTAGAAAAGTGGTCTCAAGGCCTTTTGATTATAATCACTTAATTCACCTGGTTGCTGATCTCTGGACAAATCACTCTGTCCAATTTTTCTAAATAATATTTAACAATTTACTAGGAAAGCTTTGTTCTTGTCTAGAAAGGTTATTCCAGGCTCCTGCTCAATTGTATTCTCTTGCATTAATGTGTCAGGTCTGATAGAAAATGTACTCAAGTCAGATTGTATAGATGGTCAGTGTATGAAAATTCAAAAGTTCAGAAATTTGACAGTGCAGAAAGCTTCCTAACATATATTTAAGAATGCAAGTGAGTTGGTCCATATTTGAAACAAAAATATTCTCTGTCAGTTCCATATACACCTGTTAGCATGAAAATCCGTAAAGCCAAAAGTATTCCATAATCTATATTTAATTGTGGTTTATTCCTGCATCTCAGAATTGAGATCTAGGTAAGCTAAATAAATTGTAAGCTTATTTGTGAAACATATTTTCTTAGAGAGGCAAACTCTTTAAGCTTTGAGAGAGCATTTTCTTGAACCATTAGAGGATCAATCATCCTCTCTGATTTTTAGTTTGGACTTGGCCATGGGATAGTTGCTATAGTATCATCCCCTTGCAAATTTTCTGGGATCAACTTCAAGAAAATTAAAATAAAATCAACACAATGGTATCTTTTCCCTTGATGATGCATTAGGAACTCTGCCGTTGTTAGCAATGGCGTAGGTCCCAAGCTTGGATAAAAGAGGAAGTGCTGCAGTTGGGTTTGTGACTCACTTATTTAAAACCTTATTAAGAGGAAACAGTTCAGTTAAATCTATATTTAAGGATGGTAGGTGCACTTGGAGCTAAAAACCCAAGCATGACAGATCTCAGTGAAAGCCAAGAGAAAGCTGAGATCTTGACTCATCGAATCCTGAAAACCAAATCTGTAACAGGAGTAGATACGTGGAATGGGCCTACTTTGTATAGTATTGGGAAGCGGGCACAAGTTACATGAGAAATTCAAAAATACCCTTTGAACGTGCTTGGCATCAGTGACACTAGATGGACAAGGAATCGCAAGATGGTGTCTGATGGTACTACCGTCTTATACTGAGAAAGAGGAACACACAAAAGAGGTGTCAGAGTTGTGCTGGATTACATCACAGTGCAGTCTGCTGGCTTGGGAGCCAGTGAATGACAGATTAATAACAGCCAGGCTACAAACAAGACATGTCAAGTGTACAATAATCCAAGAATATGCACTGACAGATGCAGCAGGCAATGGAGAAAAGAACACATTCCATGAACAGGTGCAGCAAGTATTGCCTAACTATGATATGTTGATTATAGACCACTGCAACCCACAAATTGGCAACAACTTTCTTGGCTGGGAAGAAATCATGAGTGAGGCAATGGAAGGCATCCAAAGTGATAATGGCAACAGCTCTGTGGCATAAAGAAAAGGGACAATCGCTTCCAGCACAAGAGGCTTCACTAGCTGACATGGAGATCACCAGATAATGCAACTGTCAACTAGATATCTCTTGTTTGTATAGCTAAGAGATGAGTGTGATGGGTGCCACCTGGAACTGGGGTACCACTGATCTCACTGAGACATAGCAGCCATTACTTGCAGGCCGGCTGAAGTATTTACAGGAAGGCTGAACTTTTCCACAGCCCATTGTCTTTGTTGAGGAGCCATTAGCACTATCTAGCTTCATCACTGTTGTACCTGAAAGGCTAGCTGTGGGTGTTTTTTCCAGAGTCAACACATTTGAAATATAGATCCATAGTCAATATTCATAACTTCAGATACAAAAATGATACATGCACACAAACAGGATAATCTATTCAGCAAATCCCAAGTTTTTCAATGACACCTTACATGACCCATCTTGTACAAAGTGTGTCATAATTATGCCATAATCATATCATAATTGTACTCCCGTGATAAATATGAGGTGTAGCGTCACAATGAGCATCATCTTTGGGAGATGTCAGAGTCAGCACAGGAACAGATGTTGGCTCAGATAATTATCTTTTAGCAGCCACATTAGAACTTAAACTCCAACAGACCACAAAGGTGTACAAAAAGTGTGTTTATAGCAATAGAGAAGTTTAGGGATAAAGAAATGCAGATCAGACTTCAGATTGCACTTAGGTACTGTTCCAGTGTTTTACAGGAAAAGGGTGATGAAAGTCTGGAAGAAGGTGGTAGTCAAGACAGCAGAGGGAAGTAGTGGGCTTCCAAAGAGGTTGGAAGAAAGATGCATGGATTACATCTGGAATATGGGCAGTGATTGACAATTGGAAAGCTCTGAAGGCAAAAAAGGAACAGCGTAAGGCTCAGGTAGAAGTCTTAGAGGCATATGAAAGATACAGAGGAAAAGATAAAGAAGAAATGCAGGACAGATAGAAATGCCTGGAATCAGGAGATTCAGAAGCAGCAGCACAGGGAGGAGTCTTAAAGCAGCTCTGTAGAATGGTGGAAGACGGCTCAGGAGGAACCAGATAGTCACACACTGTTCTATATTAAACTGTACAGATCTTATGATCACACATGGTTCAAGAGCAATGCTAATGCTAGTTAGGATATGGCTACACTAGAGAGCTCTCCCATCAGCTTAATTACATCTGCCCACTCCTCTGAGGCTGCCACAAACACCGGAGGAGCAGACCGCCTGTGTGAGTTTTCCACTGTCGATGGGATGGTGGGGCTCAGGCTTCTGGCCTTAGCCCTGGGGTAGCCAGCAGCAGGCTCCTGGGGGCTTTGGGGCTTTGGGCTCTGGGCTTTGGCTTCTCAGCGGCAGGCTCCATCCCCGGGCTGCAGGACTCCATCCCCGAGCTCACCACCCCCTCTCATGGTCCCTGCTGCCTCCTTACCCACCTCCCCATTCAAGACTTAATTTGTCCCTCAGCTTGCCAGGGCTGAGTAAGTCTGCTGTGAAAAGTGGTATTTGTATGTTTGTGAATATCACTTTTTACTGCCTCCCAGTTAGCTAAGGGGTCTGCGGCTGTGAAAAGTGATATTCACAAACATACAAATGTTACTTTTCACAGCAGCAAACTTACTAGTTAGCAACTCTAAAAAAAGCAAAAGAAACTATAAAAAAAAATAAAGACAAGAACATGCAAAGCACCTTATTTGTGTTTCTATTCTGTTTAGGTCCAGCAACGAATAGAGACAATTGTATGTTATTTTTATTATTGAGTCTGCAAAAAAACCCTACGTAAATAAATTATTATGATTTGGGAGTGTATATATGCATATTTATTTGTTTTTTCTAAATTTAATTAAATACTTGAAGATAAATTGTCTGAGTGGCCACCAGTAAGACTTGATGGCTGCATTCTGAGGCCACCAAAAATATTGTTGTGAGAACAACTGCCCTAGCCTCTTTTTGCCAGAAGCTGGGAATGGGGGATGGGGGATGGATCATTTGATGATAACCTGTCTGTTCATTTCCTCTGGGGCACCTGGAATTGGCCATTGTCGGAAGACAGGAAACTGGGCTACATGGATTTTTGGTCTGACCCAGCATGGTCATTCTTATGTGTTTGTCTAACCTGTTCTAAAAACCTCCCTCCAATAATGGGGATTCCACAAAATCCATTGCAAGCATATTCCAATGCTGAAAACCCCTTTTATTTAGAATTTTTTCCTAAAATTTAACCTAAATCTCCCTTATTGAAGATTAAGTTCATTACTACTTGTCCTGCCTTTGGTGAACATGGAGAACAGTCATTTGATGTCTTCTTTATGAAAGCCCTCATTATACTTGAAGATTGTTACAAGGTTCTCCCTCAGTCTTCTTTTCTCAAGACTACATTTGTGCAGTTTTGTTAACCTTTCCTCATGTCAGGTTTTCTAAACCCTGTTATAGTTTTTGTTACTTTCCTCAGGACTGTCTCCAGCTTGTTCACATCTTCCCTAAATTGTTGCACCCAGAATTGGACTCAGCTCTCTAACTGAGGCCTCACAATGCCACTTGGAACGGGATAACTACCTGCATGTTCTTCATGTTACAACTCTTGTTAATACAACAGTCATGTTAATACATGTCCCAGAAATCTCTCTGGTTAGTTAAGATTTATCCATATTAGGCAAATTCCACCATAATTTATACTGTGTAATCCAACTCGGGGTGGAATTTGGTTCATTATTTTCAGAGAAAGAATCAGGTCCTGACCTCTGTCCATCCTTTTATGAATGGAAAGCAGGAAATTCATGGTGAAATATGTCCCATATTTTATGAGAGGGAGGGGGAATTTGGATCTGGAGTTTTGATTTGAGCCTATCTCTAATTTTGACCCAAAGATCTTAACTTCTTCTTTGAGAGGTGTCCCTGTTGGTGTTGGTGCGTCCCTGCGCCTTAGGTCAGAGATTTTTACAGCAATGCCTGCACAAGCCTCAATAGCACACGTGTACAGCCAGGCTCTCCAGTTCCTTCTCTACCGTCCCCAGTGTGAGACGGAGCTCAGCAGACTCGCTCAATGTTTTTTCTGCTTTCTCTAGTTTAATTAGTTTTAACACAGTTTTACCCAGTATTTAGTTTGAATTCTCTTTTCCCCATTCTCTCCAACAAAAAGCAAACAAATAAATTTTCTCTTCTCATTTTCCTGTCAGTTATTTAGACAGTTCATATTATGCCTGGCTCACCAGTTTTAAGAGATGCAGTATGGGCAGAGATGCCATTCCCGTCTCGGATGGCCACTCTCAATGTGTTCACTGTTTGTGGGAGTCCCACATTCCCCCAAAATGTGCCCAGTGTAATAAGTTAAAGGCCAGGGCATGAAAAGACAGAGACCTGAGGCTCAAGTTAATCTTAATGGAGAAGTTCCTCAGACCTGCCTCTGACCCAGGTGCAGAGTCCTCCTCAAGACAACATCCACATGGGTCAGTAAAAGATAAAAAAATGGTCATCTTCCTCGCCTCACGGAGACCAACTGTTTTCCAAATGATCTCTGAGCAGGTCTGTCTCGTTGGTGCCAACCGCTCTGAGGCTCAGCACATACAATGCTCTGGACACCTCCAGCACCATCTGTATCCTGGCTGCTGCAGATACGCATCGCTCTGGTGCCAAGGCTTAAGAAATTTGCCTGCTTCTTCTCATACTGCGCTGATCAGCACCTCAGAAGACCTGATGCTGACTCACTGATCCCAGAATACCCGCAGGTTGGTATTGATCTCTCACCAGAACTGTCAGCATGATTCTGACAGCTATCTGCTATTCCTTCTCACCTCTCTAGTGATGAGGATGAGGATGTTCAGGAAGTTTTTTCACCATACCATTCCTCCCCACTTCACATTCCTACTAGTAAGGGACCAAGGAGACCAAGATCCTCATATTCCAAGGACTTACCACCCTGCTATGGACACTTGTGGATGGGACCACCCATGCCATTTCCCAGACAATGGCATTACTGGAGTTTGTGGGGATTATGCAGGAGACACCATAGTGACTGACACAGCCCCAGAAGAGGTGACAACAGATCTCCTCCTGAAGCTGTTCATACTTCTGTGACTAAAGGACAGGAGCAACCTGCAGCCCTGCACATGGAAAAGGGGCACCTGCCACCTCTCCGACCAATAACAACTCATTTCCCTCACTGAACGAGGCTGTTATGCCCCCACCTCCAACAGCAGTGGATGATTTTACTCATTTTCAGGACCTCTTCAAAAGAGTGGCTAATAAACTTAAGATTACTCTGGAAGAGGTGTTGGAAAATCACCATGAGCAGGCCGACATATTGTAGCCTTCCAGCGCATCCAAGATCGCTCTCACTATTAATGCAGCCATTATGGACCATGCCAAGAATATCTGGCAAACACCAGCAACTCTAACCCCCTACCTGCAAACACCCAGACTGGAAATACTATATCTGACTCAAGGGCTCAGAGTTCTTTTTCACACACCCAGCACCAAATTCACTGGTAATTGAAGCAGCCAACCAAAGGAACAAACAGCAGCATTTGTTCACCCTCGTCCACCCCCTCTGACAAGGACTGTGAAAGACTAGACCCACTCGGGTGAAAAGTTTATGCGTTATCTACACTGCAATTCAGGGTGGCTAATTACATGGCCCCACTGGCTGAATATGACCACAGAAATTACAGGAAACTCATGAACTTTATTAATGACATCCCAGAAGACAGGAAACAACAATTCAAAGCTGTAGTCTCTGAGGGACAAATCATTTCTCACACAGAATTACCAGCTGCCCTTGATGTTGCGGACACGGCTGCCAGGTCCATCATGATGGCCGTTGTTATGCATCAGGCTTCATGATTTACATCTTTTTCTTTCCCATGCGAGATTCAAAATACCATGAAGGATCTCCCCTTGAATGGAGAGAAGTTATTTGCTACAAAGACCAACGGAGTGTTGTACACCATGAAGAACTCCAGAGCGATGCTCAGATCCCTAGGCATCCACACACCATCACCTAGAAGGAGACAATATAGGTATTGGCCTTATCAGCACCCACAATATCCAGCCTACATTCAGCAACACCAGAGGCCATATGATCAACAATGCCAGAGACCTAGGCACCACCAACAACACCCCACACCATCAGCACCATCTCCTCCACCCAGCAAGCAGATTTGAAGCCTTGAGCAAGGGTATAGAAGACCTCCCACCCACTGGAATTGGTGTATCCAATACAATATCTGAATCTCAGCCTCCTACTTACCCGGTTCTCTAAACATCACTGTGGACAAGCTCAGCAGAGCTTTTCCCTTAGATCATGAATGGGAGATAAATGAGACCATCCTACACAACATAATTCAAAATATGAGGCTACCCGCAACTGGACCTTTTTGCAACCACAGCCAAGAAAAAAGTGTCTGGAATTCTGCTCCAGAGTGGGCCAAGGGAAATTCTCCATGGGAGACACATTAATGATCCAATGGAGTGACAGTTTACTGTACACATTCCCCCTGATATCACTTCTCCACAGAGTATTGTTCAAAATATAGACAGACAGTGCAAGGTCATACTAATAGCCCCTACATGGCCCAGACAGGCATGATACCCATTTCTAATGAGGATGCCAATTTCGCTTTCTCTCCTTCCAAAACTATTATCACAGCATAGGGGTCGATACACCACTGCAACATAACCATGCTACACCTAAAAGCATGGCTCCTTGATGGTTCTATAATGAGGAACTAGACTGCGCTGAACAGGTACAAAGAGTACTATTACATAGGGGGTATGTGTGGATTTTGTTTTATCTTCATAAGTGGACGAGATTTACCCACTGGTGCGCCACCAAACAAACCAAACCTCTTTTGCTAATACTCAACTATCTCTTAGAGCTTAAACTATCAGGGCTCTCTCTCAGCTCCATAAAAGTGCATCTAGCTGCAATTATGGCATTTCACCACAAGACTGGAGACAAAGTGGTTCCTCTAGGGCCTTCAGTCCCTATACCTGGACATTAAAGGAGCCACTCCAACTTGAGACCTTCACTTAGTACTCACATGCTTGATGCACCAACCATTTGAACCACTAGCAACATACTCCCTCCTGCATCTCTACATGAAAACTGCATTTTTAGTTGTAATTACATCCACCAGACATGCAGGAGAAATTTGAGTGCTCCTGGCTGACCCACTGTACATTATATTTTTGAAGGACCGAGTCACCCTCTGAATGCACTCCAAATTTCTTCCCAAGATGCACTTGTCTTTTCACATCAACGAACCTATCCATTTGCCTACCTTTTTCCCCTAAACCAAATGCAAACACTTTTGAGTCAAGGATGCACATGCTTGACGTGCACAGAGCATTATCCTTTTATTTGGACAGGGCTAAACCTTTTAGGACTTCCCCAAAACTCCTTGTTTCCATTGCAGAGCAATCTAGAAGTACATCTGTCTCTGGCCAGAGACTTTTCAATTGGATAGCTGACTGCATCCTCCTTTGTTATCAGCTGAAGAACATGACTTCTCCAACTTCTGTTAAGGCGCGTTCCACCAGATCTATGTTGACGTCTGTGGCTTTCCTACATAATATTTCCCTCACAGATATTTGCAAGGCTGTCACTTGGGCTTCTGAGCATACGTTTGCAAAATACTATGTTCTTACTCAAGTCCCCTAACTGATACTCATAAGGGCCGGGCTGTGTTATCCACAGCTTTCCTACCATATCTGAAATCCCTACGTCTGTAAGAGACACTGCTTTTCAGTCACTTGGAGTGGAGCACCCACGAGGACATCTCTCTCTTGAAGAAGAGGAGGTTACTCACCTGTGCAGTAACCAATGTTCTTGGTTGAGCACCCAGAAGGGCACCCATCTCAAACTACCCACCCTCTTGCTCTCTACTTTGCAGTTGGCGCGATCTCTGTTGTAGAGAAGGAACTGAGGAGCCCGGCCGCGCAAATTGAGGCACGCAAACTATGTTGGTATGGATTCTCCATTAATTCAAAAAGTATAGCAGTTAACACATCATCTTTATAAGTGGGCATTTAATAATATGCCACCTGTGATTGAGGAGGTTTGAAGCCTTACTGTGAAAATGATTAAGGTCTCAGGAAAGAGATTCGTTAGTGATGGATTGCTGTACAGTACAGAGATGAGAACATAAAGCTTTCACATTTTACATAGTACCTTTTACTAAAATAACAGAATCAGCAAATTCCCATGTCTTATAGTCATTATTAATAGTCACCATAAAGCAGCTAATAAAATAAAATTACAGTATTGGACGTAATTTCTGTTCTCTGAGCCTGGGTAGCTCAAGTAGTCTTCTACATAACTGGTAAGTCAAGAAAGTTTTGGAATTGGAATAAATATTTTCTGTGCAATTTTCACAATGGAAAAGAAAGTTCAGAGTTATTGTTCTTCAGTTGCTTTTTTTTTTTTAAAAAAAAAAGAACAATGGAGACTACTGTTTTATGTTGCAGCCACTATTATCTATCTCTTTATTAATTATTCCCAGCATTCTGTTCTTTTTTTGACTGCCGCTGCGCACTGAGTGGATGTTTTCAAAGAACTATCCACAATGACTCCAAGATCTCTTTCTTGAGTGGTAACAGCTAATTTAGACCCCATCATTTTATATGTATAGTTGGGGTTATGCTTTCCAATGTGCATTACTTTGCATTTATCAACCTTAAATGTCTTCTGCCATTTTGTTGCCCAGTCACCCTGTTTTGAGAGACCCTTTTGTAGCTCTTCGCAGTCTGCCTGAATCTTAACTATCTTTAGTAATTTTGCATCATCTGCAGATTTTGCCACCTCACTGTTTACCCCTTTTTCCAGATCATTTATGACTATGTTGAATAGGACTGGTCCCAGAATCAGACACCTAGGGGATACCACTATTTACCTCTCTCCACTCTGAAAACTGACCATTTATACCTACCCTTTGTTTCCTATCTTTTAACCAGTTACCAATCCATGAGAGCTCCTTCCCTCTTATCCTGTGGCAGCATATTTTGCATAAGAGCCTTTGATGAGGGACCTTGTCAAAGGCTTTCTGAAAATCTAAGTACACTATATCCACTGGACCCCCTTGATCTACATGCTTGTTGACCACCTCAAATAATTCTAGTAGACTGGTGAGGCATGATTTCTCTTTACTGAAACCACGTTGACTCTTTCTCCGTAAATTATGTTCATCTATATGTCTGACAATATTGTTCTTTCTTGTATTTTCAACCAGTTTGCCTAGTACTGAAGTCAGGCTTATAGGCCTGTAATTGCCAGGATCAATTCTGGAGCCCTTTTTAAAAATCAGAGTCACATTAGTTATCCCGCAGACATCTTGTACAAAAGCTGATTTAATTGATAGGTTACATACCACAGTAAGTAGTTCTGCAGTTTCACATTTGAGTTCCTTCAGAACTCTTGAGTGAATAGCATCTGGTACCGGTGACTTATTACTATTTAATTTATCAATTTGTTCCAAAACTTCTTCTAATGACACTTCGATCTGGGACAGTTCCTCCAATCTGTCACCTAAAAAGAGTGGCTCAGGTTTGGGAATGTCCCTCACAACCTTAGCCATGAAGACTGATGCAAAGAATTCATTTAGTTTATCCGAAATGGCCTTATCGTCCTTGAGAGCTCTTTTAGCATCTCGATCATCTAGTGACCCCACTGGTTGCTTAGCAGGCTTTCTGCTTTTGCTGTACTTAACATTTTTTTGCTATTACTCTTTGAGTCTTTGTCTAACTCGGGGTAGGCAACCTATGGCATGCCAACCCCTGGACTCTAACTGTTCCTCAAATTCTTTTTTGGCCTTCCTAATTGCATTTTTTTACACTTCATTTGCCAGTGTTTATGCTCCTTTCTATTTTCCTCACTACGATTTAAATTCCACTTTTTAAAGGGTGCCTTTTTTGCCTTTCACTGCTTATTTTACTTTGTTATTTAGCCCATTGTGGCTCTTTTTTTGGTTATCTTACTATGTTTTTTAATTTGGGGTATACATTTAAGTTGAGCCTCTATTATGGTGTTTTTAAGAAGTTTCCATGCAGCTTGCAAAGATTTCACTTTTGACACTTGTACCCTTTAATTTCTGTTTAACGAACCTCCTCATTTTTGTGTAGTTCCCCTTTCTGAAATCAAATGCTACAGTGCTGAGCTGCTGTGGTGTTTTTCCTGCCACAAGAACATTAAATTTAATTAAATTTGGTCACTATTACCAAGCAGTCCAGCTATATTTACCACTTGGACCAGATCCTGGGTTCCATTTAGGACTAAATCAAGAATTGCTTCTCCTATGATTGGTTCCAGGACCAGCTACTCCAAGAAGCACTCATTTAAGGTGTCAAGAAACTTTATCTCTGCATCCCATCCTGAGATGACATGAACCCAGTCAATATGGGGATAACTGAAATCCCCCATTATTATTAATGAGGTTTTTTATTTTAGTAGTCTCGCTAATCTCTCTGAGCATTTCACAGTCACTATCACCATCCTGGTCAGGTGGTCGGTAATATATCCCTTCCACTATATTCTTATTATTAGAGCATGGAATTTCTATCCAGAGAGATTCTATGGTACAGTTTGATTCATTTATGATTTTTACTTAATTTGATTCTACACTTCCTTTTACATATAATGCCACTCCCCCACCGGGACGACCTATTCTGTCCTTCCGATATGTTTTGTACACTGGTTTTACTGTATCCCATTGATTAGCCTCATTTCACCAACTTTCTGTAATGCCTATTATATCAATATCCTCATTTAATACAAGGCACTCTGGTTCACCCATTTTATTATTTAGGCTTCTAGCATTGGTATATAAGCACTTTAAAAACTTGTCTCCTTTTAGCTGTCTGCCATTACACTATGTAATTGAATGGGACTCTCTTTTTTTATTTTACTGTTTCTGATCAGACCCTACCTCTGTTTTATCATTTTCCATCCTCTTGTCCTCACTAGGACATACAGATTCTCTATTAATAGATTCTCCCCTAAGCGATGTCTGAACCACTTGCTCCTCTGCACCTGTCAGCTTCCCCCAGCCCTTAGTTTAAAAACTGTTCTACAACCTTTTTAATGTTAAGTGCCAGCAATCTGGTTCCATTTTGGTTTAGTTGGAGCCTGTCCTTCCTATATAGATTAGGAAGGTTCTCCAGTTCCTAATAAATCTACTAAATGTATGCTACATATAGAAGCACTTGCATATGGAGTAGCAAAAAACAACCTCTTTATGTTGTTGAAAATTAAACATGATTGCTCTCTAAGAATAACCAGAAGAGGGAAGAGTCAGACTCTCCCTTCACTTACATCTGTGTCACCCATTTTTCCTAAAATGGGAGGTACCAAGAGCAAAGCACTTTATTTGCAGAAATACAAGATTAGGAACATGTAGACAGTTAATCTCTCTGAAATGCTCAGGAAGTGGTATGAAGCCCATAACCACATGTCTGCTTACCACTTATTTAACCTTGTTAAAGGAACTACCTGCGGGGAAATCAACCAATCAACATCCCTAGTGCTCTGAACCAATGTACAGATTTGCTTCTAAAACAGCTCCATGTGGTGTTCGGTGACTTGTTCTTTGTTCAGTTATAACTAAGGCTGAGATTTTGTCATGGATATTTTTAGTAAAAGTCATAGACAAGTCATGAGCAATAAAGAAAAATTAATGGAAACCCTTGACTTGTCCCTGACTTTTACTAAAAATATCCATGATAAAATGAGAAGGGGCTGGGCAACTGCAGAGTGACTGGGAGGTCCAGGGCCCCCCCAACCCTCGGCGGGGGGGAGGCTCAGAGCTCCAGGGTCCCCTGCCTCCTCTCCTGTGGTGGCTGAGGAGCTGTGGGGATCCCTCTGCCCCCTCCCCATGGTGGTCAGGGAGCTGCTGGGCACCCCCATTCCCCATTATGGCATTAACTCATGCGATTAACTCAAAAATGAATCATGATGAATTGCACTGTTAAACATAAGCAGATCAAATGTTCCTTTCCTTCCCTTTTCAATATCATGTCCGTGATAATATTGTGGAGAACAAGGTGTGTTAAAAAAGTATTTGATTAACTGTGGTTCATTCTGCTGACTTAATGAGCATGTTTTCCATTCTTCTTTAGAAAGAAGTGTGTGTTCAGAGTTACACACCACTTTTTTTTGTAATAAGTTTTTTTTAAAGCAGCTACGACTGCATTAAAGTCTCTCTATGAGTTGGAGGGGTTCCATGATGCAGTTAATATCTGTTATAACCAGAGCTCCACAGCTAGTGGTAGTTGAGTGTATTTATAACCTCCACTTCTTTGCTAGGAAGTTGGAAAAGAACACGTAGGGCCATATCCTGAGGATGAGGCCCTCGCTCAGGCAAATTCCAATGAACATTAGTGGTGAACAAGAAGGATAATGAGAGTTTGTGGAGTAAGTGTGGTGTAAAAACTAAGGCCCAGATGTTGCTGTTCTGATCTCAGCATCAAGGGAGCTCTCTCTCTTTGTGGATATCCCGTCTCAATGCTGATTAGGAGTGGGGGTGTTTCCACCATGGCAATATTTTTCTGTTTCTCTACAGGGCAAAGAATCTATGTGAAAAGAGAGACCAGGGATGGTGAACATAGCAGAAAAGTCAATACAGCAAGAGGGTATTTCAGGTTTCTTCAGAAGCCTCTTTGCTCGAAGGAATCAGCAAAGTTGTCCGACAGCATGACAGAAATGCAGGGCCCAGAGCTGCTTCAGTCCCAGTGCAGATCACCCTTTATCCTTGGTGTGCCCAAGATTTGCATGATTTTGAAAGATCTACATGTTTTGTGTTGCAATTTTATGCTAAATTTCTTTGATGGGAGAAGGAGAGTGGCGGGGGAGGGGGAGAGAGGCAAAGCTTGCCCCTGAAAGAGGGGTGATTAGTGTGTGTGTGTGTGTAACGTTATGGAGTTACTGAGTGCCTAAGGAGGTGGTACCACATGAGCTGTCTCTTAAAAAGAGTGTAGAATTTTATCTGTAATTAAGGAAGAATAAAGCAATCTGAGGCCTCCAACTCCTCCTCCAAACCCAAAGTGATCCTGAACCAACCTTTGACATAACTTTGGTGAAGTTTCCCTCATTGTTTTAAAAAGATTGTTTTTTCCCTCTTTGTAGATATAAACTAATAAAAAAACCTCTTCCTATCAGCCCCCCTCTAACCCCAAGGAGTAGAAACTGAATCAAAAAATGAGGATAGAAAATGATAGCTTTAGAATCTTTAAAGCTTTTCTATTCCAAAATATAAAGTGATTTCAGTATATCCTACATTGGATGCACATGCATAAATATCAGTGGTAGTGAGTGATACACCCTAGCAGTGTAGTGGAACAGTTCAGATTCAGAGCTTTGGTGTTTGAGTCTATAGCCCATACAGTAAAATGTTTCTGGTTTTTCCACAGGCTGCTAAGAGCCCAGTCCACCAAACACTAAGGAGAATGGGGATTGGTACTTTGAATAGTTTGATAGCAAGCCTGGTATTAAGTAATTGCAGGATCAAGGTTTTTCACAGTGGCCTGGGGGAAAGCAAAACCTTTCTGGTGGATGGGACTACACAGTAATTAATGATTGAAGCTCTAGCTCCAAACTGTCCCGAGGCTGCTTTTTAATACCTGCTGTATTTTTTTATATTTGTGCCTTTCAGAGTGACACTTTTTGTGTTACTTTGCTTTGTTTCCCAGCCTTTCTCTTCTCCTTGTCCCTATTAACATATGCAAACCTTGGAAACTGGTGAAAGCACATGTTGTACTCTCAACTGCAACAAGGTGAGCCATATCTGCAGTGCAAAAGATTACACTTGTGAAAATGTTTCCAGTAGTGCTGAGTATTGCGAGTGGCTGTAGTAGCAGTTTTGCAAAGCTAGCCTTTTGCCAGCCCTTTGGCTCGTAAAGAAGAGGGACACTTGTATTCCTCATCTTTAATTTTTTTTTTAGCATGACAACATGCTCTTCAGGATAGGAGAAGGTGCTGACAGCTTGCACATAGAGATCATAAGCACCCAAGATAAAACTCTTCACAGAAAGAGTTAAAGA
Source organism: Dermatemys mawii (assembly GCA_007922305.1). Lineage (NCBI taxonomy): Eukaryota > Metazoa > Chordata > Testudines > Dermatemydidae > Dermatemys > Dermatemys mawii. The sequence goes on from ML677366.1 coordinate 24,272,291, forward strand.
TGTCATATCATGACTGCACACTGAGAATTGTATAGGGTATTTTATGGTTAAAGCACTCTTCTTCTGAATGGCATAAAGGGCATCAGTAATAAGAAGTATTCTTCCATGCACATTTAACTGAAAACTCATTTTAAAAGACAATTTGGAAGTTACTTTGTGTGTGTGCATGTGCATAAACCACACTTGTGCACCCACATACTGTATATATATGTATAATTTTATGTATTATAATTTCTATGCATACATTAACCACTTTTGTTCTCAGGAACAAAATGGCAGTTATTTCATTTATTACAGTCGTTGTGCTCACACATGCTAATTTCCTATCTTACAAAGATCATGTGTCGAGAATGAGCTGGAGGCAGCTGTACACACGTCATAGACTATGATTGAATTAAGCCCAAGGGCCTTCAGAGTTTAATGGAAAGGTTTTTCTTTTTAGACTTAGTTTTTTTTAAAAAATCTTATTTTAACGTTTCTTTTAATACTTCAATAAAATGTGCAACTAAATTGAACCACAGAACAACCACCAAATACTGTTAACAATAATGGCGACATTTGCAGGCTAGATTGTATGGATTTTCCAGCAAAACTCACATTAGTGTTACAGGAGACACATGGCTCAATTCTGAGGACTGCTATAATACTGTATCCCTAATGGTCTGATTAAAACCAGAGAGATTCAGATTTGAAAGGCTGAGAGAGTCACTGAGTCTAGTACAACCACAGCGGTAAAGCTGCTCCATGGCTGCATTTGGCCTTGTATGTAGAAGAGGAATGCCTCTTGGATGCCTTCAACTTCCACTCGGCGCTTGGAGTGGTTGCGTTTAGAGTGGACAGCGGCATTCAGCACTTTACAGGATCAAGTCTAAAATGAGCAGCTTGGCAGTCCACCCCAGCACTGCCAGATGTTTCGGGTATATCTAGCATTCAGTTGGTTTAAGAGGAAACGCCTTTTACATCAGAAGCCTAGAATGCCAGGGTTGGGAAATATACAGCAGATTGGGCCGTGCAGTAGCTCACCTGATTAATTTCCATTTGTGATAGGTTGTGTCTTTTGTTGTCATTTTTAGAGCTTAATACAATGATGAATTGTCAAGACTATTGCTGCTGCGGTGTAATTAAGGCTGTGTTACTGAGTGTCCATTTAACAGAGATTTAAACCTATTCTCACCTCTTTTAGCAAATCTTATCCACTGCATTCCTTTCCATTTTCATATTGCCCGCAGTGCTAGTAGCTATACACTTCATAAGGTGCTCACCTTCAGATAACAAAAAGCATACCCTAACTTCATCAAACTTTGACTCTAATGCAAAACCTTAACAGCTGCCTCAGCAGCGTTAATTTCCTAACTGCATGGAATGTGCGACAATCAAATGTGCTGACTTGCTGTTAAAAAAGCATATGAGGTCACTGTTAGGTTTCATGTTACAATCGAAGTTGGATGAAGATGGGGTACATATTTCTTTTGGGTATCTGTTGGAGATGGAAGTTCTGGAATGCATTATTGATAGCGCAGGAAATGTGAAAGTAGAAAGGAATCCACAATATTTCCCCTTAATGTCTCATTTCCAATTGGATGGATGGTGTTTGTCCTGCTACAGCCTTAACTACCATTATTATCTATGGTGTCAATATAATCCCCATGGCAGCACAATCTGAGCACCTCGCTGTCTTTAATGGATTTATCCATCCAACACACCTGTGAGGTAGGAAGTGCTATTCTCCCCATTTTACAGATTGGTAATTGAGGTACAGAGAAACTCACTGATTTGCCCAAAGTCACAAAGGAAGTGTGTGTCAGAGCAGGGTTCTGCTAGTGGGCTAGTTCCCTGGCCACTGGACGTTTCTTCTTCTCCAAACAGGTTTTGTTTGCTAATTTTAAGAGGAGCTCTTATAAAAGTTGACATGTTAGGGATGAGTTAGGTTCACACATCCTCTTCATACTGCTTTCAGGAGCAGGGAAATCATCCCTACATGTTTAGTTTTATGGCAGAACTGTAGCAAAGGGATTTTAGCAGCCACTTCCAGCGCATCACTACTAAAATAAATTTATCTGCTTGTGGCTCATATGGCTTGAAAGCTTCAGTGAACCTCAGGTTCCTCTTGGCAATAGCTTGGTATGACGTCACAGAACTATCAATTAGAAGCCAAGGAGCAGCACGGAGTGTAGAGAGGATTTTTAGTGTCTTTTTGCCAATTGCAATTGATTTTTAGGTGGGTCTAAATCACCCTACAGCCTTATCTATGAACAGTAAAGGCTGTGGAGGCTGAAGGGATCAGACATTAATTCTGGCTCTTTCACTCTGCTGAAGTACAGTATAGTGAGCTCAGTGTGTGACCCTAAAAAGGGAGGAAAACCTCACTCTATTAAGTGGTAAATTCACTTACTAGAGAACATTGTTAGTGTTTCAAAAAAGCAGCAAAAAGTGTCATTAGGTGTCAGTTATTTAACCTAGTGGATCAAAAGATGCTTCAGGTATTTAATTAGGAAGTGCCGAGTCAATGAGATAAGAGAGAATGAAGTAAATAACCTACTTGAATGTTATCCTGCTAAAACCTGTAAATAAGTGACACTGTAAAATAAGAAATTGATAGTTCTGTTGTTGGTGGCCAGCAACTGGCTGAAACAGTCTGGTCTCATGATTAGCTGTTCCGGAGCTCAGTATTTGTTTATAATGAGGTATGCCTTACAATGTTTTTTTCAAAATTCTTTTAAGATATGGTGAAATTGATCCAGTACAAGGAGGCCTTTCTTGGTGGAGCCTGGAAGCAAGCTGTGTAATTAAAAGAAGGAACAAACCTTTTAGTGAATCATCCTTGCAACTTTTCTTTAGCATTTAAGAGGCTTGCTGTGGTCAGCCAGCAAACACTGAACTGACTTTCTTCTCAAAATCATTGGCTGAAATTCTGGCCTTGTTGAAGTCACTTGAAGTTTTGCTATTGACTTCAGCATGGCCAGTATTTCACTCATTTACTTACATTAAAATAATACGTGGAGTGCAAGTGAAAACTAGTATGCTAGGTAATTCACAGTTAAGGTTCCAATGTCCACTCTAATTTACTAGCCACATATGTAAGCATTATAATGGTTGGTCTTTCCAATATGGGATCCAAGAGTGCTGGGGCTAAGATTTTTCTAAGTGATTAGTGATCTTAGATGCCAACGTTTTTGGATGTTCAACTTGAGCAACCTTAAAGGTGCTTCTTGAAATCAGGCTCCTTTATGGCTTGTCAAGTTAGAGATCCATAAACGGAGTCACCCCAAAATCATGAGTCACTTTTGAAAATCATGGCCTGGAAGAATATTTTTCTGAAACAGGCATTTAGTGATTTTTGAAATATTATGTTCTTAACAAAATACGTTAACATTTTTCATCACAACTTTGTGCAGTTTCTTAAAACATTTAGAGAGACTGAAACAGTTCAAAGAGTTAACACATTTTTTTAAAAAATAGAGAAATTGTAAAAGGGATAACCAATGTATTGAGAAGAATTGGTTGGAAAGGCACCCAAGAAATGTAATTGGTCCTCAATAGCTTCATTTCTTAAAGTAAACTTAAAAGCTGACTGGTTTTATAAAACGTTTTTGAATTGCACTGCAACGCCATTCAGGGGAGCATTCAGCTTTTTTAATTATATGGCTTGTAGAATTGTAAATTATTGCTTAGTTGTGTTTTGTTCTGTCATATAGTCAAGCAGGAATAAGAATCAAGCAGTAAATTATTTTTAAATAGTATTAATGGTCACTATTTGGCTATTAGTGGAGCTACAGTTTGTTTATATAAGAATTATATTTATTCATATATTTAGTACATATTTTCTGTAAGTAAAGAAATACATTGGGAGGAACCAAACTTGTGTTGGAACTGCATTATATTACTAAACATTGCATATAGTCTTCATATGCTGATAGTTTGAGTAGACTGTGATACCATTCCAAAACAGCAAGTGCTGAAAATGTTCTGAATGTCTGAATAGCTCCCTGTTCAGACCACTTGGCATCAGAGTGTACACATTTACTTTGTGCAATTGCTAAGAAAAACAAATGGGAACTTTTACCACTAGATTGACACCAACCCAGCGCAGGAGAAGAAGGCTCTCACCCGTCGTCTGTGCAGCTGCATTAGGACTACATGGATTATAGCAGGGGCTGTGCAGCCAGTGTTCTCCCAGGGCATAGGTGAAAGTGGGTGGAGCCACGCCGTGACACCCTCTCCTCTCTCACCTGTACCTCATGCATCAGTTAAAAGAGCAGACTGAGTGGAGTAAACTGAACCCTGAAGAAGGATGAAGTAAAGTACTTTCCTAGTAGACCAATAGGAGAGCTGGAGAGGAATTCTTCCTCTGTCAGGCACAGTGCCTCCTGCAGCAACTCTGCCAGTGGTGCAGCTGCATGCTATTCCTTACTCATGGCTAAGGGCAAGTTTACGCTATCCCTCCGATCAGCGGGTAGTGATCGATCTATCAGGGATCGATTTATCGCATCTAGTGTTGGTGCTCCCTGTCGAGTCCAGGACTCCACCACCATGAGAGGCGGAAGCGGAGTCGACGTGGGAGCAGCTGCGGCTGACTCGCCGCCATGAGGATGCCCAGGTAAGTCGACCTAAGATACGTCGACTGAAGTTGCGTATCTTAGGTTGACTCCCCTCCCTTAGTGTAGGCATGGCCTAAGTGAGAAAAGCACCATCTATCCCTTAATTCTGCTTTTGAGTGCATGGCCAAGTGACTTGTCAGACACTGTCATTAGGGAGAAAGTTATCCCTTTAGTCAGTGTTTATCACAGAATTGCAGGTGGGTTCACTGTTCTTCACTGCACAGCCTTTGATGTACTTGAATCTGAGACATGAATACTAGCTGGGCTCGTGCCCATTCGAAAGCTGGCTGGGTGAAGGCCCCTTATAAGGATGTTTGTTACCTTTTCCTGTATCTTCTCCAAGGTGGAGGTTTTGGGAAGAATAGGGTGAGGATCTGATACTGGGTTTCCCAAAGAAAGTTAGACTGAGAGATTGTTGGATGTTAAGAACAACAAAAATGGGAAGGGGGAGAGAAGGCAGTTCTACTACTGTGGTAGAAGCATACATAGATAAATTTCCAATTTTCAGTTCCATCCCCCTGTACTTAGGGACAGAGAATATATAACCTCCCCAGCCTCACTGATCAGTAACTGCTGCTTAGGGTGACCAGATGTCCCGATTTTATAGGGACAGTCCCAATATTTGGGACTTTTCTTATATAGGCTCCTATTACCCCCCACCCCCTGTCCCAATTTTTCACACTTGCTGTCTGGTCACCCTGCCGCCGGTTCATTACTTCCATAGACCCAGCCTACTATCATAATTAGCTTGACAACAATTTACCCTGTACCGTATTGAATCGTTACTCTAGCTATGAGTTTTGTTGCCAAAGGATTAGTCAGACCACTAAACGAATAAAGTAAAGCACTCCAGTGAGCTGAGCTGTTTGACAAGTACTTTCTCAATAGTCACCACTCATTACACTATTATTCTTGTGCAGTGTTTCTCTGACTTTTGTATTGGTGACTGCTTTCACACAACAAGCCTCTGAGAGCAACCTGCCTCTTATAAATTAAAAACACTTTTTTTATATTTAGTACATATTATAAATGCTGGAGGCAAAGTGGGGTTTGGGGGGGTGGAGGCTGTCAGCTTGTGATCCCCCATGTAATAACCTCACGACCCCCAGTTTGAGAACCCCTGTTCTTGTGTGATTTAAGGGCTGCATTAACTAAAATAGCTAACATAATTAACCCCCACAGTGAGTCATTTGTTCCCGACCTTGTTTTCTGTGTTGTGTTGTTGTCTATGACACCTCCAGTTGCAATGCGAAGTCCTTCTTTCCTTTTCATATTAAAAATAATATTTGTAAGAGAAGCGCTAGTAATGTCTTGCCTTACTGGGTACGACACTCTTCCCCTCCCCCCCAAGTAGTTGCTGCTAAAATACTGCAAAATGATGATAAATTTGAAAAGTGATGGAATTTGAGCAAAATTTCATGATCCACTTTAGCGTCTAAACATTTTGTTAAGAGGCTGTGCACAGCTGTGATGGAAAACACTGTAAATATATTTTGCTGAGAAGCTGTTTTTTCAGAATTCATCCATCATTTTCAAAAGCATTGTTCAGCATCTCACACACACACACACACACACATATACTAGAAGAATGTTCCCCCCCCCCCCGCTTTTTGATGAAAACCAGCCAAACCAATTTAGTTAAAGTGTGTGAAATAATTTTCTCCAGGACAGGAATATTATAAACCAAGCTTCAGCCTGGAGAGAAGTTTTTACGGATGAGTTAGAATGCCCTGGAAGTTGGGGGTTTATGATTAAAACACTGATGTGACCTTAAATGTAGTGATCCAAATGGGCGCCATTGTGTTCAAATCCCCTCTTTCAGGTTCTGAACTTTTAAAGTAACACAGTACATAACAGGAGGGCAGTGTGTTGCTTAATGATGTACATTCACTAGGCTTACAGTTCTGCAACAAGATTTCAACCAGCTACCCACGTCTCTATTGCCTTGCACCTTATGCCATCATTTACACTGAGGAAAGTGCATGTAGAATGCTCTCAGTTTGAATTCACACACTGGTAGTGTCCTGCATATGCTTTTGCATGGCTCTTACAGACTAGACAAGGTGTAATTGGAATTTTTCTGCCCACCTGTGTTTAAAATGCATAGCCTTGAGAAAAGTGCTATGAGCTCTTTAATTTATTTAGCATGTGTATAGTTGTCTAGCCAAGTGATGGTATCTTCAGTGGCATGATGCAGTTCTTCTAGGCCACCACTGAACCTAATCAGCAAGCATTCAGTGACAATGTGTGTCACCATCTGTGTTGCGCCACAAAGCTGCACAAAGGGGTGTCATGAAGGCCGGCTGACTGCACAGAGACCTTACCGGGTCCGGAACCTGTTCAACAGGGCGCCATTGGTGATGGGACAAGTCAAAACCAGGTGGGCAAATTGTAGGGTCGGCAATGAGGGACTGGTTGGGGATTATAAGAGATGTCCATTCCTCTCACCAGAGTGTTTCCGCCCTAACATCCTGGTGTGGTGGATGAGACCATAATGGGCAATGTGACGGCAAACATGCAGCTGGTGGTTTTAAAAGGGCATTGTGCAGTGGCAGGCTTGAGTTGGTGTGTACTTTCTCTGCTGACTTGCCAGTGGCAACATCTCATCTGATATGAGGAGGAGCAATATTGCTTAGAACTGGGAGCCATGGGAGTGGAGTAGGACACAGGGAGCCGGAGATGATACTGATCACAAGTTGTCAGAATCTTGATTTTACACCTCACCCAAAAGATGGATAACACCAGTGAACAGAAAAGTATTTAAACTTTTTGCTTGCAATATTGTGAATGATTCAGTGGCCATCATTTCTTCATTAATTAATAAGTTAATGTCCACTGGAAGCTAGTCCTGTTATGCTTCTGAGACCGGCAACCTCTCTAATAAAACTGATAGGTACTTGAGTGATGCATCACGCAAATATTACAGCGTAACAGCTATTCATATCAATCAAGGACTATTGTGAATCTCTACAGAAAAAGCAACGTCTTTGCTCAACCATCAGCTATATCTTTTGGCAACCATAATTGCTTTAATGACTGATTTATTCTCATAAGACATAACTTTAGCCCGCAGCAAGTCCTGTACTTCTAGTATTGAAGGGTAGATGAGAGACTCTCCTCCCTCCCACCCCCGAAGACTCATAAATGAATGTTTGCCTGTTGGAGGGAGTCTTGGATGAAAGGCAGAATTCTATGAATGAATGATGCAGAATATAAAGAGAAAGTTTTAAATTCTGCGACTGGCTGCGGGCACAGATTCCATTGACTTTTGTGGGGGCTAGGTATGCTCAGGGGGAGAATGGAGCCATGCAGAATATTAATCAAAGCGGTATTTTTATCTGAATTCTTTCATTTGCCTTTATGCTGTACATTCAGTTGTTGGGATCCCATGTGATTCTGTAACAGTTTCACACCTTTATTGATGTTCCTCTTTAAATGTCTCCATTTGCTATTAAAATGTCATCTTCTCTGGCAGCTATAGCTGGTTTTACATTCTGTATAACTATTACTGCACTGCCCTGATACAGCTACAGTTGAAGGTCTTTCAGTCCTTCCATTCATTCATTCAAAAGTCTGCAAACAAATGGATTACAGATTAAATTGCATATATACATTTTCAGTTTAAGAAGGCTCTTGTATGTAAAAATTTGAATAAAATTGTCTTTGGACTTTTATTATTTAGTGAAGAATAAAACAGATTATTTTTGCTTTAAAATTGTAGAGGTTGTAGATGTAGGTGACTCTGGGATATGCTGTGGAATTTCCAAGGAGTGAATTCCCAAGTACTTTGTTTGGTAGATCTCAGGAGTAGGGGTAAAACTTATGGAGAGGGTGTTTCAGTTTGATTTAAGACAGAAGAGGCTGGGTGTTTTACATTCAGCTTAGAAAACAAATTCTAATTATGGGAATTAGAGCGCAGTGTATCCCATTACCTTGATAGAATCCCACTGAGGCAGAAGTACCCTAAGGCTGAGTAATTGCTGACAGGTCTAGGATATTGAGGTTACAAATATTTATCCATGTCTGAGAACTGAGGAAATTATCTTCTTAGTTAACTCTAAAGTTAAGACGTTAGTTCTGCCACCCTTACTTGCATTGGGTAATAACTTTCTGGACCTGTTATGTTGTGCACGTCCATGTAGATAAGTTAGGGGCTATGCAGAACTGCTACTCCCCATCCCATACTGGTGGGTGTCCAGCCAAGCAACAGCTCCATCCCATAATACATGAAGCAACTTTTCTGTGCCAGTATACTGGGGACCTATGTGGCTTCAGTGATAGGGCTGGTGCAAAGTACGTCCTCCTGGAGTGTATTTGTGTGGAACTCTGAGACAAACTGGGATTTTTTTTTGAGTCACAGTCTGGTTTCTAGGATGCTCTTGGGGCATTGTAGCAATGCACTTTCCCATACACAGTGTTTTGGTAAAACCGATACATTGAAATCAATGGGACTTTGTACAATAAGATACTAGTCAGCATGGATAAGAGTAGCAGAAACAGACCTTAACCTTGCATAAATACCTATTTACTATTATCCAGGTTCTTTTTGTTCATATTCTATAATTTGTGCATGCTGGTGTAACTCCATGTCTGATGTGTTAGGTTAATCAGTAGATGGGCAGCTTGTAAGCAAAGTTGAAATGGGCAACCTCTACTGCAATTAGTGCTGCCTTTGTGACATGCTACATTAAAGAAAAAGGCTCAAGGACAATCCCAGAAGAAACACTTTGGAGATGCCAACAGTAGAAGGCTGTAGTAGCATAAAAACATTAAAAAGAAACTCTCAAAAACTGTGTTATAGTGGGGTACAGAAAGTCATAACTGGTTTCACATCATCCAACAGGACATACTACTGGGAAGCACTTTTATGGAAAGATACATTTACATAACTGCCTGACATTTCTTGAACAATGTTACCACAGTCCTTTCCTTTGAACAAATGTTACATTGATTATTTTTATTTTTTTTTCTTCTCCCCAGGATGAAAAGAATCAAGTTTTAACAACCAACATTTGGTTACAAATGGTAAGTTGTGAAACATAAAATATCGCTTCAAATGCAGCTTTAAATGTGCGGTTCATGTTCAACAAATATAAAACCCACATTCATGTTGCTTGCAAGTTTTTGTTCTTTGTTCTGAGACATACAGGACAGTTCTGAGGTGATACATCCTGTAGAATAGAAGATACTGGGTTTAAGGTTTTAGACTGTCAGGAGAAGGGCTTCACATTGCCTCATAGGTTTTTATAAAATTGTATGAGTTGTATTGTTAAACTCAATACATTGCATTTGTTTCAGTTACTCTAAACACTAGATTACTGCAAGATATTGCAGTCCGAAGAGGTCCCAGGTAGTGCTACTTATGGTATCGTACAAAATGCAGCCATTACAACAAATCTGTCAGCTTTTCTTAAATCATATTTGATAGTGAAAGAGAACATGAAATACAATTTCACACATGTACATAGATACTTTGCCTACCTTGTTGATATAGTGAGTATTCTGAGACTCTCTAGATGTTTCTTTTTATGGAGGATGGGCTTATCCCAAAGGAGTTATTTATTCCTGTGATCTGTTAACATTCTCCTAAGGATATCAGTCTTTCCATGTTTGCTACATTTGCTGTCGGTCTCCTTAAGAAACTGCAAGAGGATTTTAATCAAATGCCTATGATTGCAAGTGATATCTAAAAGAAATTATTTATACATAGTACTGTGTCAAAAGTAACTGAAAAGAAAGGAATTGTTTGGGTTAAATGTCCATAATTCTGAGACTCAGTTGCAGGCAAAACACAGGTAATGGCACACATTGTCTCCAGTTGCCTAATGGTCAGTTATGGGCACATTCATGCATTTTCCTTGTGCTACTATTTGTTTTGTGAATACATGGTAGAGAGCACATTTTCCAAAATTTAGACTCACTAGCCTGCTGCAGAACCAGACCAAGGCTGAGCCACGTCCCCGAACAGCTGGAAACAGGTTAGGAAGTGTTCCTGCCTTTAGCACTTAGATGCTCAACTCCCAGTGGGGTCCGTTTTACTCTGTATAAAGCTTATTATACAGGGCAAACTCATAGATTGTTTGCCCTCTATAACAATGATAGAGAGATATGCACAGCTGTTGCCCCCACCCCCAGGCACTAACATGTATTCCTGGTTAATTATAAAGTAAAAAGGTAATTTTAATAAGTACAGGAAGTAGGATTTAAGTGGTTCCAAGTAGTAACAGACAGAACAAAGTGAATTACCAAATAAAATAAAATGGAACACTCAGATCTATCACTAATACAGTAAAAAGCCTCACCCTCAGATGTTTCAGTGAATTTCTTCTTTCAGACTAATCTCCCTTTTAGTCTGGGTCCAGCTATCACTTGCACCGCCCCTATAGTCACAGTCTTCTGTTCCAGTTTCCTTCAGGTATCCTCGGGGTGTGGGGAGGCTGTTCCTTGAGCCAGCTGAAGACAAAATGGAGGGGTCTCTCCTGGGTTTAAATAGACTCTCCCTTGTGGGTGAAGACCCTCCTCTCTCTTTGTGTAGAATCCAATTGTAAAATGGAGTTCCAGCGCCACATGGGCAAGTCACATGTCTTTGCAAGACTCAGTTTCTTACCAGCCAAGCCACATTCCTGAGGAAGCTCAGATGTGGATTGACGTCTGCCTGTCCATTGTGGGCTTGACTGGGCATTTACTGAGAATAGTTCCTTCTCAGTGAGCTGCCCAGCTGCTTCACTGAGACTATTTAAAATTAACTAAGTACATAGCCAATACTTATAACTTTGAGTACAAAAATGACACATACATAGAAATAGGATGAACATAACCAGTAGATCATAACCTTTACATAGATATGTTACATGGCATATGTAGCAAAACCATATTTCAGTTACCTCATACATACATTTATGAGCACTCCCCCATAAAGCCTTATGGGGTACAATGCATCAGCAAATCTGGCCCTATACAATTAATTCTTGACATTATGGGAACAGATGGCAAATGGATTTCGCTCATGCTTTGACAATTGGAAGATACAATGGAATTTTAAAGGGTATAACCTTGCGAGGCTCTTTTTTTTAAAAAAATTTCACTAGTGTCCCTGCGTGTTTACTTTTATTTGATATGTAATATTTTCCCACAAGCTTGACATTAATGTAGGCTTTGGGAGCCCATTGCAGTTTAATGGGCCTTGGCTGACATTGAAAGAGCAAATGTAGGAGGATGAATGAAAGCAAGGAGAATTATTCACACACTTTGTCACTTTCCTTTGGGTTTACGTCACATCTCTGACATTTACAATTTTATAAGGAAATAACAACACATGATTCCTTTCTGCTTCTACCACAAAGCTTGTAGCAATCCCTCCACTCACAATGTACTATAACTGTTTGCTCAGTCTTTAACTGGGCAATGAATAACAAAAGGAGGTCAGATAGGAGTGGGAGATTGCAGTGTCTGGTTTTTAGCAGGGGAGTCTATGAACACCAGTAGAGTGCTTTGCTCCTGCTCACATATGCAGAACAAGATGCTTACCTCCCTGGGCAGTACTCCAGTGGGAGAGAGCCCTCATGATTATTGTTTCTTGCTCTCCTGCCTGATGAGGCAGGGTCCTTATACCACTAGACAGAGAGACTGCCAAAGATTGTCATTGCTTCCTGAGACTGGGTTGGGGGAGGAGGTGGGGAGCTCTCCCTCCACTCTTATCAGAGGGGATAGGAACTTTCCTTTCCTTTAACTGCTGCTTGTAACAGAGAACCTGGACTCGTTGGGTTAAGTGGTAGTTTACAGAACAGTTTTATTGTTCAGAACAACTGTGTTGTGTCAGCAGAATTTGATCTTTCTTGCTTTTCTCAAAATGATAAACTCACTCAGTTTAATTCTTTCTCTGTGAGTCCATCTTTTTCCTTTTACTATAATTTTTAGAGAGTGCCTCTCTCATTCTGGCAGATCTTAGGGTACAAATGAAAGACAGGTAAGCTACTGAGGATAGTGTGGTTGTTGCATCTGTTCACAAAGCGAAGCAGTGTGAAGGAAGCAGTCAGCACATGCTGTTTATACAGTAGTTTTACAATAAGATCAAAACTGTCAAATATAATCTGTTTTCAGCTCTGAGTTACAGTGACATCAGTCACTGTGATTTCTAAACACAGGATAAGAAACAACAGTTCATTCTCCAAAGACTATAATTTACTTATTTTGTCTTTTATGTTTCTCTTCTTCCTGTTTCCTTATTTTTTTTTTTTTTTTTTTTTTTTTCTTGCTTTTTTTTTTTTTTTTTTTTTTTTTTTTTTCTCTTAAGGGAATTCTTAATTCTTTTACACTGTCACCTTAAGTTTCGTTTCATTTACTTGTTTTTGTATTCTGTGTAGTGCAGGGAAGACTCCAGTTGCCTGATCAGTTGTTTACTATCAAAACTGTAACTGCTGCTTGTGGCCAATATGTAGACTAAGCTTATATGAACAGTAAAAGAATCAATGATGTAAGTGTTTTTGTATGGCTAGTCTGGTCAATAAAATAAATAATAATAGTCTGGTCAATAATAAAATTCATAGATCAGCCTGATTCATAAACCATTGAATTTAGCGGTCAGCTTTCTATTATGTTGTCTTGTTTGGATTAAGAAGAATTACTTTCACAGCATTTGTGTGATTCGACAATAAACTGTACTTATATCTCTGATTACAGTTACTGATATCAGTAGTATCTGATATATATTTATCTGTCCGTCATCCAAGTGCCTACATGCTAAGTTTATCGCTTGAGGTAAAAATATAAACCTGATGTTTGCACATTAAACTCTTGCTCTTGCTTTGTCTTCAGGGATATCCCCTTCCTACATGGAGATAGAGGAAATTCAGGATTACTCCTGACTAGGTTACAGCAGAGCCCAGGAGGGACTTCAGCTGGTCCCAGAGCTGCTCCCTATTTTCAGGTGCACCAAGCATATCTTGGAGAATCTAGCTTCAGATTTGAAAAAGTGTGTGCAGTTGGGGTGTGCAAATGCCCTACTGCACATGCCTATGGCGAATACTCACAAAGAGCACGTTAGTGTGAAGATTTGACCCAGTTAGACTAAGTAAGAGGTTTCCAAACTCTCTTCCTAGCATGAGCCACTTGTTAATAAATAGATTGTTTTCTTTCATGGACCAGCTCCTGCCCATTCACTATCACATCATGTCCATATGGCAGCTATAGAAATTGCTTACTTGGAAAGTAATAGTAGGAAAATATTTAACGTCTAACTATTGTTTAGTGCAATCTGGTACCTGGAAATGAGAAGGAGAGCCAGCACCATGTAACCAGCCAGTTGGCTGGACAGCCACCAAGTGTTCTGTGTACCACAGTCTGGAAATCTCTGATCAAAATGAAATACAGAATGGATAGTATTTCCTGTCAAAAACAGCTTAAAATTAATTCTCTGAAGCCACCAAGTACACATTATTTTGAAAGGAATGTGGCAGCAACAAGGATCAAGTTCAGTATTTAGGGCTTTCTTTTCAACAATAAAACACCAAAACCAGCTTGAACCCCCACCCAGTGGCCTGAGACAATTATACACAATCCCCTGGGTGCCTTTAAGAGGCAATACTCCCCCACCCCGTCTGCAAGCACAGAGTCTGAGCGTAGCAAATTTTTTTAATAAAAGGGGGAAGTAATTCAGCATTAATTTGGGAAAAGACCACAATGAGGGTTCATAAACATAAACCTTGAGCAAAAGACCCACCTCCAAGTTGGACAGGTTCTTAAGTGCAGCAACCCCAAAGTCCCTTTAATGTGCCCATCCCTTCTACTGCACCCTGCTTACAGTTGCAGTCATTGGCTAGTGCAGCCCCAGGGTTCACTTCTCACCAAGGGAGGTGGGGCGTAAGGAGGCACCTTACATGCTCCTCTACTCAAGCACTTGCTTGTTGCCCTGCCAGCCAATTACCATGCTTCCTGTGGGGCTCTGCTTTGGCCCTCTCCACCAGCTGCCTACTCATCAAGATGTCTTCAGGGCCCACCACTTAACATAGCTCTTACTGATTTCAATAATTAGTGGGGGAGCCTCACTACTGGTGCACATTGGGTAATGTCTTATACTAGAGAGTCTATCCCAAAGTAGATCTAATGTTTAGACTTAGTGATTTCAGCTCTATAGAGTATAACAAGACTCTCACTGAACTCTTTTATTAGATATGAAGAAAGGAAAGGTCAGATGGTGTCTAGGTCCCTTACAGAGGGGGCTTTGGAACCCCCTTTCTGTTGAGGGTGAGTCCCTCCATTGATGTATGCCAGGTAGAGTTCTGCTGCCCTCAGTTCACATAACAAGGATAACAACCCTTTATTACTTCTGTCCCAATAACAAGGAGACTGGGGATCCAGCCCAGCCACAAATGATCCTTTGGGGGAAAGAAATCCCATCAGGCTGAGCACCCAGGCAAGGTGGGTGTGTCCATGCAAATGAATTCAGCTTCTGACATCCTTTTCCACAGCTCACCACTAGATGTCACGGCAGAGCTCATTCAGACTCTGCTTACACCTGTAAAATATTTGTCCATGCTAATTGGCGCAAATCAAAAATCCAGATACAGGGAGAGACTCAACATTGCTACACACTGCAAGAAGGGGAAGGACAAAAAAAAATCATATCTTTTTCACAGGGATCCAAAAGTTTTCAAGTTAAAAATGGCAAACTAATTAAAAGGTCTCAGGCATAATGCAGTTATTATAAAAACTGGCATAGGTAAGGTTCTTTAGCAGAACTTGGAAGACAGGTTATAATTGTTTATAGAAAACGTGGAACTTGAGCAATTCAGATTGATTAAAAAGAATTGTTAGTGGAATAAGCAGGGCTGGGGTGGAGGGAACCCCAAAAGTACTTAGATATCCTGATTTAAGTCTACGTCAAATCTACTACGTCTACTGACAGCTGTGGAGCAAACAACATATTGCTCAGATCATTCGTCAGGCTGACAATGTTATAAACAAATTAGACAAAGGGTGAAAAGCACATATGTCAGCAAACTCTATAGCGAAGACTATAGAACAGGCAAAAGTGTCCAGTATATGTGTCACATGTACAGCATGAGCAAAACTAATCACTTTGAAAATGTGCTACTCTAGCAACGCAATTTTGTTACGGCAAAATGTTTTTTAAAAATAAAATAAAACTTGAATGTAAGTAATAGGAGTCTGATTGTGGCAGCAGAATAATGAGAGTGGTAAACCGAAGTAGAATTTGGATTTGTCTATCCTCAAAGATTTAAACAAAGCAATTGAATGTGAATGCTACCCCATGAGAATGACAGATAACATTGTTTCCAGAATGCCTGAGGTAAATTTTTTTCTGTTCTAAATGCCTGTCAGAGATTTTTGGCAAGTGCCACTGGATGATTAAAATTCCATATTGTGTGCATTTAATGCCCTCTTTGGAAAGTTAATGTTTAAAAGCCTGCCATTTGGCTTTGGAGCAGCCCTGCAAATACTGAAGTATTCTATGGAGGCTATCTGATGGCTAGTTTGGGTGGAAGTTAATGCAGGAGAATGGGCGATGCATAGCAATATGAAAGGGTACGTAAAGTGTCACTGAAACTATGAGAGAAATCAAATCAAATTAAAGCAAAATGCCAATATGAGCTAAAAAGGGAAATTGGCCACATGGTCAGTAAACACAATGTTAAACCTTACCAAAAAAACATAGAAGCGCTTTGTGAGATGGACCTGCCACAATGGAAAGATGCACTTCAAGATTCATGATGTAAGCATGTATCATACTGTAATCACCCCCTCCCCATTGCATGCATGTGTACTGCCTCTGCTTCCTGACAAAAATGCCAGTTGATATGGAGTGACGTGCAAGCTCAGTGTCAAGAAAATAAAACACTTCAAAAGCTCTTTGCAGGCCCTATTTTGATTTAATCAATCTATAAAGCACTTTCATGTGGCTTGGCAGCAGTGCTATTGGGAACAGGACACCCATAAGCCACTGCAGGCCTTCTTGTAGTGATAGTCTTTGATATTAAATTATACTCAGGAAAAAAACGTCTGGTGAGGCACCAATTCAGCAATATCTCTAAGCACGTGCTTAGGTGACTTAGGGCTAGAAGGACCTACTAAGCCTTAAAGTTGTTCTGTACTGGATAATATTGATGAAGACATTGACTGTGACACAGGTCATAATTCTGGCCACAAAAGCGTATGACAGATCAAAACCCGAACAGCTGAGAAGCATACAGCCCAACTTGAAGCCACCTTTCTGCTCCCCTTCAAGTTTAGGTTGTCAGTGTGCTTGACTAGTCTCCGTTGTAAATTAGAGGAGCATAAGGACTTCTCTAAATTACAATGGCTGCAAAGAGGATTTTTCCAAAGGGACTGTTATAGCAACTAGGAAATGCTAGATAACAGGACAGCCACTGGTCATGGCCCTCATTTTCTGTGCTGTCTGCAAGGAGCCATTAGGAACTGCTATGCCAGTTGTGCCACTGGAAGATCCCCTACATTGTGGTGATCTGCCGGTGGCTGGCTAGGCCAGCTTTAGGGCTTTTTTGTGCTGGCAATGTGGTGCAATATGGCTGCAGTGCAGGGAATAATCTGGCCCACCCCTTTGTTGGATAAACATGTCGGTATCACAGACATGGTCTCAAAATTTAATGCATGTAAAAATATAAATTGTAGTATCCCCAAGAGTTGTAATCGCCACGCAGGTCAGGACTGAGGTGATTTGAAGCAAGAGCTGATCTTTACCCTCTCAAAGTTGTTGACCAGTTGGTGCACAGCTATTCTTAGAATACTAGTCAAACACGAGCTAAACACATCGTGGGTTTGAGTCTGCCACACTTATTTGTGCTGTGCAGGATGTAATGGAGAGTGGTTTCAATATTAAGATGCACGTTTATGGAAAAGTACATTTTAAATCTGATTTTAAGCTGTTTACTCCCTCCCTGTCCAAGTGTCATGGCTGCTGGTTACCACAAATTGTGAGTGAGCTGCTCGCAGCTTAGTGGTCACAGGGATTGTATTGTTTATGGACAGGGCCGGCTCCAGGCACCAGCACTTGAAGCGCATGCCTAGGGCAGCAAGTCGTGAGGGGCCGCCTGACATTCGCTGTTAGGGCGGCAGTCAGGCTGTCATCAGCGGCATGCCTGCAGGAGGTTTGCAGCTACTGCAGCTTCAGCGGCATTTTGGCAGCGGGGGCGACATGGCTGCGGGACTCATGGACCTCCCACAGAAATGCCGCCGAATCCGCGGTACACTGGACCACCCGTAGCATGCTGCGGAATGTCTGTGCTTGGGGCGGCAAAAACCTTAGCGCCGCCTCTCTTTATGGAGAACAGTATCGGTTCTTGAAACCCTGACTCGTTTATTGGAATTTACAGTAGACTCTCAATTGTCTGGGATTGGGTTAATCAGATTGCGGATTAACTGGGATGTCAAAAAAATACAGGTAACTCACAAGGCCGGCTCTGGCTTTGTTGCCGCCCCAAGGAAAAACAAAACAAAACAGGGTGCAGGGTGGCAGGGGAACCAACCTCTTTCCCCACCCCCGCGCCTCCCCCCCGAGCGCAGGGCAGCCAGCGAACCAACCACAGTGCATCCGTGAACCAACGCCATCCTTCCTCGTGCAAGGCAGCTAGCGAACCAAACCCTCCCATATTTCCTATGGATGGTGATTATCTGGGATTTTATTAACCGGGATTAAATTTTTCCCTATCATCCTGGATAATCGAGAGTCTACTGTATCTGAATTCTGGTCTGGATGTTTCCATGTGATGTGTCTGGACCAAATATAGTGAGAACAACCTTGTGACACAAAATCAGGATAGCAGCCAGGCACACACAATTTTTAAAAACCAAGTAAATTGAACTTTTGCAAACCTCTGGAAAGATTTGTGTGCTGTTTCTGTCCAGTTGGTTTATCCAATTTTGACTCATTTCCTAAAAAACAGTCACTAAAATATATTACAGACAAAGGGTGATACAGTTGATGGAGGGAGATGAGATTCGTGACATTAATGCATGCTGCTTAAACAGTGAAAGATCCAGCCCTGCTAACAACACAGGGTTAATTTACCCTGAACTAAAAACCAGGTCTTGGCCATTGTTGCTTGCACTAGGCTGAGCAGCTATGTATGGGAGTTGTGTTCAAGACCTCTCAGGATAGGCCCCATAGTTTTCAAAACCACAGCAATTAACATTCTTTTTTTGAGGGTGAAAAACATGGACATTCTCGCCTGTAGTAGATTTTCATTGTTCCCTTTAGAGCTGTAAATTCAGTAGTGTAACCCTTATCAGTAGAGACTCTTGGCTGCTATACCCAAAGTGCCTCTAAATGGTTAGGTAATCCAATCATTTTTAACAAAAGCACCTATCCAAGTTATGTCTCAGAAGAGAAATGTAATTGGAATTAGTATTAAAAAAAACCTGTTATATTCCAATTTTGTGCTCAAAACAGCATGAACAATAAAATACAAGCATATTTAACTTGCTTTTGTAGGCTGTTGTATGCAATCGTGAAATAAAAATGGGATTTTTGTGCTTTGCAGTGTTATTTTCAAAGTCATTCTTTTTAAGCATTTCATTGTCTGAAGCTAAATAATACCTTTAAAATAAAAATAAATTTTGTTTGATTGGGGCTAGAAAATCCCTAGAGAGAGGGGCAGTGAGTCGGAAAAAGTGACACTAACACATTTCTTTGTGTCAGTATTGGACAGATTACTATTTACAATGGAACATGTCTGACTACCCTGGAGTGAAGAATGTTCGTTTCCCTGATGGTCAGATTTGGAGGCCAGACATTCTTCTGTACAACAGGTAGGCATATCTTCCTGAAAAGAAAGCAAAACTATTTATTTAAAATGTCTAGGTGTTGGGTACTAGCAGTAGCATTCAGTGTATGGAAAGCAACCATTATGGTATTTACACCATGAAAGATGACGATGCAAATGCTTACCAAAAAATGTAGTTTAAGTTTCAGATGAAGTGTGATTATTAGAAAACTAAACTTTATTTGGACCATTTAATGATGCTGATGGGGACAATTTTCCTCTTCTCCTGGCTGAAATGTCACTCTTTTTGAGATAGAAGAGCTCAGTTGCATGTAGGCCAGCTCTTACCCTTTGTCCAGCTATTCTGGAAGAAGGCCAGGAGACACTAGATGTGCTTTAATTAGTACGCAGCTTTATTTCTATATATCTGGGAGTACCTGGCAGATAAAAGTGTGCAGTGCAGGTATGCCAGTCATTTACATATACCTGATCATATAATTTATATATACCTCCTTTTACCCATCCTGGTCCCCAGACAACCTGCTGCTGGGACCCCGCCACACCCCCCCTACCCCAATGAGGGTTACATAATGAGTTGCAACATCACAGCCTATCCCTGCCCGATTTCATGTTCACCCCAACTAAGCCTCTAACCTGCTGTTAGGAAAAAAGCCCCATGTCACCTTGGCCCATCTGGCATTGAGGAAAAAAGGCCTTCCCAGCCCACTGAGAGAGGGCCAACTAGCATAGTTCACACAGCACATCATGATAAACCCTGGTATTTAACTAGTCCCAGGGTGGGAGGCTGGGTGCCGCTCCACTTGGTAAAAGAGGGCTTTTCCTGCCCCAGTGTGGACCTAAATAGATCCCCCTCTTCTGGTCACCTGGTGGGCAGAGGTGTCCGTGTCCCCACCTTGACCTGGGCTGAAGTTGCCACAGCAAGTCGCTGGCTTTCTAGCCTTCAAAGGTGCCACACACCTTTTCTTGTTTTATGTGCAGCAAGGTCATTCTCCTGTCCAGTGCTGCTGTCTGTGCTCCTCCAAGCTATAGGAAATATTAGCATGCCATTTAAGGAACTGCTGCTTTAGTTCTTTCAGGGCGGGCCGATAGATAGCAGTAGAAATTATCAGTTGCTCAGTGAAGGAAGTCTGGGCAGCGCTGATAAAGCCTCCTCTTGCATCTTTATCTGCCAGTTTCATTTTTGGGACTTGTTTAATAACAAAGATGGCACGTTACTACCCTTTGTAAAACCACTGAGTTTTTAAAATATATTTTATGCTTGTATGTACATTAAGCTATACAAGTGCCAGTTTGTGTGTTTAATGTGTATTCTGTGCTGAAGAAACGAGCTGAAATTAGTACAAGTGTAATTTTATATGAACTCTTGTGAAAACTATGAAACGTTTAAAAAAATTACATAAAATATTGCCAGCAAATCATTTACTCAGTTAATCTTTAGATGGGTTCACCATAAAGCCGTAATGAAACTTTCAAAGCAACCTTAACTGTGGAATCCCTTTACTTTATGGTGTTGTGGTGGTAAGTCTGAGTTGAGTACACATTCTAGTACATTCAAGACTTAATATCAGGCATGTCAGCTATTGATAAACACACTGCAAAACCAAAAGCCATCTAAACCTCTTATTTAATAATATAAAAGCCATATCCTGTCTTCATTTAAGTAGAAGTCTCATTAACATTAATAATTTTGTGTGAAAATTGGGTGTAGAATAAGGTTGTTAATCTTCAATATTTTGTTAAGATTCATAGTCCATTGATAAATACCTGGTGCTGCCACTTTGATTACTAAAAATACTTGATGTTGTTGTAGGAGATGAAATGTGGGTTTGTTTGCGCATGAACTCTAATTTGGTGAGTAGGCATCACCGCAAGGTAACAAACCCCAAAGTATTCTTTTAGGATTTGCTCAAACACCCACGAGTGAGTGTATCTAGCCTTTGGCAGCGTGTCGACAGTTTTTCAGCAGGTTTCTGAAGCTGTGAGAACTGCCCGTTAAAGCATGTCATTTATTCGAAAGGCAAGACTTTTCTTCACCATAAGACATTAGTCTGAGATACTCTTTCAATAATGTATATATTATGCATGGATTCATGATGTACATCTAAGAGAAGCTTTGAGAAATATAAAGACTGTTTGGTATTGCAAAAGTAAGTCTATTTGGATATATTCTGTCCTGATTATACCCTATGCAACCCCAGTGCAATTCACAGAATTGCATGGGTTACACATGGAGCAGAATTTAGTCCCGTGGGACCCAATGCTACTCTTTTGAATTCTAGTATCTCTTCAGTGTTGAGAAAATAAATTATTTCACTTCACTTATATTAACACTTCTGAGAATTACTTTGATTACCCTAATTGCCTCATGTAGTCCATAGGTTTCTATGATACTGTAAAAATGAGACCATCTGTCTTTACAATGCAGTTGCCCAATAGCTTTTCTTCTGTTGTCCTCAGACAGCATAGTGTGCAGTCTTCCTGGAGGAGCAGGATTGATTACCAATAAGCCCTGTGGCTGAGGGTCGGAGTGGTATTGAACAGATGCATGTGAACTGGCTCATTGTGCTTCTAGTTCTAGTTTTACATAGTGTTTTAAAAAATACATATTTAGCTAATTTATTATTAAGAAAAGCCGGGTGTGGGGGAATGGGTCTCACCCCAGAGCTGGAGACAGGTATGAGTGTAAGGAGATAGATGAACAGGACTATGAACCATATCAGGAGAAGTGAGAGCAGATTCGAACAGTAATTTCAGTGCTACTGTCACCAATGTTCTATCAGAAGCTCAGATACGTTACTTTTTCAGCAAAGTTGACTGAGTTTTAAACATATTTTTTTAAAGCGTCTACTCAAAATGTTTAAAGTGGAAAAGATTGACTTTGTGGTACATTTGTATTGTCACAGATCTTGATTGCTTTTGAATTTAGTCGACTTTGCTAGTTGAGCACCATTCCTGCTAATGTTGGATCAACGTCATGTATGATATATTGTAGGTTTCTGTTATGAAACAAAAGGAGCTTTATTGTAGTTCCTTTGTGAAATAAGTGTGATCTCCACCCTTTTGTCTAAATCCAACAAGTCGGATTCTGCCTTAGTTATACCCATACAGCAGCCTCTTCGTACAGCTTTTACTCCACTCATTTTTAAGAAAAAGTTCCATAAACAAATTGGGAACAGACTTCGGCACCAAATTGAGTCTGTAGTACATGCATATGTGCACCTCAACTACAATTATCACAAATACCTGTTTGTGTACAATCACTTATTTTGTATGTTCGGCGTTTGTGTGCACAGCTCAGATGGCCATAGTTGAAAATTTGTCTCCAAAAATTCAAATTTGATACTCAGAGTAACTATTCTGTAGCAGAAGTACAATTTCCAATAATGAAGTGTGTGTGTGTGTAATGTAATCAGTGTCATATGTTGTTAGCTGGTTTTCTTATACCCAAACAGTTATAAATGTCACATGACCATGAAATCATAAATAGATATAATACACAGGTTTTGTTTAATAAAAACAGTGAGGAGTCCAATGGCACCCTAAAGACTAACAGATTTATTTGGGCATAAGCGTGCGTAGGTAAAAAGCCCACTTCTTCAGATGCAACTTCATGGCACTTCTTCAGATGTGCCATGTTACAAAGTATCCATCCATACTGATTTTTGTGTTCAACGTTTTCTTTGCTGGATCAGTTTGCCTCCCTGTTGAATAAAAGTTAAAAAGTTTTCATGGCTGTTGAAGGACTGATATTTATTATAAAGAATGGGTGAGAGAATGAGGAAAAACAGTTTCAAATATTTAAAAACCTCCATCTGTAGACATGGAATATCTTTGATTTAGTGTCTCCAACCAGAGCATTCCTCTTTGTGTCAAAATCTGCTGAATGCAAACAAAAACTACCAAATGCATTGTCGATATTGTTTTCTGCAGGGCAAAATAATTAAAGAACCTATCACACAAAACTTACTTTAAAGCTCTCTCCTCTCCTCCTGTTTTGGTGTTGAATAACTACAGCATTTTCTGTCTCTATACTCATTTCACTTAGTGTTGATGATGCATGTACATCTCCACGTCTTGTAGAATCAGATTCATCGCCTGCATATTCAAGGACCATAACTGACCGTACAGCAGTACTTGCCAGCATACAGTATCTGAGAGCAGGATTAAGCCAAAGGCTTGCTTTGATATTGCCAGGTTGTTGACATTTGTTTTCACTCCTCTGGTTACCGATGTGGCCTGAAGTAACACTGTTCCCATTTCACTCTCAAGTGTGGTCTTTGCACACTTTGCAAATATATTCTGCTACATATAATGGGAAAATAATAAATATTCAGCTTAAATATGTATGCTGTATACTCATTTTTTTTCCAGCCTGGTACCTTAGAACAAAAGACATGGGGCTAGTGTTTCAAATTTTTTGTCTCAAATAGCGAAAAATTAGAAATGGTGTGAGGAAAGCACTCAAGCATGTACTAAAGTGCATTCCTGTTCAGAACAGCTTGTTTCCCTGTAAGCCCATGCTTAAGCATTGAACTGAATAGGACTGCCTCCCTAAATTAGAGCTTAACTGCTGAGTTTGAAAGAGTGAAATGAAATCAAATGAAACAGAAAAAGGCTTGAAACAAGCAGTCTCCCCTCCCTTCACCCCAGTTTGCAACAAGACTCAGCAACAGAGGGAACCGGGGGATAAGGGGGTCTGTGCCATTAGAGCAACAAACATGTGTACTGGATGCTGAAAGGGTGGAATAAGAGCAAGACCATAGCCCAGTCCTCCTCTTCAGTGTCTAGAAGAACAGAGCAGGCCGCACCTCTCCAAGGCTAGTATAGCTGCTGCACTGCTGTATACTGCGTGGGAGACCACAAAAAGGCTACAGCCTGGGGATTTTGGCTTTAGCGTGTCCATCTGACACAGCAGGGGACACCATTGGTATCTACAATAGATTAGCACATTTGTATTTGACATGATATAGTATCTCTGTATGTTGGGTGATTATAATTGTTATCTTCTAGTGTTTAGTGTCGAGTGTCACTATAGAATTCTCTGTTTAAATTGTATGATTTTGTTTTTCAGTGTAGAGACTGTTCAGGACCCAGGTGTACATTGTGCATAAGACTGAGAAATGTCGCCACTTTGTTTTGAAATGCAGCCTAGTAGTACTTTGAGTGACGATGGCGGATAGCACCAAATTCTTATGGGGTTGTGACAGTCTCCTTACAAGTGAAACAATCAGAACTTCTTATTAACTGAGGCCCAACGATGGCCACTGTTACCAACATCTATTGTAAACCAGAGGATGTTCTGTTTCCAGCAACAGTAGCCGTATTGTCATGTTTTTTCCTATACTAGCAATGGCACTGGCTGTGGGAAAGACTGAACGGGAGGTGATTGATAGTTTATTACAGCTGTTATTCCCCATATACTCGCTCTGTGTCTGTATTTGAGAAAGCACATTTCTGCCAGCCCCGAGTTAAACAGGAATGATGTGTGTATCATAGTGGCATGGCAGTGTCCCGTTAGTGGAGTTGTGTCATAACTTCCAGGTTGATCTTTTAAAGTCCTTTAAAATACGGTGTGCCTCAGCAGGATGCAGGATAGGGTTGGTGAGCCAAATCTGGGGGCATTTGAGCTAGATGTTGCAGACATACAAGACCCCCCCCCTCTTTTTTTCCAAAATGTTTTAGGTTGTTTTTTCGTTTGCTTTGTTTTTTTCTGTGACAAGCTGGCGATCACTGTCAGATCAATGTGGTCAAAATGGTCTTAATCTGTTGTGTTTTACCCAAGGGAGTGCCTGGCACCCACTAAATCTTTGAGGGACCCAACCTGAGAACAGTATTTAAGAACATGTTCTTTGTTTACATGGCTACGTAGTGTAGGAGTATTACATTCCATATGCACCAACAAAGAAATAAAGGGAGAGGGTTTCTATGCAGCCACTTTATGCTTATCTGGGCAGTTAGCGGAAATATACCGACACCATTGCCCTGGTGAACACACAACCCCTGACATTTCTATTCAAACCTTTGTGCTCCTGTGCAATAACAATTTAATCACTCATGTTTCTTGCTGCCGGTTGTCTCGGTTATAATGTGTGTTTAATTTACGAGGCAGTTTACTGTGAGCACAGCAGATGAATTACCAACCAGTTTAACCAACAATTTCATTCTTTTGGGTGCAGAGGAGTTGGAGACAGCAATCTTTGTGTGTAGGAGGGTGGGAATTGGGGAACAGGGATAGAGTTGCAGTGATGGAGGGAGTGGGAAATGAGGATAAGTGGTAAGCAGGCCTTTGATTTGTTGTTTGAGAGAATCTGTATTTTGGCTACTAGCTGATCTGGGAGCAGATTAACATGGTCTTTCCAAAGAGACACCGTGGAGATTTGGCACTGACAGCACAGGGCCTTGACCCTGAGGGAAAAGAAATATGGGTGCTGTCAGGGTTGCCAATGTGTGGATACTGAACAATTCCTGGGCCATAAGGTTTCAGAAGTTTGGGGGATATGCCATTGTAACTATGGAGGAACCTTGAGGAAGTCAATGGCGTTACTTAGGTACACCAGTCTAAATACCAAAACCTGTCCCATCACCTATGTGCTTTTTTTAAAAGGGGAGGGGCCCAATCAGATCAATTGTAGTGTGGCTATACTGGGCCAAATTCTAGCCTTAGTAGTGTTCCTGCAGGCCCACTAAAATCAGTAGACCATCAAAGGTGTAACAAAGAGTAGAATTTAGCCTGTGATATGTCTTTAAATTATGGTTAATGCAGTCGCACCTGAGATTATTGCTAAATTGCCTATGGGGCAAATTATGGCTCTGAGGGACAATGTCTGCTGGATGCTCAGTGGAGCAGCAATTTTGGAACATATAGCTTCCTCTGGCACTGGCTGGCTTTGACTTCAGTGTGCTTTTGGGCAGGGCATAAGTGATACACAGTTTGGAATGGCCAATCCCCTTTCTAGTTCCTAGGTATACACCCTCTGGGATATGCGATGCCATTTGGCACCACTAGCTAGCCACTCTTTCTACCAAAGCAGACATATTAAAGCTTTGACAGATGGCTGCTCTTTAGTCTCTAACTTCCGGTCTTTTTCTGCAGTCCACTGCAGGTGTAGGTGTATAATTCCCCAGCTCAGGGAGAGACAATATAGCTGCTTTCTACATCTGTTTTCCTGGTTCTTTTGTGCTAGATAAGAGGCTTTCCTATCATTCTTTGTCCATGGAGATGACATGGCCCTTTTTGTTTTTCTGATGGCTTCTAGTGATTTTGTTTCCTGTCTTTGCCATATGTTTTCTGATTAAACACAACTCTGCTGTGTGTAACAACCAGATTTCCATTCTCCTTTTCAGAAGCTGCATTGTTTGTTTCACTAATTTTGTATACAGTAGTTGCATCCAATATGTCAGTTGCAGTTACATTGCCCCCTGTCTACTTGATAATCATCTAGATGATTAATGTCACTGTCACAGGAGGTGTTGAATCACAATATTGTTATAGCAGCACATAGTGACAAGGTTTTACTGTCAACCACTTTAGTGTATCTCTCTAGGGCCCACATTGCTGCTCCGCTTACAGAATGCTTGAGTGCATTTGCATTCAGTGTTAAATGCATGAGGAAATAGGATGAATTCTGCTAAAGAGTTCTCCATACTTAGCATAACTGCCATCAGGATTAGATGGTTGGTTCTAATTTAAGCACTGTAATTAGTACTGCTCTTGTCCACACATCAGCCTAAAAAAAAGAAAATCCTTGAAATATTCCATTCAAAGATGGAGCATCATGTAACCTGAACAGGTGTTTTCACAACATAGATTTTGCTTTATGTTTCTTTTGCTGCAAATTTATTTTCTCTTGAGTGAGTGTCTTTTCCAGGCCCTGATCCTGGCTACATTTTTCTCTCACTCTCTCATCCATGACTAGCAGTCAAATGGCTACTCAAAAAAGTGGACAATTTGTTCATTCATGGCCAGACTACCAGTGACTAACATATTTAAGTGCATGCCTTAAAATCTGTACTTTGGGAAGAGGGTGAACTGATGTATAGAACGAGGTATGACAATTATATCTAATATACTAACAGCTATATAGATTTTTTTCTCTATTTAGTGATGCAAACTAAAAGTGATTTTAAAATGTTGTCCATAATTTTTGATACCTCTATTTTTTTGTCCACTGCCAGGCATGGAAAATGCTTATTTACAGAGTTGCTGAACTCTCTCAAATAGGCAAGACAGGTGCTAGCAACTCCTAAAAATCAGTACCTAGGTATCTGGGCACCCAGAATTAGAGACTACTTCTGAAACTTTGTGATAATCTTGATAGCACAGGTGAATACTTAGTTTATGATAACAATATGTACCACTCATTCATATAACTGGACGTTTAACATAATGTCTGCATTACTTTTGAATGTCATGCTTAATTCATGTTGTTTTTGTAATCCTGGTGCATTAACTTTTACACCACTATTACTGAAAACTAATACTATTTGATACATCTATTTATTATAAAAAATCCTATAGACAAATTTAATTAAATGACTGAATTGACTATATTTTTTAAGGAATCCTTATTCTTGTGTAATTTTTCCATTGTGAATAGCGTACTGTAATTGTCTTCTCACAACTGTCTCATATAATTGCATGGTATTTTGAAACAGGTACTTTCATTTCCTGTTGACATATATATGGACTTGTAGCTGTAACTGCAAAGTTAAAGCCATAGATATTAGACTGCTTCTTCACTTTGATTTATGTTTATATTTAACCAATTCCCTAAGCCTTACTTATGTTGACTGGGAGCTGTATCCTAATGGAGGGAAGCTCACTGCAGCTACTGTAAACTTTACTATCAGCCCCCGTGCTTGTATCTTATCTTTGCCAGTTTATTATTAATAGTAGTTGCAAGCCTTCATTTCACTTTAAAACTTCTATAGTAGAACCTCAGCATACCTTGGGAATGGAGGGTGTTCATAACTGAATTGTTTGTAAGACTAAATAAAAACAGTATGACTGTTCCTTCACAAGTATACAACTGAATATTGACCTAATACAACTTTGAAACTCTTCTATGCAGAAGAAAAATGCTACTTCCCTTTAATTGTTAGTAGTTTTATGTTTAATGCAGTACTATATTTGCCCTTTTTTGGGGTCTCTGTTGTGTGATTGTGCACTTCTGGTTCTAAATGAGGTATGTGGTTGACTGGTCAGTTTGTAACTCTGAGGTTCTACTGTACATGAACCCTGAAAACATTCAGAGCTTGTGTTAAAATGATTTAGCTGCTGCATGAAGTACAGTTTATTTCAAGCTGCTATATAGGACCATATCTATTGATGATCTCTAGGTTATAAGTAGATACATGAATTGTGGCCAATCCTGAAGATGGTATCTAAACACAGAGCCCATTTCAGTAGTCCCTTTTCAGCAAAATGTTCATTGCCATCAATGAGAATTTTGCCTCAATGGATGCAGTGGGGGGGTCAGAGTAGAATGTTTTGTTTTCTTGTCCCATTGTAACATACCCCAGGGTACAATCTGGACTGTTGAACAGCTATGTCCCCTTAATTTTTTAGCCTGGGGTGTTTTATATACTGCTTTGCTGTCAGAACATCCACTCTTGACTAAATACATGCACACTCTGACCAGGCACTCAAGAATTACATACAGGGCAACACCAGCAACTTCTTAGTCCCAGCCTTGTTCCCCCAGAAATGTGCATCTTGTACTATCTAGCACACTACCTAACACACACACCCTGCTGGGGTGCAGGCGTCAAGCAGTTACTTGTGGATGTGCAGTTTGAACCATATCTGTGATTAAATGTAAATTTCTTGTTTACCTCTTCCCCCTGCTGGAGACGGGACACTTAAGCAGCTGATAGTTTAACTCGTGGTTGGGGCCAGTGTGTCTTTGTGACAAACTCATTTATGGGCATTACCCTGAGTCACAACCTATTTCAGTAACAATCATATAGTAGAAGCTTTCAACTTCACATATAGTGTTGCTACACGTTTCACCAGGCTAATTATATGCAGCAGATTATGACTTTTCAAATGATACCTCCTAAGGCAAACTTTGTGCAAATTTGTCATAGTACTGTATTGCAAAAATGGTGAACATGATGATATAGACTGTCACACCCATATTAGTGAGGTGTGCCTATTAATGATACCATTTTCCAGCTACCATGTTCTGACTTACTTCAATATTTTTATCATTCCATGTTAAGTCTTATAACCACAATTTAATTTTTTTTACCCTGTGATAATCTTTTACTCTGTAGAATTTCACCATCTGCTTTCATTCCTCTGAAAACACATTCTCTAACCAATATCCATGCATATCACAGTTGCAAAATTTAGCTCTGTCCCTGTCTTCAGACTTCACATTAATTTGTTTCAAAGATACTGACAACTACATTGTTTAATATAGTAGAATTTCTGTTTGTAAGTTGAAACAATATAACTACAGTTGGTCAAATTACTCTTGCAGATCTGGATCTTTTCTCTGTTTTGCAAATTATTCAGAATTAGTTTCTTTTAATATATCAATTACTGGGAAGTAAAGAGTGGTTTGAGAATATCTAGCTAGTAATCAAACTCTTCTTGCCTTGTTCCATGATCATACTGAGTTACAGTATTCAAAAATATATCAATGCAATCATAGGCACCAACTTCTGGCGCTGTTGGGTGCTCAACCCCTTTCTGCCCCTAACCCCCCCCCCCCCCGACTCCCTGTTCCTGTCCTGCTCCCTCCCTCCCCCATTCCAACCCTTTCCCCAAATTCCCTGCCCCAACTCGGCCCCCTCCCTGCCCCTATTCGACTCCTTCCTGAAATCCCGGCCCCGCTTCCTCTCCTGTGTGCACCACGTTCCCGCTCCTCCCCAACCCTCCCAGAGTTTGCTACAACTGTTTGGCGGTAGCAAGCGCTCGGAGGGAGGAACGGAGATGCGTTGCGCTGAAAGGAGGGGGTGGAGTGGGGAGCTTGGCTGCCGATGGGTGTAGAGCACTCACTAATTTTTCCTTGTGGGTGCTCCAGCCCTGGAGCACCCACAGAGTCAGCACCTATGAATGCAATGACCAATCCTCATTGGAACATCTCATCTAAATTGCAGCACTATCTACAAAATCAATGCTTCACTCCATGGTATACACAAAATAATTTTGTTTTGTTGTTTATCAGACAAATTGGTTAATCCATGCAATAAAGATAGCTTCTTAGTATTTATTGGTGGATATGTGCTAGAAGGGCACATAGCTTCCTCGCACCCTCAGGTTCATTTATGGAGAGTTTGCTGCCTTGGAGTCCTTAGGATTCAAACCCTTTCCTTACCTACCCTTGTCCTCCTTAACACCCTTCAATCTACAGCCCTCCCTAATTCTGCACTTGCTTGCACTGACAATGCCTCTTATGTTTCCGGCTGTGTCCTTGGTCCTTCCTGCTTCAATCATCAATAGTTGGATTCATTTTTAAAACCATTAAGATAATGCTAATAGTAAAGAGTCAATGGAAACTTAGAGGGGGAAAAATTGAAGTACAAAGTAACCGAG
This sequence comes from Dermatemys mawii, assembly GCA_007922305.1. Classification (NCBI taxonomy): domain Eukaryota; kingdom Metazoa; phylum Chordata; order Testudines; family Dermatemydidae; genus Dermatemys; species Dermatemys mawii. The sequence goes on from ML677366.1 coordinate 24,303,193, forward strand.
TCTAAAAAGATGAATGCTTTACTTTTAGTTTTTCAGACACAGAAATATGCAGCAAAATAGGTCAAATATTTGGGTCCTCTTCCTTTAGAGTACTCCGGAATAGTTTACTAGGGGTTAAGGGTACAATCCTGAGAGGTGCTGAATGTCCTTAACTACCATAAAAGTAAAGGCATTCAGATAATATGGTGTTGATCTCTACATCATAATTAGGTAGACAGTGGGTGCTGAATGCACAAGGCACCAGATTTTCAAAGGCATTTAGGTGCATAAAGATGCAGATAGTATCTAAGCAATTTAGGTGGCCAGTAAGCACCTAATCTGCTTAGACTGTTTTGAGAATTCCATTACATGCCACTCTGTATCTTTAGGTGCCTTTGAAAACCTAAAATTAAGCACCTAAATAACTGGTTGGATTTTGAAAAGCAATGAGTGCTTATAACTCTCAATTGCTATAAGTGGACCTACAGTAAGTGCTGAACTACACAAAAAATGAAGAATCCATTTCACACAGACATGATTGATATGTCACAATACTGAAAACATGATGAAAAATTAGGCTTGGGAATGGTATAGAATGGTACAAATTAATGGGAAAAGAGGATTTAAAATAGGGATACACATTCTTTTGCTGCTAGGGCTGTTTCCTAGTTCATTTTTCTCACAATTTTTCATTCAGCATTATAGTCCTTTTCCTTTCTTGCTGAAGTTTGTGTGGTCTTTCTTCTCAACTTTACCTTTACTAATTGGTTTCAGTTCCTTTCATGTAGTTTTTCTTCCGTGCAATTTATTTTCCACCAGACTCATGAATATTGTACCTTCACCCCAGCTCAGATCCAAAGCCTCCTTTGCTGATGCTGTTTTTGAAGTTAAGAAGAATCTAAACTGCTAATAGGCAGGGAGATCAGAGCCTCATCAATTTCAAACCTTCCTGTAGATAAGGTGGGTTTCTTGATCAGCTAAAGCACAGACTGTGCCAAGGAGACAGATGACTGAAGGTAGTGTCACCTATTTTCATTGCCTCAAGAGAGGCTGGCAGCATTTCCTTGTGGCCAAGGCTAATATCACCTGGATTTTCTGGGATTGTCTCATGTGCAGGTCGACAGCTAGGAGACCCTATACCCAAGCCATCTACACCAAACTTTCCGTTTGTTTTTGATATTGGCAAAAATTCTTACCCAAATGGGGTGATTTTGGTTTAAACGTGGTGACTGTTACTTAGGCTTAAGGTGACTTACCAGCAGAGTACAATGGTACTGCACATCTATAGAACAAAAGAATCCATTGTGGGATACTGGGAATAGGAAAGTCTCACCCCAAACCCTTGTAAAATGTTCCATTCAGTTGGTAGTTTTACAGACCTAGGCACTGGAGCATCCCAAACATCTGGAAATATCCAGGAGTTGAGAGCTGCCTTAGAATCTGGATTGTACACTCACCCCAAATTCATTTAATAGCCTGAGAAAAGGAGGAGGCCTGGAACCAGCCCGAACAGTCAACCATACATAGCTATTTGCTGTTACGACTAGCTTAAAAAATCTTTGTTGATAACATAAATAGAATTAAGGTAGTTAATCCATTAAACTTTTTTCTCAGGAACAGAAAATGTTTTTTGGGGGGGTTGGTTTAATTTTAATATATGTTACATGTAGCAGCTTCTACTATGTGTATCGTCTAAGAAAATCATTACTGACGGAGTGCAAGGCCAAAAGGAAACACTAGGACCATATAGATCGACCTTCTGTTTAACACAAGCTGTAGAACTTCCTCAGACTAGGTCAAATGTATTTGAGGTATCACTTGGCAATAACTGATTTTTTTTTTTGTACACACACAAATATGCAATTAGGCAACACTTTAAAACAAATGAAAGAAGCTAATTCATTCCTCATGTTAATAACAGTTGCATGTATACCAGGTGTGGGCAAACTATGGCTTGCGGGCCTGATCGAGCCTGCAGGTTCCTTCTAACTGGCCCTCGAGGTCCGGCTGGGGAGGCTGCTCCGGCCCCTCCCCTGCTGACCCCTTCCTGCGTGGCCTCAGTGGGCTCCGCTGGGGAGGCTGCTCCGGCCCCTCCGCTGTGGCCTCAGAGGGCCAAGTGAGCAGCGCTGGGGATGGAGTCGGGTGGGGTGGCGGAGCTGCACAACCATATGTTTGGCTCCCGGCCAGACAACACTGCGCGCTCCGGATGATCAGCGGGGCCGCGTGTCTGGCTCCGGGCCAGACACACTATTCTGAGTGGCAGCGAGAGAAGAGAGCTGGTGCCAGGGCAGGGGTGTTGGCTAAATGGGCAGAGGGTCTCGGGGGGTGGTCAGGGGATGGAGAACGGGGAGGCGGGGGTTGAATGGAGCATGGGAGTCCTGAGGGCCTGATAGGGGTGTGTGGATAGGGATCAGAGGACAGGAAGCACGGGGGTTAGATGGCGGTGGAGTTCTGGGGGGGAGGTGATTAGGGGGAGAGGGATCTCTGGAGGGGGTGGTCAGGGGCCAAGGAGCATGCGGGGGGTTAGATGGGGTGGGGTCTTGGGGTGATTAGAGGCAGGGGGTCTCTAGAGTGGGGTAGCTAGGGGACAAGGAGCAGGGGGACTTAGATGGGGTGGGTCTCGGGGGGGGAGTGGTTGGGGGGGTCTTGGGAGGGAGTGGGCAGGGAGCGGGGGGGCTTAGATGGGGATGGAGTTCTGGGGGGCAGTTAGAGTTGGGGGGGTCTCCGGAGAGGTCAATCAGGGGACAAGGAGTGGGGGGGGCAGTTGGATGGGTTGGGAGTTCTGAGGAGGGGCAGTCAGGGGATGGGAAGTGTGTGTGGGGGGGTCAGATGGGGAGGGGTTAGCTGTTTGGGGAGGCACAGCCTTCCCTACCCGGCCCTCCACACAATTTTGAATCCTGATGTGGCCCTCGGGCCAAAAAGTTTGCCCACGCCGAGCTACACTGATAATCTAAGGCAGTGGGCTCACACCTTTTTATGAGCAAGATCACTTTTTGAATTTAAGTGCAACCCAGGATCTACTTTACCCCTTCCCTAAGGCCCTCCTGGGCGTGGCCATCATGCAACTGCAGCCCGTGGCTCCGTGTGCTGCCCATCTCTGCAGGCACCGCCCCCCCCACTGCATGTCCCATTGGCTGCAGTTCCCCGTTCCTGGCTAATGGGAGCTGTGGGGTGGGGGGCAGTGCTTGCACAGGCAGGAGCAGCATGCAGAGGGAGGCCCGGGCCTCCCCCCTCCTCCTCAGAGGTGTGCTGGCTGCTTCTGGGAGCGGTGCATGGCCAGGGCAGATAGGGAGCCTGTCTTAGCCCGCTGCAGCACTGGACTTTTGGTGGTTGGAGATTGCAATCGACTGGTAGAAGCTCCAGGATCGACCAGTCTAGCGCAATCGACCGGTTGATGATCTCTGATAAAAAGCATTACAATCAGCACTAATATTATTATTATTTCACAGCACTATTAGATTAAAAGCTGAAACAATAATAAGGTCTGATTTTTAGTTTACCAGCATCCTGGTTTGTTGCTTCTGAGTTAAATACTCAGAGTTTGATCTGATGTCCACAGAGGTGAATGGAAGAAACCTGTTGATGTCAGTGGGGATTGACCAGACTTTAAGATAAATTAAATAGTCTTTACACTGAGCAAAAATAATCTGTAGCCATACTGGGGGCAGGAAAGGAGGAAAAATTGGACATCAAATCCTCTCAATGTTCATTAACCCCTCTTAATGCTAATGAAAGTTGTATGCTGCTGGCAACAAGAAGAGACCTGATCTCCTTGTACTGTTCCTCTAGGATTTCTGGGAAGGGCATATTTCTCCCAAATTGAAACGAATCACAATGCCGTTGTAATAAATCTAGTCTTAGGGTATGGTTACACTTACAAAATTATAGCGCTATTGCTTATAGCGCTCGCCTTATACAGCAATAATAATAGCGCTATTGTATGTCCACACTGAGATGCTCCAGCGCTATAGCATGGCCACATTTGCGGCAGTTAATACGGCATTAAGAGCAGCGCATTAGGGCAGGTATCCCACAGTACACCTCTTCCTGATCTGGCGCAATGGCTTGTGGGAGGGGGGGCGTCACTTGCGGGGCATTCTATATCCTGTTTGAACTACCCATGATGCTTTTTGGCATATCCCAGCAATCCCT
>ML677366.1:24332323-24420818 GCA_007922305.1 Dermatemys mawii
ATGTGGCCTCACCAGTGCCAAATAGAGGGGAATAATCACTTCCCTCAATCTGCTGGCAATGCTCCTACAAATGCAGCCAAATATGCCATGAGCCTTATTGGCAACAAGGGCACACTGTTGACTCACATCCAGCTTTTCGTCCACTGTAATCCCCAATTCCTTTTCTGCAGAACTGCCACTTAGCCTTTCTGTCCCCAGCCTGTAGCAGCGCATGGGATTCTTCCTTCCTAAGTGCAGGACTCTGAATTTGTCCTTGTTGAACCTCATCAGATTTCTTTTGGCCCAATCCTCCAATTTGTCTAGGTCACTCTGAACTGCATCCCTACCCTCCATCTTATCTACCTCCCCCCCTGCCACATAGTGTCATCTGCGAACTTGTGAGGGTGCCATGCATCCAATCATCCAGATCATTAATGAAGATGTTGAACAAAACCGGCCCCAGGACTGATCCCTGGAGCACTCTGCTTGATACTGTCTGCCAGCTAGACATAATGGCCTTGATCACTACCCATTGAGCCCAATGATCTAGCCAGCTTTTTGTCTACCTTATAGTCCATTCATCCAATCCATACTTTTTTAACTTGCTGGCAAGAATACTGTTAGAAGAAAAGGAGCAGGTTGATCCTGAGGCAGCTTTGAGTACACGCTTCTTTATTGCAATACTTCTTCTCTTGGACACAATTGTCCAGTAAGCACCGAATTAGGTACAGCACCCTCTTTTTGTCTAAGTTAGTATGTGCACGTCTACATCTGTTACAACACTCCGAAAAGCCTTATTAAGTAATAAAAACACCCATTCTGTTAGTAAATCCACCTATCGTACACAGCATTATGCATATCACACAGGCATTTTTACCTTAAAAATACATTTCCTTGCAAACAATCTTTGCCACAAATCTCCCTGGTCAGCAGTTCTCAGGGGAGGGAGGAAGGGGCCATGACCCTGAGTTCATTTATGTAGTTGGGAAAGGAAGGGAGGGGGAGATAATTCTGCTCTACACAAAAAGTATATTTTAGATCCCCACATACTTTATACAGCTGCAGGTTTAAGTGTCCCCAACAAACTGAAGGGGAGGGTGAGGGACGACACTTATCTATCAAGCAAAAAAAATGGTGGCTGCCTGTAAATTTACTCCCTAATACCTGCATACTTGCAGTTTCCCAGGTCTCTACTGAACCTTTACATATCCCAACAAATACGATGGGAGATTGTATCAAAAGCATTGCTAAAGTCAAGATATATCATGTCCACTACTTTCCTCATATCCACAGAGTCAGTTAGCTCATCATAGAAGGCAATCAGGTTAGTTGGGCATGACTTCCCCTTCGTGAATCCATGTTGACTGTTCTTGATCACCTTCCTCTCCTCCAAGTGCTTCAAAATGGATTCCTTGAGGACCTGCTCCATGACTTTTCCAGTGACTGAGCTGCAGCTGTAGTTTCCTGGATTGTACTTCTTCCCTTTTTAAAGATGGGCACTATATTTGCCTTTTTCCAATCATCTGGGACCTCCCCTGATCGCCACAAGTTTTCAAAGATAATGGCCAATGGCTCTGCAATCACATCCGCCAAATCTCTGTGCACCGTCGGATGCATAGCATCCGTACCCATGGAAGTCCAGATTTTATAAATAGTCCTTAACTTGTTCTTTCACCACTGAGGACTGCTCATCTCCTCTCCATACTGTGCTGCCCAGTGCAGCAGTCTGGAAGCTGACCTTGTCTTTGAAGAATGGGGCAAAAAAAGCATAGAGTACTTCAGCTTTTTCCACATCATCTGTCACTAGGTTGCCTCCCCCATTCAGTAAGGATCCCACAATTTCCCTGACCACCTTCTTTTTGCGAACACACCTGTAGAAGCCTTTCTTGTTACCCTTCAAATCTCTTGCTCACTGCAACTCCAATTGTATACCTGATTACACCCTTGCATGCTCAAGCAATACTTTTATATTCCTCTCTAGTCATCTGTCCGAGTTTCCACTTCTTGTAAGCTTCCTTTTTGTGTTTAAGGTCACCAAAGATTTCTCTGTTAAGCCATGCTGATCACCTGACATGTTTGCTATTCTTTCTGCACATTGAGATGGTTTGTGCCTGCGCCCTCAATAAGGCTTCTTTAAAATATAGTCAGCTCTTCTGGACTCCTCTTCCCCTCTTATTAGCTTCCCAGAGGATCCTGCCCATCAGTTCCCTGAGGGAGTCAAAGTCTGCTTTTCTGAAGTCCAGGGTCCATATTCTGCTGCTCTCCTTTCTTCCCTTTGTCGGGATCCTGAACTCGACCATCTCATGGTCACTGCTGCCCAGGTTGACACCCACTTCTACTTCCCCTACCAATTCTTCCCTGTTTGAGCAGCAGGGCAAGAGGAGCATGGCCCCTAATTGGTTCCTCCAGCACTTGCACCAGGAAATTGTCCAAAACACTCTCCAAAAACTTTCTGGATTGTCTGTGCACTGCAGTATTGCTCTCCCAGCAGATATCAGGGTGATTGAAGTCCCCTATGAGAACCAGAGCCAGTGATCTGGAAACTTCTGTTAGCTGTCCGAAGAAAGCCTCATCTACTTTCTCCTCCTGGTCTGGTAGTCTATAACAGACATCCATCACGACATCATCATTGTAGCTTTCATCTCTAAACTTAACCCAAAGACTCTCAACAGGCTTTTCTCCAGGTTCATAGTGGAAATGTAAGAAATCCTATTTCTCCCTTACATACAGTGTAACTCCTTTACCTTTTCTCCCCTGCCTGTCCTTCCTGAACAGTTTATACACATCCATGACAGTGCTCCAATCATGTGAGTTACTCCACCAAGTCTCTGTTACTCCAATCACATCACAGTTCCTTGGCTGTGCCAGGACTTCCAATTCTTCTTGCATGTTCCCCGTGCTTCTTGCGTTCATGTACAGGCACCTAAGATAACTAGCTGATTGCCCTGCTTTCTCACTCAGTCTCTCTCTCTCTCTCCCTCTCTCTCTTTGAATTTAAGAATCACAAAAATCTGTTGGTCTTTGCTGTTGCAAACCTTTATAGGAAAACTGTAGAGCACAACTCTGGCTTAAATGGATTGAACTGTCTGTCTCCACAAATTTGAGGGTCTTTGGTATTCAAGCCATGCAAGGGATAGAGTAAGAGCAGCCATCTGATTAGCCGAAGACCTAGAGTTAAGCTTTGTCTATTACCAGTGAAAATTGTTTTCCTTAGAGTGTCCAAAGTATTCATCTGAAAATCATATGTTTGCTTTAAATTATTGTTTGAAATGGACATCAGAAAGGATTATGGATTCTCTTATGAAATAATAGAGCATTACTTTCATTTTGTAATAGTCTAGCCTTGTGTTCTCCTCTGAAAGCTATACTATCCTGTTTACCCAGCACGCCAGGCATGTAGTATGGGAAATATGGGTACCTGTGATTGCTGTGACTACATCTAGGATGAAATCCTGTAGGTATTAGAGCGCAAGCCATACGTTCAGAGCCAGTGTAGCCAATTCTTTGCCCTTCCCTCACATTCTCTGTGTTGTGGCAGTGGGAAGGTATTCTGGCTAGTCTTAGTTGGGGGACAGTCCCAGGGGGACTGTTGTAGCTGGTGGAGTTTTGAGCAGCACCATGGTGTCTGTCCAATAGAACCTGGGGGTGGCTTCATATTTCCTGTGGCAGTGATGCGTCTATAATGATGTCTGCTGTGTGTTAACTACAATAAAGATTACTTCAAAGTGTGAAAACCACACAATAATTTTTCCCTTTCACTGTTCATCAGTCCACATGCAAAGTGAAAATACAGATATCTGCTTATTATTCATATAGGATACCAACACATTACACAAACAAACTCGTAAGTTTTTGGCTTTCTCCCACTGTACTTATTGTCCCAGAGACAGAAGGAAAATGACTGTTATCAATGGGCATTAGTTCATTACAAAAACTCATGAAAAGGAAAGTGACAGATTTATTCTTTTTTAGAAGGATTTTGATGTAGGCAGAATGCCTGGCATGTGGATGTGTGGATTATATTGCGTTAAATGAGTTGTGAGCCAGATTCTCTGCTGCCTTGAGCCTTGTCTAGTCATTTACACCTGTGCAAAGTGACTATAGAATGCTGCCTTTCTGATCTGGTGGCACCTCCCCAATGACTTTATAGTCATACTGCACAAAAAATGGTGAGTGGCATGGCCAATGAAGCCTTGTGCAGCAGCGTTGGGAATGAGAACTACAGAATGGCTCCTTCAGTCATTCTGGTCATCAGCTCATGGCCTAAATGTAAAAGCATGTGTTCTATGTATGTGTCTTCATCAAAGTCCAGTCACAGTGAAGGTTTTTATTTGTGCCTTGTCACTAGTGCCTCACTGATGCAAACTGATCAATGTGTAATTGTCTTGAGAAAAAGTCAATCAAGTTTTCAAAAATCAGTCTTGCCTGGGGAACATAATGGAACATTCAGCTATATCTTACAAAAGGGATTTTACTTGCCATGAAACTTATTAAAGTGACTGTGTGTTGGTTTGAGACCATAATCGTGAAAAATCGTTCTTTTCAGCAAGGTTATTCCAGGCTGTTTTATCAGGGAGAGTCTTGGGTTTTTAGAAATATTTTGCATTTATAACTGGGAAATATGTGAAATTTGCTGTCAGTTCATGAAACTGAGCTGTAGCCCTTAGTGTCTGTGAGAGGAGGATGTGTAAAAAATAGCTTGTTATAAAGCTAGTTGAATATGTAAAAACAGACTTGATAAATAATGAATTAAAGAACAATCTCTGTAGAAAACTAAAACAAAAAACAAAAAAGCAACACCACAGGCTACTGTTTACAATGCTAGTAAATAATGTATCATATCTTTTAATAGTACCTAGTACCTTTTTAGTACATAGTAGTAACAGAGAAAGGGTTTAAAGATTTGTCAGTAAAACACCTAAAGTTTCTCTTTTCCAGTCAATGCATGTGAATATTTTCCATTAAAGTTTATTAGAAGTCCATTGCCTGGAGTATAGCCCCTTAACTGGCAGCAGAACTCAATTTGCCAGTGTAAGACGGCATCTCCATATAGATCCAAACTTTTGCTTTGTCATTCCAGACAAAATGATGTTGCAGTTAACAACTGTTTCTAGTATGGCTTTCTTGGGTCTTCTGAAGTAGATTTACCATTTTGATTGTCCCTTCCTGATGTGTTCTCCTATACTCAGTAACTCAGTTAGTGAACTCTTTCCTTCATTTGTTTGATGACTGGTCCTTCACAACCAGCTCATAGTGTGGGGCAAGACCCAGGTGGAGAGAGCGAGTCACTTCCCTGGGTAAGCTCTGGTGGTTTCCAGCCCATGGCAATCCTCCTCAATTACGGACGCTGCCTTGATTAATTCCCAATGCTTCTTTCATGGGCTGGGATTAGTCGGCTAATAAGGGGTCATCTATAAAAGAACTGCAATGGGAAGAGGTGAACTTCCATGATCCACTCTGCACTGCAGCATGAAGAAATTGCTCTGGCATTTACAAAGTTAATAGTCAATAGATGAGCTGTCTGCCAAACTCACAGCTGTCTGAGACTGTGAAATAAGGTCTCCCCCATTAAATATGGTCTCCCTGTGAAATATGGTCTTTGGCTGCCCAACTGTGAAGGCAGAGTTGAGAACAGCAGCTGCTAGCCTGTGCACAGCTCTGAAGGCAGGGTCACCACAAGCAACAGCAGAGATGTAAGGGTAGCACAATATTGCTACTCTTGCTTCTATGCTGCCGGTGGTGGCGGTGCTGCCTTCAGAGCTGGGTGCGTGGCCAGCAGCTGCCACTCTCCTTCTACCCAGTCAGTCAGCGCCACTGCCAACAGCAGAGCAGAAGTAAGGGTGTCAATACTGTGACCTTGTAATAGGCTTGTAACCTCCTCTTGGGCCAAGACCCCCAGTTTGAGAAACTCTGCAGAGAAATCACACCTTTTTTGCACGTTGATCACGGCATAAATGGCATATTTTCAGAATGTGTAACACATTTGTGAAATTTGCTACTTATGCCATGACCAACCCATGAAAAATGTGTGATTTCTCCACAGTTTAAGTAAGTCCCTCCCCAATTATAAGATCAGAAGGGACCATAGTGATCATTCAGTCTGATCTCTGTTTAACTCAGATCATAGAAACTTCCCTGAATTGATTCTTGTTTCATCTGCAGCAGATCTTTTTGAAAATCTTTCAATCCTGATTTAAAAATTACCAGTGATGGAGAATCCACCACTACTCTTGTAAATTGATTAATGATTAATTATATTCATTATTAAAAATTTGCCCTTGTTCATCTAGTTTCAATTTCCAGCCATTAAATATTATCAGACATTTGTCTGCTAGATTGAAGAGCCTTCTATTATCAAATTTTGTTCCCCATGTGGATATACATAAACCGCAATCAATTCACTCCTTAAGTTTTTCCTTGCTAAGTTAAACAGAGGTAGTTCCTTGAGTCTGTCATTATAAGGCATATTTTCTAATCATTCTTTGAACCCTCTCCAGTTTTTCAACAGTTTCAGCAACAAGGGAAGTTGCTGGAATTGTTATCACGATCTCAATGACCTTGGGCAAAGAAGGGATTTATTTCTGATGAAAGTTTTGATGGTCCGCGGAAATGTTGTTATTTTTCTCCATAGTCCATTTCAGAACTTCTGTACAGCTGTGAAAGGAAGCCTGGCACTCCAAAGAAAGAAATGAACAAGGTAGGTATTATTAGTGGCGGGAGTATGGATATGTCAGCTCCTCAACAGCAAAAAAAAAAGCCCACAAATCCCAGGAGCAGATGGTTGAGCAAGTCTCTTGATAACATGGAGAATCCCCCCAAATTGTTTGCAAAGAAAATTTATCTAAAGTGAAAGTAATGAAACATGAACACTTTCATTCAAGCCAAAGGAATCTGAGTGAGACCACTGAAGGGCACAGAAGCCATCTCTCCCTCATATCACCAAACTAATTACATAGAATGACTGAGTGGAGGTAGTACTGCTATAGGGAGATTTATGTTGCTCTGTTAATCATAATGAGGAAAGGCCAGATAATCAAATCTGGCCTTCTTAAACACATGCCCATAAACCATCATTATGATTCTTCTAGATCCATAAACAATTTGTCTTTCTGAGTGCCTCAGAATACGAGGGGTACTTACAGAGCCAAGAGAATAGTTCAGTTTTCCTCTTATATCACTCACAAATATTTGCAAGCAGCTGGTGATTTGATCAATTGTAGCAAGATTTGTTGTTATAAAATCTTATATTGTGTGTGTTCAAAAAATAGGATCTGACCATGACATTTAGCACTGTTATAATATGCATGCACAAAAGAATATAGCTTGTAGCTTGTGCAGGCAATCTTACCTTTAGTGTTCCCGGAGTGTCAAGTGCTTAGCCATGCACCCATAACATTCTTGACTCTTTACATGTCAAAAATTAATATTCAGCGCCTGCAACTTAATACACTGAACAAAAGTATAGTTTCCTGCTCTTATGCAAGTAAATTTTGACCTGGAAAAAATGTTTATTTCAGTATACTTATTGGTTCTGCAAACATTGCAAAAGCATTAAATAGACCAAAAAGCCTATGCAGCAACATGATCAGTGGGCCGCAGAACTGAAATTTAGACTGATTTTAAAATGATATTATTCTGCCTGTTCTCAGAATGAGGGCGAGAACAAGAAAAGAGGAAAGTGAAATTCCCAGAAATCTTACCTGCGGCTGGAGCAGTGGAAAGCAGAAAAACTCAAGTCTTATTTGTTCTTTATTCCCCTATTCTGTTTTCCTTTCTTATTCCCTTCACTATCCTTTGTAGTCATAGCCTTCTCCAGACTCAGCAGCCTCCCATGGGCATTCCAGCTGTCCTGACTCAAACCTCCAGGCTTCTCATTGGAACTTTTACTTGTACCTCTGCTCATCCTCAAACTCTTAGAAGGTCAGGATTGGCCTCTTTTAGCACAGCGGTTCTTATCCAGGGGTACATGTACCCCTGAGGGTTTGCAGAGGCCTTCCATCAATTCATGTAGAAATTTGTCTAGTTTTACAACGGCTACATAAAAAGCTAAGTCAGTACAAACTACAATTTCATACAGTGACTCTATATACTATGCACTGAAATGTAAGTACAATATTTTATTCCAAATTATTTATTTTATAATTATATGATAAAAAAAGAGAAAGGAAGCAATTTGTTAGTAATAGTGTGCTAGGACACTTTTGTATTTTTATGCTGGATTTTGTAAGCACGTAGATTTTAAGTGAGGTGGAACTTGGGGGTGCTCAAGACAAATCACACTCCTGAAAGGGGTGCAGTAGTCTGGAAAGGTTGAGAACTGCTGTTTTAGTACATGTAATATGACAAGTTACATGTGTATGCCCCTATTGATATTAGTTACCTCAGGAATGTACTGCATGCCAGGTCCAGAGCCTGCTGAAATCAGTAGAAAGACTTCCATGGAGGTTAATCTCCACCTTTTTTGTACTTGTGTTGCAGCACTAACAGAAACATATGTAACAAATTAAAGGCGAATTTTAGGTCACTCATCAAAAGACTCGCCTGAGTGTTTGCACATTTTTCTTTCTCAGATTTATATAGTACATCATCCATAACATCCTCTACCACTCTGACCCTATTCAGAAAGTGGTCAATAGGAAGTCAGACAGTCATCCAGGAGTAGAATCAGGTAGATTTTTGAATATTTTCATGTACAAGAGAAGTATGTTATATCTACATGTAAGTTGAGAAATTAACTTGAGAAAATCAGTGATGGAGGAAAAAAATGTAAGGAGTAAAAACCATGCTCATCTAGCATTAGAGAGAAACAAAATACAACCATTCTTCTGATTTCTTGAATAAAATAAAATAAAATATAAAAATATGTTCACTTACTGAAGAAGTTGAGAAGATTTCAGTGAGACCATTATCTGTCTTATATTTCCCAAGATACTTGGGGGAAAAAATCACAATTGCATTTAACCACTGAGACACGAGAAATAGACCAGAGAATCACTCTTGCTTAGACAAAGTATTGCAAAGCTCTAAATCCTCTCATGTTTCCCTACACATTGGAAAAGTAATTTGAAAACAATGAGTTTCCAGGAACTATAGGCGAAGGTATGTTAGAGCATACACCAGTGGTCTATGAGAATCTGGTGTATGTCAATAATTTGTAGTTCCAGGCAAGGGATAATTGATTACAAAAAATGTTGAGACCTATGCAAACTGAATATAGCCAGGCCAAATGATCTGTGAATAACTGTTTGATGGTTAGGTATTGAAAGATTAATCATTGTCAAAGGACCTTCATCCTTTCTGGGTTCCCAAACTGTGGTTATGTGTACCACAACTAGTATATGAGTGAGCTTGCTGTTCCATTCATTCATTTCACAGCAGTTTTTTAAGAAGGGGGTACATGAAGTAATAAAGTTTGTGAACAGCTGCGAGCAGACAGAATCTCCTGGAGAAGGCACTAACCTCTGTCGTGTGTTTGATCCTCAGAGAGCTGTCTTTGAAAACAGTGGATACTGACTTCAGTTGAGGGAGCCATAGGGTGAACAAGAGTGATCCTCTATACACACAGCAGCACAAAGCTGTTGCACTGACCAGGGAGGATGGAGTAGTGCCTTGCTTTCTGATGAGGAAGATTTTCCTTGCTTATCTGTAATCAAGCTAAGCCTGGGATTTTGCAAAGTGCTAGGTTAGCTATGTTACACCAACCATTTCTTTTATTTTAGTCAAGTTTTCTGTCTCCTTTTAATCTTAAAACTGCTGCTGTGCAGGCTTTTCACACACATCACTTTCAAAGAGAGCAAAGTCCTTCAATCCTTAAGCAAAAGCACCAGGAGTTTCTGGATGCTAACTCCTCCCTTTTCAGTCTCAAACACAGATGTCCTCTCCCAGGGAGGTGTGTTGAAAAGGGCTATGGTGGATGCACGTGGAGATGTCCAAGGACTGAAATTGGAGATATGAGGTGGAGGTGTAAGTGATAGGCTAGCTAGCCTGTCTTGTTTCTTACAATGGCCAACACTAGGTGTGTCAGAGGAAAGATTAAAAATGCCAGGATTCAGCTAACTATGCAATATTATTCAAAGGAAACATTTTTTTCTTAGCTCCACAGAGGATCGTCGTAGATCCTGACTCCAGCGGTTTAATAGTTCTTGCCATTATTATCATAACTCCTTTTAACTGTAGAATATATTTGTCATACAAATGCCAGTTTAAAGAAAATAATATAAAGGGTGTGACTCTGAAAGCATCCTGTGTGCCAGACTCCCATTGAACTCAATACATGGCTGGATTTGTCCCTCTGCTATTTACTTCAATGAGTAAATTTCAACCTTATTTCCACATCTATAGATGAGTCAAAGAAATCATTCTTAATCACCCTTGTTAGGTTGTGAATGGCAAGTCTCTAGCTGTGGAAATCAAACTGTCTTATCCTGACCATTTCGCGACTAAATACCAGACCCAATGCAAGATTCTTTAATGAAACCTTCCTCTGCAATGGCATCACCTCAGGATCAACCCACATTTGGGACGGTTGTGGGGGGAAGTATATGACAGTGGGTCTGCTCTTCCCCCACACATATGGATGCGGGGCAGGCTGCGAGCATATTGCAATTTAGAGCACACTTGGTGCTATTGATTACTGTTGTGTAGCACTTACACAGTAAGCTGATAGGACAATCTGAAGTGTGTCTGGATGGATGGATTAAAAGGGGGTTTAAACTAAAAAGTGATTTAGTAGAAATGGCCTCATGGGATTCTATTTATTCTCTGACATTTACTTCAGCAGAAATGTGGTCTGTTTACAAATAAGTGTGGGTTTTTCTAATTGCCAGTACCGAAACCGAAACCTGGGATCTGAAAGTCAAGCTGGGTTCTTTTTGGCTCATGTGTCATCACTGCAACTACTACAAAAACAAAAATTCTACAGACTCAGTTCTGTCCTCTTTTAAACCTGTATGGCCCCATCATTTTAAATGAGATTTCATGTCTGTAACTGCAGGCAGAATTTGTCCTTCTGTCTGCAACAGTTCTACTGTGATACATGAGCAAGGACAGAACTCAGCTTGTGCTGATGCTGCCATCTTGAAATGTAAAATCTAAGCTGCTGTGACCCTGAATACACATTTAATAGGATTTACTCCACAACAGAGTCAATGCAACATGTAATGACCAATTAAGACCCATTTTTAGGATTTAAGTGGTGCATAGGATTTGCGTGAGCCCTGTGCCCAAGGCCTATTGGGAATAGAACCATTAAAGTAAAAGAGTGCCATTTTGTTATAGGGCCTGATCCAAAGCACATTGAACTCAATTGGAATTTTCCCCTTTGACTTTAATGAGAATACATTCAGGCCCATAGCAGGTCAGTTTGTGACCCTGCTGTGGTTTGAGTTTCATATGTGATGCCTTGTAGTCCCTTTACCCTTTGAATTGTCCATCTTTGAAGTTCCCTCTTGTCTAAAGAAGCTCCATCATCTGAGATTTATGAATCATCCTTAAGCAGCACGCACTGTTTTTAATTAGAAAGATGCGAGAGCTGAATCCTTCCAATCATTTTTACACTACTTGCTTTTTCTGTGGTATTTATGATTAAACAGTTTTCCAGGGAAATTCCTTTTTGGAAGACAGAATGAGGTTAGCGATAAATGATTTAGCAATATTGTGGCCTTAAAGAATAGATTCTACTTGAAACATAAACTGTCGAGGGGGAACAAAATTACTGAATGATATTATTTAACATGCTTTTCAGAGCTCCTATTATGGGTTTTTATAAAGGTAATTGTTTTGTATGGGATGTTGCTGTGGTGATGCTGTGATTGTTGTAAAGATACTCTGATTAAATTATGCTTATTTCTAGTTCACAACAAGATTGTTCAGTGAGAAAATGAGCATGTATATACCTACAGTCAACATACAGATGACTTGTATGCCTTTTCAACAAGTGTATTTGCAGATTTACAAGGCACTTTGCAATGGCTCCTTCAAAACAAGCGAGCTCATTACCATACAGCATTATCAGTCCCATGTAGAAAAAAAATTAAAATAAAAACCCAAACCATTACTTTGTTTCTTGCTGTTTTCAGCACAAACTATCACAAACTATCAAACTATAACTTTGAAAGTTTCATGTCCATGGCAGTTTTTGTTAAACTGAAATCTTAGCTAAAAATAAAAGCATTAATCAGCCCTACCCAACTTGTATAGGCCTGGTTTATAGGCCTGACACCGGGCCTAGTTGTACATTGCTGCCTTTGCCTTCCTAGAGCTTTAGGCCCCACATGGGCAATGGAATGGCCTCACTTACTTTAGTGGGTTTTGGATCAGGCCCCAAATTCATTTAGTAGATGGCGGGTGTTGGGAAAACGTGGTGGCCTGAGATAGAGATAGCGGTAAATGGATTGATGGTTTTGGGAAGCGGGGGAGGGCTAGGTATTGTATCTAGGGAATGGCCTGATTCCCTAGTGAGGAAAATAATGAAAATTTCTGAAAAAGGTACAAAAAGCCAGGATAAAAAGACATTTTCATGTTTGTTAACAAATCATGTAAAAAATTCGTTCGGAAACACCAGGATTAGTACACAAATAATGTGAGCGTAGTCACATACCAAATATATGTGCACATTCACTACAGATTTTGTATTTGCATATAGGAGATTTGCATATGCAAATGCCCAATTTGGTATTTGTTTTTGGTTACACAAGTCTCCAATTTGCGCACGCAATAGCAGTCATTACGGCAGATCATAGCATGTATTTTTCCAGGTAATTGCGGGTTTCTCCCCGTTTAAAAATTGGGCCCCAAAGCATTATTAGAACACAAATGTTCATGCACCCTTACCCATGCATGTCTCCCACTTCCCTGTTTGAAATTAAGCATTTAATCCACAGTGTCTAAACAACATTCAAAGCCATTGAACTAAACATGAGTGACAGGATTTCAGGCAGCTCTTTAGATACGTGTCCTTTAATAGACTAGTGCAAATTTTTATGATGAGTACAATACATTTCCCATACTTCAGAATTAAATTATTAAAACCTAGGCATTAGAACCTGGTTATAAGACTAGAACCAGGGGTAAAAACTCAAACTGAATAGAAACAGCTTTACCGGGTTACAAAATATAAGGCAATTTACAAGGTAACATACAGCCCCAGCATACCGCTGAGCTATAGAAGTAGATTTGGTTGTTTTTAAAGTGCACACGCACATTTGCAAACAATTCCATTTTTGCTTGAGCTGCATGCACAAAAATCCTTCAGGGTGAAATCTTGGCCTCACTGACATCAATGGGGATTTTGCCATTATCTTTAGTGGAGCCAGGATTGTGCCCTCAATGTCCACATGCAAACCAATGCTGTGAATCCTCAACAGGGGCCGAAGCCTCTACACCAGCGCTCTTCAAACTTTTGGCGCCACGGCCCCCTTTTGCACTCCCCACTCCGCTCACAGCCCCCCGGGGTATGTCTGCCGCAATGCCGCCGAATAGAAAGCTTTCGCTTTATTTCGGCGGGCCTTAAATAGACCATGACTTTGGTGGTCTCCCGGGAAGGAGCAGCGGCGGCGCCAGGGTCTCGTGCACCCCCGGGGTGGTCTCGCACACCCCCAGGGGTAAGCGCACCCCAGTTTGAAGACCACAGCTCTACACCGACCAAACTCCACTCTATGTAGGGCTAAACAAGGAGCAATGCAAAGATGGCTTTTGTAGTTGCCAATACAGACAGAACACACAGAGTCCATTTTTAACATTAAAAAAATAAGCTGACCAGTGTGACAACCTACCTTTAAGACCCCATAATACTGAAATGAAAGAGGAGTTATAGACACTACAGTAATAGATATTGAAATCCAGAAGAATTTCTGGATTTTCTAAAGTACAGTATGAAATAATTTAGACCCTGAATTTGATAGTGTACTTTTCAAAAGACAGTAACAGCTGGAGATGATCTGTGTTTTCATTGTATACCTAGTAATTAACTATAATTTCCTGGTCTCCCCCTTTTGCTGCTCTATCTAATCTTATTATGCTGCTGTATCTATCTGAGGTCAGTTTTCGAAGATTTACATCAGGGGATCAATCCTGCTCTCATTGAAGTTAATAGGAGTTTTGCTGTTAACTTCAGTGCAGTGAAGGATGGGTCCCTGAAAATTCCACCTGAAGATACAAGGCTAAAAATAATACAGGACTTAACTAGGTTGAACAGAAAATGCCTGCAGCAATCATAAAAAGAAATGGAAGTTCTTATAGTAGCACCTTCATTGTTGTTCTTTGATTAGCATAGTGCTGATTCAGCAGCTTAATTAGTAAGAAGGTTGTTACTTTCCAACACTTTCTTTTCCTGCCCTGGATAACAATCTATGCCATCCATTTCTTCATTATACTTCATCTATTTAGCTGTGAAATTCACAAGGGCTGAGGTGTTGAATCTGTCATTTTAGTGGCTTCTGCACTGGGTGTAGTGCTTGACTAAGGACTGCTGACATCTGTGAATCATAAAAAAGATGGATAATACGTGTGTAGGTGTGGGCAGATTTTAAGCAGAGTAGTTAAATAATACTTAAAACCCATTTAATTCACATATGTGCAATAACGAAAGTTCATCTAACACATAAATAATTCACATTCTGACACAAACCAGTTCCTCATATTTTAGATATCTTTCTGATGCTAATTTTTCACGCACTTAGCCCACAGGCATTCTCAGATTAATGGCCCTCTACTTGTTCCTTACTTTTCTAGGGTTGTGCTCTTGATTTTGTATGATGTATGTAGTGTATTAAACTGTCACACTTGTATCATTTTCAGCACATAGCTGCATTTGAATATTTTAGTGGCTTCCAAGAGCTTCTTCAATTTGAAATATTTTGTTTCTGATTTTCCTAGAAAAGGTCCATGGTTCAAAAACACACTGGGAGTTAGGTGCCTAAATACCTTTTAAAATCTGGACCTTAAGTGCATAACTCACTTTTGAAAATGGGGCTTAGACTATTAAGTCACTAGGTCTTTTTTTAAAAGTTTACCCAAGACTTTTCTGGATCTTGTATGATTTAGAGCTTTTTCAATTTTTTAAAAAATGCTGGTGTAAATAAATCAGGGAAGTCAATGAAATGGTGCTAATTTACACCAGCTAAGGATCTTGTTCTGTCTCTCTATTTAGCT
This sequence comes from Dermatemys mawii, assembly GCA_007922305.1. NCBI lineage: Eukaryota > Metazoa > Chordata > Testudines > Dermatemydidae > Dermatemys > Dermatemys mawii. Next base: position 24,347,453 of record ML677366.1, read on the forward strand.
AGAAGTCAATAAACCAGCGTACTTCATACAAATAAGATCTACATCCAAATTAGAATTAAAGGCTCACAGCTTACCAAGGAGATCCATTTTCAACAGCCACTTGCTCATATAAAAACATTCTCTTTTATTACAAAAGTTTTCACTTTTGTATAGAGTTTGCCACACCCATCCCAGCAGCTGATTCTCAGGCCCTTATTAACAGTCCTATTATAGCTACGTAGGTAACAGGCAAAATCGTTTCACAAAGGACATAAGACAGAAGTACTGCCCTGAAGAGTTTTGCCCTCACTGAAGTTCTACCTTCCACCTCACCCCTTTCTACTTTCTGTGACGGAGTCAGACCAGAAGGATATAAGAGAGTGCTGGAAGGCAGGTATATTAGTCTCAGGATGTGCAGGTCCCTGTTCCCTGGATAGCCAAACAAAGGCTACTCCAGGCCAATCAAGACACCTGGGGCCAATTAAGAACCTTCTAGAAAGGAGTAGAAACAGCTAGCCTAATTGGGACACCTGAAGCCAATCAGGGACTGGCTGAATCCAGATAAAAACCTCCCAGTTAGTCAGGTGGGCTGTGGGTGTCAGGAGCTGTGGAAGGAAGTTATGCTGTTGGTGAGACTGAGTGGTGGACAACATATCATCCAGAAGGAAGGAGGCCCTGAGGTAAGGGTGAAGTGGAGTTTGAAGAAGCGGAGACTGCTGTGGGGAAGTAGCCCAGGGAATTGTATTGTGTTTTGTGCCTAAAAGGTCAGCCATCTTAGCTGATACTATTAGGGTCCCTGGGCTGGAGTCCGAAGTAGAGGGCGGGCCTGGGCTCCTCCCTTTTCCATCTTCCATACTGGCCTGTGATGAAGGTAATTCACTAGGTGGTGACTCTTGCCAATTATACTGAGAAAGGGAGGTCACTCTGGGGCCTAGATGAGTTTTTGAGGCCCCTAAATCTGCCAGGAAGCGCACGACCCACAAGTACAGACTTGGAGCTTTGTCACATTTCCTTTTAGATCCTTACTTATGTTAAGTGTCAATGTCAATCATGCTGTCTCCGAACAGACCATCCTTTCCACACACTCCCATTTCCAGGAGTGTTGTGACTCAGCATAGCTTGCTGTATCATCCATCACAAAATAGCAGACCTAGTGCACCCTTTGCAATGTGGTAACTGAACATTTATAACCTCACAGGTTCCTTTGAATTACTGTTATGATGAAAAATACATCTGTGTTCACGAGCTTCTTTAAAGGAATCTATTCCTTTGTTTCTGGCATTGGTCTGCTATCACAGATATTGGACCCCAGCTACCAAGGAATTTTATCCCCAAGGATAAAGGAAAGCAAAAAGTATGTAGAAGTCCTTAGTAATAGCTGCACTTTGGTTTAATTTGCAAAACATTATGCATTGCTTTCACTCATTATGCCTAAATTTAGCAAAAAAAAAATGTATTTGGGGCAGACGCATATACTTTAATTAACACAAAGAGAAGCTTTCTTAAAATGTCCTTAAAAGAATGCCCATTGTTTTTCTCAAGAGAACGAGAAATCAATGTTGCTATAGTCTGCAGGAAAAGGCTATGGATTACCTGTAAACTCATGCTGCTCCCTGACATAGATCATTTTCCAAATCAATTATGCGGGTTGCAGCATTGCAGAAAGAATACTGACGGTTCTTGAAACCAACGCATCACAAATTACTGGACTACTAAGGAGAAAATATCCAGTCTGTTGCGCAGATATATAACAGCGTAACTTCTGCTGGTGGTAATGAAAATTGGCTGAGCAAACACTCCACACATGGTACAGAACAAAAGGAAACTGAAACACAGTGTAAAGCCCCAGAAACTCATGGAATGGAGAAGATAAAAAATGAAATATTCAAAGTGGTCTTGAGATGTTAGCCAAAATACTCAAACTTGGCTGTTTAACATTAGACTTACAAAGATGAGCCTGTAGCTCATCCAGTGCTTTCATTTTACACACGAAGTGCTGAATTCTAACCTCCTTTTGTACTGATAAAATGGCAGTCAGTGTCAGTAGCAAATGTGTCCTCATACCAGGAAGTAGCACAATGTCCACTGTTTTGGGGGCTGTCGGGAATCAGAATGGGAAGGTTCAAGAAGAGGTTAACTATACAGACACACAGAGGAGGAGATGTGAAATATGGGCCATGTGTTTATACTATGGATCTCCATAGAATTCATTCCTGCCCATCTTAGCTAATGCGTATTGATGGACCTATCCTCCATGAAGTTATCTAGTTCTTTTTTGAATCCTTTTATGGTCTTCGCCTTCACAACATCCCCTAGCAAGGAGTTCCACAGGTTGACTGTGGGTTGTGTGAAGATATACTTCCTTTTATTTGTTTTAAACTTGCTGCCTATTCATTTCATTTGGTGACCCCCGCCCCTAGTTCTTGTGTTATGAGAAGTAGTAAACAATACACCCTTATCTACTTTCTCTACACCACTCCACAATGGCTTTGTCTTACTTGCATGTTTCTTTAGCACCTCAACTGTTCGATGATTTAATCAAGTGTTCAATCAATAACCCATTGATTGTTTTGGCATGCTTCCTACTTCTTAGGTACTAAAAGAATTACTGTTATTTTTTGTGGCATTTGTTAGTTGAGCTTCAAAAATTTTTTGGCCTGCCTAGTTTTATGTTTACACTTGATTTGCCAGAGTTTAATGCTCCTTTCTATTTTCCTCAGTAGGATTTGACTTGCTGTTCTTAAAGAATCCCTTTTTTTGGCCTTTAACTGTCTCTTTTGCTCTGCTGTTTGGCCAAGGTGGCATTTGTTTAGTCCTCTTACTATTTGGTGTATACATTTAGTTTGAGCCTATATTAGGTTGGGGGGGGGGGGGTTTAAAAAAAAGTTTCCATGCAGCTTGCAAGCTTTTCACTCTTGTGACTGTCCCATTTAACTGCCTTCCTCATTTTTGTGTAGTTCCCATTTTTGACATTAAATGCTGCTGTTGTGGGTTTATTTGGTATTCCACCCCCCCACCCCGAGTCCTTCCAACAATGTTATATTTAATTACATTATGGTTGCTATTACCAAGTAGTTAATCTATATTCACCTCTTGAAGTAGATCCTGTGCACTATTTAGGACTAAATCAGGAATTGCCTCTGTCCTGGTGAGTTCCAGGCCAAACTGCTCCAAGAAGCAGTCTGTCTCGAAAATGTATCTCTGCATCCCTTCCTGCGGTGCCATGCACCCAGTCAATAAGGAGATAGATTTTCTGTTTTTGTAGCCTCTTTAGCCTCCCTGAGTATTTCATAATCACCATCCTGGTCAGGTGGTTGGTGGTATATTCCTACTGCTATATTCTTATTACGGAAGCATGGAATTTCTATCCAGGGAGATGCTATGGCACAGTTTGATTCATTTAAGATTTTTACTATCTTTGCCTCTGCTTTCTTTCACATATGGAGCCACTCCCATACCAGCACAACCTACTCTGTCATGTGCTAGATAGTTTGTACCCTGGTATTGCTGTCCCCCATTGACTATCATTATTCCACCAAGCTTCTATGATTCCTATTATATGAATATTCTCATTTAATACCAAGCACTTTGGTTCATCTGTCTTAGTGTTTAGATTTCAAGTGTTTGCATACAACCACTTATAAAATTTTTCAATATTTAGTTGTCTGCCTTCATGTGATGTAATTGATTGGAACTTTTTTTTTATTTGACTGTTTCTCTTCGGTTCCTATCTGTATTTTATCAACTTATATCTTCTCTTTACTAGAAGATAGAGAGACCCCTTTTAATAAGTCCTTCCTTCAGGGACGTCTCTGTCCTAACTGCTCCTACATGCCTGTCAGTTTTCGCCCAGCCCTTAGTTAAAAAAAATTCTCTGCACCCTTTTAAATTTTACATACCAACAATCTGGTTTCACTTCGGTTTAGGTGAAACCCATCCTTCCTGTACAGTTCTACCTATACAGTGGAGGAGAGAGGGATGGAGGGGTTTGTGTTTATCCAGTGAATCTTCCAGCTGATATAGCAATGAACCCTTCCTGACTAGATATACACAACTGCCCACCACTTTCAAGTTTCTTTTGCTTTTAGACAATATATTGCTACAAAACAAAACTTAACATCCAAACTTAGCCACGGAGCCTGATTCTGTGTTTGCTGAAATCAGTGCATTGCCATTGCACCTGCATAGGCAAAGTCTGAATTTGGATGTGAGGGTCTTGGGGCAATTTTTCTCTAAAACATAACTCAGCTCCCATTCTGTTCAGCCTACAAGCCCAAGTATTTCATTAGCTTCAATGAAACGTCTCTGTAAGATTCCATCATGCAGCATTGAGAGGAGAATTTTGCCCTATGGTTGCAATTTGATGGTACGATGATGCCACTGTACATTTTTGCCATCTCCCCTGATCTAAGGGCAATGGAAGGCAAGGCAAGTTCTGAAATACTTGGTTCAGTGTTTATTCTTGCAGTGGTTTCATTTTTCTATTTAAAAATTGTTTTACAAAAGCAAAAAAAAATCACTTGATCACTATCTATGTATCATTAAATTGTTAACAGCAGCATATGATTTCTCAGCATGTGATGACTAATTTAATGCTGCCCCGTGGATATCATGTATGTATCACACTTTGGGATCAGATTATCCCAGATTTTTGGTTTCTGAGCCTGAAGCAACACCAACCAAACTAGATGTACTACTTTCAATGTATTGCTATTTCCTCTTCCTTTTCCATGTTTAAAATAAGCCAGAATAGTGGGTAAGTGGTAACTATTGGAACTGTACCAATAATAGGCTTGTCCCGTGATGATAAATAGATTCCCATTGACTTTAATGGGTATTGGACGAGATCCTATAACACCAAAAGGTGTTACATAGTCAATAGGTTGTTTTTATTACAATCTTTTCTTGTCTAGGTTTGATGAAAAAACCTCAGTTATCAATGAGATGCACATGGTCCAATGTGACATGAAAAGGTGCCTTGCTATTTTTGATAGGTTAGTAATTACGTGCCTACTGCAGCTTTGGAGCAAAACTGTTCAACATCCCTTCTTGGGTTTGTTACAGATACAAATCAGTGCATTTCTCAGAAACCAATAAGTTACAGGTGACAAAGATGCAATTGAATTAAAATGACCAGAAGTTGATTGAAAAGCCTTGTACTTTTCCCCTTTGATGGTCCAACTGCAAGTTATAAGAATATTCAGATGTTGTTGCATTTAACTCTAGTAGCATGGATGATTGCAATTCTATTAATAAAAGGTTCTCCTTGAGTGTATCACTACACTGGAGAAAAATAAACCCCACAACAGCAAGTTTCAGAGCCTGTATCAACTGATTTGTGCTACAAATAGCTAAATTTGGCTAATAGGCAGAGGTGCAAGTAAGTCGGTATGCCCTGGTAGGATGTACCGGCAAGAGCCATTTCACTGTACCAGTGACCAGCTCCACCAGTTGGAAATTTAAAGGGCCTGGGCTCCCAGCAGTGACTGGAGCCCTGGGCCCTTTAAATTGCCAACAGAGCCACACTGCTGGAGCTCTGGGGTAGCAGCTGCAGGGCTCAGGCAGTGATTTAAAGGGCCCAGAGCAGTAGCGGAAGCTGGAGCTCCAGGTTCTTTAAATAGCTATCCAAGCCCCGCTGCCGCTGTGGCGGTAATTTAAAGGGCCCGGGTCTCCAATTTCCACTATCGCCCCAGGCCCTTTAAATTGCTGCCACAGTCCCACCACTGCTACCCCAGGGCTCTGGCAGCAGGGCTCTGGTGGCAATTTAAGGACTTGGGGCAGTAGCTGCAGCCGGAGCCCTGGGCTCTTTAAATAGCCCCCTGAGCCACGCTGCCGGATCTCTGGGGCAGCAACAGCAGGGCTCCGGTGGTGATTTAAAGGGCCTGGGGCTCCCAGCAATTGCTGTTGGAGCCCCGGGGGTCATGCCAGCAGCTGGGACCCCCAGGGCTCTGTCGGCAATTTAAAGGGTCCGGGGCTCCACTGTGGTAGTGGCAGCTGGGAGCCCCATTCCCTTTAAATCACCGCTGGATCCCCCGGCTGCCACTGCTATCCCAGTGCTATGGCAGCGGGGTTCAGGTGACGATTTAAAGGGCCCAGGGCTCCCATTGTCGCTACTCTCCAAGGCCCTTTAAATTACCACCTGAGCCCCGCTCCCAGAGCCCCAGGGTAGCAGTGGCAGCTGGAGGCTCCAGCCATGATTTAAAGGGCTAGGAGCGCCTGGCTGCTGCTACCTCAGCAGAGCCCCCAGCTCTTTGAAGCTCTGCCAGAGCCCTGGGGGCTCCGTCAGTGATTTAAAGGGCCTGGGGTTCCACTGCAGTAGCAGCAACTGGAGCCCCGGGCCCTTTAAATGACCCCCGAAGTGCAGAGCTTGGAGCCACCTCTTCTGGTTGAGGCCCCGCCCTCTGCGCAGGACTCCAGAGTACTGGTAAGTCCTTTAAGTTACTTTCACCCCTGCTAATAGAGCTAAAAATAGCAGGGTAGACAGTGCCACTGGGACTGGAGCCCAGGCTCCTAGGTCCTGCCTCCTTCCTGGGTTTCAGAACCTGGGCCCCAGCCTGAGTGGGCGATTTTAAGCCCTGCAGCAGGAGCCAGCTTCAACTGGTCTCGGCCCTGATACTCCTGCGGTGGTTTGTTTCTGCAGTGTTGATGTACTCTTAGAAAGGAAGTATATGCTTTTCTAGGTCAGAAAAGAGATGGCCTGTGAGATTTATTCTCTAGATATGACATCTTATGCAAATAAGGGACTCCTAATTCCTTTCAACATGTTTTTAATATGTAATGTACTGTTGTTTGCTTTAAATATCAGCAGCTACGTTAAAGGTGAAGTAACAGCAGACGGTATTCTCTTGTGAATGTAGACATGCCAGACATTTGATCTGCTGCAATATCAAGTACTGGATCTATTCAGAACCTTGTTGCACTATGTTGATCATCATAATTAAAGAACAAGTAATTGATTGGTATGGGTCTGGAGAACTATTGCCTAGGCCTTCTTGACCTTCCTCAGATTCCCTATTCCCTACTGCTGTTAGGGTCAATCTATCATGATTCACCCCTCTCATCTATAGTAGATAATAAACTAGTATGACTCTGGGTTCCCACTATATGGAATGTAATACCTGTACAAGTGTGTGTTTGTGAGCCTGTCACCTTCTTTTGTTTGAATACTTATTGCCACACATAGTTGAATATACTCGAGTTTTGGAACCTTCTGGTACCTGCATTCTACAGAAGCATGATTTTTTCATGACATGTCATTACTGACCACATAAGAAAAATATAAAATTGGTGCATCCCTTTTTGAAGTGATATCAAAAGTCTGAGCCTAATGCCAGATAGTAAGAACGAGGGAGGAAGGGAATGATATCAACAGAATTTCTTCCATGCCATAGCTCTCAGTAGACTTTTTCCCCATGGATGTGCCACTAATTCAATTTTCTACATACATTACATGCTGCTTGATCTGCTCAGTACAATATTCTTCCTGTGTAGCCCACATAGAAACCTTACAACTGCCAGAATGTGACTGTTTATGTATTCAGTTGATAGCTCTTCTTCCTGTTAATCCTTGATGTAGCACACACAAAAGATTAACTTCATCCTAGTTACAGAGTGCCCCAGCCCAAGGCATATGTGCCACTTCAGCTTCCTTTCAGGGACTTGTAAGAAACATATGGTGATATTTACTGCCATGCAGAAGTATGTATCACTTAAGTGGTTTGCTAGGAAGAGTATGACTATACAGAGGTCAGGAAATTTCCACTGAACTTCTGCAATCATCTTTATTTCAGTTATTTGGGGTTTGTAAATGTATTGGTCAACAAAATACAAGAAAGAAACAGATCAAAGACCTTTTGATCTAAAATATTTATTTGTACTGGACCAAAAAGGTGTCGCATTACTTGTATAACGAAGAATATTTAATGGGTACATCATCTCTATCTAATGCGAGCTGTACATTGTTTCTTATTAAAAATAATGTAGCAAAAAGAAATTAACTCAGGGCTTTGGCTTATTTTTTTTTTCAATCCAAAGTAAAAAGTGGAGCAGTCACACATGATCTGAGATTAAACCCCACAGCTATACTCAACATAAATTTCAAAAATCCTTTAAAAAAAACTTTCACACAATATTGTTAAATCCCATATAAAATAATTTACTATTTTAAATATTATTTAAATATTTTATCTTTCCTTACAACTATTAACTTTTTAACTCATCGTTGGAATTGATTTTTGGTATAATGACCTTTTATTTTTTAAATATTAAAAAGCTTCATATTCAATATAAAAACAGACAAATGTCCTGTGTCCAGTAATATTGTACATGAGATCAATGCTCTAGAGTGAGCTTTTTAATGTCTCTGCCAGACAAGTCACTTAAGAGAACTCATTCACCACACTGTAAGATCATAATAGATCATTATCAACATGTATCTTCTATATATTATATACAGATAGAGTATATAGTATTTAATTCCCAACTTGATGCATATGGTTTTAAATGTATTTCCCCCAGCATTTAGATCAGACTGTCTTTAGCACATATACATATAATAGCTAGTTTGGAATGAAAATTTTACCTATTTTGCTCAAGCCAGCAGTCTGAAACTTTACAACTTTAAGCAGTATCTTCACATAACAAAATAAAAATTCACTCTTGCAATTGCTGACAGCTGTTATCTTGCTATAAAATGGCAATATTTGTCTAACAGGCTGTCTCCACTCTAGAAAAATTAGGACTCATGATTCATCATTGGTGCATTTCCGTGCTGCCAATGATGCTGGCTGTAGTGTAGACAGGATGCTGGCATCTTATCACCAAGTTGTCAAGCCCTATTTTTAATAGTGTCAAACATCAGTGCTACTTCTGGCAGACTGCCCCATAGGAGAATTATAGGTTCCACTTTTCCAAGTGTAGACACAGAATGGTAACATAGGAGCTCAATGTCAAATTGTAATCCACTTTCCATCTGGCTACACAACTACTTCAGCAATGAAATTTAGAGTGTAAATAGGAAACATTTTGTTTAGGCTGCTCCCTCCCCATCAAATGGAATTTAGTGTAGTCTGACAAAACATTTCTACCACCATGTTACATGGTACCAAACATTTTGTCTATATCCAGCCAGATGGTCACCATGTTACATGGTACCAAACATTTTGTCTATATCCAGCCAGATGGTCACATTAACAATGATTTCTATTGGTAAAGATCTTTGAGAACTACAAGTAGGTGAGCAAATCTCAGGAATATATTCCATCGACATTCACTCAACTAAACAGCTGAATTTGATTCATCCTGTACTTGCACTCACTTTCTGTGAATATGCTAACAGGTGAATTAGCTAGTAGGACTTTTTGCTGACTCAGTATATTTTAGGAGATTAGAAAGATTTATTAAACAAAGATATTTTCAACTTGAACACAAGTATTTGCACGAGAAAGCCATTGGGCAGCGCATAACTCCTAATAGCCAGGAATCATACTGTGGAACCAGGGTTAAAGGATTCAAATATAGGCCTCTCAGTTGTGAGAAAGAGAGCAACTGTCATGCTAAGTCCTAGCCTAATATCACGGGACCTGTAGAAGCAAGACTCATGTCAGAAGCGAGTGGGAACACAGCAGAGCAGAGTCAATGTGACCCAACCTTGAGATAATGATGTTTTGAGACAAGTAGCAAGAAAAATACTGGAATAGGAGGATATAATATAAACAAATTGCAGCTGTTTTAATTAATGCACGTCTCAAAGGGGTATAGATATGTGTGTGAAATCACTTATACTTTGGGGAAACTGAGGCAAAGATGCTCTCTGTCAGCCGTGTTCTTCCCTGGCAATTGCCTGAATAAAGCTGTGTCTGATTTTGTTGCTTCTAACCCAAGAGTGAGGACTCAGTTTTTCCTCCACAATACCATGTGACCTACATTTCCACTCAAACTCAGATACTCATAGTGAACTGCTGATGAGCAATCCACAAACCAAGAATTATTCAGTGAATAATTTTGAATAAATACATCTGAGAAACTGATTTCCTCTTGGACAAATCAAAACCAACGAGACTAAACTAACTAATCAGTATAAATTATTTAAATTTATAAATTATTTGCTCAGCTCTAGATCATATAGGTGGGATTCTGTGCGGCATTCCAAGAGGCACAGCACCGGGAGAGTGGGAGGGGGAGCTAACATAGCTTTATGCATCCAATTTGCACCTCCTCATCGTGGGCTGCACAAACCCTTGGGTGCACCATGCAGAGGACTCTTTAAATTACAGCAACCTCCCTGGACTGCCCTGTGGGAAGCATCACTGCCAGGAATCTCCACTGTGCTGTGTGTTGTGGCTCAACACCACTCCCACTGCCAGCACGCCCCCTATGCCAGATGAACACTCCCCCAGCTATACAGAGGACTTTTTAGGGGCCCCTCTCACCACTCCAGGCTTTTTATTTGGCAGCAAGTGACCAAAGTGGGGATGAAGCTCTCACCCAAAGCCTTTCAGGTGTATGCCTGTAATTCACATCTGGCTAAAATCAGTAATAACAAAAAGTGGCTCCTATGCCGTTTCTCTTATAGCTGTCTGAGAAGTTAGTTGGATTCTCAGTCTAATGTCCACCTCAATAAAAACCTCCCAAAACTGGCATCAATTTGCAGCCTTCTTGGCAATCTCAGAACTGATCTAGCTTCTGCTGCCTAAAGAGCGCCCCATCCTCTGAGATCACAGTTCAGGCCTATTGGCAGGACAGAGTAGCACCTGTTTTGTAGACACAGAATTTCTAGCACTGTCAGCTTGGGACTTTCCTTGAGTGCCACATTCACTTGAAAAGTTTAACATTCCCTGGGGAGAATTGTAAAGGTATAAATGGTAAATGTTAGGCACCTAATAATTTATTTGTGCACTTAAAACTTTGCCCATAGAATGATTTTCTAAACAGGAATTCCTATTCAAAGTTTCCTGGTGAATATTTACAGCTTCTGCACAGCAAGAAGAGTTTTCATTATTAAACAATGCACTGAGCTAAAAAGCTAACCAGTTTTCTTTCCATAATATGTATTGGTAAGTCAACAGAAAGATGATGCTGTATCTAAAAGATTGTGCATGACTTAACCCTACAAACTGAATGCCCTATTTACACACTTCAATGGGAGTTAAGGTCCCTCAGCATCTCACCAGCTGGAGTGAGCCCTATAGACATTTTATTGTTTTTAAGCGGGTCATTGAGTAAGAGTATATTCATGATAAGGCATGTTGTTGTTTTTTTTAAAAAAAGACCATGTACTCATCTATTTGCTAAATGGCATACCTTGGAGGATCAGAGACATTTTGCAGAATTAAGCAAAATCTTTAGACACAGCCTCTACAAAGTTTGGTGCAGACATTAGAATGCCGATCGTACAAATGATTGTGAAGACAGAAAAGGCCATTAAGCAGAGACGGTCTACCACAGAGGCTGCAAACTTCCATTCATTGCAAATGGCTTCCTCCTCGTCCTGGTCTCTGAATCGGTTTGCAATATATCGGACTTCTTCCAAGATCTTAGCCAAATCTGGGTCACCTTCAGAGGGGTGTCCACTGTGCAGGAGAGTCTCTTCTTCTGTTGGCGAGCAGGTCATCCTCCCACAAATTACCCCAGAATCAGTGGTCGGAGTGCAATGGACCCCTTCCAGCCCCCGGAACCCAATATAGAGCATATTTCCATTACTGGCTTGTTGTCCACTCACAGTGTTCATATCCACACTTGACAAGCTACATCGACGCTGCTTATGCTGACAAGCAGGACGTACTTTATCCTCCCCTGGTCTCTTCATCCGCAGGAACCAGGCACACCAGTTCAGAAGGATGATTCTTGTCTGCAAGAAGATTGAGACATAAAACATCTTTGTAAACAGAAAGACTGATCATCATCAATAGTTATTTGTATCGTAAAGTCCTGGTACTCTCTGCTCCCCACAAGTGCAGAGGTGCACCTCTCCAAGGTGTCACACACCTTGGCTTGAAGTGGTTTCCATTGTATGCAGGATTTATTACAATTTGGCTAAATGGCTCTCAGCACCTCCACAATAAAACTTTTTCCGTGGTCTTTATTTGCTGATCTTACCCTGTAGCCTAGTGGTGCTGTCATAATTGTCCTACAGTCACCCTCAGCCATTGAGTCCAGTGTCCTACTCCCAGCAGTGGTACTAAATGGCCCTATTCAACTGTCAAATTATTACTGCCAGGGGTTGGTCTAACTGGTCTCTCAGTAATGTTGATTTTTTTATCATATTGATGTCAGAGCAATGACATGACAAACTTTGCAGTTTTTATATTGAAACTATGGACTTTCCTTTTATTAGAAAACAATTATTTTCAATGAGACAAACTAGTTTTGCTTTATACTTGAGGTAATAAATGAAATAAGTGTTACAAACAGAAATAAGAGTGAAATAAGAGCATTAGCCAAGGCTAATACTTCAGTGATCTTTGGAGGCAGTTGCTAAAAATATGCCATACTGATTGGATTGCTATGTTTTACATTTATATGGTTTTACTATACTCGTACTCAACCCTTTTATGACAGCTGATTGCAAACTGCATAAAACAGATCTGCATATACCACAGAGCACAGATGGAAAAGAAAAGTCCTCGGTAAAAAAAAGATTTGTTTCATTCCAGTGGCAAATCAAATTGCTAGGTTTCATTTTGTTAGTTTTTGCACTGCTGTTCTCTAGCAACCCTACAAAAAGGACAGGTGAGTCAAAGAATGCGCCAGTTCAAATTCAGGCTTCCAAAATTCAGCTCAATCAGGATTTCAAAAAATAATGCCAATGTTTCTTTTTCCTAGTCATAATGTCATTTCTTTGTCTCAAACCACATGCAAATCTTGCAATGTAATTTATATTGGATTTAGTCCATGTGTTATGATTTTAGAACGCCACTTAAAGTAGTTGTACTCCTGATGACATTTTGAGTAAATGTTTGTGCTAAAGACAGATTTCACATGCCCTTGTCTTCATATTTTTCCTGCCACTAATGTAATTCGGCTAAAAAAACAGACCACCTTTATTAACCCAAAGCCTGATCCAAAAGCCTATTGACTCCTACTGAGTTTAAATGGGCTTTGATCAGGTCCTTCAGTGCCAAGTCTTGATTATTTTACATGAGCATTCCAACCGATTCCAGAAAGAATATTTATGCAAATACAGTCATAAAGATTTGCTTTTCTGTCTCACACTGCATTGGTCTATACATAATCAGTTCTATTTCTGCACTGATTGATACTTAATCAGTTATCTTCCAATTTAATTTCCAATGCCACCACCTAACTGTATATAGTGTAAGCTCTTTGGGGCAGGGAATATCTAATGTCTCTAAGGTACCAGGGCATGGGACCGTAGGGACAGGACTGTATGAAGTAGTGATCACTTGTTCCTGCCTAAAATCTAAGGAGTGTACTTTCCACTTTCACTATTGACCTGATGCTGCAGGATGCAAGGTGAAATATATAGGAATTGAGAATTCACCTTATCCTTTGCAATACCAGGATATGCAGGACTCATAGTGTATGTCCACACAGCAATTAAACACCCACAGCTGAGCCATGTCAGCTGACTGAGGCTCGTAAAATTGGGGTGTAGACATTCTGGCTGGAGCTAGACCCCAAGATCTGGGGTTTAGACATACCCGTAGCATTATCTCATCAATAGTCAGTTACTAAGCAAGGTTCTAGTTCTCAGCTATGCTGTGATAGTGCTTTACATAAAAACAATAATTCATGAAGATGGCATTATACTTCAGGGAGAGTGGAATATGACAGACAGAAATACTAATTTTTCATTTATACATGACACAGTCCCCTGGCTTGACGGTAAACTCATAGAAAGCTCAAAAATTCTCACTTCTACCTTAACATACCTCTCTAGCAGATGGTCACAGCTGCAGCTGTTCACAGGTAAACAATACTTAAATCTATACAGCTGCTGTAATGAAATTAATTTGTTCTTATTGGACACAGGATTTCATGTTCTAGGTGGTTTTAGTTGTACTGCAGGAAATTCTTAAGATAGAAACAAGATGACTATCTTAGTTCTTGCAAGTGTTTCCCTCTTTCTGAAAAATAAGAGGTCCACAAAAGGAAAAGTATGTGGACATTTTTGCTTAGCTGTGAAGCTTCACGGGGGAGGGCACCAAGAAGTAATGATAGGTTACCTGCCACTATGACACATCTCTCATCTGAAAATGTATATAGTGAATAAGCAGATATAAATTAACTGGAACCGTATCTTACCCACTTTGGCATTTTCCCCCCATCTGGGTCATGATGGTGATATTGCAGAACAACAACAGTGACAACAACAGAAAGGCCAACAATAATCATAGTGCTGGCAAAATACTGAGCTGCAAAAATAAACATATAATCAAGATATGTAAAATTATAGTGAAATACAGGTGCTTCATACATCAATTATTGTGTGAATGCATATACCTACATAAACAGGTACTAATTTAAAGGAACACAGTTAACATGGAAAACAAGCCTGATTCTACACAAGCTACTTTTTAATGCATTTGGGCAAGATTTTTCAAAAGCAGAAAGAATAGTCAGGCTCCCGTCTCCCACTGATTTTTCAATGGGAGTTGACAACTGTTATTTTCACAGTATATACATAGGGAAAATAGATAAAATAATTAATATTCTTCCTGTAAAGTTGCCACATAACACTGCTTTATTTCTTAGCATCCAGAACCTTAACACCCAAGAACCAAAACCAGAGAGCAAAGAAACAGGCTGCTTCCTAAGAAAGAGAGGCAGAACTTAGTTCACTGACAGCACAATACACATATCAGACTCCTCCTTACAGAGCCCACTACCTGACATGGAAGATCAGGAAACCCCTTACATATTTAAAGTGATAACATGTAATTTTAACACTGTTTTTAATACAACAGAAGCACCTGACTCTTTTTAGTGCCTTTGAAAATCTCCCCTTTCGTTATTGTTTTTAAGTTAGTTGCTCAATATCAGAGAGGCTGGTTGGGATTTTCTGCTTGTATATCAATTGCCATGTGGAGGAATTGTAATGGAAAATTCCACCCCCTCCCGTTCCCAAGTATATTTCAATCTGCTGTTTTGTAGAGCCCTTGCTTACTGTGTTCCAGGATGCAACAACTGCATACTCCAAAGGAAATTCTTGGGCTTTATCCCCAGCAACGTCCCATTTGTTTTCTTTATTTTGCTCCAGATCTTCCAGCAGACCAGAGGACTCAAAAAATATATAAGACACCAGAGAAAAAACCCCACAAGAGGACCCTGCTTATGACAAACTTCGCTGGATGCCAAGGTCGTAAAAGAGGGAACTACTATGAGACTTAAGTGGGTGGAGGCCTGCAATGACCAAACCCTTCAGCGAGCCCTTCTGGGCAGCCTGCTCACTCTACAGTGTCTCCTATGCCCAACTTGAGTGTTTTCTCACTCAGATGTCCCTATGTGACACCCACTGCACCTTTGTGCTCCCCCAGTGTATCTCAGAACATGTTCCATGACCATTCTCATTGTCCCCCCAGTGTGCTCCCTATCTTCCTACCAATATATGTTCCCCTAGAAGGAAGTGCTGAGCAGCCTCAATTCCCACTGACATAATTGCTCTGCACCATGCAGGATCAGACCTAAACATCTGTGATTCAACTGCTGTAAGCATGCAAATCACATACTTTCTAAATGTGCCTTATTTTTGGCCTTGAAGTGATTTAATTCCAACTCTGTCTGATAAAAAAGAGAGAGAGAGAGAGAGAGAGAGAAAGTTAAAATTACCTATTAATGGCACAGAATCTGATGTTGCTGGCATAATTTCTGCCACAAGTAGCATAAAGACAGTAAGAGACAATAAAACTGTTATACCTGAAAGATAAACATGAAGTACAGAATTAGGACAGCAGTTTGTGAGGTAATTGCTATCCGCTAAAGAACAAATTTATTCTCACAGTCATACCCTTACACTGATTTACTGATTGTACTCAATCCTGTTTTTGATACTACTTTAAAAATTCCCATTTTAGAGAATAGAAATCTTGCCAACCTAGTTTACTTTTTCTAAGTCTGTGCTTTTGATAAATCTGATACAAAAGCCTTCATGATTAGGTCCCAGTTTTTGTGCACTTGTCAAATGTAGGAGCTAGACCTAATAATTTCTAAAAGCTAAACCTTGCTATACTAATACAGCAGTATTCACTCTGCATCACTGTCCAAAGGATTTGATAAAATATTACAAATTAAAATACTCCTTGTTTTATGTTCCCACACCCCTTTGGAAAAGTTCATGAGGGAGTCTTTTGTTTTGAGCTTTCAATAACTTGATACAATATGTGATGTGCTGATCAATAAGTTTGGAAGACATGAATCTAAAAAGTACAGTAGTTAATCCCCAAAAAACAGAAATTGACATTCTCTGTGAAATGAACAGCTGATCTCTGAAAGTTGCTGGCTCTAAACAGTTCTGATACTGATTTCTGGATTTTGATTTTTGTTCTCACTGATCTGCCCCTCTGAATATGACTCAGCTGTTGTCCTGATGAGATCTCAGGACTAGATTTGCACAGAGGGAACCACTGTCAGCTGGAAAGGGATTGAAGGAAAGTATAGCACATCCTCAAAATACAGAGGGTAGTCAGAAGTCAAGGGCTAGGAAGGCTGTTCTGAAATCTAAGAGAAACATATACTAAACATTAAAATGGCACTTGTGCAGAGATGCGCAGTTTACATTTTGAACAACCATTTTCATTAAATAGAAATTAATACATTTATGTCATATGTGATATAAAATTTCATACAATATTTAGCAGCTACCTTAACAATCATGTATCAGAAAGATTCCAGTTTATCCACTCCCCACAATCCAACATTTAGCCATAAATTTACAAGAAGAAGATAGCCTTACCACTAAAATACTTAATTTTTTTCAAAAGGATGCAAAGGGTGACTCTTGGCTCTTAATGTATCACTTACAAGTAAGAGGAATATAGACTGAAAATAATGCCAGACTAAAATGCCAAACTACATGTTCTTTACAACATAACCTTTATTCAGTGAAATTATTTTTTCCCCTCCAGCACCAGAAGTGTCAAACAGTAGCCCTATTTGTAATACCGGATTATATAAACACTGTAATGCTTCTGATACGCTTTTGTTGTTTATGTAACTCCTAGCTCCACCCTAACTAGTAGTATGACCTATTGTTTTCTATCTTTGATAAGATACCACCGTAAGAGGTGCTTTAAAAACACCTACATACTTTTTATTAGATAGAAATGCAGCAAGACAAACATTTCCCCTGAGCTTGCTGAGGCTATCTAGCTACACTGAAATCAGAAGACTTTTATACGGACAACTTTTAAAATACTTGGTAATGTGTTTACCTAGTGAGATCTTCTCTCCTGAGTCAGCCGGAAGCAGAAAAACTAATAGGGCAAGTGCCGATATCAGCACGCATGGAATGAGAAGATTGAGTCCATAATACAGAGTCCTACGTCTCATAGTCACTGTGAATGTCACATCTGGGTAAGGTTCTTTACAACATTCATAAAAACTCTCACTCCTCTTTCCAGGAACTCCTGAGGGGGGGCAGGGGGAACAGGGAGAAAAGCAGAAACAAATCTACATGTAACCTATGTTAATCTAGAAGGTACATTTAGACAAAAGCCTCCAAGTATCATCGCTGAAGTTCCACAGCAAGTAGAATGTTCCTCTTTAATTCCAATTCTCCTCTCTGTTACATGAGCAAAATTAGGTAATAAAGAATCTGTGTCAAAAAGGTTTTCAATGAACTTGCAATGATCAGAGTTCTTTCTGTGCCTCCACCTTCTTCATATGTTCTTCACCTTTCATCTTTTTTTCCACCACATTTAAAATGCCACTGTCTCAGACCTTCATAGCGTACACCAATCCACTGCTTGGTATCCCTAACATGTAGCTGCTTTTTTCTGATATCTACAAAGAATGCTGGTTCATGTGTTTGCCAAGGATCTGTTCGGTAAATTGACTGATGGATCAGCATGCATTTGTACTGGTACTTGATACCTGAGCTACGTACATTTTTACTATCTGAAAAAAAAAGACGAAGGGCCTGATAATCATTTACACAAAGATTCTTTTATACTGATCTACCTTTCCATCCACTTTAAAACCCCTTTACATTCCCAAAGTACATAGTATAAATGAAAATTAGGTCCAAGGAGCTTACCTACTAGATCCCACTCTCCATTTGAAATGTATCCAGATATATCTGCTTCTTGCATTTGTAAGTCCAAGGACCATCCGCCATAGGTCCAGGATCCAAACTTCAGATTACACTTCTGAACATCAAATGGAAACCAGCGCACATCTATGTAACATGAGCTCTTGAATATGCCTAAAGTAGAGTTTAAAAAGAACAAAAAAAAAAATCAATAGAAATGCTTGTTTCAAATACTATTCCACTGGTTTTGTAACTGATCCCTGTTATACACTGCAGCTGTCCAGTACTTACTCTGAGGGTATGTCTACAAAGCAAAGAAAAACAAGCAGTTTGCCTGTGCCAGCCAACTTGGGCTCGTAGGGCTGCAGCCCAAGCCCAGAAGCGTACACAGCAATGAAACAGCCCCATAGTCCAAGCCACGTGAGCCTGAATCGGCTGCTATGGCCCAGGCGTGGGTGGTTCTTTGCTGTGAGAACATACGATAAAAGCACCTCAATATACCTCAAGAAGTGAAAAGGACATTGCCTTTTTAAGTAGATTAGCAAGGTGAAACAGCAGATGCTGCTAGCAAGCTCCCTCCGTCCTAAGCCCTGTCCTTCCCCTGCTCTGTGGCAATAAGGTACAGAAGAGGGGGAGCAGGAGCCGGGGGAAGGGGACACCCCTTTTCCCCCACCTCTGCACAGCAAGCAGGAGACTCCTGGGAGCGGCTCCAAGGCAGAGAGCAACACACAACTGTGGGGAGGGACAGCTGAACTGCCAGCAATTGATAGCCTGCTGGGCAGCTGCCACACAGGGAACTTAGGGGTGGGGGCTGCTAATAGGGGGACTGCCGGTCCACCCTGGTTCCAAACCCCCACCAGCTAGCTCCAACGGGCTGCTCTTCGTGCAAGCAGTGGACAAAGCAGGCAGCTGCCAAACAACGTCATAAGGGAGCATCGCACAACTTTGAACAAGCATGTTCCCTAATTGATCAGCAACGTAACAACAAAACAACATAACCAAGAAGACTTTAAGTGAGGAATTACTGTAATAGGAAATGGGGCTAAACCAGTGATATGACAGAAGATTTATATTATTGCAATTGATAATTTATTTTTGTATGATGGTATCCATGCAAGAACCTGTTCTTAAATGATGCATACATAATTACAGATATATATGTGTCATTTATATAGTTTTAAATCCAGCAAACAGATACTATCTGGATTTATATGTAGTATGAAAGAGTTTATATCCAAACTATGAAACAACTTCATATATGACTAGGCAAGAGCTATTAGATGAAAACAATCTACTTCTTACCTGGGGGCAAGTATTGGCAGTGGCCGGAAGAATTGACCAAAACATTGGTATGAAATGTCGCATCAAATCGCTCATCAGCACTAGAATGGGAGGGAAGAAGAGCTGAATTACACACTCTGATGGAATCAATGAGGGCTTAAAGAATTGCAGTATTCACACAAAACATGGATTTTCCCCTACTCTCAAAACCAAAAACCTCTTCATTGTATTCTCCTCTAACTCCAACTTTGCCCCAGAGTCGTGTACCTTACTTGGGTGGAGTTACTCCTGATAAACACAACTGCAAATCAGCAGTTAATGGTCTCATGTGCTTGCTCTCTGATCAACTGGTCTATAACCTAAGGCCATGGTTACACTGGCACTTTATAGCGCTATAAAGCCCCTACGAGCGCTATAACCTAACTCTCCGTCCACACTGGCAAGGCACTAATAGCGCTATAACCGCGGAGTTATAGCGCTATTATAAATCCACCTCCTCATGGGGAATAAGGGCTGTAGCGCACCTGCTGTAGCGCTACAGGAAGAATGTGGACACCCACTGCGTATTAATTGGCCTCCAGCCTGTCCCATAATTCCCGTTCGAGCCACTCTGGTCATCACTTGCAAACTCTTTTGTCCTGTCCTCAGGTGACCACACGTCAGACCCGCCCTTTAAAGTTCCAGGGAAATTTGAAAATCCCCTTCCTGTTTGCTCCAGCCAAGCGTGGCGTGCTCTCAGGGAATCCTTGCAGGTGATCATTCTCATTGATCTGATTGATTGCGTGGCGTGGTCTCAGGGAATCGTTGCAGGTGATCATTCTGATTGATCATCCTGACTCCACGTGCCATGCCTCCTCGCAATAGGCGATCCCCAGCATGGAGCAATAGTGAGGTGCTGGACCTCATCAGCTGTTGGGGGGAAGAGGCTGTTCAGTCTCAGCTGCGGTCTAGCCGCAGGAATTTTGACACCTATGGGCAGATATCACGGGCCTTGGCAGAAAGAGGCCATGAGCGGGACACTCTGCAGTGCCGTGTTAAGGTAAAGGAGCTTAGGAATGCGTATCGCAAAGCCCGTGAGG
Source organism: Dermatemys mawii (assembly GCA_007922305.1). Classification (NCBI taxonomy): domain Eukaryota; kingdom Metazoa; phylum Chordata; order Testudines; family Dermatemydidae; genus Dermatemys; species Dermatemys mawii. Next base: position 24,368,000 of record ML677366.1, read on the forward strand.
CAAACGGCCGCTCCGGGGCAGCCCCGGTGACTTGCAGATTTTATAAGGAGCTGCACGCGATACTTGGTGGTGATCCCACGGTCACTCCATCGACCACCACGGACACTTCCCAGCCCACCAGTGAAGGGGGGGGTGAAGAGGACGACAAAGAGCAGGAGCATGAAGAAGAGGAGGAGGATGAGGACGAGGCAGCAGCGATCCAGGGCACGGAGGAGTCCCTGGACGCATGCAGCCAGGAGCTCTTCTCAACCCAAGAGGGCAGCCAGCCACAGCGTCCGGCGGTTGCAGGGGCCAGCTCAGCAGCGGATTGCGGAGGTAAAGCTGCTTTTCTATGGGGAAGGCTGGCAGCTTGGGGTGGAAAGGGATGAGGGGGGCATTCCACCTGGAGCTCTTCTCAAGCCAGGAGGAGGGCAGGGGGGCATGCAGCCAGGAGCTCTCCTCTAAAGCCAGGAGGAGGGCGGCCAGCCACAGCGTTCGGCGGTTGCAGGGGCCAGCTCAGCAGTGCATTGCGGAGGTAAAGCTGCTTTTCTATGGGGAAGGCAGGCAGCTTGGGGTGGAAAGGGATGCTTGCATGCTTGCCTACATGTGGAATAGAGCATTGATGTAGTCTATCACATCGCGGTAGTCATCATCAGTAATCTCTTCAAAGGTCTCAATAAGAGCACTTGCAATGCGCCTGCGCAGGTTTCCCGGGAGAGCCAGCGTGGTCCCCGTCCCGGTCACAGTCACTAGTCCCTGCCACTGTGCCACAATGGGTGGGGGGAGCATTGCTGCACATAGGCACGCTGCATATGGCCCTGGGCGGAAGCCGCATCTTAATAAAATCCCTTCCCTTTGCTCCTCAGTGACTCGAAGCAACGAGATATCTTCCAGGACAAACACCTACGGAGAATGTTGGAACAGTGTTCAGAGTAGGGCTCCTGCCACTTCCCGGCACTCCACACCCCCCTCCAACCCCCGCCACAGCTTTTCAGGGCAGGGAGGAAATCCTTCCCCCTGCCTGCTGCTCAGAGTGGGGCTTCTGCAACTTACTGGCACTCCCCACCCCTTCCCCCGCCACAGCTTTTCAGGGCAGGGAAGAAATCCTTCCCCCTGCCTGCTGCTCACACTGTGGCTCCTGCAACATACCGGCACTCCCCACCCCCTCCCCCGCCACAGCTTTCTTGGCCAGGGAAAAAATCATTTCCCTTGCCTCTGGAGTACACTCACCATGGCAGGCGCTCCGTTGCTGTATCTGTGCTGTCTGCGGGACAGGCAAACAGGGAATGCGGGGGAATGATAGGCATGTCTGCTCTTTACAAGGGAACCACTGTTAAATGTATCTTTTTATTTTAGAAGGGTCGTCCTTCACCCCTTCGCCATCGCTCTTATCAACAGCTGAGAGGCTCAGGCGACTGAGGAAGCGGCCACGAAGGAGCAAAGAGGATCTTGTACAGCAAGTAATGCAACAGGCTGTAATGGAGAATCGAGTTGCAGAGAGGTGGAGGGAGAATGAGAGCAAGTTGAGGGAGAAGGTGCGGAAGGAGAATGCGATTCACCGCCGGAAAAGCACCGACAAGCTGCTCTCATTACTGCAGCTTCAATTGCAGACTATGCAGCAGCTTGTCACCCTTCAGGAGGAGAAGCTCCGCACCCACCACCCCAATTATCATTTGCCCCAACTCCCTTCCCCTTCTTTGCCTCTGTACCCTCCAGGCCACTATCATCAGCCAAATGGTTATCACCATCCACAGCTGCCTCCAACCCCTCTGTCTTCACCGAACAACCCCCAAACCCCGGACCATTATCCACTGCAGTCTACCCCTAATAACATGCCTTACTGCCCTCCGCAAATGGGGTTCGGGGGACATGGCCACTGTGAGGGCACTGGAGACTCAGAGACCCGGACATATTCCGATCTCTGACTGACCCCATGACACCCCCATTGCACCTCCCCTGGCTTCCCCCTCACATGCATCACAATATTTTCTTTCAGCAACCGAAGTACCTGTTCAATACATGAATTGTCTTCTTAATAAATTGGTTTCTTTATTAAGTGTACATACATTATTACAGGCTACAGAAAAGCAAATGCCTGTTCCTGTTAAAAGAATGCTCCCTTCCTCCCTCCCTCCCTCCCTCCATCTGCACCTCACTTTAGAACTGGCTTTCAGCCTCAAAATGCTCCCTCAAGGCTTCCCTGATCCTAACAGCCTCGCGCTGGTCCCCTCCAAGAACCCTGCTCTCTGGCTGGGCATATGTGGCCTCCAGGCGTTGAACCTCCGAGGACCATGCCTGAGTGAAGCCTTCGCCCTTCCGCTCACAAAGATTATGTAGCGCACAGCATGCGGAAATAACCGCGGAGATACTACCCTCGGCCAAGTCTAGCCTCCCATAAAGACAGCGCCAGCGCGCCTTGAGACGCCCAAAAGCACACTCCACAGTCATTCGACACCGGCGAAGCCTGTAGTTGAACCTTTCCTGACTGCTGTCCAGGCTCCCTGTGTACGGTTTCATGAGCCAGGGCATTAAAGGGTAAGCAGGGTCACCAAGAATCACTATGGGCATTTCCACTTCCCCCACGGGGATCCTCTGGTCTGGGAAAAAAGTCCCGGCTTGCAGCTTCATGAACAGGCCGGTGTTGCGGAAGATGCGTGCGTCATGCACCTTTCCAGACCAGCCAGCGTTAATGTCAGTAAAACGCCCACGGTGATCCACAAGCGCCTGGAGAAGTACCCCTTTCGGTTAACGTACTCCTCAGCTAGGTGGGTGGGCGCCAGAATAGGTATATGGGTCCCATCTATCGCCCCTCCACAGTTAGGGAAACCCATTTCTTCAAAGCCAGCCACGATGTCATGCACGTTATCCAGAGTCACGATTTTTCGTAGCAGGATGCGATTAATGGCCCTGCACACTTGCATCAGCACAACTCCAACGGTCGACTTTCCAACCCCAAACTGGGTGGCCACCGATCGGTAGCTGTCTGGTGTAGCCAGCTTCCAGATCGCGATAGCCACCCGCTTCTCCACCAGGAGGGCAGCTCTCAGTCTGGTGTCCTTGCGCCGTAGGGCAGGGGCGAGTTGAGCACACAGTTCCATGAAAGTAGCTTTTCTCATTCGAAAGTTTTGCAGCCACTGCTCGTCATCCCAGACTTGCATGACGATGCGATCCCACCACTCTGTGTTCGTTTCCCGTGCCCAGAAGCGGCGTTCAACAGCCGTGAGCATGTCCGTTAATGAGACAAGCAGCTTCGTGTCAAATGCATTCACCGCTTCGATCTCATCTTCAGACTCATCACTGTCATCCTGCATGTCAAGGAATAACTCCACTGCACACAGAGATGTGCTGGCGACAGTCGTCAGCATGTTCCTCAGCAGTTCTGGATTCATTGCAGCACTCGACAATGGAAGACGGAGCGTGCCTTGCTGAAACCCTTGAAAGATGGCGCCGGAGGTGGAAGGAAACACAGGGATTGCTGGGATATGCCAAAAAGCATCATGGGTAGTTCAAACAGTATATAGAATGCCCCGCAAGTGACGCCCCCCCTACCACAAGGCATTGTGCCAGATCAGGAAGAGGTGTACTGTGGGATACATGCCCTAATGCGCTGCTCTTAATGCCGTATTAAGTGCCGCAAATGTGGCCATGCTATAACGCTGGAGCATCTCAGTGTGGACATACAATAGCGCTATTATTATTGCTGTATAAGGGGACCGCTATAACCAATAGCGTTATAATCTTGTAAGTGTAACCATACCCTGAGCCTAATAAGTGAGGTGACACTCCGTCAGCGCTGTACGTAATGAACTCCTTTGCTTAACTCCTACACGATGTGAATTTATGTCCTTCATCCACCAAGTATCATGTTAACGCATTGCAAAATATTCGCTACTAAAGAATTACAATAACCATAATATGATCCATACATGACTGCATGGTGAAAAATAAGAGCCATCACTGTCAGTTTCATGGGTGCAAAAGATGGGGAGGATGCACTGAGCCTTCACCCTGCTTGCACCCCCACTCAGGGTCATGGTGCTTATGCTCATCTGAAGGAAAAAAACACTCTGGGCATGGCTTGCCACCCCAAATGGGGCAGGAGAGGGCCTGGTCAGGGTTCTAGCTCTTAGTTTGTACCATGCCAACAGAGCGGACTGACTGCAGATTGGAAAATATGTTGCATTCCTTGAGCCTCAGGCCCAAACATCTTTACATTCCTTTCTGAGTTGAAGCCAAAGGGAATAAATGTTTGAGTATCTCTCCATATATATGGATTGTGGGGTGATCTGCTTTGTGTTTTTCTGCACCATGAAGATACACTAATGTAGCAGCTAGGGGGCAGAACCCTAAGCTTAAAATGTGTACGTTACAGATCACTTACAGTAAGGGTTCCCACAAGTGCAGGTACCTCAGTCTATTTTGTACTGGTGCAGAAATCCCCAGCCTAGACAAGCTCTAAGACTCAGTTAACATAGTCTAATAAAAATACTACTACTTTGGAGCTCTTTTATACAGATTTCTGTTATTCTAGAGTTAAGACCTTTACAAAGGGCAGAATCTGCTTAAAGAAATAGCTGCCAAGTTTTATTAATCTAATCACAGATCAAAACTTTTATAACTAGAACAAATATTTTTTATTTATTTTTATATTAAAAGCTCAAGAAAAATTTAACAAATTCATGGGTGAATTCATTGATTGGGCGAGGGGGTTTTTTGGATGGAAAATGAATGCAGTAGATTTTAACTGTGGCAAAGGTCATAAAACAACTTTAAAAATCCCATTTCTTTTATGACATGGTGTTGAAGAGAAGAGTAATGAGATGCAAACTTTCAAGTAATGAGAGTACACTATTAATCTCCCCATGAATAATGCAACACTAATTCTCCAATATACACGGAATTTCCTTCTCTGACTGTCAACTTTGAAATCTATGAATTTAATGACCCCTATTAATTATCCCATCACTTACTTAGACTAATTGTCTCTCAGTTCAAGAGTTAGTGCCATTGTTTCCTGTTCCAGAAACAGATCACAGCATATTTTTAATAGTCTCGTTTGTAATGAACATTTTAGAAATTATATTTTGATTAGCTTTGTAGAAATTTACTTTCATTATCCTTTTGAGTGGGGGGAGGGGATCTAAGAGAATAGGAAGGTCTAAGATAATAGGTGAACTGTATGGGCTATTTTAGATGAAGAATGTTCCTGGATCCCACAGTGATAAGACACTTTATTATGGATGTGTCAGTCGCATTGCCATATTGAAGATCATGTTAAGATATTCATTAACAAACCAAGTGTTTCAAAATGGGTAGCTTAGTGTTAGGTTCCTAAAATCATATTTAAGCACTTAAGTCAATATTATTTACATCCCTCCCTTATTTGGAACGTGATGGGATACAATATGTATTCATGATATGTAAATTATAGATATGCGTGTATTTGTGGTGATATATATACCTTTTTTAGTCTCTGTATACCTGTGGGAACCTCCCATCTAGCCTGCATACAAATTTAGTAGTTAAAAAGTAGCGATGAGTGAGGTTATGAATCAAAATGTTTATAAATATAGGGCCAGAGTCTCATTTGATTTAAAACAGATTTCAGTGACGCCATGTCACAATTTACATCAGAAGGTATCTGGCCCTTACAATTTACCATAAACAAAGAATGTAAAAATTAGATAGATACTGTTAACAGCTTTTGGCCATGATGAAAAAAAAACATTTCCTTTTTATAAGCTAGAAAGAAATTTAGAAAACGTGCAGTTCCGATTCAGGACAGCATTTAAGCACGTGTTTGATTTTAAGACTGTATTTGAAGCCAATGAGTCTTAAGCACATGCTTAGGTTCTTTGCTGTAAAAAGCTGTGTGGAAAGAGCCTCAGCTGGTGTAAATCAATGTTGCTTCACGGACTTCAGTGTTGCTTAAATTTACGTCAACATATTTACATCAGCTGAGGTTCATGCCTTCTTATTTTATTTGTGTTGCTGATAAAGAACATGTTTGGCTAGTGGAGAGACCAAGTCTGGAGTACCCTCTGACTTTGGTGCCAAGCCCTGCTCCCTCATTAGGTCAATGACACGTAGCTGATAACATTTTGTCCTCCACCAAGTTCACGTTACTGCATATTAGCTCAGCGTTGAACAATTTCAGCCTACACCAGATTCCTATCCCATCTTTGTATACACTTATTTATTTATTTTGCTGCCTCACTACAGTGTCTCTTCCTTGCTTCCAGCTCTGCAAAATCATGCTGCTATATAACCCATCAAATTAACTCATCAACACTTATTTTGTTTAAAATGTTTTCTTGAATTCATTCCTCGGTTATGTTGCCATAGAGCCACCACAGCTAACCACACAATCAGACCAACAGAACAGTTAAGCTGAACCTAACTGTAATCAAATACAATATTCTAATACCTCACTTACACATGAAGATGGTTGTTTTAAAATTTAGGGTAATATAATAATGTAATGAATTGCTACTTATTAATATTGCAAAGGGTTCTGAGGTATTGCAATATCTCATTATTCTGCTGTACTACCTACTTATCTTCCAGTAAAGGATGAACACATCCAATCAGCCGCTTTGGAACACAATAAGGGTGGGATTCTACCATATTTATTCATACAAGAGCTATCGGGTACCACTGAAATTAATGGAACTACTCATGTGAGTTAGCATTGTAGGTGAAATTCATTTACCTGCAGTGGCACCTGGGTCCCAGTGTTTTGAGGGCTTAGATGGGATTTATGTGGTGCCTGTTAATAGCTGATGTAAAGAGCTTAACAAAGGAAACTATTTACAGCCATCTACTGGCACATTATGTATTAACTATCTACATATATCTCTTGTGTAGAGCACTCTTGTTACAGTGAACAGAGTTTATATCCTCTTGCAAAGAGTTAAGTTTTGCCCTATTTGTGTACTGCAGAATCAATTCCTAAGTATCAGCCCAATAAACCTTAGTAATAATATAAAAAGGTAATGTAATGGCTCAGGGAGGATTTAAGACTTTTTTCCCCTCTTAATCATGTCTTGTTTCTAAGTCCCACTCTTGTTCTATAAGTAAAAAATAACAAGAGCTGCCATTAGTATACAGAACCACCCACACAAACCTATTTCTTGCCACATTAACACAAAAAGCAACATCAGTTCAATGGAGTCAATATATCATTATGTTCTAATGGGTTTCTCACACACTTTCATGGACTTTTTTTCTTCTTCATTCCATGTCCATCTGAAACAATCACAAAAGGCTTTGGCAAAGGCTTAAATAAGGAGAAAGCAATGAATGAACTGGGCAGGCCCTCTTCACATGGGTGGAAATCACCCCAAACAAATACATTAAAATAATATTTAATGAGTTGCTTCAGACTCACTGTAACAAGGCAAATTCATAGTTAAGGCTTCTACTCCATTCTTAACCTATCCCATTCTATCTAATTGCCTGCATCACCAGTTCTGTTATTCCCTCACTCTGTAATCAGCTTCTCATGCAGATAGATTTTAGGGCTCTAGCCTATGTTTGGCATGTGCAGGATTCATACAAACAGATCCACTAAGGCTGTATCTACAATGTTAGTTTTCTGAAAATCTCCCATTGTTTCTGTAGCACCGGTGTTAGCAATGATAAATATGTTGGTAAAGTCGTGTTGTTGGTATTCTTACCAATAAGGCAATGTCTTCACTATAGCCTATGTCAGCAAAACTTATCTCACTCAGATGTGTGAATATTCCGTCCCTCCGAGCAATACAAGTTATACTGACATAAGAGCTCGTGTGCACAGTGCCATGTCAGCTGGAGTGCTTCTGCTGCTCACAGGTGGGTTTCTTATGCCAATAAGAAATGATCCCTGTATTAAGTAGAATTTCTAAAGTGCTTTGTGCTCCTTTTATATGCAATGTAAATATGAGTCCTTATTTTTAGTGGAGATTGCTAAATTTTCATTCCCTCCCTTCCCTCATATTTCTTTCTGAAATGTTGAGATAATTACTTAAAACAAACCAGTATTAGATATTTGGCAATTATTTAAAACTTTAGACAAGTCAGATTGAAAGCTAAAGGCAGAGAAGGGCAATAAGTCATAATGTCAGATACTGTACTGTACATCAAAATGTAAGTTTCCTGTAAAGATATCATTGGTGTATCATTTCAAAGTTATTTATCTATAAAAACCTATAAATAACAAATGTTTATAGAATTAGTAATCCCTATGTGATGGAGAATGGGATTAACCTTGGAAAGGGAATGCATATTTAATAGAAGATTCAGTCTGTTGTAAGGAGTCTGCTCACCTTAATTAGATTTGTTTTGCATGATTAAAGAATGCCAATCACCATAGCATCTATACTCTATTATTCCTTTGAAGAATTCCTAATCTTTCCATTTAGCTAATAAATGCATGTTGTTGTTGGTCTGGATCTTCTATCTGACAAAGAATCCTGTGGCACCTTAAAGACTAACTGAAGTATTAGAGCATAAGCTTATGCTCTAATACTTCAGTTAGTCTTTAAGGTGCCACAGGACTCTGTTGCTTCTGCAATTCCAGACTAACATGGCTACCTCTCTGATCTTCTATCTGTTAAAGAACTACATAAATATCAAGAGCAATAGACTTTTTTTTTCAATCTTTTCTAAAATATCTCTAAAATATCTGGCTAAGAAGAACTATTTCAGTTTATGAAAGCCACAGGATTATAACAGGTTATAAAAAATGCTAATGGAGCATTAATGGGGCAACACTATTACAGTTTTGTCAAGTATACTAGGAGTGAAATCTTGGCCTTGCTGAAGTCAATGGGAGTTTTGTCATTTAATTCGGTTGACAGGATTTTACCCTGGGTTTCCAATTTGTTGCTAGTTTACTTCATGTCCAGAAAAAGATATTTGTCCATATAGCTGTTTCATTACTGCATAAAAATGAGTTGAGATAGATTGGGAATATGTTTGATAGCTATAATATATGCCATGACACACTATACAAACTCATTAAAAAAAAAACAACCCCTCTCTTTGGAGCTAGCAATATGTCAGCCAAGATGCTGAACTGTCCAGATGTGAATGGGTGGTGTGCATAGGAGAGGATTAACCTTCGCTTTCACAGTCCACAGTCCATGTGTGACTTACTATCAAATCTAATTATTCTGTTTTTGTCTAATTACAGGGAATGGATGTCTCCTCAGTGACGCTTCAGATAGGCCAATCGTACTATAAATAATTGGAGGTATTTATTTAATATGACAGACTGAATAGATATCTTATATTCATCCAACTCCTGAATGATTTGTTTTTCCTTTTCTGTGCATACCTGGAACATCTCACTTTCTATGTTGACTTTTTTCCATTGAAAGGAAATCATTTTCAGACTTCCTTAAAATAACTTATGATACAATATTTTCACCTTCATTAAACTGGACATCTCCAGCATCTGTAAAATCAAGTTTAATGCTTATTTTTCACCAGTCTTTACTAAAAAGGTTAACAGTGACCAGGATACTCAACACAATATTAACAACAAGGAGGAAGGAACGCAACCCCAAACAGGGAAAGAATAGTTTAAAGAATATGTATAGAAATTAGATGTATTTAAGTTGGCAATTAATCCTAGGACACCTAAGGAACCAATCTCAGAACAGTTAGCAAATGTCTTAGGGTATGGTTACACTTACAAGATTATAGCGCTATTGGTTATAGCGGTCCCCTTATACAGTAATATGTATAGCGCTATTGTATGTCCACACTCAGACATGCCAGCGGTATAGCATGGCCACATTTGGGGCACTTAATGCGGCATTAAGAGCAGCGCATTAGGGCAGGTATCCCAGCATTCAGCTGGGTGCAACGTGCTTTTTAAACGAGGGAGGTGAGGGGGGACGCGTTGTGTGTATGCGGAGGGAGAGAGACAGTGATTTTTCCGTTCTTCTGAAAGCCTGTCAGTGAGCTTCCATTCACAGAAGGCTTTGTTTTCACACAGGCTCCCTCCTTAAACATTTGCATTGCTTATCTGCTGAGTTAAGAGAGAAACTCTAAAGCAGTACTTCCGCATTCCTCCAGCCCAGTTCAAAACAAAGGGAAGAGACGTCAATTGCCTTAAATGGCTCTAGGCATCTCCAGAGATCACTCGTAGCGCAGTGGGTGTCCACATTCTTGCTGTAGCGCTACAGCAGCTGCGCTACAGCCCTTATTCCCCATGCGGAGGTGGATTAACAATAGCGCTATAACTCCACGGTTATAACGCTCTACGTGCCTTGCCAGTGTGGACGGGGAGGAGGTTATAGCGCTCGTGGGGGCTTTATAGCGCTATAAAGTGCCAGTGTAACCAAGCCCTTAGAGAACTCATTGGAAGATGGGTGAGGTCCCAGAGGGCTGGAGAAGGACAAACATTGTTTCTCTTTAAAGCTAGGTACTAAGAGGACCTGATGAATTATTATCCAGTCTGCCTAACATTGATACATGGAGAGATACTGGAACACATTAGTAAACCATCCATTTGTAAGCACCTAGAAGATAATAGGGTTATAAGGAATAGCAAACATGGATTTGTTAAGAACAAATCATGCCAGACCAACTTAATTTCCTTCTTAGACAGGGTTGCTGGCCTACTGGATGAGGAAAAGCAGTAGATCTGATATCTATTGATTTTAGTAAAGCTTTTGACACAGCCCCATATGATGTTCTCATAAGCAAACTAGGAAAATGCGGTCTAGATGAAATTATTATAAGGTAGGTGCACAAGTGGCTGAAAGCCTGTGAAACTGGGAGGGCATATATAGAGGAATTCTGTAAGGGGTCAGTTTTGGGGCCAGTACTATTCAATATTTTCATTAATTACTTGGATAATTGAGTGGCGAGTATGCTTATAAAATTTGCAGATGACAGCAAGCGGGGAGAGGTTGCAGGCACTTTGGAGAACAGAATTAGAATTCAAAATAACCTTTAAATAGGAGAATTCATCTGAAACCAGCAAGATGAAATCCAATAAAGATAAGAGGAGAGTGCTACTCTAAGGAAAAATCAAATGCACAACAACAAAATGTGGAGTAACTGACCAGGTGGTAATACTGCTGAATATGATCAGAGGCTTATAGCGAATCACAAATTGAATACTAGTCAACAGTATTCAACAGTGTGATAGTCAACAGTGTGATAGAGTTGCAAAAAAGGCTACTATCATTCTAGATGTTGCATCAGAAAATGCAAGACAAATGAGGCAATTATTCCACTCTGTTCAGCACTGAGACCTCAGCTGGAGGTGCCAATTCTGGGCACCCTATTTTAAGAGGTGGACAAATTGGAGAGAGTCTTCAGGAGAACAACAAAAGTGTTAAAAGATTTAAAACATCCGACTTGGGAGGAAAGATTAAAAACACTGGGCACGTTTAGTCTTGAGCAAAGAAGATTGAGAAGAGACCTGCTAACAGTCTTCAAATATGTTAAAGGCTGTTCTCAAGATAACTGTTCTCAATATCTGTTGAAGGTAGGACAAGAGGCAATGGGCTCAATCTGCAGCAGGGGAGATTTAAGTTAAATATAAGGAAAAACTTTCTAACCATGGAGGGAGTTAAACCCTGGAATATGCTTCCAGGGGAGGCTGTGGGCTCCCCATCAATGGAGTTTTTTAATAGCAGATTGGACAAACCCCTGTCAGAGATGGTCTACATTCCTGTTACTCTATGATTTTATGGTTCAATGGCAATTGAAAGTGTAGGAAGCCGATGTATAGCCAGATAGTTTATAAAGTAGAACAATATTTTACATATACATGTAAGTGCCCTCCCTCACTTCTCCCTCCCTCGCTCTGGTTGGATTATCTGCAGGGAGAGAATCCAGGGACTTTGGATCCATAAGCACGAGACCCAGCTCATAAAACTCTTTAGATGTAGTCTAGCCACTGGACAAGGACAAAGAGCCACACTGTTAGTGAGTGTTACCTGAAAGACTTAACATAAAAAATGTACAGTTGATACAGGTATAAGATAATTATTTAGCAACATCAAGCAAAATCAAATATTAAAATAATGATATCAATATATTGTACAAAATATAACTGATTCCTATAAAGTTATTTACAGACACTACCTAAATATTCTAATTAAATATATTTGAAGAACTACATACATATTAGAGAAGGATGCACATTTCTTTATTTAGTTGAAGATATTTAATGGCTGTCCCAACCTGGGCTTACATATTGTAATAGCAACTCTGTGTCTGCCTGCTCTCAGCTATACTGCCATTTGTCAGATCCCTGGGAGTTACATCTCTAAGTGATGCACAAACAGTTTCAAAGCAAATTAGCTTAAATGCCAGGACCCAGATCCTCTCCTGGAGCCAAGAAGCAGCATTAGTAAAACCAAGGATGTGGAAGAGATTACTTTTAATCTGGCGTAGGCACGGCTGCTGAACAGCAGCCAATGAAACAGAAGCATAAAGAATCAAGGAGCATGGAACAGAGAGAGAGATATCTGAAGTGAATAAAGCATGGATTCTGGTCACTAAAGCCTCTGCAAATCAAACGCAAACGTATGTAATTTATTTTTGCCTGCACTTAAAAACAATCGTTGGCTGCAGGCTGTAATTCTCTAAAGTCAGTGACGTGGTTAAAGAGATGGATAATGGTCCTGCAAATGCTTCCATATGCATATACTTTATTCATATGAGTACGTGTTTGCAGGATGATCAGGAGAAGAATTTCAGCTGTACTTTTAATTGCCAGGTGGTTGTCTGGAAATTGTGAAACTATCTTGATATGAAGCTGAATGTGCCCCCATACAATGCACTGTATCTTTAGGGACAGGTTGCTTTATGCTCTCACTTGGGACAGCACTGCAACCAATTTAGTTTACATATTTATTTTCAAGTGTGTCAAATTGTTGGAAAATACCGGGTAGTTCCAATGAAAAATAATTGACGTGTGCTCCATATCCTACTACATACAACTCCAAACAGAAATATCACCTTTCCAAAAATGGAATGGAAGTACATCATTGGTGGAGGATCACAAAATATCAAATTACAAAATCACAGTATTATTTGGCATCTGAATGATTTAAATATGAAACATTTGCTGTTCCTATTATAGTTGTCATAAGAATGGATGCGTTATGCTTCTTTTGTTCTCTTTACAATTTATAACAAGAATATACATTCAGAATTTTAATTATTGCTATATTGTAGTCTGTGGAATGGGGTTGTAAATTGTACCATTTTGATCTTTCTAATGCTCTGCTATTCAATTTGCTGGTGGTTCGTGTTCTCACTTCTGTATGGAATAACATAAAATTAAATGTCATAGAATTCATTTCATAACGAGGTATATCATCTTTACCAGTGCATTGATTTAGACAAAATGCAATATCACAGTATGGATATTAAATACAAACACAGATTAAACCCAACTTGGATCCTCCATTGGAAGGGGCTTACATAAGTACAAATAATTTATTATTATTATGTGTATGTATTCTGTAAGGGCAAACTCGACAGTGCATGAGATAGGAAAGCTAAGGGTAAATTGAACCTCCTAAGCCCCGAGCTCAAACGATATTTGCGGGCAGGTGGTGCTACTGCCCTAATAAAGATTGGTTGCATCAGCCTAGGTATTGGGACAGGGATGTTGTAGGAGGAAGATCCTCAGAATCTCTTTGGGTGTCTGAGCTGATAATGAAATAAGCTGTACTGCACTATTAGCAGAGAGACTTTTAAGGAGTTCTCTAGGGAAAATGAGCTCTGGTGGATTATTTTTGTGGGACTGGAACTGAAGTCAGCCTAAATTGCCTTCCTCTTATGGGAGTACCTGGAGCTGCTGAATCAGCACAGCATCGGGCCATGCCCAGTTTCTGTCCCCTTTCAAGTTGTATCCAAGTTCAAATGCTGCAACTTTGTCCCCCTGTGGACTTTTTGCTACCTGAGACTTTTGCCAAGTACACACCAGCACAAGCCAATGTAGAGTCTGGTCCATAGGGGACAACCAAGTATTTTGGATCTGGGTTCAGATTTTGAACAAAGGTTGGGAGCATTCAGAGCCAGGGTTACACTATGGGCCTCATCTCCATTTCTACCCATAGGCATTTAAAATCTGTATACGTCTGTGGTTTTGTAAGTTATCGTCTTCCATGGCATAAGCATGTAGCTCCCAGTACAGAATGATAAAGGCAAAAAATAAGTACTATTGGACATACATCATGACCAAACATCAGTTCATCAAGTCATAGACTTTAAGGTTAGATCAGACCATCACATCAGGTAGTCTGTAAATCCTGCTTCTCTACTACAAATTTACCTTAACAATGAAGACTGAGATTTTCAAAGCACAGATTCATGGGATTAATGGGGATTTGTGCATCTAGATCTCCTAGGCAACACTGATAATTTCAGCTGAAATGTATATCTGGGACCCAAACAGCTAATTCTCTTGCCTGTATCAGAGCTAAGTAAACACAGGAGCTGCTCTTCACAGTGTGGGCAACCTTTTCAAATGTGCCTAAATGACTAATTTCGGTACCTAAATTCTTTTGGAAGTCAATGAGACTTAGGCTCCTAGGCAAACTGGATGCTTTGGATCCATGGTCAATTGTCTGTAGCGGTCAGGAATCAGGGCCTATAGCACAGCTATTCTGCAGGCAGCTTCATCAGTAGAGCTGGCCTGCAGCAGACTGTCTGATTGGCTAGAGGGGCAAGCAGAATGGCTCTTAAGCTAGAAGCAGCAGCAGTTCTTTGCTGGCTTCTAAATGGTCATGCCCACTGCTATGACAACTCCTTACCTGGTCCCTGATGCTCCCATCCTGCACCCACTCACTCTTGCCTTTGTCCTGCCCCAGTCTGGAACCCCACACTTGCCTGCTACCCTGCTTGCTCCAGTTCCTGACCTCCGTCTTGACCCTTGGCTTTGATATTCAATTCTTGACCTCTGGCTTGAACCTTGGCTTCAGCTTCTAACTATTGACTCTGGCTCTGACCCTTGGTTCCCAATTCCTGCTCCAACCACTGGTCCTGACACCTACTCTGATCACAATGCTAGAACACCCTAGTCCCAGTAACCTGACAGTAGCAACTGAGAGAACGTATTTTGCACAAGAACGTTTTGTTCAGAGCAATAAAAAAGGACCACATTTCATGTCCACCTTAATTAAAATGTCTATAAGAGAAACGGAAGTCTGAGAATTTAAATGCAACTGTGTAAAAGTGCTAGTGATTTGTAGCTTATGAATTGTGACCTAGTATTGTGATTTTACATACACTGTCAACAAATTACACTTCAGCATTCTTTCTAAATGTAGTGCTTGCTCAGTTCAATCAAGCTGATTTGCATTAAGTTAGCACAGTAAAAACTAGTGCATGGTGATGCAATTAATAGTGCAATTTCCAATGCACATTTATAAAGAATGAAAAGTGTTGCCAGGATAAAGAAACAGAGAGAATAACCTGCATATGTAGGTAAATTCTAGGTAAAGTCAGGAAACAACAAGAACCTTCACAAGACAGCATAACCTGATAGGAAAAAAAAAATGAAATTTGTCTGCCTCTTAATGAACTAACTGTTTCCTATCAGGAGGGTAAGATTAATCTGTTAGGGATAAATATGAAAAAACAGAAGTATGAAATTTGATGAATTAGATCTTACAGTTCAGGAGACAGAAATCCCAGAACAAATCAATACAAAAGTCCCCTACCATGTAACGCCTATTCATAGCATCATAACTGTCATTTGTTTCTTTTTGATAATGCTGAAATTGATTAGAACTGAATGTGGAGTGCTCTCATGAGAATAAAATATTTGTAAACAAAGGATTTTTATTTCATTATAAAGCTGTTAGTTCTGGAGTCCTGGCCAAATTCCAGTCTAAGTAATTACATTCTGTCTACCTAAATGTTCTCTGCAGCCTTAATTGGAAATATTTTTCTTAATTTCCTGCCCTAAATTGTGGCACACTGTTTCTATGTGCTGTTATATAGCTGCTGTGTTCCACCCCAGAAGTACCTGCACTTCAGTAATATGATTCCTGTCTACACAGCATAAAGCACATTAGACAGTTCTCCTGGATGAAAGGATTGAATATGGTTATTTTAAATGTAAGGTATTAGTAAATGACAGTGGCTAAAATTGAAACAAGTTGGTTATTATTAAGACTTTGAGAACTGTCTTTGTGACAAAGAACAACAGGAACAGTTGCTGATTCTGTAAATATTACTGGCTCCAGTTCAAAATTCACTCAGATCTCTTCAACAAATAATTAACTAACGTTCATGTTCCCATTCGATCCTTTGGAGCGTGCTAACACAATCTTTTACATCTCATACTAAAATATCAAAGCATTCACATTTCCTTTTCCATTCTTAACAATCCTGCTTTGTCTTTAAGTGTTTAATTTCCCTGTAGTTTGAGTTAGGTAGAATTTACAATAGTCTGATCATTTTGTTGTAGATGAGAACATGCAGAGCAGTCTCACAAGCACTGCAATTAGGTTTTTCCCGTACAAAATCAGCTAGCTAGATATCTTAGTGATGTGCAAGGACTAAAAATTTTAGATATAAACCATAGCAGTAACAAGGGAATTGGTGCTCACTTCTGTCTGAATAAAGTGCCCAGGGCTAAGGGCTGTCTCTCTTCTCCCTATCTATACATGTAACTGTAGCAAGTTATCTGAGGTCAGTTCAGCTAGAATATTCCCTCTCCAGTTTGCTGCTTCATATAACAATCAGCAATCACAAAGTGAGGGAAATTAATAATAAATATATTCCTATGTCTACCTCTTAAAATCATGGGTTAAATAACAACATGGGAATAACAACATGGGGTAATAAAACAGATCTGAAACTACATACAATTTGCAAAAGGAAACCCTGTTTTATATAGATGAAAAAGAATTCTAAGCAACAGCAAACACAGAGGCTTTTGATCCTTATCGAAAGCAGTTTCTATTTAAAAAATAAACATTTGTTTCTAAAGCCATTCAAGGTCGTGAAGTACAATATATGAGCTTATCCCACATCATATTATTGTCTTGTATCCAATGCTTGGGGTTTAACAATTAATAGCCAAGGACATTATACATCTTAATTTGTGTACATAATAAACACGCCTGAACTGCACTGCACCTTGTGGAGTTACAGCTGTGAAAAGGGAGTGCAACATGACTTTACAACCCCATTGCACAGGTGTCAATGACTACACTAGGTGCAAGGCAGTGGAAAAGGTGTCATGCTGTGTGCACATGGGCTAAGCTGCTGTTATCTCAAGCACAATCTAAAGGCAATGTGTTGTTCCAAGTGGTGCTCTGCAAATGCTATCTGTTTAAACAAAATCAAATGAAATCCACTCTGTGTCTGTAAAAGTGCTTGCAGTGCTGAGAAGCATGCTAGCCTAGGTGTGCTGTATTATTAGACCCAAGATGTGAGCATTTGAAATTAATACAGTACTGATATATTTATTTTAAAGAACATAAATTGAAGTCATCTAAAAATAGTTCAGATTGTTTGTCTATGGAAACCAATAGCCAGGATCCGTAAACAGCCAATTAGCACCTCATTATTCCTGCCCACCCTTGAGGCCTTAAGGATATTTTAAAACATTAGGTGACTGAAGAGCTCCAACCCTTTATGCATTCTAATATGACTTAATTAGACACGTAACGTGCACTCACCAATGAGAGCATCACTGTCTTTTGCTTATGGCAGGTGATTGTATCCCAGTCGTCTAGTCCCAGACTTTTACTCCCTTTGTTTGCCACTGTCCTACCTACATCACTCCATGAATGTTGCTGTGTTTTCCTTGGTCCAGCTTTAGATAGGAATGTCTCTGGGCCAAGAACCTTGAACTTTTCTATTTTTTCTATCAAGCATCTTGCACACCTTTGGATTTACCCACCCCCTCCAAAACCTCCCCCCACATTCTTGTCACTCAGATTCCTGGGAAATAATTGAGATCCCATTTTTGGTCAGCAATTTTTTAATTCAGCCAGTTTTCACTTGAAAACACCTGCCGCTTGTGCTCTTAAAAAATTTATATTTGCCTTAAATATTCATCTCTACTGCATCTAATTTAGAGAGATGTGATGTTCTTTCTGAGCAGTGGGGCCATCTACTTTTGAGGGCCCCCATAAAATTTCCACTAGCAGATCACTCCTTTATACCCACATTACTCCACCCTTCTGTCATCTACTGAAAGTCAAATTAGCAGAAAAGATTAAAACATAGGTTTATTATTCAAGATTTATTTTCTGTGACACACAAGAAACTAAATTTAAAACAAGCAAACAACCAACAAGAAAAAACCGCCTGAAGCAAGTAAATAAAAGCCCAGCAAACCAGAAATAGAACAAACTAGTAAGAAAAAAAAAGTATTTTTGAGGTGGTTGTTACACTCTGGCATCTGGTTTATAGTGGCATAGCTAATAAAAAGGGGACTGGATAATCATTCCATCAAGTAAACCACGGAAGGAGAATGCTAAGGTAGTGTGGTTAAATACTTGAAGTCAGGAAATGCTGCAGTTACGGTTACTGCACTTAAGGTATACAGGCATGTCGTGTCTTACGCGAGGGTTCCGTTCCGCGGTTATTGCGTAAAGTGGAAACCGCGTATAGCCAAAACCCATTGAGTTTAATGGCAGGCGAAATCGCCCACCCTACAGATAGTTTTTACATTTTTATTTTTCCCCTTTTTTTTTTGCCAACTGCGTATAGCTAAAATCGCGCATGTTAAATGCGCATAAGATGTGACTCGCCTGTAGTCTGCTACTCATGTCTATGCTTTATCATACAATCTTAGTTACATGATCGTACAGTACTTTGCAAATAATTCAGTATAATATCAAATGATTTCAGGAGATATGAGCCCTCCCCTGGCCCTTAATATTTAAATGAAATCTACTTTCTTCGGGACATGAACTTTGGTAAAAGGCTCTTTCATGTCAAAATGCTTTCAAATAGCAGAAAATATTACTGAAGCAGAATTCATTTTACTAGTCAATCAATTGCCTTTCAAGGATTTTCTGTAAATTCAAGGGCTACAAAGAAACCACTGACAAAGTCACCATTACAATATATTTGCAAAATACCCTGTTAACTCTGTAGTAATGAGTGGAGATGCAGGGATACTACTTTTAAAAATCTGCTGTTGCAATGATTATGCAACAGATAAATAGAAAATACAAACTCTCAAACTGCACAGTAAATACAAACCCAGAGCCTGTATTTACATATTGGAAGACCTATATACTATCGCATTGTTTAAAATGTAAATAGATAAATTACATTTATTAACTGAGACCTACTCTTTGGAGCAGACAATTGAAAAGACCTCTTAAGTTCACAGATTTCTGGCGATTGAAACACACAGAGCAGGTAGGACCTCTATAGCCATGGATGCTTATAGTAATCCGGTTTACTGTGTAGTGTGGATTTAATAGGAGGATGAATTCCATCTCACCACTCTGTGGTATTGAAGGGTGCTATGCTAGATTATTATATACTATAGCTACAAAATTCAGCTGAATTTACACACCAGTATGAATATGGAAAATATGACAAAACCACCTACCTACGTATAGAAATACATGACTTGCAACATCACCCTAATCAAAAACATCAGGAATCTTGGAAATGCAACAGAATAAATACTGAGTGCAAGAGCAAAGGGTCATGTTCAATTAATTTTTAGAATATAATAAATACTGTGTGCAGTTTTAGATGCATGGTAATGAGAGACCTAGTAATTCTGCCAAAGCTAGTTCAAGGGACCTGTAACTTTAAGTTTGTTAATATGAAAGCACTGCCTCTTTTCTCTCAGATCTAAAATGAGATGTCTAAAGCATTCTGGTTTTCTTTGCAGGGGTTACACCAAAGAACTTTGAATTGTTTGGACTCATTACTCCCAAAGAATTTCAAAATATTCTCTTAGTATTATTAAGGTGGATGCTATGGTCAAACCTCGCAAAAGAGGCATTTTCTGACTCCTGGCAAAGCTCTGCAGGATAACAGAACATGTGATACATCCTCCAAACCCACAACCCTCCCTCCCAGACAGCTTGGATAAGACCAAGAGAAAAAGTTATTGAATTGGTCACCCTAACATAATATATATCTTTGCATGTTACAGAGCCATTGATAGTGACAACTATGAACACATTTCTCACTCAATACAAACTTATCTAATATAAAGCAATAGATTATTTTCCACACATCATAAAGTGAGATATTTTAATAGGCTCTTGTAGTACATATATTACTTTGAAATAATGAAATGAACATATAAATTGAAAACTATATAATGGAATTTTTATATACCCATCAGGTCTTACAAATTATCTAGCATACCTTTTATACTGTATTGTAATTAGAAAAGAAAGAGACTAAAGATATATACTAAGCATGCAGGTACTGGCCATACAATCAGGAAGACGCGTTTCCTGCCTCTCACTGAATTAGAAAAAGAAATTCATTCTATGCCTTTGCCAGTGATCAGTTCATTTGCAGAGATATGTCAATCTTAAGCTAATTTTCACAAGACTAAACAGAGAATGCAAAAACAAAGATTCTCCCAGCTGCCAACTCAGACAATTTACCCAGATTACAGGCTATCAGAAAATATTAAAACAGTTATAATCAATGGTGGAAATAAAAGAATCTTTGAATATTGTGTACAGTAAGAAATTGGCTGAACAAATTACACTCAAGGGTGACACTGCCTAGTTGAAACATAAAATAATTTATAATGAAAGGAAGAGTTAGTGACTGCCAGAATCCAAGAAAAGAATACTTTCTAAGAAAAAATGAATGAAGGTATCTATTACCAAAAACCTGAAATGCAAACTTCCTCCTCAAAGCGCAACAGCTTCCAGACATTTGCTTGAAGGATCGCTCCTTTTTGTGACCCCATATGTGCCCATAAGAGTTGCCAGTTTTGCATAAACAACCCTAAAAAAAGACCAATAATTGTGCCGTAGCCAACAGAAACTTCTCCAAATACAGGAACTATTTTCTCTTTCTCAGTATTGATCCCCATTAACAGAGCATCTCACTCTTTACAGCGTTTATCCTCACAACACCCTTGTAAGTAAGTACTATTATCCCCATTTTACAGATAGGGAACTGAGGCACAGAGAGGCCAAGTGACTTATCAAAGGAAGTCTGTGGCAGAGTTGACAGCTGAACCCAGATCGCCTGCATCCTATGTTATTTGCCTAATCACTGAATAATCTTTCCTCAGATAATAAGAGCTCCTGAAATGAGAGTACAGACTGTGCTCCAGTTGGGCAAATCTCCTTCCCTCAATTCCAGCCTAAAATCAAGTATTTGCACCTGATGGGTTACTTAAATGGCTGATTCTGTCAAACCAAACTGAAAGGGATAAGTTCCAGATTTTCACAAAACTCTATGGATTTTGCTCACTACCAAAACCTGGTATTCTTATCACCAAAACAGCACCAGTGGCTAATAGCCCCCTAGGCAAAAATCACTGCAAAACTGCAATCACAGACTGGAGAATCTGACCCACAACATCAGAGAGAGAGAGAGAGAGAAAGCATGTGCATGAGGTAAGGAGAAAAAACACATTAAAATGGAAAGAAATTTAGAGATAATTATAGGGACATGGTAAGGACTTGTCTTCATGAGGAAAAAGGTCTTTTTTCTCAAGATGGTTATCTCACTGTAAAATTTTACTAGGAATCAATTTACCTCCATATAGCCACTTGAGGTAAACACTGGGGAGAGGTCTACAGTTTACTTCAACCAGCTACACTGAGGTAGGACTACCACAAGGATTTTACATGACATTCTTGTTTAAAACACACACACACACAAACCTTTTTCCCCCAGTGGAGACACAGGGTGTGACATGCCAAGATGAAGTGACAGTGGAGCATAGAAAGATAAAATGAGAAAACAGTGAGGGTGATTAGTTTTTATAGGACATTTGCTTTATTCAGCATTTTGACTATAACATTTTAATGTTTTCAATCCCCCCCGCCCACCAAAATGGGGCGGACTCCTCCTTATCCTTCAAATTTGAATTCTGAAAAGCTGTCAGCTACAGACCAATGACACAAACCGAGGGACACCATGTGCCTTGGTTTGAAAGTAACAGAGAGAAGGATATAGACTTACTATGAACAGTTCTCACATACATTATGTGTTATAGCAAGTAACTCCAGGACTGATGTCTTCAAAACAGACCCCACCCCAGGCTAGTGGATGTCATTAAAATACAGGAGCAGTTGGTGGAGATTTGCTATTTTGATAACATTCAGATACAATACCTCTAAGCATTCAATTGCTTTGAAGCCTGAAGGTACATCTGTGCTTTGGCAGCTGCTTTTATTTAACCTTGGAAATGAGAAACAACACTATGGAATCTACGTTTTCAGCAATATAGCCTTCCTGAGGAAATACTTCAAGAAACAACGTCAAAGCATGGCTGTCCCTTATGTTTCAGAACCCACAAATATATCGGGGTTCTCTAAGAATCTCTACAGGTTTTATTTTAGTCAGTAATAACTTCCATTAATTATAGCCAGATGAAATGGTAGGGCCGTAAAAGTACTTTGGGCCAAATTCTTTGCTGAATTACACTGGCACAACCCATTGAAATAAATGGGATTGCACTAGGGGTAAATCAGTCCATAGTTTAGCCTTAATCTACCCTCAGACTGCTGTGGGCAGCTTTTTTGTTTCACTAACTAAATTTCCGCTGAACTTTTTTAATCAAGTGGAGTGTTGCAAGGCTGAAGAGGAGGTACTGTTGCATGAATGACTTAGTATTCCTGAAAAACTGATTTAAACATCCATTCTGATGCATGCAGACTTTTGTCAAGGTTTTCGTTTTTAATTTCTTATTCAAGTTCATTGGAGCCTTCCTTGAATTGCAGCCAGAAGCTCACGGATCACAGGATGAATGATTATGTCCATAGCTATCTAAATCTAATACAACTTTGTGTTTCATCTCCATATGCAGTGGCTCTATTCCTTCAATATTTATTGCTAGCATTTTGTTTTATAATTGATTTTTCAAAAGGGAAATGCATAGCTGCTGGTATATCACAATAGCGATAGACTTTTGATGAATACCATAATATAAAGATTGTAGCAAATGACACACTTGAAAAGACTCCCCCTTTCACAGATTTTGGGAAGAAGCGGAGTAAAACCACTTGTGAAATTATTTAAGGGGTAAATTTTGTGAAAGGCTGAGATGGAGACTAAAGTCTTTCATACATTCCTAGAACAGTTCTGTAGGGGCAGCAGAACAAAACTCCTTTTCTCCTCCTCCTCTCCATGGAAAAGGGGACAAAGCTATTTTTGGAGCTGAGAAACAGAAGTGCAGGGGAGGAAGTTAGTTAAATACTATGGGTGCCTCTATGGAACAGAAGCTCTGGAAGATTATTGGCATGTGGAAGAGACTTATGCATGCTGTTCTCATGGTTGCAGCCAGAGAGAAAGAACGATGTGAACATAGCTGGACAGGCCACTGAAGTTTGGAGACTGATCAGGTGTATCAACCGTGAGAAAGAACCATTGCTAACGTGTTTTCTCACTTCATAAATCAGACACTCAAAATCTGATAGTCAGAGCCAAATTCCAGCCTGACTTTATAGAGCTTTATGCAACTTGACTAAAGTGAATGGAATTCCATGGTGTGAGTGTCAGGGTAGAATCTCACTCTGGTTCTGTAAACTGATACAGATCACTGATTAATGTATTGGCCTTTCTACAGTTTCTTCTCCAGCTCAGCAGGGAATCTGGACCCAGAGAAGTACTCTGCTCTACTTAAAAGGAAAGCTGAACCACCTTCTTCTAGCATTATCTGATCCCAACAGAACTGTGGCCATCTTGCTCCATCTTAAATACATGTACCATACGCAGGTCCATATGGTACACACCTAAATTATCTACTCAACATGGCCAGGTTTCCAGGTGTATAAAACCAGCATATCTGATCCCAAGAGCATTGCCCAGTGGAAGGGGAATGCTCTGTGATGCAGAGAGGCTCTTATACCCTTCAAATCCACAAGTGCTGTTTCAGTCCCTTGGGGTCATAGATAATTTAAATAACTTAGAGAGAGCTTCAGGCTATTCTAGATTATGCCTACGGGCTGAACTACCATCCCAGGACCAGACAGCATAAGGGTGAACTCTATGACACTTCATTCACTCTTGCACCGTGTGTTCCTCAGACACAGCTGAAGATTTGGATCCAAAATATTTTCCTCTCTATTTCTAATCTGAAACTAGCCGAAGAATAGAAACTTCATTACACAGGGTGGGTGCTTCCCCAGAACTTCTATTAACTGTGTTTGAAACTATCTGAAACAAATAATTAAAATTAAAAACATGAATTTCCACATAGATTGCAAACTTCACATTGAATTCTGGATGCTGACTTCAGTAATATGAGCTGGTCTATTCTCCTGGTAGTTATGCAATATAGTTTATTCATTATCATACCCCAGCTGTAATACAGCTTTTATCTTGGCAAGTGCCTGAAAATGCTTTAGTATAAAACCCCCCGTACTTCTTGATTAAGAGCCAGGGAAGGAAGGTTTGTATTTATTAAAGAGTGTACATGTAATTCTGAGAGATGATTTTTAACCACAGGCCAGTGTAAGGGTGCTGATGGTCAATACAAGTTCTGGGACAATATATTGTCTATGGAATTAACTCTGATGTCAGGTTTAAAGGCTTATAGTTATAAGATTTGGAAAGTATCAGTGGGGTAGGTTCAGTAGGAGCCCTTCTACGGCAGGGGGAGATGAGAGAAGCCTGCACAGCCTGAAGAGTGGACTGAACTGGCTGAGATAACATGTGGCCAAGGCAGCTATGGGAGATCCACTTATTCAATGCAGTCCTTTCAGCAGCTGTGCCAGTAGGAGCCATCACAGATTTTCAGATGGTCCTACTTCCTTCCCCCAACAGAAACCCAGAGAAAGGGCAGCACAGTCTGGTATGTAGGTCCCTGGAATGTGAGTCCAGAGCACTGGGCTCTTTTCCTGGCTCTACCAGTGACCAGCTGAGTGGCTTTGGGCACATCACCTCAACCACAGTCACTCTATTTCAATTCTAAGCTCTTTGGGGCAAGGACTGTTTCTTAAAATGGATTTGCACAGTGCTCAGAACAAAAGGACCCCAGTCTCAGATACAATTAAATAAATAATATAAATAAAGGACAGGTGATATTGAAATAGCATGCCTTCCTTTGGGGTGAAGCTCTCCCCAACAGACCTGTCAGACTGGCAGAGCAAGGTGTAATTTATGTTTTCTTCTCCCACTTCAGTTTTTATTAAGACTATTTTACGTAGGTGTCTTGAAAACCTTTGTCTCCTATACCAGGCACGCACCTCTCTCATTTATCTGGACAGTGGGCCCAGCAATGCTCGGGTTTGTTTTCAATAGTGGTTCTTACACTCAAACAGTTTAAGCCACTTACCATGGCAATTATTCATTTTGCAGGATTTGAGTAAGAGTGTTCCATTTCTTATCTTACGTTTACTTTATACCTCCAACATGTGCAGTACATAAATTACGTGAGAATATGGTCTCAACTTTAGGAGAGATTCACTTCACTCTTAACTTAGCACCATAGATGGAAACTACCATCTAAAAAGCCTCAAGGGAGATGAAGTTCACTCGAAAGGCTCAGCAGTTTTAGCATTTTAACAGATTTCAAATAGCCAAGGTCCTATGAGAGAGTCTCTCTCTGCTGAGATTAAGTAAATCTTGTGGTATGAATCCATATTCATATGATTCATATTCCTTTAGCAATTTGAACCCACCAAAATTAACATTCTACGAGGCTCTGAAGATCAAAGCCGTAATAAATGACCAGGCTATTAAACTCTGATGGTTCTGCGTGGCTTCTGTCAGCAACTGAATTAATAAGTAGCTTTAATTTGTTTAGGGGTCTGCATTAATTAACATAAATCAGCATTTTTTCAGCTGTATTGTTTCTGAAATGCTTTGGTACCATATCAGTTTAGAGCTAACTTGACATATTTGGAAATTCTAAGGGACATTCAAGGTTACCTCTCACATATGGTCTCTTTGTCTTGGAATGAGACTATGCCTTCCTTATGCTCTGGGGCCGGTAGATCAAACATTTTCCTGTCTGTGCAGATAATGGGGGTCAGAGCAGCACTCTTCAGAATATACTGGTTCTCTCTTGGTGCCTTACAGTCTCTGAGAGGATGCACATATCAATATCATTGTTAACTAAGTTTTGAAAGCAGGATTTATATTACTTGTGACGATGTGTGAACTAGAAAGAACCCAGATTGACTTGCAGATGTAATGGTTAGACTCCCCCACTCCACTCTCTTCTCTTTTAAAATAAGCAAATTTGTTCTGGAATTCATCAAGATGCAATGGAATCAGACAATCCTATTTTTGCAACCCTATAGCTGCATTTTAAGTAGTTGACAGAAAACTGTTTTTCAATAGAACATGCTAGTTTTAGTTGTTAGCAATGGACTATTGGTTTAATACTTACAAAAATATAAACAGCAGTGGGCGGGGGTAAAGAGAAGAAACATAAGCAAATATTTTGGAATATCTTGGAAATAAGCAAATATCTTGGAAGTCGAAGCTTGTTGCCATAGACATTAAGAGGGAGATTTTCAAGGGAATTGGGTACCTAAATCTCATTTGATCCTTTGAAAATCTCTACCTCTGCACTTTGTCCACATAGTGTCTGTGGCATACCCAGGAACTGAACCAAGATCTTCCAAGTTCCAAACTAGTGTTTTGCCACAACACTAAAGTGCTATATAAGTTCAAAGTATTTTTTTTTTGTTATTCTTCCATGTTGTAAAAGAGATTTCTTATGTCCTATTATAATGACACAATAAAGCTAAGGAACTTCTAGAAGCATTGCGATGCATGGGTGTGGAAAAACAGCATGATAGATCATTGAAGTATGTGCTATTATAGCTTGCTAGTGACTGCTTAGATGGGAGTTAAAAAGGTCAAGTTGCTTTTCAAAAGCAGGGGCACCGCATCCCGGCTCAGAGAGATCTCAAAGTCAAAGCTGAGCGCTGTGTTTTTGTTGTATGAGTGATGACTCTCCATTTACTAAACCCGCATTGCACTTACAATACTGAACTTGCTACCTGGCATAGCACTTTGGGATATACCTAGAGAATGAAAGAAGGCATAGTCCACAATTTCTATCTTACATAATAGCAGCAAACGATTGACCCTCCTTTGTGAGGATTTTGACCACTTTAAAAACAGTTTATCATGACCTCCCTGTTTCTGTGGTTGGAAACCTATGGTTTTGTATTGTTGTAAAATTGTTTCAGCCTTATGTCATTCAGGTCACAGTTCAGTTTTATGAAAATATAATATTCTTCCAGTCTGGTGCAGATGTGCTGTGAAGTCTCACATTACCCTGCTGTCTGATGCATACTATTCTGAATCTACAATATATTCATTCAGTAAGTACTTTTATACTGTGGCATAATTTCGGTTATTGTTATGCTGAATATATGCAGGTTTATCTTCCCATCTCAGTTAACTGTGGGAAAACAGTTTCCAGTGTGATTCGTTGTCTAGGTGATAGACAGTTCTGAATGTCTGACTTTTTCTGTCATTAATTCTGAGAAAACCAAGATCATCTTATGTTCTTATTTTCTGGAGGAAGTGTAGCTGCGTTCCTAACGGAAGTTTATCTTTTGCAGTACCTTTGTTATACTCCATGGTCAGTCAAATCACGGTCTATGCCAGAGGCAACAAGAAGCCACCCATTAGCATAGGATTAAACAGCAACTCAGAAGACACCCCAGTTACAGTGTTCTACAGTAGAACCTCACAGTTACAAACACCGGAGTTATGAACTGGCCAGTCCACCACATACCTCATTTGGAACCAGAAGTACGTAATCAGAGAGCAGCAGAGAAAACCCCCCCAAAACAGTACAGTACCGTGATAAACTACTAAAAATAAAATAAAAGGAAAGCAGCATTTTTCTTCTGCACAGTAAAGTTTTAAAGCTGTATTAAGTCAGTGTTGAATTGTGAACTTTTGAAAGAACCACTGTAGCGTTTTGTTCAGCACTATCATCATTTCAGAGTTATGAACAACCTCCATTGACAAGATGTTTGTAACTCTGAGGTTTTACAGTAATTTATGAATAACTGACTCCCCAGTTACTATTACACCCATTTCTATAAGGTAGACTATAATTGCTATTTCACCCCATACTTTAGGGAACAACACCACGTATTTTAATTCTGTATAATGAAGTATTCCAAACCCTGAATTTATTGTAGAATCATGCCTAGCCTAGATAGAAGACAAGGCCCCAGAGTAGGAAACACTGGGGTTTATTATACAAATATTTTAAAAAACCTTGAACATATTTCTGATTCTTGGTATTCCTGAGTTAATTTAATAAAGATTGTGACCATCCCTGGGGTGAGTATTCACAGACGAAAAAGCACAAGAAACTTCTCCATTTCACATCCCACTCAGGGCAAGTCACAGAGGCAGTTCTTGCATTTTCCTGAACAAAGGCAGGAGTGGGATTGGCTGCATAGTCAGTCATTGGGATTTCCTGGAGGTCAAATTTATTTTGGCCAAAGGGAGTTTAATTCAGTGAAACCATGTCACAATTAGATGATTATTAGCATTCTAAATACAATTCCCCATCTCCTACTACCCAATGTTTCTCTTCCCAAAACACAACCTTATACTGTAGCAAAAACATTCATTGGATACATTTCAGGCTAGTCATAATATTAAGAAAAACAAGACACCTACAGAACAGAACCAAAGAGATGTATTTTGTGTCAAATGATATTTCATGAGAGCATTAGTGAATTTTAGAAGACTAGTCCCTTGATTTCAAGTTTTCAGAGTGCAAAATAACAAAAGTAGCAGAATAATCAAGATGCGCTAATGCCTTCTTAAGTATCACCCTTGTCCTTCCTATTCCCTTCCCTCCAGTATACTATGACCCTCACTTGTTGAGACCTGATAAATTTAGACTGTAGGCACTGTGGGGCAGGAACCATGTCTGTTTTTAGAGGCACCAACTAGAATGTGAAGTGATTGAAAAATATATAAAAATAATTTACAGTACGTGTAGTGAGCCTGCTACTCTCAGAATGCCAAATTAAATTAAGGGATTGCACCTATTGCCATACACAAGAATAAGATAGAGCAACATTTACTACCCAAGAAGCTTCTTTAAACACATTTAGTGTCTGCCCTTGTTCCAACACAATTCAATGGCAAATTGTCCCCTGACTTTAGTAAGAAGAGAATCCTCACATGAGGCCTAAGGAAAGGAATGAAATTCTCAAGCTACTTCCTTACAGGATGGGATTCACAAAATGCAAACTTGTTTCACTGAATTTAAGCATCCCTTTGGTAACAAAATGTACGGAACCATGGAATTTGTAAGGTTCACAATGTGTTAATCCCAGCTTCTTTTAAAAGTCATCATAAAACTGACTCATCTAGTATGTTGAGCTTTGGTTTAAATATTTTAGTCCCACAATCATGCCCCATTTTAAGGCCTAGCCAAAAGACCATAAATATGAAGAACATATTCAGAGATCCTTAAATTCCAGCAGGAAACTTACAGATCAGTGCTCAGCTTTTGCTATACTTTCCCCCACCCCGCCCAAAGTAGATTGGAGATGTGGAGGGGTTTTGATCCATTAGTGGTTCATGGCCCAGCAAACCTCTAAGGTACTGTATATAATACTTATTTCCTCTAGAGCTTAGTGCATAATGCACAAACACTGATGAATTTACAAAGCTTGTTATACTCACAGACTATCCAAAGCAGACTGGAATTTCATCATATTCCTCCAATATCATTTTTTCACTGGAAGAGCTGACTGCAAAACGTTTGTCTGTTGAGTATTCAATACTCAACATTCAAAATTCAAGGTGTGCTGGGCTATCGAGTACGGATTGGTCAGATAAACAACATGGAATAGATCTGGTTCCAACTGGATGAGCATGCATGCTCTTCCAGCACAAATACTCGTGTCTAAATTTAAATCATGCACATTTGACCTTGAACTTTGCTTACTGCAAACATCAGAATCAGTAAAAATGACTTGCTTGGATATTTGCAGAAAGTAAACACAAAAGAGGCAAGCGTGGGGCCAAAATAAATGCATTTAAATATGTAACTGACTGTTCACTGAAGGGGGTTTATACTATTTTCCCAGGTCTGCTAACTTTGTAGATATTAAGGCCAAAATGGATTATTTCATCATCTAGTCTGACTGCCTTTATATCACAGGCCATTATATTTCACCCATTTACCAATCACTTGTGTTTGGCTAATGCATCTCTTCCAGAATAGCAGCTAGTCTTGATTTCAAGACATCAAGAAAGAATCCACCACTTCCCTTGGTAATTTGTTCCAGTGGTTAATCACCCTCACCATTAAGAATCAGTGCTTTATTTCTGATTTGAATTTGTATGGATTCAGCTTCAGTCATTAGCTTTTGTTATGCTCTTCTCTGCTAGATTGAAGGGCCATTTACAGCAGGTATTTTCTTCCCATGAAGGTACTTATACACTGTAATCAAGTTACAATCTCTCAAAAAATTTTGTTTTGATCAATTGAACAGATTGAGCTCTTTAAATCTCTCAGCGCAAGATATTTTCTCCAGCCCTGGAATCATTTTGTGGCTCTTTCAGAACCCTCTCCAATTTTTCAAACATCTTTCTAAAACTCAGAATTTTATGCAGTATTCTGGTACTTGTCTCTCTAATGGTGTATACAGAGATAAATTCACCTCCCTGCTCCTCCTACTCACTACTCCCCTGTTAATACATCCAAAGATCCCATTGACACAGCAACGCACTAGGAGCTCATGTTGAGTTTTTTGTCTACTGTGACCCTTAAAGACTTTTCAGTCATTGCTTTTCAGGGTACAATCCTGTCGGGAAGAAACAGACGGAGACAGCTTGCGGAAGGAGGCGACCTGGGAAAGTCCCAGCTTGCCGCTTTTATTAAGTACAAACGTGCTGTAAGGCGTGTATGACAGTGATAAGTAGGCTTGTTTACTTCATTGTGATAGGCGGTGAAAGAAGAGCTCTCCTCATGGCTACCTCGTGGACAGCTAGAGGGACAAGCATGCCTGTGGTTTTCCAGTGCTTAAGCTTACTACAAGACCTTGAGAGATAACAAGGGTTCAGAAGTTTATAGAGCGTGGTTTGCCAGCGCTCAAGGCCTTCATCTCCCCCTTTGTTTTTCTCAAGTACATATGGTTATAATATTGCTGTTACTATGGACAATTTCGCAAGCGGGGATTTGATGGGAGAGGGATAAAGGCCCATAGAGCGTGGTTTGCCAGCGCTCGAGCTTTCATCCCTTCCTTCAGGTTTTTATTTATAACGGTAATGTTTCTGATTCCATGGACAGCCCCGCAAGCAGAGATTAATCAGAGAGGGGATGCACTGGACAGTGCAGCATAGGAAAATTAACAGCGCCAATGCCAACAGTCCATACGTAATGAATGCATGTAACCATCCCCATCCGGGGAACAGAGATGCTAGCCAATCCCACCAACTGGCAAAGGGGTCTGGATCAACACGAATTTGTGCGGTGAGGTTTTTAATAACATTAATTTGATTTTCTATAGCGTGGGAATGGTCGGAGATATTAAAGCAACACATATCATTTACCTTTTCACATCCAAAATGATGCAGTAGCAGAAGATAGTCTATAGCAGCACAGTTCTGAAGAACCCCATGGCGGAGTTCGACTTGTTCCCCATTAAGTAAGGCAATGGCGGTGGAAGTAGCATTAAGAGCTTTAACTGCAGCACAGGCAAGTTTGTTAATATTTAGGCTATTGCCTGTAGCCAATCCTGGGATTCCTACCAGGGAAAGGGCTAATGCTACAGACTCTGTTTTCGAGAACAAGTGAACCTCAGAATCACAAGAGGCATCCAGGGCGACAGAGCGAGAGGTACGGGGGTGGGGTGGAGTCTTTGGGGGTAATACCACGGCCAAACGACTAAGACAGCATAGCGTGCCATCTGAAATATTGGCGGGGATGTAATTGAATGTTAACCCTTCACATGTCCAGAACCACCCCAGAGGGAGCTTAATGTGTTTGTATAGGTAGGAGACATTGACTGAGTGAGAACAATTTAGGCTTTCCCCACCGAACCTTTTACAACTTATTAAAGTACAATTTGTCATTCGGGCACATGAGATATTTGTACTGGCTACATAGGGAGTACGTAATTGTAGAGTCTGCTTGGGTTGAGAGGTGGATTGTTCCCCCCAATTATGATAGCCCTTATAGCCCAGATTTCGTATGGTAGTGTTGGGTCCCAGACTTTGAAAGAACCATGTCGCACCTTCAACCTCAGAAGCCTCATGACATATAGGGATGAGGCACGTACCTAAAATTTGTCCCACCGCCACCTGTTGAGACAGGCAGAAACTGGTTTGGTTGATCGAGAGGGCTAAAAGGCCCCAAACATTATCTATTAAGGGTGACGGGGGGGGAAGGGCCGTACTCGGGGAAGGGCTAAAGATCGTCAGGATCAAAACGATTAATACCATACAGGAATTGGCCGAGAGGCAAGAAATCACTGCAACAACATAGTTCTCAGGGGTTTTCTCAAGTTGTTGACTTTCCATCACTCTGTCGGCTTGTTGTGCCAGGCTCTTTATCTGTCCCCATGTCACCGGGGGGTTGCACTGCCCCCGGTGCCGGGCAGTGATCACCTTGGTGATCGGCGGCGTGATGTGGAGATTGAAATCTGGAATTGGGTTCGAGGTTTCTCGATGCCATGCCATGCTCGAGCGGATTTTGGGGTAGTTGCTGATGCACGTAGGGGCGGACACAGCGAGCTGGAACCTACACTGGGCCGGCCGGGGTGGAGACTGCAGCGTAACCTCGACCCCAAGTGATGAGGGGTACTGGATCGCTCCAGGTATGGCTTGGGAGCAGCTGATAAGTCACAAGCGGTGCCGGCAGAATTTCTGTTTGGCGAAAATGTTTCTGTGTACGAGACAAAAACTGAGAGCCGTCGTTAGACAAATTTAAATGATTGAGCGTGAACAAAACGGAGGCAAGCCATTCTTCTTTATCGGGTAAGGAGGAGGGAATTCCCCCTTTTTGCTTTTGACGATTGAGGGCCACTTTAAGACTGCGATTTGCCCGTTCAACAATGGCTTGGCCGCGGGAATTATAAGGGATACCAAACGTATGAGTGATATTCCATCGGGTACAAAATTCAGCAAAAGTGGTAGAGCAATACGCGGGACCATTATCAGTTTTTAAAGAATTAGGAACGCCCATGACAGCGAAACAGCGAATACAATGATTAATAACATGCTTTGCTTTTTCACCCTTTTGTGGTGTAACCCACAAATAACCGGAGAACGTATCAACGGAGACATGGAGGAAGCGCCAGGGGGCGAAGGGAGGGAAAGAAGTAACATCCATTTGCCAAAGTTGGTTGGCACCTAACCCGCGGGGGTTGACGCCCGTCGGGGGAAAAGAGGAATGCTGTGAGCATTGGGGACATTGTTGAACGATGGCGCGGGCGTCTGAGAGTGGGATGGAAAATTGTTGCGAGAGAGCTTTGGCGTTTTGATGGTGGAGTTCATGACTTGCAATTGGGGAAAGAGAGCAAGGGTACAATGACCGGGAGGCTGCATCAGCACGGGCATTGCCTTCTGTAAGAAAGCCGGGGAGAGGTTGATGGCTGCGTATATGGGCAATGAAAAAACAATGCGTTCGAGCGTGAAGGACAGCCTGAAGTGAAAGAAACAGCTGGAAAAGAGCAGATTCTATGACAGGGGAAACATAGCTTCCCGAAATGCAGGAGGTGACGTTGGCTACATAAAGACTGTCCGTAATGATATTCAGGGGCTGGGAGGGAAAAAGGACAAAAGCAAGAAGGACGGCGGCTAACTCAGCTCTTTGAGGTGAGGAAAAGGTGGCAGTGACTTTCACATTTCAGCGATCAGAATACCAGGAGACAACACCATGGGAGGGACCGCCGTCAGTGAAGACAGTAAGCGCATCTGGGAGAGGCTGCAGGGAGAGGAGGGGAAGAAGCTGGACAGGCATCCGCTGAACAAAATACAAGCGGGGATCAGCGTAAGAATGATAGGAAATTGAGCCAGTATAGCCTGCCAGAGCGAGTTGGAGAGCATCCGAAAAAGCAGTGGCTGCATCATATTTTTTGAGGGGGTGTGGGACAACAATATCGACTGGATCGAGTGCCATAAGGGCACGACAACGAAGACGGCCTTTAATGATAAGTTGGGCAAGCAGATCATCCATGGTCGTGATTGAAGTGGAAGGTGAGTGCGGAAGGTAGAGCCATTCCAAGAGAAGGAGGGGTTTGCCGTAAGGGGCTTGAGCAATAACTGCACAGGGTTCTAGGGTATCATAAAGGCAAAGAAGTATGGGTGGAGAGTTACGTTCGGCTCGATCTACCCACTTTACCGCAAAGACGTGAGTCAGCTTTGAGAGGATAGACAACTGGGCAGGGGATAAAGTAATGAGATCAGAGGGGTGCTGCCCTTTGGTTAGTGCCTGAAAGAGCGGACGTAGATCGGCTGTTGTAATGCGATGATAAGGACGGAGCCAATTGATGGCCCCCAGAAACTGTTGTAATTGAACATAGGTAATCGGGTTTGGGAAATGGAGATGGGGGACAATAGGCATAGAAAAAGAGGAAAAAAGCTTGTGACCCAAATATAAGTAGGGACTTTGTAATTGGATTTTATCCGGTGCTATCTGGAGCCCATAAGCATTCAGGAGCTGAGTTAGGGATTGCTGCCAATTGGCGGGCAACTCCTTACCGGCGATAAGAATATCGTCCATGTAATGATATACCAGCAGCGCTGGATACTTATCCCGGAAGGGTTGTAAGGCAGTGTTTACATATAACTGACAAAGTGTCGGGCTATTGAGCATGCCCTGGGGTAGCACCTTCCATTGATATCTGTCTGTAGGGCGCGAGTTGTTAAGCACAGGGACTGTGAACGCAAAATAGCGCCTGTTTTGAGGTTGTAGGGGGATCGTGAAAAAACAGTCTTTAAGATCGATTACGGCCAATTGAAAGTCGCGTGGGATTAAATTTGGGTTGGGCGTGCCACATTGGAGTGGTCCCATGGGTTCAATGATCCGATTAATTTCTCGAAGGTCATGCAATAGACGCCACTTGCCAGATTTTTTCCTTATAACAAAAAACGGTGTGTTGTACGGGCTAGTAGAGGGTTCAAGGTGACCAGCGGTCAGTTGGTCCTGTACTAAATGGCGCAGGGCGGTCAATTTTTCCTTTGGGAGTGGCCATTGTTCGACCCAAACTATCTGATGTGGCTTCCAGGTGAGGGGCAGGGCGGTAGGTTGAGTCATGGCGCATTCAAGGTGGCACCTACTTGCGCCAGAAGGTCCCTGCCCCAAAGATTGAGGTGAATCGGGAGGATGCAGGGACGAATTTGAGCTACTTGGCGATTTTCCTCTGGGTCCCAAACGGGGAGCCAATGAGTACTACGACTAGAGGATTGGCTCCCTCCCACTCCCCATACCGTGGGGGCCACCTCAGAAGGCCATGCAGGGTCCCAATATTTCTGGGCAATGACAGAGAGGTCTGCCCCTGTGTCAAGGAGCCCCTCAAGAAGCTTACCGTTTATTTGATATTTTCGTAGTGGCTTCCCCTGTTGTATCTGATGTGAAAGAGCGGCGATTTGAGGATGGAGGGATGATGCTACGGGTTCGGAAGATTTCGTGGACCCGAAGCCTCCACGGCGAATAGCCGAAGAGGGCTGATTAGGAGGTATGAAAGGGAGAATCAGTAACTGCGCCCATGTATCACCTTTAGTTAAGGTGAGGGGCAGCTGGCCCCACATCTGGACATAAATGATTCCAGTGTAATCGGAGTCAATGACGCCGGGGATAACCATGATGGCATGCTTATGGGCAGATGAGCGGGGTAGGATTATGCCCACCGTGCCTTCCGGCAAGGGGCCGGTGAGTTGGCTCGGCATCAGCAAGACTTCCCCTGGAAGGGTGGCTTGCATATCCATAGTATTGATCAAATCAATGCCAGCGCTACCTTTGGTAGCAGGCGAAGGGAACTTGTGGGTGACCCCTATTTTTATTCCTGGGCCCGGGGGGGGCCCGTCGGGAAGTTTCCCGGAGGGGGGTTTGATCGGCACTGATTGGCCCAATGGAACCCCTTGTTGCAGCGAGGACACTTTTTCGTGGGGCGCTGATTAAGACGCTGCCCTGCCACAGCATGCGCCCCTCCCCCCGGAGCCCTGCACTCACGGCGAAAATGACCCGGCTTCTTGCAGTTAAAGCAAGTACCGAGAGGCTTCCCTCCGGCCCGCAAGGCGCCTGCCAGCATGGCCATGGCATGGGTCTGAGTACCTACTTCCGCGCAGGCCTGAATCATGTCCGCTATGGTGTACTGCGCTCGATGAATCACGGACTGGAGGACCTTTTTGCAGTCTGCATTAGCTTGTTCCGCGGACAAACGCCGCAAAAGCTCAGTTTGAGCCTTAGAGTTATCAATCTGGCGAGCTATGGCCTCTTTAAGTCTGTCTACGAATTGATGAAAGGGCTTAGAAGGAGTTTGGCGGATGCTGGTAAAGGACGCCAAGGGCTTCCCTGAGACAGGGACGCGGCGAAAGGCGCGCTGGATACACATGGCTGTTCTACGAAAGGAATCGGGGGGCAGTTGCATTTGTTCCTCCCCGGTGGAAAACTGACCTGCCCCATAAATTTGATCGGGAATGTTGTCGGGAGTGGAAATGGCTATGGCTGCCGCGCGAAACTCACTATCCCACACAACATACTGTGCGGGAGAAAGAATCATGCGGAAGAGTTGTTTCCAATCCGCGGGGGTCATCTGATGCCCATTGCTTATCCCCTCGATCAACCCTTCTGTATATGTCGAGCGCAGGCCCGACTCCCTCACTGACTTATTAAGTTCTCTAATGACGGAATAGGGCAGGGGGGTATAGGTAACTGTGTTTTTCCCATTCTGGTTTACCCCATATGTTACAGGAGCAAGAACTGGGGGCTCGCCTGCCCATTCCTCCAAAAGAGGGCTGTGGGCAGATTGAAAGGCTTGCTGAAGAGCGCCCTGGACCAAGCCCAGACGCGGCCGGGCATGTTCCAAGGGTTGTTTCTCTACCGCAGCCAAAGGAGGGGAAAGAGAAGAAGGATCAGAGAGCGGCTTTAAACACGGTGCCGTAGGGGTAAGAGAAGGAGGAGGAGGAGGAGGAGGAGGAGGAGAGGGAGACGTGGCAGGGGGTACCTCCGCCCGCAAGCGCCCCACCGCATCTGCACAGTGCTGCCATAGAAGAAGATAGCGAACACTTGCCCTAGGCTCTCGAAAGAGCCTGTCCCCTATCTTTTGCCAGTCTGCGATCTCCAAGGAGCCTGCCTCTGGGTACCAGGGGCACTTATACTCAAGAAGACGCACTAACTCTTCTATGCTCCTTTGTGAGACCTGAGCACAGCCCGTCTGCTTAATGATTGTAAAAAGCTCCTTCGCATGAGCCTTTTGAGACACGGATAAATCCCCCCCCATACTCAAGAGGGAGCGTAAACGCTGAGGTGCACCAAGGCTATGCCAGCCGGTGAGCCGAGGGGCTGGATCACGTCGGGGTCACCAGATGTCGGGAAGAAACAGACGGAGACAGCTTGCGGAAGGAGGCGACCTGGGAAAGTCCCAGCTTGCCGCTTTTATTAAGTACAAACGTGCTGTAAGGCATGTATGACAGTGATAAGTAGGCTTGTTTACTTCATTGTGATAGGCGGTGAAAGAAGAGCTCTCCTCATGGCTACCTCGTGGACAGCTAGAGGGACAAGCATGCCTGTGGTTTTCCAGTGCTTAAGCTTACTACAAGACCTTGAGAGATAACAAGGGTTCAGAAGTTTATAGAGCGTGGTTTGCCAGCGCTCAAGGCCTTCACAATCCCCCATTCTGTAAGGATGGTCTTCATTATTTGCTCATAGATGTAGGATCCTGCATTTGGCTGTTAAAATGCTTTTTATTTTATCTGGATCACCCTGTATGACTGCTTTGTCCTCATGATTTACCACTCCATCAGTTTTTGTATTGGCCACAAATTTTATCACCGGTGATTTTATACCTACTCCCAGAACACTGATAAAAATGTTGAATAGTGCCAGGCTTAGAACCGATCCCCATGGAACCCCCTTAGAAACACTTTCTATTCAATGATGATTCCCCATGGAGAAATACTTTTTGAGATCTGTCAGCTAGCTAGTTCTCTATACATTTTGCATGTGTATTGGTTGTACTATATAGCGCTAATTTTTTTATGAGAATGTTGTGGGATAGTAAATCATTTGTTTTATAAATGCCTAACTGCATTACACTGTACAAATTTCCCTTTACCAACCAAATCTATTTTCCATGAAAACTATTTGACTGGCATTAATTATATTTCTGTCCTTTCATTCTTCATTTAATTCAATATCAGTTTTTCCACTATTTTTCCCAGGACTGACGTTAGGTTAATCAGTCTATAATTACGTTGGTCATTCTACTTTCCCTTTCTGAATACTAGCACAACTTTAATACTCTTCAAGTTATTTGGACTTTCCCCAATATTCCAATGTTTACTATTGCCACTATAGCGCTGGAAAGAATAAACTACATTCACAAGGTAGTACAGGCTATGGTATGAGGCTGTATTTTTGACTGTGTTGTCTTAGACATAATAAAGTGTGGATGAGTTAAAATCCACCAGGAATACTAGATAAAAATGCTTATAATAAGATATGATGGTCGCCCTTATGAGCTTGCCCTATTACCTTAGATAGATAAAGTCTATCTGTGTACTTGCAGGACTCCTTGTACTTACAATAGAGAATATCAAGGGAAAACTGGCAATTTCAGTGTAATGTTACTTAGTTATCTAAGGCAACTGGCCAGTTCTGCGATTGACCCAATGCATGTAGATTTCAGATATAGAGTCTATGAAGAAAGAGCCAGATTCTACTCTTTGGCAGATCCAAGTATAAATAGAACATCAGGGCAAATTATATTTCACACTCATTATTAGGGCCCTATCAAATTCACAGTCCATTTTGGTCAATTTCACGGTCACAGGATTTTTAAAAATTGTAAATTTCATGATTTCAGCTATTTAAATCTGCAAGGTCATGGTTTTGTAACTGAAGGGGTCCAGACTCAAAAGGAAGCAGTGTGTGGGGTGGGTCACAGCGTTATTGTAGGGGAGTCACAGTATTGCCACCCTTTCTTCTGTGCTGCTGCTTTCAGAACTGGGCTCTCGGCCAGCAGCCACCACTCTCTGGCTGCCCAGCTCTGAAGGCAGTGCAGATAGCACTACTATAAAGATAGCACTACTGCAGTCCCCCTACAATGGCCTTGTCCCGCCCCCCAACAGCCATCTTTTGGGTTGGGACTCCCAGTTTGAGAAACAATGGTCTCCCTCTGAAATCTGCACAGTATGGGGTAAAAGTACACAAAAGACCAGATTTCACGGTCTGTGACGCATTTTTCGCTGCCATGAATTTGTTAGGGCCTTCCTCTTATTCACCTTTGTGTGCTGCAGCCTAACGCTTTGCTGGAGCATGGGCTATTCCAAAAGCAGCAAACAGATTTGAAACCATAGCTATACTATTCAAACTCTGCATTTCATGTTGTAATATTAGCTCCCTAGTCATCTTGGAACACAGATTGTACCACACAGCTGCTTCGGGTGCAAATATATATATTTAGCACCTACAAACACAAGTGAATTTAAACTAAAGCTGTAGGTAGTTCAAATAT
Source organism: Dermatemys mawii (assembly GCA_007922305.1). NCBI lineage: Eukaryota > Metazoa > Chordata > Testudines > Dermatemydidae > Dermatemys > Dermatemys mawii. The sequence goes on from ML677366.1 coordinate 24,407,761, forward strand.
CAGCTTGTCCTTCATACAGAGACTTTTCTTGCATGTTTTCATTATTCACTAATGACCTGAGCACTCCCAGCTCCCTTGGAAATCAGCCAGAGGAGGTGAGTCAGAACCTCTGAAAATCAGGTCTTTCAGGTCTTCAACCATACCGTCTAGCTTTTATTTCAACACACGTGTAAAATGGTTGCCAGTCAGCATTTACTAACAGCTACCTCCCAGTGCTATCTGAGATGCCCCCAGATTTTAGGTTAAGAAATAACAGTTGTATCAAAGTTCTGTGCTGCCTGCAATGTGGCCAAGTGCCTAAAAGGCACAATCCTACAGTGCCTTCAGGCTGCAGAATTCATACCGTATTTTGCCTTTTTATCTCCCATGGCCTATAGTTACTGATAATGCTATGAGCATGGTTATTTGTTCTTTTGCTAAGCTGGACAATGTCTAATTTAATTGTCTTTCCTAGCCAATCAGAAGATTTTTACAGTGAATTCCATACATAGCCCTCTCTAGCTTTTCTAGATTTGGAAATCCTCGTGTTGGCCAAACAGCTCAGATCAGTAATTCAGGCTCTTTTTTTGAGTGGTCCATAGAGGTTAAGGGAAAAGGAATTTCCTCGATAGACTACAGGATCACAACCACACTGCAGCTGCTGTTGCAATCTCAGGGATCTGTGGGAGGATCCAGCAGCTTCTCTCCTGACTTGTTTCCATATGTTTGTATGGAGGAGCTACGCTTCATGGTGTACAGAAGATAAGGACCCCCTTGTATGGCTTCCTAAAATCCAGCCCGTTCCCCAGCCTCAGTGTACAGCAGAACTGCACTAGACCTGCCACATCCAGAACTCTCGGAGAATCTGCCCAAGGGAGTGCAGTATTTGACCCTATGCCCCACATTCGTGGGCTTCCTTGATCAGAGATGCACATCAAGTTCTGAAGATAACATGTATGCAACAACAGTCAAGGACCCTAGCAGAGACATTGCCAGACCTGTTGGGCGATGTGGCTGGAAAAGGAGAACTAATACAAGCAATATTGAATGACGAGAAAGCAGTAGACCTCTTATAGGCTGGAAAGAGAGAATTAATTATTTGGAGCTGGAGAAGTAGGTTTTTGGGTTTTTTTTCTAATTTCTTTATGAAGGTTCAGATGTGGTTTGGTGAATAGACTGAGGTTCAGATCACTCCTTGTTTTTACAGAACTAGTTCACACATTCATCATTCATCATTTAACAGAGAAGATGTCCCCCCCCCATAGATTATTGAAAAATTTCAACAGCAAAGGTTTGCTTAGCAGATTACCCACTATCGCTCTGGAAAGCAAACATCTAATCTGAATTTCTGGCAGATGGGTTTAGAATAGGTTGTTCATGAAGAGCAGATAATTTTTAATTAACTGCCAACACTGCATGAACCTGAATCCTTCATCACTTATGCATCTCTAAGCAAGGTTGCCTTACTGCCTCTGAGAACAAGGAGTGTGATCAGAAATCTGATACCTGCTCTCTGAACAGCAGAACGCAAACTATTTAATATTCTGCTGCTCCAATAGTCTGATTCAACCCTCATAATGTTTTGTAGAAAAGAAAAATAATAAATTGCAGGCATATTTGCTCCCTTTATTATTTGTCAAAAAAAGAGTAATGTTTAAGAAACAACTCTCATTTAAATCTTTGTCATCATGTGCTAATTACCATAGCAGGGGGGGATGTGGGCCTAATTCAATTAGATGACTCCTGCTGATCGCTGCCTTTCTAATTCATGCTCCACATGCAAGTGATATTTAAATTAGGTATAAAGCTCCCATTTGTGTGGTACTTTTACTGCTGGTGCGGGAAATGTTATGGTGTTTTTATTTCACCACCACTGTCTCTGCCCCTTTAGACGGTTGGTTAAGCTTTATCACTCAGACTATCCTAGATCAACAGGCTTCTCCTATCCTAGACTGATGGGAGAAATCTTAATAGCACCAGTCCCAACTTAAGAATCTAAGGAGAATCCAGGCTTTTATGAGGATGAGCAACTCTGTAGGTGGGGGTGGATTGGTTCCAAACCATTCCTGTGATCTGGAAACAGTAATACACCCTCCCACTCTGTTATACCATTTCTGTGCCTCCCTCTACTAAAGGAATCGTTAGGGTAGCCATGGCCAGGGGAGGCCCTGGTAACACAACCTCAATAGCCCTGATCTCTAAGTAAGCTTAAGACAGGAGGCCTCAGAGCCAGTATGGAAAGCAGGGACTGTGTGGATGGCACTGTTGCTAAAGTGGATCCATTGAGGGAATGATCCAGGCCAGACATTTTAAATCTGATAGGCACTCGGCACAAATACTTATACAGACACTCAAAACTGGGTCCAGTCCTGTTTTCCCCTTGCCTGGCAATCCCTGTACGCTGGTTTATGTTCTACATTTCTTGTTGAGAACCATTCAAAACCACAAAAGGGAGATGATGATATAAACACGCACAGGGCAGTAAAAGCTCATCCCCAAGCAACAAGCCTTTTCTCAAGAGACCAAACAAACTTGGAACAAGCAAGGCAATGAAATGAGCAGTGTGGAATCACAAGCCCCCCTGCAAAGAATTATAGCCCCTTTTTATTATCCTTAAAACCTCCAAGAAGGTGAGCAGATTGAAATATTATTGCTTTTGCTCCACACAGCCCGAAAAGGTAAGAAAATGAGCCTATATTTCTTTTTCAGTGGTGTGGCAATGCCTCACCTGTTATACATGTGCTTTCCTGGGGTTTGTGAACAAATAAGGAAGATACTGGCAGTTCCCTCCTTACTGTGTCCTGTCATTATATCACTGGGGTCATTCCATTGAAATATATGATTAGTACAAGTCACTGAACATATTAGGTTCACTCCATAGGTGCTCTATGTGGGGTACAGAGATGGGATAGGTCTGAACCATCTTTTTGTTCCTTCAACCTTAGTCTTAGACTTTGTCCAGAGGCCAAAAGAGTCCCTGGTGTAATGTAGAGCAGCTCCAGAGCTGCTTTAAGCTATGTGGCCAGCAACCAGTGGCTGCCAATAATCTAGCAGAATATGATGCCATCTGTCACACCCCTTTCCTGCTCTGTGCAACAGCCATTCCGCCCCCACCATATCCTCTATGCCAGGGTAGGCTGATTGCAGAGGCCAGCTACTCTGTCTTTGCACCATCCAAGGATTCCTCTGTGGGAGGAAGAATCCTTGGCTGCATGTTTAGAACAGCTTTCCAGGATGAGAGCCCAGGATTGAGCTCATTAAATTACACCCTAAGTACAGTGGACAGTGGAAATGGAGAACTTTCAGGCATTCCAGAAAGCATCTTCCTGTACAAACAGGGAGGGCATAGAATTAAAGCTTGTAATTCTTTGTGACGTTTAATTGATGAAGAGGAAAGCAGCATACTGCAGCAGCCAGAGCCACCAAATTGCTGGCCTGCCATGATATCAAAAGTGATTTGTAATTGTTCCAGTTGCAGATTATGGCCTAAATCCATCTCTGACTGGTGTAAGTAGAGTAAACTAACCAGTACTTCTTCTATAAGTCATACTTCAGGGCAGGAGAGTTCAGGAAAACACTCTGGAGTGCCTTTGGAGGTGAACCTAACTGTAATCACTGCATGCATCCGACAAAGTGGGTATTAGCCCATGAAAGCTTATGCTCCACTACGCTTGTTAGTCTATAAGGTGCCACAGGACGCTGTTGCTTTTGCAGATCCAGACTAACATGGCTACCCCTTTGATTCCTAACTGTAATTATAACTGTTCACTGAGTGCAGCACACAAGTTAACTAGCCAAGGGCTATACATGCCCTCGTACAGACTCCACCTCCTCAGGCACATGGTGTGTGGGTTCTCTCTTACAACTCTCTTTAAATTCTGCTCTGCTGGTTGCACAGACTAGAAGAGTCTCTCTCCTCTCATCCCCCTGGTCCCACTCCCTCTGCACCATGCCAAGAATGATTGAGCTCTATATTCTTTCCTTTACAAGCTCCTTCTCACAGGATATTTAAAATTTGAAGCCAGCTATTCTCCAGCTTCGCCCTTTTCAATAGTCTGAACTTTGCAAGCTGAGATGTGGGGCTTAGAATAAATTCTAAGTTTCATTTTCTTAATAGGTTTTTATGCTGTTTTCAACTGATTTCTTTTCATAGCGTTGGGGTTTTCTTTCATTTGTGATCCAGTTTATTTTTCCAGCTTTTTAAAAAATGTCACACTGGATGGAAGTAATGACTGGTTTCATTAAAATGATGCCAATATTGCACATTTATTGAAACCACCAAGTACTGTTGATTTTGGGAAGCTAAGTTCTTCTCAAACTTGCATATGAACATGAATTCCAGAGTGATGAATTTATCACATGGCCATTGGAGTCATGAAATCAACTCCCTTATTTATCAGTTCCAGCAAGGCAAAAAAGATTGACCACTCCCCGAGATTAGTGAAGACAAATCTTGAATTAAATTATGTTTGTCTTTAAAATATATCTAACAAATTCCAAAAAAATGTTAAAAAGAATGATTTTCTTACACACTTAATGTAATGCAGCAGTGATGTTACAAATAAGCTGTTATGGGTTAGTAATAGAGAAGGGATTATAACAGTTTAGTTTCTGTGTCTTCAAAATATTTAATACTTTTAGTAATTTATTTTCACAAAGAGGTTGCCTTTGTGATAGATCATATGTAATTTACTCTAAATCATTGGGTTCATTAAGGTAATCAATTGCTTTTTTCTGAGCTGAGGTAATGTTTAGAGTCTTGTGGTTTAAAATTACATCTTTTTTTCACCAATACCTTTAAAAAGCATCTACATTTCTCGGTTTTGTTGGTGTCTTTCCCTCAGTTTAAATTCCCAGCATTCAAGTCTTGAGATGAAGTGGGAATGGAACATTTCTCTACATGCAGACAGTACAACAGGACTCATACCAAACATTTCATACTACTACTGGGATCTGCTGATATGCTAAGGGAACACTAAGAAAGTGAAAGTCATAATTTTATTTGCCTATTGTTCTCGCTAATTACCACCACAGTCAACATTCTACAAAAATCTATATAGGGCTACTGAAACTGGCTTTCCCAGGTAATGATCAGCCATGCTGAAGACCTACTATGTCACTGACACTATTAGCAGCATTAATATTAATTATGTCTAGGTAAATACTTACAATATTATAAATTCAAATAGGCCAATTTGAATGCAAGACTTAACCGAGTTCTAAACTCTGTGCTCATTAAGGCAAACAGGAGAACAGAACAGGCAAAGCACTTCACTGACTGTCAGCTTCTTTGAATTATTTAGGTCATATTGCACTCACTGTTAATCCTCACCACACAAATTTTTCTTACATGCTACTATAGTCTAAGAGCAGCACCCTCTAAAGACACAATCAGGGAAACATCAGCTTTCATTTCTCTCCTTTTGGATTTGCTTACAACATTTTGATGCAATGTTAATTCAAACTACGTGGTTTGAAAACAAATACAAATACAGATCCAGCATCTTGGCTCTACTCCGGCTGCTTTGTGCTGCTCCAGGTGCAGAGCAGTCCCCTGAGGATTTCCCAAGCATAGAAGAATCCTTGGGTTGTGTACGGCTACTGTAGTGGCTCGTAGGCCATCCGTTCTCTAGGCCCCTGGTACAGTGGCTGCTCCCAGAGAAAAGAGGTATAAACGTGGCATCCTTACATCCCAGTAAGCCCCAGTTGCTAGCCTGGAACTGTCCCTTCTGGCTGTTGAGAATCAGGCATAAGTTAAGAGAGCTTTCAAGATTCTCTAATTTGCACCAAGGACTGGTCCACCCTGGCTGGCCTCAAAACGAGGATTGTTAATAAGCCATATTTACACTCTTCGCTCTTCTGACTATGGGATGACTGGATCAGAGGCTCTAGCTTTAGAAATCAGAATCAACATTATGGAAGAAATTTTGTCCCTCTCCACAGGAGAGGTGCAGCTTTGCAGTATAGAGGGGCCAAGGCTGGGAGAAGCACAGAATAAGTTCATGGCCCCTGTGCAATACTATACTGTGCTCTGTATAGACATATGCTGCCATCCTCCCTTGTCGACCGGACGTTCCGGTTGAAAACCGGGCACCTGGCAGCCCTAGTAAGACTCCATCCCCTTTGCTCAGCACAGAGGCTTTGGCCTAGGTCAAGCAAGGGGCTCAGCAAAAACTTTTAGATACAAAGATTTACTGTTGAAACCTGTGTAAGTGGGAACAGTGGTTGCAGCAGGGGAGTGTAAACTTAAACAGCCCAAAATGTAGAAGTGTTTGCATGTAACTGACAACATTGCTACACGGCCTTTAGGACACTCTCACATCTAGGGAATTCTCCTGTGTTGTCTGCATTTCCCACAGCCAGTGCCCCCCATCCCCACCCTCCACAAAGAAGCTAGAAAGTACAAAGCGTAATCTACATCAGGCAGGCTCTTATAACGGGAAAAAGGCTTTTGCTGACAGGATAGAAATATTTTTTGCTGACGATTTTCTTATCAATATAAAAATGTCACTTTAAATCAGTAATGAAATATGCTGTGTTGTTAGCACACACCCATCAGCTGTGCTCTTCTCTTCTAACACCTCTACTTGCCCTACTGGTGGCATTCCATGGAGCATGAGGAGATAGCAAGTGTGAACAATCGGGACAGGAGGTGGGGGGTAATAAGTGCCTATATAAGAAAAAGCCCCAAATATCAGGACTGTCCCTATAAAATCAGGACATCTGGTCACCCTACATTATTGTGTTGTGAGAGGTTAAGGAGAAGAGTAAGGAAGAGAGATGAGTTTGGGTTTGAAGGAGATCAGGAGATGGGATGTGAATCACAGGCTATGTCTAAATCTTTCTGATTCTTTCTACATAACTTCTCTAAGGGCATGTCTACGCTACAATTAAAAATCTGTGGCTGGCCCAGGCCTGCTGGCTCAGACTAAGGGGCTGTTTAACTGTGGTGCAGGTGGTTGGGTTTGGGCTGGAGCCTGGGCTCCGGAATCTTGCAAGGTGGGAGGATCCTGGAGCTCCAGTTCCTTTACTATAGATTTAGCTAAACTTAGTATTTCTTCTCTCAGGACCTGGTCCTCGGTCCCCTAGGTTGCTCTGTCCTTAAGATACTCCCTTCTCCCTCATATTCAGAATGGAATCTAAGGAACCACACCTGTCTTCGTTCTTTTTGCTGATACAGAGTAACACGGCTAACACTCTGAAACCTGACACCTGTCCCCATGAGTCATCTGCAGTTAGCCTACAGCTCCCAGGCAGGGTCCCAACACGTTCCAATAGGGTGAAGTAAAAGGACAATCCTGCCACTCTGTGACAAGGTCGAAAGCACTATAACTTCTGTGCTGGAGTTTCTGTCAAGTCATGTATTGCATCTCCAAGGGATTGTATTCCAAAAGAAATCAGTAGGACCTGTAGCTTTCTGTGGCATCTGAACCAAATGGAAGGTATCACACTTGTTCATACTTTAACTGCTGCAGCTTCTCCCAGTTACAGCATCTCCTCTGAGAAGCACTCGTTACTTCCAGAGGCTACAGGATTACATAGCTGTTCTTCACTGTATAAAAAAACACATTCTGGAAAGCGTTCGCTACGTAAAGTGTTGAATAATCACTCGGCCACTGCATTGGTTCTAACTGGCAGCTGGACTCACAGCGAATGAGCTGAACAATTGTGAAGAGATATGCTTTAAGTGATTTGACATCTAACACAATCTATGAAGTTGATTTTTCTAACCAGCTTGAGAATGATGATTTGCTTGATCCCCCTAAATTAAAAGGATTTGTTCCACTTATGCTCCATTTTTCAAAGATTTTAAAAACCAAAATGCTCACAGCTAAATCATCCAACCCATTCCTGAAATTAAATCGAGAAAAACTACATATGACAGATTGTACAAGCATGATTAAACATTTGATGCAAGTCACAAAGCCCTTATTTTTTATGGTGACTCAGTACAAGTTCATGCTCTTGATTCTCAGCTTTGGGGCATTTCCATCTTCCACCAGATCTCAGAACAAAATGAAAACTGATCATTGCTTTTCATACTGATATAAATTGTCCAAGTATTATTTATGCTCCCCTATATGTTGTAGCCACCTGTTTATACTCTTGTATTTATGTTATGAATTCTTCAGGGCAGAGGCCATTCCTGTGATATATTTGAACAGTGCCTAGCACTATAGGATTGGGGCCTCTAGGTACTACTGCCATACAAATAAACAAGACTTTCACGTAACAGAATAAAACAGAAAAAAACTAAAATAATGTTTCACTAGTGAGACATCTTCTAAGAGAAATCATACCTACTCTTCTGGCATCCATGTGAGATACTACTGTCATATGAGCTGTCAAAAGTCTGTTAAATTTATATTTGCTTTGCTTTAAGGAGGTTTGGAAAAGATTCCTTTGCTGATAAATTTTGTGAAATCTTTCAATTATTTACACCAATAGAACTCCAAACTCTTTGTAGTGGAACAAAATGTAGTTTTTCAGAGTGATGAGTTAGATAGTAGTGTCGTAGTGTCTGTATGCAGACAACTTTGGCAGACATATGCTCTGACATAAGAACCTATTTTACTGATGGGGAACAATCATTCATTAAGACACACCCTGGGGTTCTCTCCTCCCCTTTTCAAAACATGCTGTGGGGATCTTTCACTTCCACCTGGACAGCCAACACAGCTAGGCAAAAAAGCACAACACCGCATTGTCAGCCCTGGATTTAGAAACTGGAATATGGAACTTGTATTGGCCTGCAGACAAATGGCCTAGATGCAAGCATGTTAGACTTTAGGATCACAGGCAACAGAGCTACCAATTGAGCCTCACTGACAACATTATTTTCCTTTTCCTTTCTTTTACTTCATCAGCTAAAGAGTACTATAAAAAGGATTTTCTTTCTCTCATGTAAGCTCCATCACTATTTCCTTCTAGCAAATTAGAAGTATTAGAACTTCTAAGGGGAAAAAGAGAACTTTAACAGACAAATTTCCACTGTATGAAAAAAATGAAGAAATACTGTAAGGACAAAAATATAACATACTAACTTGATTTTGATTTACAGCTGCATTTGAATGCCCACATCCTCCCTACTCTCTGCCCATTCTCCTCCACTTTACCTGCCTAACCCATCACTGAGAGTACTCAGGGAACTGAAATAGAGTAGAAACCATGTTCGAGGCTGCCCATGGGAATGTGATAGTCCAGCAAAACAGACATTCATCAATCACTACAATGCCATGCCCATACTCACCAGCTACGACAGACAAATCTAGCACTCTTTTGTAGTGATATCAAGCAGCCAGCATTGCAATGCAAGTTTTATCTAGATTGTACCCTTCATTTTTTCCAAAAATCAGGATAACATTTGTTGTATTGAAGAATGTAATTTTTAACTCAGGCTCACTTCTGAGCCTGTCATTCTTGAAGTGAAAACGTCCTGTTCACTTTAAAGTCGATTCAGCTTGGTGTGACATTCCAGACACTTCTTTTTAAATACTGGGCAAAATTTAATTTCACTCATTTTTAAGGGTCTCCCCCAATGCCTTCCTTTTATTTCTCAGAACAATTGTATTCAAAATCGTGCTCATTTTAATTTAAATTAAAATGGGTCCATAGTTTTGAATTTCAAACAAACAGGAAACTGCTCACAATTTCAAGCATTTTGAATTTCTTCTTGGCTATTTTACACCCACCTCTACACCACCAAACTTTATTTTATGAAGCACTGCTGTTTTAATGTATCATTTCTTTATTTTTCAAGTTCATTGCTTATTCTGGCTTATGAATGCTTAAAGCAGCTACTGGAAATTTCTCTCATGACATATCAAGTGTTCTGTAGAGATGAACACTTTCTTTGGTTTTTTTTTTTTCATTTTAGTTCAAAGGAAGAAGAATAAACAAAGTGTCAGTCATTATTAGCAATTCCCTCAATATTTTTCTCTCTCTAACTCAAAGCACTATATTAAATGCACTGGATCTGACTTTCTTTCAGATGTAGCTTTTTTCTTTGCTGTGACAGCTTCTGACATATTTAGAAAAACAACCTACCAGACCATTTTAGTCCCAGCTGCAGATTTTTGGGTTGTTTTGATACCAATCCATTGGCTTTAGCACCAGAGTTTGTTAAACTGAAACACTTTAAATTAAACTGTTTTATTTTAATAACATTTTAGGGTTGACTTTTTGGTGCAAAAATATATTTTACTTTAAAGTTTTGGGCCAATGACATGTCTTATCCATGAGAAGTTTATGCCAGAAGAATGTCATTACCACTGGTCCTTCATCTTGCTACAGGTAATTTAAGAAGTTGCTTCTTTTAAAGATAATGTCCTAGTTATTCATCACAAAAAATACAAAGTGTCTCAAGAAAGTATTTAAATTGTCAAGTGTGAAAATTTACAGTTATAGTAAAACGTGGAGCTGAACAGCCTATATTGGTCACTGAGGAATTATAACAGAAGTCATGGAAGTTAAGCAAAATAAATAAAAAACAGATCTAAATGAGAACTCTACTCGCCAGTTATCTGTTTAGTCAGCACAGGTGAAATCAAAGAGCTAAAAACATCATTGTAACAGAATAAATACACATTCTGATTGTTTCCAAAATTGAAACAGGTCTGCAGTAGAACTATGCAAAATATTTGTATCTCGCCTCTAATCTAATTGAACTGTGTCTTGTTGTCCAGAATAGATGCTTTTGCAAACCAGAAACCCATGCTCTCAAAAGTTTAATAAGCATGGGCTGAAGTTGTCAACACAGGTCAGAAGCCATTGGATCTCGGACACCTGCCAAGTTAGCATGCCTCATGCTCCTGTAGCAGCCACTTCTTCCAACCTGAAAAAGCCCTGAAACCTCCTTGAAGGCATCAGAGCTAAGAAACGGGAACATAGTTTCTTAGATATTTCTATAGCAGCTAGTATAACGGGCCCAACTTGGTAGTGGCCTTTCGGCACTACAGCATAAGTGTTTTTAACAACAAACAAACAAAGGTTAAAAAGGTGCTACAGGTAGCGTAATCAAGCTGTTAGGGCCTGATCTAAAGTGAGTGGAAAGCCTCCCATTGACTTAAACGGGCTTTGGAGTGGGCCCTGATATAGCAGATTTACCAACAAAGGGAGAAGCAACTGATAATAATATGTTTAAGCCCAGAAAAGCAGTTCCAGTACTAGTGGAAAACCCCAGAACATCCTCCCTATTAAGACAGGGCAATTGAAAAGAAAAAGATGTGCTGAAACGAACCTGGCAGATACATGTTAAGTGCTGTTGGCCATTTGGAGGTTACTTTTAGAAGTACTGAACTTAGTGGCACATCTATTAATTTACTTAGGATTGGGATGTTCTACACTTAAATTTGAAGTCTGCACAGAGATAGATGACAGATTCTACAATGTCTTTTGTGGTTTCTTTTTGTTAAGTAGGGCAAGTGGAACTGAATGAGAGATTAATCAACTCACTCTACTGAACTGATATCTTAAGTCTTTTTATATAATGACTGGGAGACCAACATTATAACATGATGACTGGGAGATCAACAAAAAAAAAATAGCACTGTAGACCTATTTGTGCCTTTCCAGACATTTGCATTTTAACAAAAAATAATCTTTTCATTTTGAAATCAATTATTAAAAGCACTATGAAAAACCTATTAAAGAGAGATGATATTCATCTCTGCATTTTGTTGAGCTTCCTGACCTAACCCTTTTTAAAAAGCCAATGATCAAAGTAGTAGCATTTTTTCATAGAGCTGTATAATTTTTTAAAAAAACATTTGGAACAATATAGTCTTTAAACAACAAAACGAGAGTTCTAATTAGCAAAGGAACCATAAACCATGTCTTTTGTATTTTGCCCTTCGTGTAGTTTCACTGATATCTTTTTGAAATAATAAATAGTCCCATCAAATTACTGTGTTTAGGTGCTAGTGAGGGGAATGAAGAGGAAAGTAAAATGGATTATTCTATTCAAATGAGCTCAGTTATATTCTTTGCCATAACATCTTTAGAAAGATGTGAACCTGAGAATCATGAAACCACTTGTAATCAAAAACTAAATGGATGTGACCATTTAGTTGTATAATTATTTATTAATAGGTCACAATATGACTAGCTTTGGTAACGTACCTCAGCAGATCATGTATTTAATTTCCATAGTACAGTATTAATGTGTGTCTACATCTTTTATAATGAAAAACACTTATGATAAGGTTGAAGCACAGGACACAGAATAAGAAAACCTTGGTCTTGTCCCCACTTTGCTACTGATTTGTTATATGACCTTGAGCAAGACACCAAATATTTCTGAGTCTCTGTTTCTCCATCTCTGTGATGGGAGAAGTAATACCTACCTCACAAACCATTGTGACAATGAGTTAATTAATGTGCCATATGTGGGAAAGAATCCCAGGGCACTGATGCTAGAGTTGGTAAAGCTGGATGATAAATCCCAGAAGTCACCTTTTGTTTTCACTTTAAGGGCCCAAAGTCTATGAGTTTCCACAATGGATACCAGGGACCACTGCAGTGGTCCCAATGTTGGACTAGGGTATTAGTTACTTTGAGAGCTCCAGTTTATTCTCTGTCTCCATTTTTGCAGCAGCAGAGTATCTCTGCAGTACCCACTGTTGTATTCATAACTAAATGTAAAATTATTGTAATAATATGATGAGTCTGACATGTATTTTGAACAGTTTTTTAACTCTGTGAAATTCTTTTTGGATTAAGCCAATGCTTTTCTGTTATACTGCTGCAACCTTTTCAATATTCTGGAATTTGTGTCCTGTGCTGCCCTGCTTATGGTTTTTCTATGCTGTTTAGATGAGGTAGTCTAAACATTTAAGTTAAAAGAACTGTATGTGGAAAATACAAAGTAGTACAACACTGGTATATTTCATAGAATATGTTAGGCAATGAAATTGAAATATTTCATTTATATGAGCAAAGTTCTAATGAGATGCAGAAGAAAACTAACCTATTAATGAAGTGACAAAGAGTCCTGTGGCACCTTAAAGACTAACTAAAATTTTAGAGCATAAGCTTTCGTGGGCTAATACCCACTTCGTTGGATGCATGCAGTGGCATGT
>ML677366.1:24421218-24511665 GCA_007922305.1 Dermatemys mawii
TTTAGTTAGTCTTTAAGGTGCCACAGGACTCTTTGTCACTTCTGCAATTCCAGACTAACACGGCTACCCCTCTGATTCTTACCCTATTAATGTGATGTTCAGGTTATGTTAGTTTTAGTTCTTCTGGGATATTTTCTTTTCCAATCACATTTCAATGACTAATGCCTGAACGTTTCCTCCCTTTTCATCTGTTCAGTGGTCTGAAATGTTATGTCTTTTTACTTGTTGAAATGTGGAACATATTGTAAGTGTGTTTGTAGCAGGTGGTAATTAATATATTTGAGAGACAAAATGAATTAGCTAATGATGGAAGAAAAATCTGCCATCACTGTATAAAATAAGGTGGTAAATGGAATTCTAATAGCTAATAAAAATATGCAATAACTGCTTCATGTCATATTTAAAGGGAAATTATAAGAACCTTTATCTGACAGTTCTTTAGTATTTCTATTTTCTCTCTTCATCAGGAGGTTTGTCAGCATGGCTTTTTACATTTCCTTGCAAGCTAGGAGAGAAAAAAAACCCACTGTGCTCTTTTATTATAAAATTGTCTGGGTATATTGTTTAATACAGTGTACGGAGATGGTACCAAGCCACAAAGTTAAGTTCCAACTATAAGCCACCCCTAAATTTATTTAATCTCTAGATATGTAATTCAAATCTGTCTCTAAAACAAAAACAATTCAGTTTAAAAAATAATAGGAAAATCACAGTAATAATTAAAAAAAGACCCCAAAACAAACCAACAAACTTCACACCTCCCCTCCGCTCCCCACACACCACTGTTGATCTTCCCCAGTCAGTTTGGTGCTTGGTTGGATTATCTGGGTTCTAAAATACTTAAAAGTCCATTTATATCACTGATCTTTTTGAGATATGCACATTATGGTCTATAAGAACTGTGCTTTGCAAAAGTACAGTTGTATTTTTGTATCGCTTATATTTCTTCATTTTATCTATCTAAACATGACTTTGTCGGTCAGTCTCCCATGTAATTTCTAATACAATCACTACCATTTACTTGCCAACTCTTATTTAACAATATGCCCCATTCTATATTAGACAATCACTAACCTGAGAAGTGTCAGCAGGGGTGCTGGAACAATATATACAGTTGATGATGGAAACCATGTATTTGGTGTTCGTTATTACTGCTTCAAGCCAGGAGATGTGGCAGAATCCCCAGTTCTAGCACCACTGAGTGGCAGTGAATCTGGTTGGATTTTCAAAGGAGCCTAAGGGAATTAGGCACCAAATTCACTGTCAGTGAGAATTGGGTGCCTAACTCCCAAAGAAAATCCTAGCCTCTGACACTACAGAGATGTTTCCACCACTTCCTGATGCAGAAGAATGAGTATCATGTTTACCAGACAATTTTGTATCCGGACTTTTACGTACAGTATTTCCCAAGGAATGGACATGAAGACAACATTTTAAGTGAAAACAGAATAATAGTTATTCACTGTACCCTTCTCAAGGGATAAGATACACTCAGACAGGGGACAATTTTAGTCAGTAGTCTCTATTTTGACTTCCTAATGACGTGATGAAAACCACTGCAGAACAGCAAAAAGCTGGAATTTGGTATGACATTTATTCTTGCAGAGAGCAATTTTGTTTCAGGGGGCAGGCAATCTGGAAATATGTTGACATTTACAATGTCAATAGGATAATGAATAGCTGAAATGAAAAACTAATATCCTGCCAGCTCTTTAAGGGGCTATTCACATGAATGGGGACCGGGCTCTAAATTCAAATCCCACTTTCTGCTTGATTCAGCAGAACAGTGTAACACGGCTTTATGTTAGGGTGCTATTCAGTGAGCTGCGCTGACGTATGGGTTTAATTTAATCCTGTTGTGTTTCATTCCCAGTGCATAGCCACATCAGATCTGGGCTTTTTCTGAAACAGGATCTTTCTTTTAAAGTACCTATACAGTAACTCTCTATTTAGGTCACATCATACACCTGGCAGTATCTCCAAATGAGGACTTTTGAATAATGAGGTTAGCAGGTGCATTCAAAATTAATTGTAGCTCTAATGGCTTTCAATTTTCTCCATTAATTTTCTTCACTCAGAGCTACATTACTAATCTGCACACCAAAAAACATTGTTCTGTTAAGTTTTTTCAAAGATGTCAGTATTTTTTCCCCCTACTGTGAGCTAAGTGGAATTACCCCTCCATAATGGGCTTTTGGAACAAACTCTTCTGTTGTGCTTTTAAAAGTATTTTCCTTGCCAGACAACACAACTGTGCAGCAATTGATTCAATTTAAAGTATATGAAATGTTTGCAAGGTCATTAGTACAATAACATTATTAGGCATATTCTAAGGGGAGAATAATACCTTACTACATGGCACTGACAACATTTAGAACATTGCCTGCATTGCAGGGCATCCTGGGAACAGAAAACATCAATGAATTAGAGAGAATTTAGAAAGGAGACACATAAGGGATTGGAGGTGTGATTAAAGATTAAAGGAAAGATTAAAAGACTAAATACATTTAATTGCTGAAAGGGCTGCACGAAGGCTCACATAGAGGATCCAGAGGGAAATATGCCAAAAATTCTCCACATCAGCCACTGAGAAAGGCCAGATCTACTGCAGTGAGAAACAAGAGCCAAACCCTCAGGAGAGGCGGCCAGAGGTCACACTGCAAGCCTCCTGCCATCAAACTCCCCCTTCTTCATATCTCCCCGAACTAAATTCACAGTAGGTCAGTCTTGCAAGGCCCTACTGGCCAGCAGAGCTTTATTTATTTTCCAAACAACAAAATAAAATGAAAACAACATTGGGTAATTACCCTATTGTCATAAGAATATAAGAACGGCCAACTGGGTTAGACCAAAGGTCCATCTAGCTCAGTATCTTGTCTTCCGACAATGGCCAATGCCAGGTGTTCCTCTCCCCTCCCCACTCCCGAGGGAATGAACAGAACAGGTAATCATCAAGTGATCCATTCCCTGTTGTCCATTCCCAGCTTCTAGCAAACAGAGGCTAGGGACACCATCCCTGCCCATCTTGGCTAATAACCAGTGATGGATCTATCCTTCATAGTCTCTCTGCCCTCAGGGGTCTCTCCCACAGAACTATTGCCAGGCCTCATGTCTCTGGTGGTTCCTGCAACACTCTCAGCCCCTCTTTCATTGTCATTTCCTGATACTCTTTATAGGGAATCAGCTGATCCTTGTGCAGGTGTGCATCCTCTCTAATTAGGGATGCCTGGCCCAGTCCTCAGGCCCTTAAAGGACAAGTCACCCTGTTACACTCACATAATGAACTGCTGAGCCCAGGAGAGGAATAATGAACGGGGGGTAGGTCTACAGAGCAAAGAAAAACCCATGTCTGGCCCATTCTCAATGATTCAGCTTGCAGGGCTCAGGCTGTTTCATTATTGTGTAGACTTCCAGGCTCAGGCTGGAGCCTGGCTCTGGAATGCTCCAAGATGTGAGGGTCCCAGAATGCCCGCTACACAGCAAGTCTACACAGCAATGAACAGCCCTGCAGCTCCAGGAGACTGAGTCAGCTGGCATGGACCAGTCATAGGTTTTTCTTTGCTGTAGGCATACCCTTAGTCAGCCTGCAGGAGGAGATGAGGAAAGTCTCGTTATCTTAACTATTGCTTAAGTAGCTGGTGAAGCTGAAGATAGGACAATTTGGCTGAGTATCAGGAAAAGACATTCCTAATCAGTAGAACCTCAACATTATGAACACCTTGGGAATGGAGGTTGCTTGAAATCTTTGTAACTCCAGACAAAACATTATGGTTGCTCTTTCAAAAGTTTATAACTGAACATTGACTTAATCCAGCTTTGAAACTTTCCTATGCAGAAGAAAAATGCTGCTTTTAACCATCTTAATTTAAATGAAACAAGTACAGAAACAGTCTCCTTACCTTGTCAAACCTTTTCTTCAACTTTCTCTTTATCTTTTTTAGAACTTTACGTTTAACACAGTACTGTACTGTATTTGCGTTTTTGTTTTGTCTCTGCTGCTGCCTGATTGCAAACTTCCGGTTCCAAATGAGGTATATGGTTAACTGGTCAGTTCATTACTCTGTTATTCATAACTCTGAGGTTCTGCTGTAATCTTATTAGATTATGGAATGACAGTCTCATGACAGTGGAATGACTAGGGAAGTAGTGGAAGCTCCAGCACTTGGCTCATTTTAATCAGGGCCAGACAGATCACCAGAAAAACATACAATAGGGAACAACACTGGCTGAGGAATGAGCTAGGTAACCAGAAGTTCATTGACTTGCCATGCCAGTGATAGGTCTTGATATTCAGAAGTGCTGAGCACCTGTAGCGCCGATTGATCCGCTGGAGTTATGGGTGATCAACTAATCATAAAGAGATAATTCAATAAATTCTGATCATAAAAAACCAAATGTAAAAACCTGACTGTGCTATATCAAATAGTTTAATAGGCTGTATTACATTTCCTCCAAGACTCACTGTTATTGCCTATAACCTCTGCTCTCCCCTGGACAGTAGAAGAAACTAGCTTGTAGAAATAACCAATGTTGATCTACCATAAAAACAATGTAACTAAAGTAATTGTAACACACAGGAGATTACTTTGTTGGTACTCAGGTTAAGAAATCTTTAGATAAATCCAAAAACCCAACAGGTAAAAATTTGCCAAAGTGTAGATAAGAAAACCTGACAGGAGGGAGGGTGTCTCTACGAAAGCAGAAGATCTCCCTTCAGAATGTCAAACAGTCTTAGGGGGAAAGCAATGTCACCACTAAAAAAAAAAACTGTACAGGTTCTGGGATTATTGAAAATCCACACATTTCAGTTCTTGAAAGAATCCAGTTTTGTTCTCTCTACTGCTTCTGCTTTGTTGGAAGAAATAAAAGAACGGGCTTCTTTGAATTTAATGATATATCTATGTCCTCCCAAAAGCCACTCCAACTCTCTGGGGCACAGGCTCACTGCTGATAAACCCATCTACCACACTTGCTTCTTTGTCTCGATGAAACTTTTCTTGCTCTTTAATAAAGCAGATGTATAGTCTGGATGTATTTCAATTCTGGCCCAGCAGCATTCCAGATTATTTGCCTATCTAGCTGCTTTCAGAATTGTATTTCTTATCCAAAGTGTTGCACAAGCAACTAACACTCACCTAAGGGTAGTTGGTTTATTCACAGAAAGTTTCGCAACTGCAGTGAACCAGACTCAGATGGCTACAAAAGCTGATGTGAAAATATTTAGAAAAGAAAAACATCAACTCCCCCTTACTCCATGCTCTCAGGGATGGCTAAGACGACAGAAGCTGCTGACTCTGGATGAAGGGCCTGATATTGATCTCACTTACACATCAGTTGTGTAACCCCTTTGACTTCAGTGGAATTGAGCCTGATTTATACTAGTGTGTATAAGCAGAGAGTCAGGTCCTACTTTCTAAAGTGCCCACGGACTTACTGAATACCTTGTTTTCCATGACAATGGAAGAAAGAATTCCAGCTGAGGTACATTTTAAATCGCCAGCACGTCCTCCAGCCCCTTCATTTTACTGCATGTGACACTCTCTTGCTCCTTCATATTGTTTGGTAGTTCTGAACACTGTAAAATCCTGGAAAATCCAGAAACCTTTTCTCCAAACCAAGCTATTTTGGTGCAGCCAGAGTAGTCTGTTGTTATTATGAGTGCATTCACTCTTGCCAGGCTCTGATTTAACCAAAGTGATCCATACATATGTGATCTACAGAACTGTTCTTTTAGTTCTTTTTAAGTTCATAAGATGAACTTAAAAACAACAAATAATTGATTCAGAACACAGCTGCCTACCTGACTAGATCCTGGTAACCTGTGCTATTTAATGGTTCCCTGGGCAATGTGGGCTAAATGGGAAGTGACCCAGGATGGTTCTTGTTGTGGCCAGTGAGACACTTGTGCTATTACACGTCACAAAACACAGGTCAGAGTTGTGATCCATTGTTCACCTCACAGACCAAAAAGATCCAGATTGCTTTGGATCATAGAATAGGTGGAGGTCTTCAAGGGAGGCCCATTCTGTGATCTGCTCCCCGGCTGTGTCAAAGCTTAGTTCAAAGAGTTTATGAAAGTTCCGTTCTGAAAGTTTAAAGAGTAAAACTTGTGTGTTTAATACACAACTGCCTGTGGATCTGAAACCCAATATTAGGATGACCAGGAAGTTTATTGTCTTAAAATCAAAATGATACACTGTTCCTTTGACCTAGTCCTCTCCTACAGTATGAGCACCACATTTAAAATTAATAAAGTTTAGTCCCTGCAGACTAGAGAGAAGAGACAGATCGATCTTTATTTGTACACTTCATCACTTTGGGAGAATGGTCTAGTATTTGATAATTCGAAAGGCCCCACGTCACTGTATATTCTGTAGCTCTAGTTCAGATCAGTTGCCATGCTCTTTTTTTTGGTCTGATGTCCTAGCCCTTCAAACTGAGGGTCCCTCCCTTTGGAATTCCAATCCTCTTGATCCTCTGTCTAACCCTGAATTAGTCCACTACAAGCTTCATTTGTTTGCCCTAGCTTTGTTTAGTTTTTATATTTTATTTGGTTGTATTCCTGACACTCACTCTACCAATAAAGCTTTGGAGGCATGCTAGTCTGTCTTACATTACTACAGTATTTACATGACTGTAGTATTTGAACACCTCACAGTTTTCAATGGATTTATTCTCATGACACATCCATGAGGTAGGGAAGTGCTATTACCCCCATTTTACAGAAAGAGACTAAGGCCCAGATTTTTAAAAGGTATTTAGGCTTTTCTTTGCTCAGAATTACAAAGCCTAAGTGACTTAGGAGCCTAAGTCCCTGACTTTTAAAGGCATTTAGGTGCCTCACTTGCATGGAAATCAGTGTGAGCTAGGTGCCCAAATGCCTTTAAAATCTGTCCCTACATCACTTTTGAAAAGGAGAAGTAGGCACCTATGTCACTTAGGCCTTGCAATGCTCAGTGAAGTAGCAGCTAAATAGCCTGAAGAATCTGGACCTAAACAACTCGTCCAAGGCAACTCAAGATATCTGTGACAGGGAAATTGATCACAGGTCTCCTGAATCACAGGGTAGCACCTTAAGCACCAGACCATCCTTCTTCTCAGTAAACTACCTGTAGTTTTGATCAAGCCTAAGGACTTTATGTCATCTCTGGTGTTAAATGTTGATAAATTGCCCCAATTATTTTCAATGATAGAGTGCTCTTATATTTTCTAATTTTGATTGTAATAACTTCTCAAAACATCCCATGCTTATGGTATATCACATTTATTGAAGGGCATCCCAGCACTTGAGGGAGATGGGCATTATACCTACTAATAGAATATTATCCCTTCTTTACACATGGGGAAACTGACATGAAGAAATTAAATGATTTTATCTAGGTTCAGACAAATGAACTGGTGGCAAAATGGAGATTAGAATTTAGACTTCTTCACTCTCGGGCCCTTCCTTTGGCAATGTTGCCTCCCACTCAAATAGAGAACTGTATTTTCTCCTCATTGAAATGTTACAAGGCTGCATGAGCAAAGTGTTTATTTACTGTATAAACAAATATAAGATGTCAATGGGAATTTTGAGTGTGTATGGAATATACAATCAGCCCCACTGACACTAAAAAGTCTTAAATCTTTATTTTCAAGTATCCTTTTCCACATCTAACTGGGAGATGAATCCCAAGAGCACTACAGGAGCAGCTTTCATTTGGCTACAAAAAGATATTATCGATGAAAAATGTAGTTTAAAATTAAATCAACAACATGTCTCCTTAAGTTCATTAGGATACAAACATCTAACTTGGGGAAAGGGTTTGAATGAAAGTAGATTTAAATATAGGTACATTTACTCAGCTGTAAAGAAAAATTTTGTAAGCACAGCTGGGAGTGTAATTTCCTTTGTTTAGCTTGGAATGCCTTCAGTTAAACTTGTAAAGTGCTCTTCACTACAAACTATCCTCTTTCTTAAATTATTTATGACATCCATCTTTTTTCTTGAAGATTTCTGGATGGCCATATCGGGGGACTGTCCATCCCCTTTTTCTGCCAGGCAAGAGATTTGCCTGTGTGGCTTGGTTTACCAATTATTCATTTCATTTATCATTCTTAATGAATAATAATTATTCCAATAATATTTACTATTCTATGTCACTTATTATGTCAGAGTGATTCAAAATAAATAGCTGTAATGCCCTGCTGGTGTTAATATCAGACATTTACAGCTTTTTCCTCTGCACTCCTGCACAAAGCTCCCATCTCCTATGCCCTCAAAAATACACAAAAAAGTGTTCTTACGGAGTCAAAATAATTAAACAAACACTTTCTATCCTCTATGTTCCAATACCAAACTGGTTTTCAGAGAGTATCAGCACAACTCTGCACTCCACATATCCCTAAAACTCCTCCTGTGACAAGTTTATCCCTGATGGAATTCCACCGACCACAAGGACCTAGTAGTAGGAAAACTGGCTTGCTGGTGCTAAGAGAGGACTGCCTGGTGCCCAGGGACTGACACTGGATCTCCACACTCAGACCTCTTGGCCTCTCCGCAGCTTTGAACAAAGTGCTACTGACCCACTTAGTAGATGATGCAGCATTGAAATGGAGTCCTTCTTAAAGGGACCTTGATGGGCAACTGCTATTCCTTCCCTAGAACCCATTCCTTGCAGAGAGATCCATCTTGTTTCCTCTTCTCTTCTGTCTCTAGAAGAAACCACTTGGAGAGGAGATGTGGAGTACATGGTTCAGATGTTATTTCCTTTTATAAATTGAAAAGGATCATATATTTCATATTTAACAATGACTAATTTATCACAAAGTAAATACGGCATTCTTTCATAGGCTTCTTAGTATCCACAAATTTGAGAACCCAGATTCTGATCAGTTTACACCAGTGGAAAAGTAGGATATCTGAATTGAATTCACCTAGATTTACATCAGTGTGAATGAAATCTGGCTATTAGGTAATGGAAATTTATTTTGAAAATGAATGATATACATAGCTAGCATTAAATCCACTATAGTGCATTATTTGGCTTAGGAAATATTCAAAAAAAAAAATGCTGGGGAACATAAAATGGAATATGATACTAGAAAATATTCCAAAATTACATCATTACAGTAAAGAAAGTATCCATCTGAAGTACTCATTTAAGTTGGTCCACTTCCAGTGAACCTCAGAAGTTCTCAGTTTTAATTCCCATATTTGCATTGGTTTTCATATATTCTATATCTTAATTTTACATATGTACTGGCCTGAACTAAACTCTTTACATACTAGTGCTTGCAATTTTGGAGAAGTTCAGATCCAGAGCCATATTTTATTATCAGTGTCTCTCTTTTCAATGGGTTGAACAAAAACCTAGGATCCAAACATCCCTGAGCTGTGAGAAAGTTCACAAGCTCAAGAAAGCTCTAGAGTGGTTTGTCATGTCACCTTAATGGTTATCTTTCTTTCAATGCTTTTTACATTCTTGAAGAACACTGATGCCTCTGAAAAAGTAACAGCTTTTGATGATACAATAACAGAACCTCCCTCAAACCCCAGGCTGTGGCAAAAAGTTTGTTCTGATTAATTTTTTATTGCACCATCTGAGAACACTTACAAAATAGCTAGGCACTTATGCCTAAAATTTAAAATGCTTCTGATTTCAAAAATTCTAAGAGAAAAACTGTATATCACCCTCTTCAGTAATTGTAAGTCATTGCAGTACACTCTTACTTATTAAAGTGGGAGAGAGACTAACATAGAACAAGAAATAGTCAAAAGTCCATTTTTTTAATTGAAATTGTGCTTTAGCATTTTCATTTAACACAGTTCAATTTTTATTTTATTCACAACTTCAGTTTAATGACTGTTTTCACTTCACATTTTTTCACAATGCATATTTTCACATGTTAAAATGCACAGGCCATTTTCATCACGCAAAAATATGGGTATGCCATTTTTGCCTTAAAAGACAGAGTGGGTCCTTGAATGAATAGTTTTGCTCATAATCAATCTCTCTTTCTCTCTGACTTTATTAAGAGAAGGGGTTGGTCGCATGCTTGTGTTGCCTACTATGGACAAACATACTAGTGACATCTTGAAAAATAAACATTTATACCAATTTTTGCTGTATGGGGGCCATAGATGCTCACAGCCAACACCACATAAGTAGCATTGTAAACAGAACTTTCGACCTTTAGCCAGAGAAGCATAACTCCAATGGATCCTATAAACAAACCAAATATCTCAACCAGGCGAGGGCAGTGATTCATATAGAGGGGGAAAAAAACAATAATTCACAAAAGGGATTACACAAAACACATGGCTGTAGGACTGACCTGTGGAATGTTAACCACTGGGGATATTATCCTCTGGGAAATGACGTTTTCAAAAAGGCACATTGATTGACCGGAAACATTAGTGTCTAATCATCTCCCTACCTTATTTGTTAGTTAGGGCTTGTTTACATGAGAGGTTAGTAGGCAGCAAACTATGGCGTGAATCGACAGTGTACTAGCTTGCAGTAACGTCCTGCGTATACAACCTCTTAGAAAAGGATTCATTTCTGCGTGGCATCGGTTATGCTATGGCTCTAACTTCAGTACTAATTTATGACCAGCTAGCTTGATGCAACTTGACATGATGATCTATTGTGACAAGATGCTTGATCTTGAAGGATGATAGAGAAGATAAAAGAGAATGCTATAACCCCTCTAATAATCAGAAAGATTAAAATTGGAATAAGAAAAGATGGCATCCATGTGTGTTACGTATGTGGAAACAGACTTTTTTAGGAAAATGGAAAGTAGATAAGAAAACAGGAAATGACTTGTCACTTACAATTTGAAGATCCTTTCACATACTGAAAGGAATTCAGGTTGCAAAGACACTGACAGAAATTTAACCGAGAAACCGTGATCATACAAGGATCCACAGGCAAAACAACACACTGTGAAAGTTAAAGAACACTTTAAAAATAAATCATAGTTCAGAATATATCATTCAGATCCTCCAATGTATGTAGACTGTACATCTGGCATTCACTGGCATTATGATTGGAAATATCAGCAAAGGGTACAAGGATATGGAGACCAAACCCTTCTCACTCCAAGAGGAGTCTCCTCCAGAAGAGGTTTGAGATGCACTGGCTGGGCAGTGTGAGGAAAATTATATTTCCTCTGCCCAGGCAGGACCTGTTCTGGGAATTATTAGGGGGTCTTTGGTCTCTACAGGTGTCAATCCTGCATTTTTCATGAGCCCTAATTTATTTATTTATTTTTAAAAGAAGAAAAGGCCACCGTGGTAATTTAGCTTCTCTTACTGGTGATATATTGGTGTTGTCCTGGCCACCATGATGTGATAGGCAATTTTAGAGGGCAATATCATATAAATCACATCATTTCTCTAAAATATAGCTACCATCAGAATTATCGAAAGCTCATCCGCCTTCCAGAAAATAGGGTGAATAGTGTGTGCTAGATATTGATTCACTAACAGATCACTGATATAGAAGATGGTAGGTTTCATACCTGAGAAGGAGATACTGACTGATTCAGAACAATACTTAGACAAGTATTTAACTTTAATGTATGATTAAGTCTCATTGAACTCAAATGCCTAAAATTAAGCACATTAATAAGTGCTATCCTAGAGGGAAAGAAGGAAGCATATACTTATGTATTTTCTTGATCTGGACCATCATGACCAATATCCTGTAAATGGAAAACTCAGAAATGTAAAGATGGAAAATGTAGAATGCATAAGAGCAATGCACAGAAAAATCAGCAATGTCTGAAAAACACAATCATGTGGAGAAATGTTGGTTATTTGTGCAGTAAACACACTTTAACATCAGTGTATAATTATCTTGCTGGCACATACAACAAGAAAGCACATCATAATTATTGCATTAAAATAAGAGAAGAACAGTGGACATGTCCCATGAAAGGTAAACTTGTAGAAGAGGATGAAACCTATCCCTTTCACATTTATGCCACAATGCTCACTAGATGGAAAAAGACGGATGTGGCACATGGCCCCAGAAGATTAGGATGCTTTTGAACAGGAAGGTACAGCAAGTGAAATTAGTTATTCTATTACCTCTCCTGCTACCTACTGGGAAAGAAATCCCACTGAAATGTTTATAACACTGGTAGCTTGTTTATTTTATTTAGCTTGATTTTAAAAAAGCATATATGTACTTACGCTATTTAAATGAAAACACATTCCCTTTCTTCTGACCCCATCCCATTTTGTCATATCAGAATATCTTTGTGATGCAACAGCATACAGAGAATATTTCAGTACTTTAAAAACCAACATTCAATTTGTAAAACTTAAAATTCCCTCCCAAACTGCAATATGGGTAACATGAAAATACACAGGTCTGAAAGAGTGTAGCTTGGGTATAAAGAGAAAAACTGTGCCTTCATTTACACCCGTATTTCTCCATTGATTTCAGTGAAATGACATGTATATCTAATGGCAAAATTTGGCTCCTGGGGTGAAACCCTAGTCTTAATCAAGTCAGCTGGAAAAATCTCTTACTGACTTCAGTAGGATTAGGATTTCTGAAATCTCGGTACTGAAATGTAGGCCTTCCTCCTACAAATCTGGCCTTCCCTGTGCATCTCAGCTGGTATTAACTGGAGTTGTCTGCCTTTATGGGGGAGAAGAGAGACCTTTTTGGATATATTTTTATATAGAATTAAAAAATACTGGTGAAGGATGGACACAGTAGTTGCTAATCAGCGTTCAATATCTCTGCCATAGGATGGAGTGACAGAAAGAAGAGCAACCTGCTGAAAAGAAAATATATGTGAGCTATAAATAGATGTGAGCTTTCTAACCCTACTCCTAATCCACATTAAAGAAAGGAACATGCCTGTGGCATGTATTATACACAGCTCAGCAGTGGCACAGACATAATGGCACATAATTCCAAGGAGATTTTTGATTCTGTATTTGGTAGTTATAGCAACAGAGTTATGACTGGGAAACCCTCTTCACCTTTTGCACTGGCATGAATCCTCACTTGGCTTAGTGCTTCAGCTAGAGTCCCTATAGCTCATTATTTTTGTCTGCTTGACTTCACAGCTGAAACTATATATCTACTAATTCAAAACATTTAAAACTGAACATTAGAGAGAGAATTGCTTTCCTCGGCTGAAATAGCCATCCTATGGTGTTCTGTTAGTTTAATCAATACATTTTATCTTACTACCAGCCTTTTGCATACACTCAGACAGTGTTGAACAACCTTTCCTTAGACACATTGAGCCAAATCTTGTAACCCAAGCTTGGTCTGAGTATGTAGGCTTGGCACATCTCTGTACAAGGAAATTGGAAATAACTGGAAAATGGAAATAATTTTTTCCATTATTACTGCTCCCTCATCATCAGTCTTGGTATGGGTTAAATAATCTGGCAATGCTATCAGAGTGACATCTGTTATAAAAGTGCTCCTTGTATGCCCAAATCCTTGTGTTTTGCAAATTCTACTTCCCTGAAAAGACTGGCCACGTTGGATCATGCTAAGGTCAGAGTCAATTCAAACATTGGCCTGTAACTGGCATTTTGCTGGCCCCAATTACATTGATTGATAACTACACAGACACTACTGAAATCTGCCAGGAATAGATCATTCTATTCGGTATATTTTGGCTGCCCTTGTTGAATTGTTTGTATGTAAAAACAAAAGGGATTGTATTTAGTATGATATAAAAACAAAACTGGCCTATAAAAAGGTCAAAACTCAAATATTGTGTCATAGTATATCAACAGAAGCTGGAGGAATACCAGAAACTGTAAAGGAAAAATGACAGTGGGCCAAATACAGAAATCCTTATTTGGTCCTAATTAAAAACTCTCTCATATAAGGGAGTGGGGACATTTGATGGCATGGTATAAAGGTTTTATTGGCAGAACTGGGAAGTTTGTACTACTCTGTGTGGTGAAGCCACAAATGAATTATGCAGGTCATCCTAAACAAGTACTGACAAAACCTCTTCACCAAAGTACATCATAACATACAAGTTAACTATTTCAGGAGTGTTCTAGAGAACGAACTAATGTTGTGGCCCTCCAGCTACAAAATCTTAGCTGTCAAATGTCCAGTTATATAGGCCTTGGAATGTGAGCAAAATGACAACTTAGAAGCCTCTAAAAGTGATTGAAATAGCTGTTCCATATATAAGACAGTAAACATGTATATCTTGATCAAACTGAACAATCTGCTTCCATTTTATGTACTACTGTATGATATTTTGTAAGGGACAGAAGCAGATTAATTTTTAAGTGTCAAGTTCCATGCAACAAACATGTCTGCAGCTAAATTGTATTTATAATGTCTCATTGAGAAAATATCTGTCTATCACACACATCTCCCACTGCTGGACGAAGTGTAGTTATTTGTGGGGTGAAACAGATATCATTTATCAGTGCAAAGCAACATTACATAACATTTTAGGTGACTGGATAAAGCTAATACTGTATCCAACTCTACTCATCATGGAGTGGTTGGGCTGCAGAACCTCTGAAAAATGGACCTAGATGTCCCCAAACTGGCACCCAAAAACTGAAGCATTCAAAATTTGAACACGTGTTGAAAACTAAGGCTTAAGGGAGTTCAAAAGAGTTTTGATGACATATTTGGAGACTGAAATGTTCTATATTTCATCCTGATTTAAGAAAAAAGTTGTATTATAAACAGGTTCTGATACAAAATTTATGAGCATATAGAACAGATGTTGAAGAATTATATATACTATATGACTGATGACTTCAGTTCTTACTGAACCATATTTGAGAGAATTGCTTTTCATGATTTTGAGATTTGATAAAGGTAACTCTTGTCTTCTTTTTCGCCGTGGGCCTGCTTCTGCTATAACACTATGGAGAATCAAGAGTAGTTCCATTACATCAGTGGCTTATATAAAACCAGTGCGATAAGATGTTCCCCTCCTATCCATCTCTATATTCCAACCATAAGCTCCCATGGAATCAAGTCATATGCTTTCTTAAGATAAATTAATGTTACCCAGCAGTTACACGCTCCATTAACATTCTTTGAGACTTCTGTCTCATTGCAAACATTGTCTCTATATTACTCCTTCCCTTCCTAAAGGCATATTGCTCCTCTCCTATATTTTCTTCAACCTTGCCTCCAAACTCTTTCAAAGACTTTGAGAGTCTGACTTAAACTGAGAGAGACCTCACTAGGTGTTTGGATCATTTGTATCACCCTTACCCTTCTAAAGAGGCACAATCAACCCTGTTCTCCAGTCACTTGATATCCTAGCTTAATCCCAGAAAATGCATAGTAATCTATCAAGACACTTTACTTCAGTATTTTCAACGGCCTTGATCATATTAACTGTTATTTCATCTCCACTATCTGCTTTATCAATCTTCATTTTATTCAGAGCTGCTTCTATTTCCTCTGCAGAGATCCATTGCATTTGAAGGCCTCCCTGTAATTGTTGGTGGTGCTTGCACTCACAACACTCACAGGCAGGCTAAAGAGGGAGTTAGGAGGCTGGCGGGTCCTGTCCTCTCTGTGAGTTGGAATTGCCTGGCTCAGACAGAGTGGGGCTAAGCTAAGGAGAAAGCAGGGGCCCCCGCTAAGTAGGGGAGCAGAACTATGCCAGATCCAGAGGGGCCAGAAAAGCAGTCCAGGAAGCAGATCAGCGCTAGGAGCAGAGTCACCAAAGCAGCCCGGAGACCAGATCTGCACTAGAAGGAGAGCTGTAGCAACCAGAGCCAGAGGGGCCAGAGAAGCAGCCCACGGAGCTGGAGGCAGAGCAGTAGCTGTGCTGAGGCAGAGTGGAACTGGAGCTGGCGCTAGAGCAGCCTCCATAGCCACGTGCAGTGAGCTGCTGGGAAAAGCAAGGGGGACCTCGGACAGCAGGCTCAGCGCAGGTAGACATCCCCAGCCAAGAGGCCCTGCAGGCCAGACTTGGAGGGGGATCATAACCCAGCGGGGCAGGAGCGATGCTGGAAAGAAGGGTCCTGCCACGTAAAGCCTGAGGGCATGTGGCCACAGCCAGAGCAAGTGTCCGACCTACAGTATCCCTGCAGCTCAGCCAGGGCCCGAGGAGGCGGCCTGGGACTTGTGAGGAACACACTGAAATTCCCTTACATTCAGAGATGCTGGTTGTGATGTCCCCATGCCACAGAGGAGGGTGACACATTTTCCTGTAATCTCTCTCATTTTTTCCTTTGTTTTTAAAACTGATTGCTGTTTAATAAATTATATTTAAACAGGAATCTTGGGCCCAGTCTTGTGGGGTTACGAGGACTCTGCCACACAGGAGAATGGAAGGGGAGCCCTTGAGATCAGGGAGGCCTCTCACTAAAGGAAGTGGGAGTGAGCACTCAGATCTTTTTGCTATGCCATTTCACTGGGCTAATGTATAAGCCAGGAAAGTTTCCCATAATAGCAAGACTGTTCCCCCGCTTACGTATGCATTTTTGATAGTCTCAGTATCATAGCCTGCTTCCTCCAACACTCTAAATAATTCCTTTCTTTCTTCCTTTTGATGGTTCTCAGGGTACCCAGGTTTGAGAGACACTTTGTTTTTGGCTCAAGCAAAAGGGATGCTTGCTTTTGCATAACAGTTCCCTGATAGCTTCAGTCTGTTAGCTACCCAAACAATCTCTTCTGGTCGTTTATGGCTCACAACTCCCCTCTTAAAATGATGCAGAAGTGTCAGTCATTGGCTGATCCTTAGGCATCGTATCATAACCCTCTTGTCTGCAGAAGGCATTAGATATTATATTTTCTCTTCCCTTAGCATGCACAATTTCCATGTTATTTTCCTCGAGAATGATGCTCGAACATTGCAGTTTGGAACTGGTACCTTTGGTTTGATGTAGCCTTACCTACAGAGAATACTGTTGTCAGAACCCCACATTTTCTTTTAAATAGATAAGACTTACCTGTTTGACAGCCCACACAATTGCTTAACATTCTTTTTCTATGACAGAGTAATTCTGTTCAGTGGTGTCAGTTTTGTATTTAAGAAAGCAATGGGATGCTTTTTGTTACTTTTCCCTGTTTGAATCAGCACCGCCCCCAGTCTAACGTCATGCATTAGTACACAGTACAAACATTTTGTCAAACTTTGGACTGGCCAGAACAGGCTTACAAGCTTTTGTCCATGCCATTTTATTTGGCTTTGTCTGTTTATATAAGTCTGTGATAGCTCACACAATGTCACTAAAACCATGTACAAATCAGTGGTAATAGTTAACCAACCTATGAAAGGACTTGTTTTTTTGTCTGAGATATAGGCCAGTTAACAGCCTCCACTTTCAAGGGATTAGGAGAAATTTGACCACCCTTACCTAATGTCCTAAATAAGGAACTTGGGGGAATAGACATGCTGGGAAAGGAAGACACCATTGGATTGAACCATCACATCAGACGTCTACCAGCTGTTTTCCAAAAGCTCCCATCTCACCACTTCTTCTGCCATGTTACCTCTATTGATTCAATGAAACATTCTTTAAACTTCCTCCATTCTTCCTCTATTGACTTCATTGTCATTGGTAAAGCATGAATGCCTTCCTTCACTTTTTGGCAGAATTCCTTTCTTTCTATCCTGTTACGTGACCACTAATGAAATTTCTTCCTCCAATCTTAAGGTTTTCCTACATAAAGAATACTGAATGAGACCCATTATTTGTAACACAACTAACTGCTGCCCAGTAAATCAAAGCATATATCAGTTCCCTCAGCCAGCTCTTTCCCTTCTCTTATCCTTCAGATAATCTCTCAGCTGTCCCATGTCAATTGATCTTCTGCTCCATCCACAGGAGCTCCAACATGGAGTAGCTTCTTGTTTCAACTTGTCTAGCAAGCTCTTTTCTGTGCCTTGGACAGCACTGAATTCATAATTATTTAGGTTTCTGTGGTGACAGGCATTCTGGACTACATAAAATTGGAATGTAAGACTTCAGGGGTCCCAGCCTGGACACTGCAAGAGTGAGGAACAAGATTATTGTAAGCAGGGAGCCGTGTATATTGTTATACGGGAGAGAGCGAGCTTTTGGTCTTTCAGAGACTGGAGATCACAGGAAAGAAACATGCTGGGGACCACAGAGGACTGCAGGGGCCATTTCTATCTGAACCAAAACAAACCTTTGATTTGGTAAGGGTCTTAAAAGACTGTCATTTTTGGACTTTGGATGATTTACAGAAAGTTTTCCCCTTCCTTGGATCTATTCTCACCTGGACAAACGACTGTGTCCTTGTGAATACGTTATTTGCTCTCTTTGTGCTTTAACTGACCCATCCAGGAAACTGAGTCTTTTTAAAAAAGCAATATCTCACTGAAACCAGATGCTACCTGAAAGTAGAACTTTCCTGGGTAAATACATTAGAATAAAATGCATTTTATATGAGATGTTAGATTAACATTTTATTTTTGGGATGAGTACTGTCACATAAAACAGGCTTTCCATTTTCTAGTTGTCATTTCTAATTGCACATGATTTCATTGCATCATGCAACATTAAGCTACATTAACCAAAATGGTGCTATTTCACATCACATAATACAACCTGGCTTTTTAGTGCCTGATGCAAGGGGACAGTGGGATATGGATTAACTTTGAGAAGAAAGTGTTTTATATTATGCATATCTCATTCATCTCAGACATTTATGTGAATTAAGTGTCAGAGTAGATCAGAGCCTACAGTTAAGTCAATGATTGACAGCACATCTGAATTGTTAACACATCATTTCCTGAATGAGTCCCTTCCATAAGAAAAATTCAAAACTATCCAAATCCCTGATCAAACAAACTGGACATAAGCTGGTAAAATCCTTGGATAGTATTTATATTTCAGCCAGAAGTTAAGACCAGAATGTAGGGGGATCTTAACAAGATCCAATAATTGGAAACTGAAGTTAGATAAATTCAAGATGGAATTAAGAAGCAAATTTAGAAGAGTGTTGTTTATTAACCATTGAAACGCCTACAAAGGCAAGTGGAGGAATGTCTAAAAGATATGCTTTAGCTCAACCAGAAATTAATAGGTTTAATGCAAGAATCTCTTGGTGAAATTCTATTGCCTATGTTATGCAGGAGGTCAGTCTAGATAATCATAAGGATCATTTCTGGCCTTAAAAAAAATCTGTCAATGCCTGAATCCTGCAGAAAGCCCACATGCATAGGCATCAACTTCTACTTGCGAAGGTGGATGCTCAACCCCCCTCTTCCACCAGCTCTGCTCCAACTCTGCCCCCTCCTTGCCCCTATTCTGACTCCTTCCCCAAATCCCTGCCTTGGCCCCATCTCTTTCCCTCCTCCTCCCCTGAGTGTGCCATGTTCCTGCAGCCCTGGAGCATGCATGGTCACTGCCTATTCCCACATGCCCAGCCCATCCAAGGGTGTATCAGAATTGCAGCCCCTGTGCTTACTCAGGAGAGTGAACAGGCTGCTCCTTTGCAGTGCCCCAAAGTGGGAGAGGAGGAGGTGCCATGGCAGCATCCCTTCTCTGCTGATGAACTGCAGAATAAGAATAGAAGAATGGTAATAATAGTAATAAAAAGGAGAAGTCCAGTGGTTCATGTGCTAGACTAGGCATTGGGAGACCTGGGTTCAAATGCCTACTCTGCCACAGGCTTCCTGGGTGACCTTGGGCAAGTCATTTATGGCCTGACTTTTACAGCTACTTAGATACCTAAGGATGCACATTGGCAAAACCAGAAAGTCTCTATGCAAAAGAATAAATGGACACAAATTAGGTGTCAAGAATTATAACACTCAAAAACCAGTTGGTGAACACTTCAACTTCCCTGGATACTCAGCTACACATCTAAAAGTCACAATTCTTCAACAAAAAAAAACAACTTAAAAAGCAGACTCCAACAAGAAACTGCAGAACAGGAATTAATTTGCATCTTTCCTGTATAGGCTACCCCTTTCCAAAGTGTTCCCTAGGTTCTAATAATCTTAAATCCCTCCTCCTTACACCATAATCTCATCTATGCAGTACCTGAAGCCTTTTAAGGTTGTTAAATTAAGTGAATATTCAATGATGCACACATCAAAATTAATCAATTGTGTAAGACTGTAGGGAGCCCGAGTAAGCAAGCTGGAATTGAAAGACCTGATAGCAATCATAATTTGAGAGCTACAGCTGCCACACATTTGTATAAAAATAGAATTGATTAGCAGCTAATTTTTCAGAAAACTAGGCAGAAGGCAGAAAAATTCTGAGATAATGAATGAGATTCCCCAATTCCTTCAGGGAACTAGATCAAAAATTTAAAGTCTGACATGTTAGGAACCAGTCCTGTTACATGCAGAGGACACAGTGCCTTACAGGAAGTGGTCATGACCTAATGATTGTGCTCATGATGGTTCTGGAGATTAGGGCATTAGCAATATTTGTTGGTAACCATAAACCTATGCACACCATATTTGAGAAAGTCACGCAAGGCCTGATTCTGGTGGGCACTTCAATTCGTACTGACTTCAAGGATGCTCAGCAACTTGCAGGAGGTCCTCAGTATTCTGCAGTATAGGAGCATTAGACAGGTGTAGAGGTTGTGATGCCAGACAGAAGTCCAGCAGGAGTTCTAAGGTAAGCAGAGAAAACATGCTTTGGGTTTATTTAGATGTTTTCCCCTTCTTGTACAACTAAAATAAATTAAACTAGTAAAGTCTTTGGTCATCTTTACTTTGTACTACAGGCTTTAGGATGATAAAATAAACACTCTCTACAAAAAACCCACTAAACAACATGTCTCCAATAATATAAATAGGGCAGCTCTTATGTCTCCAGAACTCTTTTAGGCAGTAGTTCTACATTAGCCTCTAAAACCCTGAAAGGAGTATCACCCCTTTTAAAGACTTGGAGACCAGCTAGTGTCTCCCTACCTGTGGTCCAGTTGAGTACCCCGGATGTCATTGTGACAGACTATACCCCTATGTTCAACACTTTTATAAGACTTATACTCACAATGAATACTTTGTACAAAATGTATGATTTAAAAACTCATAATTCACTGATCATTACTGTCCCGGTAAAATATGTCTGGCAACATGGTATGTAAAGTTATATGGTTCTACTGTGCAACTATCATCTAATTAAATCTCCATTCTTTGGCAGAAAGAAGGGTGAGCGAGAAATTTACATCTTGGCAAACAGACTTGCTGTTGCCTGAACCCCAGCTGGAGATGATTCTCAAAGAAGAAAAATACCAGAAGAAGGGAGATCAGAAGACACAAACCTCTCTCCCTTCATCTCTACTCACAGCATCAACAGTGTTTGAAAGACAAAGAAAGCATCATTGAACTGTGGGAACGGTTCTGGCTAGGGAAAAATCCAGCCAGACTGCTGTAAAGATATGGTGAGAGAAACATTTTTGCTTTGAATTCACTTAGCCTGATAAGGCAGGTATTAATTTGCATTTTACTTTTTTTTGTTTGGTAACCAATTCATGGGTTATGCCTCATTACTTGTAATCACTTAAAATCTTTCTGTAGTTAATACACCTGCTTTATTGTTTTACCTAAACCAGCGAGTTTGGATTGAAGTGTTTGGGAACCTTCACTTGAGATAAGGTGATTTGTGCATATAATTTTCTATTAATGAAAGGACAGACTTTCTATGAGCTTGTATTTGCCAGAAGAAAAGAGCTGGGCAGGACAAGACGCACATTTCTGGGGACAAGTCTTGGACTGGGAATTTACTGGTGTCATTCTAATATAATTCAGGAGCAGCTGGCTAAAAGCACTCGTATAACTCAGCTGGAAGTAACTTACATGACAGAGGCTGTGTGTGAGCAAGGCCAGGAGTAGTTGCTCTCACAGTGAAGCAGTGAGAAAGCCAGCCCCGATTGTACACTGGGGAATGTCACTGTTATCGCTTTCCTTTGTTCCGAGAGTGACTTTTCCAGATGGGATTCAAAGAACTTGGTCTGCCTAATTAGGACCTACCCCTCAGACACAATTGGGACGTCA
This sequence comes from Dermatemys mawii, assembly GCA_007922305.1. Classification (NCBI taxonomy): domain Eukaryota; kingdom Metazoa; phylum Chordata; order Testudines; family Dermatemydidae; genus Dermatemys; species Dermatemys mawii. The sequence goes on from ML677366.1 coordinate 24,443,176, forward strand.
GTGGAGTTGCATCCATTTACAGGGTGGTATTGAGCTTTGTGTCTTGGTGAAGGAACAGCTTGGCTAGAAGTTTTAGAGAGCACTTTCCCCACTATGAACAGGAGGCAGACAGCCTGTTGTGCTAATTAAAGGTTTACATGCATTTTTTCTTCTGAATTATGCAGAAATTTGGATAGGTTTCCCAGTTGCTCTGACACCTGAATTTTGTATATAAATATAAGTAGACAGGTGGCCCACAGCTAGCAGTTGAACGTGTAGTTAAATAGTTGACATCCAGCTGTCAGAGATGTCACATCCTGAATGAGAGTGTGTATGCTGAAAGGAGATGGATTAGGTTGTAGGTTTGTATTTGCAAGCCAGTTGTTGTGTTCTGTTCTAATGAGTGATTTTATCCCCCAGATTCTGGTGGTCATGGCTTGTCTAATGCTAAATACTTCAGCAAACATATGCAACTTAGTATAGACAAAATATGGATTGATCCCAATACTAGGAAAAGTGGAAGGATAATACATGGATTAAGGAAGGATGAATTATTAAAGCTTAATGCAAGGAAACTGTGAGAATGTTCTTTCATATTCTGTATATGATTCTTGCATCAGGCATATATGACCCTACATGTCAAAGCTATTACTGACCTAAACTTAGACCTTTCTTTTCATGGGTTATAGATACTCATGCACATTGCTCAGTCTTTTCCGCATTCTTGCCACGTCCATAGTGTTCAGGTTCACAGACAGCATTCAGAATACCATCATATTGACATTCCTAGGTGCTACCAATATAAGCAATTAGATCAGGGTGAATATCACCAAAGAAGTTAGCAAATAGATCCTAAAGGAAATGTGGGCCAGCAGCTAAAGCATTGCACTGAGAATCAGGAGATCCAAGTTCTACTCCTGGGATGCATGGACTGAAGAAGGGGGGATTTTTTACCCACGAAAGCTTATACTCAAATAAATCTGTTAGTCTGGATTCCTCATTTTTGTGGATACAGACTAACATGGCTACCCCTCTGATACTGCTTTAAATAATTTACAGAACAAGAATTATTTGCCCATACCATTTGGTAAATAAATTTCAAAACTCAAATACATTTAAGAAATCATTAAGTTGTCTGTGGTCAGAAAAAGTCTAAATGATCATTCACTACAAATTATTCACCCAGCTCTACCAGCCATATATTGTGCTAAAATAATTAATTCTACCTGTATTACAGCCCGTCACAAGTTTAAATTTAATTAATCCTCTCACTGAAGTCAGTGCATATTTTTGGATTTTTTAAAAAAATATAATGAACACTGTACAAACACTAAAGGATTCATTCCAAAATGAAGACACTGATGTAGAAATCAAATATTGATGGGTCACCAGGCCTTAAAGTTATGAAATATGGAAATTCATTCTCTGTGTGTATGCCCTTATGATGAAGTAGAAATCAGTAAGAATCTGGTTCTGGGCTTTATGTTTATACTTCCTACATTCTATATTTCTATTCATGTCATCCACTCTCCTGAAGAAAAGCTGCAGCAACACCATTGAAATTAGAGGCTCTGAGCTCTGCACCAAACCTGCTTCCAAATCAACTGAAGGCAATGAGAGTTTGGCCTCATCTTGCACTCATTGAAGTTTTGACTTTGGCTTAAATGGAAGCAGCTTTAGGTTCAGACTGATAATTAGTGATGCCGTTGGGACCATTTTAAGGTGGATTCTATTTCCATTCCTGAGGATGGTATTTTACATACAAAAGATGTATCCATGGATTAGTGGAACCCTATTGGTCAGACTGCAATACCTTATTGACTTAGAGTAGTACCAACCAGTCTCTCACTGAGGTCAGAAGGAAAAGCTTGGATCTAGACAGTGTGATGAACAATAATAGTAAACACAGCACAGCTTCTACAAGCCTGGCACAGTCCCTGGGTCAGTAATCTGCTTGCTAGCCCAATCAGAAGCTTTTGAATCAGGTAACGACAGTGCCGCAAACTAGCTCCTGTAGTCTAGCCCGGACATAGCATGCTGGGTATTTGTACCCTTTGTTCCACAGGACTACCCATAGCATAAGATACTATTCAGTATCAGCAAGGGTATCACCATCTGGACCCAAAGTAACAGGGGTAACAGTAAGAAAATTAATTTTGGATTTTTCAGATATGTAGCATTCCCCCATTTCACTAATTCACTGTATGCCACTCATCCCTTCGCCAACCCTCCCTCACAGTAAACAGATTATTTGGAATATGAATTACTGGTGAGAGAGTGATGCATTTCCCATCAGTTACTGATATAGGTATACATAATAATGTACTCCAGATTTGATGCACCTCTGCTAACAATTACATTAAATATTACATTCTTAGTTTATGCAGATAATTTACCATTTAGTAGAATGGGAATTGAGATATATCATGGATATGTGGAAAGCTCCCAGAAGAAGCAAATTACTTGACAGTGTGGAGAAAGCTAAGACAAGATAAAAATATCACATTATAGGAACAGCACTGCTTGTCAAGAAAATAACTGATGTTCCTTTTGCATTTTAGTGTAAGCTGTAATTGTCAGAGATCGAGACACAAACAATTAGACTCTGATTTATAATGCAGGTACATAGAGTACCCAAAGCTCCCACCTGCTGTATGACTATTTATTCAAAATTGCAATTAATTGCATCAGGGTTGTAACTTCCATTTGAAGCCTAAGTTAAATGATCTTTAGATACTAGAAAGTACTAAATTGAGTGTATGGGGAAAAGTAGAAACTTTGAGGTGTATATTTCACATTTTTTAAAAATTCTAGAAGCACTTTTAGACTACAGTAAAGAAACAAGAACTCAGGGCTATTTAAAATGAAATTGGATTAAGAGATTTTAGGGAGTGAAATCTTTATTTAATTATATTTGTATTTCAGAGGGCTTTTGATGAAGGATCTTCTCTATACTGGTGATTTAAACTCTAGGAATCCTGCACAGAATTAAGCTGTGCAGTAAAACTAAACTATTTTAAATTTAGATGCAAGTTTCGGATATCAAAATGCTACATTCATCATAGTTTAAAATATTCACTTCTCAGGGTTACTGGGGCCACTTCTACATATTCCAAGGAAAGTTATTTCTGAGGCATTTGTTGTGTTTTGTGATTTAACTCAACATGATGCAACTTTGTTTCAGGAAAACACAAATATTTTTGCAGATGTAAAATGGTCAAGATTTTCCTTCCTCTCTTCCCAGGATCAGTATTCCTGCCTTCCAACTGTTTAAAGCAAATGTTTGGCTTATCTGACCATGTATAGTTATTAGCAGCACTCAAAAACTTGTGCCTATACATCTGGCAGGTATTTAAGAGAATATACAGTACACACATTATTCTGGTTCTGCATAGTGTGGATTTTTGTTTTGGTAAATACAATACAAATACACAATACAATTTAGCAATCAGGCTAAATGACTGAAATTAAATATTACATTGTGGATGGCATGGTAAGAAAGTATCAGAGAAACTTGCTCCAAATAAATGGACCATGACCATCTCACTTACTTAATGGTTTGAACCTGCAGTTTGAGCCACCAGGAGACCTGCTGAGTGTGATGTTTTCTTACTAACAGTCCAATACGGAAAGAAAAATGTGTGGAATGGGCATTACAGGTTGATGGGCTTGCAGGAACTCTTCTGGGTACTAAGAACTGTCTATCTAGGCATTTCAGACATATCTGTGTGTCAGTGACTGACACAGATATCAGTTTCTTTAAAGTGCAGCGCTTAACCCTACCTGTGAGAGCCACTAGGCATGGCTAGCTGTAAAGCCTAAAAATGGCTGTTAATCACCTCATTTGCATTCATTGGCTGACATTAAAGCAACTATGGAAACATTGTCTTCACACCCTAGCCTGGCTGATATGCCTCTACTCATCTGTGCTCAGATGCACAGTCCCACTTATATTGGATTTTTCTACTTTACATGTGATAACTCTCTACACAGCTACCCAGTGACCACTAAGCACTGGTCCTTTGACTCTGCACACTTCTTCCAGTGGTGCTCAAAAGTCAACAGGATCAAGACCTAGATCTGCACTGGCAGAGGCAGCAGGAGCTGTCCTTGTTTACTGTTACTTGTTCTGAGGGATTAAATATATAACATTTAACTGGATTTATAACCTACTGATGGGAACACTCTTCATACTCTTAAGGTGCATAGCAGGTTCAAAGGAAATAGCAAGAGATCATTATATCCCATAGTCAAGGCATAAAATGCAATTCATCTGAATTTTCTAATCCCTAATTTGCAATGTTGGGAGAGTGGGGGGGCGGGGGGAAACGGGATTTTAGGATGCCAAAGCAAAGCATTTACTTTCTAGAGCAGGGTGAAGGCACACCAACCAGCTGGCCTTGCAGTTCAGCTTGCCAGCACTGAATCACACAACAGGAAAAACTAATAGAATTAAGAATTGATTTGATTAACACATTGGAGTAGCAGAAGCATGCTATCAAAGTTAGAGGTATTGGAAAAGGATAGATTTTGTTGTCTAAACATACCAGAAAACGTACAACTTGAAGACAGGATAGCTGAGTTTCAGATTTTTCTCTCCATCTGAAACCAGATGACCTTTAGGTAGAAGTCTAGAGCCTCTGTTTTTTTCTCCAGAGAAATCTTGAGCACCTGTGGTTCCCAGGGAATTATATATTACCTGGATTCTTATACCCTAAATCAGTGGTCTTCTAACTGGGGTGCATGCACCCCCAGGGGTGTGCGAGACCTCAGTGCCACCGCTGAGCCCGCCCAGGAGACCACTGAACTCCCGGGTGAGCTATTTTGGTTCCACTGAGGAAAGCAGAAGCTTCTGCTTTCTGCGGCAGCATTTTGGCAGACATACCCCCCAGGGGCCATCAGACTTTTCCTTCCGTGGAAAGAGGCCATGGAGGGGGGGGGGGAAGTTTGAAGACCCCTGCCCTAAATAACAAAATGGGATTTCATTTTGGAATATACAGATTTAGACAATTAACAGAGCTTCAGGCTAAGGTAAACAAATGCTGATAGAATAAACTGCAGAATGCTGGAGAGACTACAGGGGACTGTGTAGGGGAATGGGAGAGGAGAGCCTTCTGTTTAGGAGTCACAGATGTGATCACTGCCACTGTTTTTTCTATCTCATCTTTGGAGACGGAGAAAACAACAATTAAAGGGCAGCCCTGCTCCTAGCTGTGGCTATAGGAGACTTTTTGGCAATGAGCTGAGCAGGGAAGAGGGCTTACAAGGAGACAAGAATATCCTGTATTGCATGGGGCCTCCAGTCTTCCCACAGATTGCCAATAGGCGGAAGTAGCGTCTACATAGCAGTTCCATGGCCACAGTCCACCTTTCCCCTATACGCCTGCACAGTGACCCACCCTTATTTAGCCACTCAGCCCTACATATAACCAAGCAAGAGCCCTTCTCCTTGCAGCTCAGCCACTGACAAAAGACTTCTGTTTTCATGGAGATAGGGGCAGGATTTGCCTTCTAATTATCAAGAAGTTTTTTGAAAAGACCTTACAAAATACATGTGTGTTTGTATTTAGTCTTAATAATAAATGTAGTTGGATCTGCAGTAAGGGCCCATCAACCTAAGGCTTGAGGCTGATACTGATTTCTTTCCAGGTGACTTCCTAATGGAAACCTCAAAGCAGAACCCACTTTAAATCAAACAATAGTTTACTGGATAGTATTTGCAAGCACTGTGAAATGTAGCTATTAAGGACTGTAATTGCAATTAAATAGCCTATCTTTGAATGCCTCTGCAATTCAGCATTTCAAGTGTTCTGCTTGCTTAATGACAAGATGTATATTGGAATTTTTATCAACTACAGCTAATTGGACAAGCTTAATGAGATTCCATATCACTGCAATCCTAATGTATAGATCTTAAAATATAAGATAAGATAATTAAACACATATTTGCAAATTGGCACCTTATTTAAAAAACCCCCAAAGCCTCCACTTACTTCCCTCTTGGCTTGAGACAATCTTCTAGGGTTCTCTGGGAATGGCTGCATATCAGAGCATAGCACGTTTTCAGGAATCACAGCTGAGTTATGAACTGGGGTGGGGGGATCTAAAATAATGCAAATAGAAAGAGAAACTCAGAACCATGTGACAAGTCTAGCTCTGACCCTTGCTATTCAAATATTTAGCACATCACTTCAAAGCTATGTACATGCAAGTATTTAAAGATTTACAACTGAATTCCTCAACAATTGACAAAGATACTGGATTTAAAAATGCATCTTACACACATTTTTGTAACATTGTGTCGTGTATCTAACAGGAACATTTCAAAATAATACGGCAGGGCTCCATTTAAGAACCAACAATATGAGTAATATTTTACAAAGTGATAGTTTGACATGAAAAATTATGTTAGTTTTTGATAGGTGTGCCATACCTTTTGAAACATATGAGGCCTTAGTTTATCGTTCAACATGGTAAATAAATTATAGTCACTATTATTGTCAGTGTACTGCACCTTAAATGGCATAAAACTTGCTCTGAGTTTCAGCTTCAAAGCATAATTCAGACATTGATGTTACAAGCTATTGAACAGGTGTAACATCTGTTAGCTACCATACAAGATTAAAGCACTCTATATATAATAAATGAGCTCTCTGAAGGATTTGAGAACATAAATACATTCAAAAGGTTGCAGCACTAACGTGTTGCTGAATTCAGTCAAAGTCAAGGAAATGGCAATAGATGATTCAGAGAAATATAGAAGGGAACTCAAGGTTTCTGCTAGAAAGTTACATCTCTGTGAAAGCTGATGCAGCTCTGATCAGTGGTTCAAGTACATTTCCTCTGCATGTTCAAGGCTGATCACTAGCTTTTAAAATGTTAATTTTTATAGTATAACATAGACCTCAATTAAAAAGTATACTAACACACAACTGATCAGATGGATTTTAAATGATACAATTAAAGTCAGAAAGGGGACATTCATGTGTAAATTACTACATTAACATGGAATTTATGGGATTGGAAATACAAAGGGTTTTTGTTGTTAGCTACATAATATTCACTGTTTTAGGCTGTTTATATCCTGAAGTTTAAAAATAGTTGTATTTGAATCACTTAATTGCTTTCCAATTTGCATTTGAAAAGACTTTGGTTTTCCTTCATTTGAGGTGACAGAAAACATCAAAATGTATAAACTTGTGCAGCGGACGGATGGAGCAAAACCACATTTCTACCTAGGCATCTTTTCTTGGACTAGCAAGTTTCACTCTGGAAAGGATGTCCCAAGTCTTCACAAGCCTTATGAGAAGAGTTTTCCATCCCAGTGCTCAATCCTGCAAGTTGCTGAGCATTGCTACCCCAATCCATCAAAGCTCTTCTGTGTGTTTTACTTAAAGCGAGTGAGCCATCCCACTAGGGTGACCAGATCACAAGAGTGAAATATCAGGACACATTGGGTGATCGGCAAGGGGCCGGGGGACCGGGGGGGGAGAAGAGCAGCAGCAGAGTGGTGCAAGGATATTTTGCACCTTAGGCAAAATTTTTACCTTGTGTCCCCCCCTTTTCCCAGATCATTGCTTATTATAAACTTTTTAAATGAATATTGAATTATGTAAAGTAGCATGGGGCAGAGGGTTGGGATACAAGCAGGGGTGGGCTCTGGCTGGGACTGGGGACAAGGTGTTGGAGGGGCTCAGGGCTTGGGTAAAGGGTTGAGGGTGCGGTGGGGGGGAGAAGCTCTGGCTGGGGATGTGGGCTCTGGGGTGGCGCAGAGCTAGGGATGAGTTTGGGTGCAGGCAGGCTGCTCAGGGACTGGGGCCATAAAGGAGGACTCCCCCCAGCCCTTTCCCTGCTGGTAGCCACAAGCTCTGGGGGAGGGGCCCTCCTTTCCTGCTCCCCCCCCCCTCAGCAGCAGCATACTCACCTCATCACTGGCAGGAGGATCTGGTGGGCACTAGGACCCCATGGCAGCAGTTGCTGCAGAGAGGCAGCACGTTGGTGCACTGAGACAAACAGGGATGCTTTGGCTCAGATCTGCTCCAGGGCCACCTAGGTGCATGGGGACAGCAAGGAGAGGCCGGGGGACACTTGCGGGAGGTGCAGAGTGGGCGGCCAGAGCCGAGTTCTGGGGGTGGGGGGCGGCTGGGGGCTCTCTGCCCACAAGACACGTTCATGCAGCATACCACGTGGAGACCTCCTCCCCCTCTCTGTCTGCCTGGGGCTGATTTGCAAGGTCCTGCAGAGCTGACCCTGGCAGAAGCAGTAGTCGGCGCACCGGCGCCTCGCCTCCTGAGATCCCAATATCGGGACAAAAGGGCATCCCTACCGATTTTAGTCTCCTAAAATCAGGACTGTCCCGATAAAAGTCGGGATGTCTGGTCACCCTACATCCCACTGAGGCCAGCTGATGCGGATAGTCTGATATTGGCACTCATGGTGATCTAGGCTCCAATTGACCATTATGGACCACTCCTCAGCCCCCAAATGGGCAGCAAGGAGCAGAGTCCTGTAAAGCATATTCTTAACTCACATTATTTGCATGCTTAAAGTTAAGCACATGCTTAAATGCTTTCTGCTAAAGTGCTTAGCACTTTACAGCACTAAGCCCTAAATGATAAGCAAGGAACAGAGGAAGCAGTAATGATCAATGGGAGTCTACAGACATGTGACTACCAGCATCAAACAGAGCAATTATGAGTCTGATCCAGTTTCCACCAACGTCAATGTCAAACCTTCCATTGTCTTCAACAGGCCTTATGAGAGAAGGTTCTATCTGATGTCAAAAAAATAGGCTGAATATTTGAATCCAGATTTTCTCTGAGACACACAAAAGAAAATTACTCTGTGTCTTATTTGACCTTCATGGCAGTAATATCAGTTTCAGAGAAAAAATAATTTCTAGATAGCATCTGTGTTCCAAAGTGAATGGCACATACCCAGTTCCTATGCAAACATCTTGAGCAGTTCTAACTATGTTAATGGAGATTCAAAGGAGTCTGAATATCTAGAGATTGTACAAAATAATTCGTTGCTGGTGTAGTAATGCATGAGGAGATGTCAACAAAACCATAAAGTGCCTGACCCCACTATTGCTTATAGCTAAAAGCAGCTAAGTAGGCAGGCCATGCAGCAGTCTTAGCTCAACCAAGGAAGGGACGGGAGGAGGTTTTGGGTGCCACAGAAAGGGCAGCTTGACCCCGCATCCTTCCTGATACGACTTGCGTTGAAGTTGTTGATACATGTATTTTAGAAGAGCAGGATGTGCTCTCAGGAATGTTCGTTAGTGCCTCAAGGCTACAAATTCTGGGGAAAAACTACTCCTGGTTAATCAATGAGGAGGCGGAAACCTCTTGCTTGACCATTGAAACTGCTTGCCTAACAAGTTTTCTTTAAAGGACATGTCATTATGTTCCGAATGTATAAAAAGGGGAAAAGTTTGAGGTAGTTGGTCTCTTCAGGACTGGTCTCTCCCTCTGGATGCATCTTGTGTTCCCCACCAGCAGATGGGCTGCCGATGTGCCACTCGAAAGCCACACTCAGCTTCGATAATTATCAGGGGCTGAGGATGTTTTACTAACCTGTTGCGGACATAAGTGCTTGAGACTAAAGTTTACCTTTAAGTGAAAGTTTGCTTGTGTTGTCATGTTTATGCCAGCCATCTATCGGTCCGATAGCCATGTCTAGCCTGATTTATTTCCTGACACCACCTCGTACAGAGAAAAAGTTACCAAGAGTTTTGGGTTGAAAGAACCCTGGGTAACAGCAGGATATTAATATTAGTAACTCAAAAAAGTATTATGTGAGGCCCTCTGAAGCATGTATTCACCATAAACATGAACCAATAAGCCTTTCGCTGGAAAATCACCCCTACTGGGGTTCACAATGGGTACCCTCAGGTCCTAGAGCAGCAAAGGTACTTCTTGAAATAAAAAGACCCTCTAACCAGCTGACAGTAGCAGAAGTCTGTATATAATGGACAATATTTTTTTTGCTAACTAACATGTGACACAATATCATTCCACACTAAGCCTAAAAGATTCCCACTGCAGAATTGCTCTGATTTAAGTACGTCACAGGCAGCCTTGGGACAGATGAAGCAGCACTCTTCTGCCTTATCATACTCCAGACATATCCCTGGGCATCCCAGGGCTGATGTGAAAACTCTTGTACATTACTAATCACATTCTCATTTTGTTTTCAATTCTACACCTATCCTTTTATAGCCTGAAATGCCACTGCCACAAGGACACCTTTTGTAAAATTGTAAGGGGTGACTAATTACAATTAAAGTAAAAGAAATGGAATATAGCTGCTATGTGTTCTAAAAGAGTGGCTAGTCTTCCTCTGAAAGGCCCGCAGAAGATTAGTACATTTTTGTTATGAATCTATTTTTCTTTCTGCACATATATACGCTGAAATAAATGTTGAGGAGGCCAGAAGATGCAGAGCGTAAAGCTTCTGCCACAAAAGCATGTCAGAATTCAGAGTTAATTTGCCACTTCTAACGCATGAAATTATGCCAAGAGTAGTTGACCTTTCCTCTGTGTTCTAGAGAAACTGAGTGGAAAATTAGTTCAATTCACAATACTCCAGCTTAATTTGTAGTATTTATTCATGAAGAACCAGATACGGATACCAGGGGAGTTTTGCCATTGACTGTGCTGGGACAAGGACTAGGTCTAAATTGAATTCATTCATTAATGCACACTTCCAGTAACTGAAAAGGATATTATATTTTAAGCTTCCATTTAGTAGGCCAAAGAGTCATATGAAAGGAAAGGCTTTAATAATATGTAGTTTATTAAGCAAAAAACTAAAACTAAACTAAAAACCTAACACCCACGGGCCAGATTACAGAGCAATTTTTCATGTTGCTGAGCTGCAGTGATGTCAATGGGACAGTTTGACTTAATAATTGCTCACGGACAGCTCTGAGTAAGGGTTGCAAAATCTGGCCCCAAACTTTTAAAATCCTTTGGTAATGGAAACTTACTAATGCTGATGGGAAAAGGTAAATATTTCCTTGGAGTCTCTCCCCAACCCCACTTCTTCCATATGGCTAATAAACCTTGGTCCTGCTGGCCAAGTAGGGTTAACTTAATACATGTGTGTCACAAGGAAAGAAAAATGAAAGCAATATCAGGGGACCTAAGAAGACAACATGTCTCTTCCTCACTTGTTTTCCGTTACATTCCCTCTTCTAAATATGGTGTCTGTTCCATCTTCTTAAACTAAGCTTCTTAAGACAAAGGCTGTGGGCCAAAAACATAGGTGAGTTTCACTGGGTCTAAGTCACTTCCTTCCACGCATCTTTGTATACATTGGCCACAAGTTAAACTCCCTTCGACTTAAAGCCACTTTCTGTCCTGAGTTACACACTGCACCTGTATTCAGTTCAGTGGAGTTGCATGAAGTTCAAGTCAGGGCAGAATTTGGATACTTACATAGATACACTACACACTTACCAGTGTGTAGCTTACACCCCATCTGTTACATTTCACCTTGGAATGTGGCCCACTGAACCCAGTGAAAGCAAAGCTATAAACCTCAGGGCCAGAAGAGAGGAAGATGGCAAGGAAAGCAATTATCAACAGAAGTGGAAGTTAAAGAAGTGCATCATCTGCCCCTTTAATGTGGAAGCTAAATCAGCATAGACTCCCTTACACATTGAGAAGCAGATGTATGTAGGACTAATGGAGTCTAAATTCATGTTTAACTCCCATCGCTTTATACATCATTTTATCTTCATCTTTGTCTGTAATACACCTTGCAGAATTTGGCAGTAATATTACTATTATTAACTGTCTCCTATTTGGTTAAATCACTTCTTATAATTCTTTCAGAAGAATTTGAGAGAAGTCCAAAGCCCTTTCATGTGAACTCTTGCCTAATGCAATTTTGAATATTATTGAAAATAATTACTTTGAACTATGAGGATGACAAGTATTATTTCTGGTCAGCATGTGAGACCTGCCAGCTTGTACTGTAATTGCCTAGTGCTTTCCCTTTCAAAACTAGTTGAAAAACGTTTCAGTGGAAAGTTTAGGGGAAAAAAGGTCCACTGAACCCCCCCGCCAGCTCTCAACTGTAATAGTTGATAGCAAAGGGGACATTGCATTGTTTCACACTTCAAAACATGGACAAATGGCAGGATCTGTGTAACATAATACAGGTTTGATGATTTATTCATCCACTATGGTGAACACTACAGACACATAATTCAATTATCTTCAAATCTTTTCGATTGCATCCAAGATCATAACTTTAAATTACACCAGAGATCATAACTTTACATTGCTAATGCCAATTACTGGCAATGGGGCTAATGAAAAAACAGGCAAAGTTTATAGAACATGGATTTCAGATAAGACATCCACCTAAAGTGCTTGTTTAAATCTGTGTGCAAACAGACTACAGAAATCTGTCTGATAAGATCCCCTCTCCATTTGTTCCATGGAATATTTATGGATATATTCTAGGAATGCTCTCTTTTCATGAGGCTAATAAGCACCAACTGCCATAATAAAAACCTCTACAAAGGATATTTCAATGCATATTTTCAAAATATGCCAGAAAATACAAATCTCCTCATTCATTTTATTCCTAGTGCATATCTAGTCAGCCTGTCTTATTCAGGAGAGCCATAGCTACACAAATGCCTATGTTCATTGCTAGTTTCAGTTTCATGACACTATCAAATCAATTTACTACTAAGGCTGCTTGCAACATTATTCCCTGTAATTACAGAACTATATATTGAAATAGCCAAAATATAGTGACAATAAAGACAATTTTGTTCAATCCAATGCATTTTTTACTTGTAGACTATGCAGGGATTACGAGCAGGGACTTTCTAAGTAAAAATTGATAGTTAAATATGACATGCAGATTTACTGCTTCATATTGACTGGTCACTAAAAGGCTTGGGAGCAGAGCTGGCTGAAAGTCAGAATTTCCATTGCATGGGAAATTCTAAAATCCTAAATAAGTGTATTGAGTTTCAGTCTGAAAAGTAGAATTTTCAAAATTTTCCAGGAAGGAAAATCCAGAGAAATTTCAAATACTCAGAATGCTCCATTCCAAAATAAAGTTTATCCTGGGAGCCCAAGCTCCAAGGATCCTGGTTCACCCATAATTCTCAGGGGTTTTAGGATCCCAGTTCCCCGTTAGTCCTTATGGCCCTTATAACATACATGTCATCTGAATCTCAACCTCAATCAAAAGCCAATCTCCAGGCCTTGTGGCGAGGAGCCTGGAAGACTTAAGAGCTCTGGCTTACTGGGAATCTCAGGGCTGCCACAACCTGATTGTGGTTCAGTCCAGGTATAGTTCCATGAAACATTACAGATTCGATGAACTGGCATTTTCGATGAGAATTCCCAGCCAGCTGTACTCAAGACACCAATAGCGGTATACATACCCTTTTATCCATAAGTCACCCTTTTGAATCCAGTCCATGTTGCTAGTGGACAAAAATAATTCCCTTTGAGTAGTGATTTGATATCCTGCATAAAACAATGAATTCCTGTGCCTACTGGATAAATATCTAAACCACCAGCTAAAAGGTTAAGGACTGGGTGGAAAGACACACCAAACTTCTTTTTCACCTCTAGAATGCTCTTTTTGAGTAGGGCAAAACATTTTCATTAAATAGTAAATTTGTTAAAAATGTCATTTTAGGAACACCAAAACTTTTCTTGAAATTGTGTTGAATTTGCTGAATAGTTTTAGCCAAAAAGAACTAAGAACATTTTTTGGAAACATCAGAACAGTTTCAATATTTTCCAACATTCAAAATGTTTCATTTTGACCCAATTAAATGTTTTTGGTTGTTCATTTTGGTGAGAAAAAAATGAAACAAAAAATCCATCTTAATTTGAAGCTAACCAATTTCTGTAATTTATTTTTTGGTTCAGTCACCAAACAGAAAAATCAATTGTTCACTCAGCTCTAGCTATGCATTGTGCAGGAGGTCAGACTAGATGACCATAATGGTCCCTTCTGACCTTAATGTCTATGAGCTTCACGTACTATGCTGAACAAGACCCAAATACCTTGCATAACGTATTCTATAACACAGCATTTCTGAATAGTCATTCTGATGAGGTTCAACAAGGACAAGTGCAGAGTCCTGCACTTAGGATGGAAGAATCCCATGCACTGCTACAGACGAGGGACTGAATGGCTAGGATGCAGTTCTTCAGAAAAGGACCTAGGGGTTACAGTGGACGAGAAGCTAGATAGGAGTCAGTGTGCCCTTGTTGCCAAGAAGGCTAACAGCATTTTGGGTTTTATAAGTAGGGGCATTGCCAGCAGAGTGAGGGACGTGATCATTCCCCTCTATTCGGATTCATGAGGCCTCATCTGGGAGTACTGTGTCCAGTTTTGGGCCCCACACTACAAGAAGGATTTTGGAAAATTGGAAAGAGTCCAGTGAAGGGCAACAAAAAAGATTAGGGGGCTGGAGCACATGACTTATGAGACGAGGTTGAGGGAACTGGGAGTATTTAGTCTGCAGAAGAGAAGACTAAGGGGGGATTTGATAGCTAATTTCAACAACCTGAAAGGGTGTACCTGAAAGGATGGATCTAGACTGTTCTCTAGAACTCAAGGAGTAATGGTCTCAAGTTGAGGTGGGGGAGGTTCAGGTGGGATATTAGGGAAAAAATTTTCACTAGGAGGGTGGTGAAGCCAGGGCCGGTGCCAGGTATTCTGCCATCCTAGGAGGCAAGCGCAGAAGGGGGCGCTGAGCTAGCATCTGCCGAATTGCCGCTGACAGCGAGTTGGCTTGTTGAGCTGCTGCCAAATTGTTGGCAGCCAATTGATGGCAGCTCAACATGCCACCTTCATTTTGGCAGGGGCAAGGATGGGGGACAAGCCGTTGAGCTGCCGCTGAATTGCCGCCAAGGGGAGGAAAAAAGCCGCCCTCCAAATTCTGCCACCCCAGGATACCGCCTAGGTCGCCTAATGGGTGGCACCGCCCCTGGGTGAAGCACTGGAATGGGTTACCTAGGAAGGTGGTGGCATCTCCTTCCTTGGAGGTTTTTAAGGTCAGGCTTGACAAAGCCCTGGCTGGGATGATTTAACTGGGGATTGGTCCTTCTTTGAGCAGGGGATTGGATTAGATGACCTCCTAAGGTCCCTTTCCAGCCCTGATATTCTATGATTAGTCACATGATGATCACTGTAGAGCAATATCTACGTGACAGTAGGCAGGTGTGTGTTTTATATGTACATAGTATTACTCAGTGTGCCAGCTTTACATAGTAGGTGTTTTGTTTTGTTTTTAAACCACAGGGACAGAGGAAAGTGAATTGCTGTAGGTGGCTATAGGTCATATAGAAAATGTATGCAACAAATTGGGAAGTAAATACATGGATAAACACTGCAGCCAGGATATTGGATGACATGATAATTCGACATGATAATTCTGCAGAGCAGAAAACTGAAATGACTCAGACATATGGAAAGACAGATTTATAGTACAGACCATAATTCAATGAATGTCAGACAGAAACGAAGGCCAGAAAAGAGAGACAGAAATTGATATAGTGGAAATGACTGAAATGCTGCTAAATGCAATAACTATGTCATCTGGTAATAGTACTACAGTATATTGAGAAAATATTTTGCAGAGTCCATTGCTATGGCACCTGTGAAACTGTGACATTAAGGGCCCAGTTTTGCCACCTTAACTGACAAACACACAGGATTCAGGTTTACTTACTTTTATGTTTCCGTATCAACATTATTGGCCTTTAGTTAATTCTCTAACCTATCCACCATTCACTGAGCATTCTCCTGTGGCTGAGCCAGTGTGCCAGGCACTGCAATGAAACAACGGCCATTTGGGGGAAAAAGGAAAGCAGAGAGAACTGAAATTTAAATTTTCCACTAATGGAGTAGTGGATCTTTTAAGACAAGATATCTGTGGCTATATCATTCCCCTGCTACAGCTATTGGTCAGGACAAAACAACCAGGAACAAGAGGTGAAAGTAAGGGGGTACGGACTGGTGTGGGGTACAGTAAAAGGTAGCCGTCAGGACCATCCTGTACAGCTAACTTTAATGTTGCTGCCCCTTTTGTGCCCCCAATTGGCAGCCCTGCCGGATCTCTATCAGCAAGGCTGCCAATGGGTGAATGGGGGGGCGCAAAAGGGGCAGCAACGTTAAAGGGGGAGGAGGGGAGATGTACCTGCCTGAGCCCTTTAAATTGCCACTGGAGCTCCAGGCAGCGCAGGCCAGGGAGTGCAGATGGACTAGCTGGGAGATGTTGACCCCCAGCCCTGCCCTTTCCGGGGAGTGGTTGGGGGGCAGAGTGGGCCCCATACTGGGAAGAGCTGTGTTTTACTTTCACTTCTGCACACACCTGAGGAAGGAAGATGGAGCCACCCTGGCTTCTTCAACAAACACAGGCCCTTCGGACGCTGGGGAAATGCCTCCTATAAACACACTGTGTTTGAGATCCCAAGGGTTTTAGGGATGCATGGTGAGGAGTGCTGCTGGTTGCAGCAATATCCCCCAGCAAGGGAAGGATGTGCAGATGTTCAAGAAAGTTTAGTATGAAAATCTGCATATTCAGAAGGCAGCAACTCCTACCCCTTCTTCAGCCCCAAAAAACTTTGTACTCACCCCTTGCACTCCCACCACAGTGGCATGAGGATTTGGAAGTGCCATGAGCATTATGAGAGAGTTTTCCTCTTGGAGGAGCTGATATAAACTGAATGACAGTCAGATTACCAGTTTAGGTAGCTCTGTTACTCATGTACATGTGCTTCTCACATAAATTATGAACCTGTAACTTCAGATCTTACACTCTCATGGGGCCAAATTAATCCATGGTTTAAATCTGCTAATTTACACTCAGAATTAATACCACCCATCAACATCGGCAAGACTTTTGCCTGAATAAAGACTGCAGAATTGGGCCCCGGGCGATTATTTGCCTATTAATTGCAAAGTTACAAGGGGCATTTGAGGACAATTCATTGTTTACATTAAAAAATATTTTCATAAGTGCCAACCCCTCACATTTCCAGTACAGGTGACATGAAGGCAATTTAGTCTCCTGAGATGATTTAAATCCTTCTTGATGCATTATTTTTTCTAAGTAAAATGAATTCCATCTGTGCCTTTTAGTCCTGGTCTTTGTATTCTCCTAAGAGCATATTTTAATTAAAATGGAACAATGCATTAGCCAGATTTAATAAAGATGTTTCTGTTTTACATGTATTAGCCAAAAAACAACAAAAAACCTACTGGAAGAAAGTAAAGATAATACAAGCTCAGGGAACAAAGTCACCAAAGTTCCTCAG
Source organism: Dermatemys mawii (assembly GCA_007922305.1). Classification (NCBI taxonomy): domain Eukaryota; kingdom Metazoa; phylum Chordata; order Testudines; family Dermatemydidae; genus Dermatemys; species Dermatemys mawii. Next base: position 24,460,470 of record ML677366.1, read on the forward strand.
AGAAGTCTCCCAGGAAAAATGTCTTTTTCCCTGAAACCAGCAACTCTTGACTTAAATATTTAATCATTCCGAAAATCCTTCTGCTGCTGACAAAATCAGCTTTGGAGCACTGCAAATTATTAGTGTTAAAACTAGTGGTAAGAAGCTTATAGATAACAAAACAGAACAATTAAGATGGCCAGATGGTAACTGATATGGAGCATGCAACATACCTGTATTTGAAGATATAAATAATAGTGAGTCATGCCAACTGAAGTCAGTGAAGCAGAAGCTGCTCAGGTACAACAAGCAGACTAGGTGTTCTGCCTCAGAAAACAGCAGCTAACATGAAAAATATTGTATTTTAATGCTAAACTCTGTCACTGGCTCAGACTGGAGGAAACATTTTGTTCTCATAACAGAATATCATTTTTCAGAAATTCACCTATAAAACCACAAAGCACTTTTTGGAACATCTTTATTACAAGTTCATGGATGGGTGGGTGCTCCCAGCCTGCTTTTGTCTGAGACTGCATGGAGTACAGATAGCACTCCTTCCTCTCTTCTCATCAGCAAGAAGAGCAATGCAGTGACCTCCTCATGACCTCTCTCTATAAACTTTCCCCCTATACTCCACTATAAAGGAGCCCTTAAAGGGGCAACAACCATTTTCTTCCAGCTAGCCAAACAAAGACATACTCACATGAAGGTTGCAGGGGGCATTAGGATTACCACCTGATATCTGAGCAGCCTGGCTGCTTTTTTAATGGATTTGCCAGTTGTCAGAAAAATAATTTAATCTGGTGCTTTTTGTGTGTGTGTGTCTAAAGATTTTCATTATCACCACAATGCACTGGGCTATCTAATGCTAAAAGTTTCTCTGTCCAGCTAAAGATGCTGCAGTGTTCCCACTTCTGGAGTTTAAGCGATAACAGATCAAAGCTGTTGAAAATACAGCAGCTGTTTGCTCACCCACACACGAGTGCAGCATGCAGGTGTGTGCATGAGGGTTTGAGTCATGCAAGAGTGAGGAGATTAGTGATGTTACCAATCTTATCCAGGTGTGTTACCTCTCTAGCTATTAAAAGTGGCTGTTGAAGGGGGTTGCAGAGTTGCCTTATGGCTGGACTTGCGGTGGGGGAGACACTGCATCCTATATTCTTCACAGTGATATTATGCTATGAATATCATGTAATTACGATAAGTCATGTGAGATGTCATTGGAAAAGTTATGATTTGCTGAATAGGATTATCCTATTTGTATGCATGTATCATTTGTGTGTCTGAAGTTAAGAATATTGACTAGGTATCTGTATTTCAAATGTAGTTACATCTGGGTAACACTCATGAGGTTTAAGATGGATTTCAGTACCAGGTGACATGGTCACATGTCCTGAGAGACCCCAAGCCTTCATTCCTCCCAGCCTGACTCACAGGAAGGCCTGCAACAGAGCCATCCACAGTCAGTTGTCCTGGTTAATGAGAGCAATCAAGATTCCAAGTCCTCATTAAATGGCCCACACTTTGCATAACTACAATAGGACCTTAGAGTTATTTTTCATATTTCTCATTTCAGATACAAGAGTGATGCATTTATACAAATAGGATGACCACATTCAGTAGATTATAAATGTTGTAATGATACCTTACAAGAGACCTTTTGCATGAAGTATATTTTAGTTACATTATATTCACACTCATCAACATATTTTCATAAACTCATATAGTGATGACACAATAGCATTTCCTGATATCCAATCTAGACATCCCCCACTGCAACTTGAGACCACTGCTCCTTGTTCTGTCATCTGCCACCACTGAGAACAGCCGAACTCCATCCTCTTTGGAACCCCCATTCCGGTAGTTGAAGGCTGCTATCAAATCCCCCCTCACTCTTCTCTTCTGCAGACTACACAAGCCCAGTTCCCTCAGCCTCTCCTCATAAGTCCTGTGCCTCAGCCCCCGGATCATTTTCATTGCCCTCTGCTGGACTCTCTCCAATTTGCCCACATCCCTTCTGTAGTGGGGTGACCAAAACTGGACACAATACTACAGATGTGGCCTCACCAGTGCCAAATAGAGGGGAATAATCACTTCCCTCAGTCTGCTGGTAATGCTCCTACTAATGCAGTCCAATATGCCATTAGCCTTCTTGGCAACAAGGGCACACTGCTGACTCATATCCAGCTTCTCATACACTGTAATCCCCAGGTCCTTTTCTGAAGAACTGCTGCTTAGCCAGTTGGTCCCCAGCCTGTAGCAGTTCATGGGATTCATCCGTCCTACGTGCAGGACTCTGCACTTATACTTGTTAAGCCTCATAGGAATTCTTTTGGATCAACCCTCCAATTTGTCTAGCTCACTCAGGACCCTTTTCTTTCCCTCCAGCTCACACTGGACCCTTTTCTTTCCCTATCTACGTCTTCCCTCAGGCTAGTGTCTTTGAGAACTTGCTGAGGGTGCAATCCATCTCATCATCCAGGTCATTAATAAAGATGCTGAACAAAACTAGCCCCAGGACCAACCCCTGGGGCAGTCCGCTTGATACTAGCGGTGAACTAGCCATCGAGCTGTCAATCACTATCCATTGAGCTCAACAATCTAGCCAGCTTTCAATCTACTGTGGCAGAGCTCCAACCTTGGCCCCATGGGTCCTGCACTTCCCAGTGGTTTATGCTAGCCTCAGAGGCTCACTGCAATCCTCCATGTAGCCCTTCTCTCTATAGGGCCAGGGATACAGTCTGCTGAGCCCTTTTCATCATAAGTCAGCAAGGAGGTTGGTGAGAGAACTCCCACACTCTCTGTTGCTCCTAAAGCCTCATTCCAAAATAGTTTAGGCTCCTGTCCTGACAGTGGCCTGTCTTTCCCTCCCAGGAAGTGTTCTTGTAGTGGTGGATTGTGGGGGAACCCGGGCCCGCCCTCTACTCCAGGTTCTGGCCCAGGTACCCTAATGTAGCAGCTGTTGGCAGCCAACCTTTCACTGCCAGAGTTGCTACATTTCCCTGGGCCACTTCCTCACAACTCTCCCACTTCTCCCTTACCTTAATGCTCCCTTACCAATGACTTGAGGGTGTCTTCATTGACCAGCCCTTCAGTAGCACTTTCTCTCCTCTGCATCCCTGACTCTCCTCTACCTGACTGGAGTGAGCCCTTTTATAGTATCAGAGGGGCCTCAATTAGAGTCAGGTGGTCACATTAGCTTAATGGCCTCACCTGACTCTTTGCAGGTTAATTGGAGTCAGGTGTTCTCATTAGCCTGGAGCAGCCCCTGCTCTGGTCAGTCAGGGAACAGAAAACTGTTAATCCAGTGGCCAGTATATCTGCCTTCTGCTACTCTGCTCTACCCAACTGGCCTGGGTTTATCACACTACCTTATAGTCCATTCATCTAATCCATACTTTTTAAACTTGCTGGCAAGAATACTGTAGAAGACCATATCAAAAGCTTTGCTAAAATCAAGATGTATCACACCCACTTCTTTCCCCATATCCACAGAGCCAGTTATCTCCTCACAAAAGGCAATCAGGTTGGTCAGACATGACTTGCCCTTGGTGAATCCATATGGATGTTCCTGATCATCTACCTCTCCTCCAAGTGCTTCAAAATGGTTGCCTTAAGGACCTGCTCCACAATTTTCCCAGGGACTGAGGAGACACTGACCGGACTGTAGTTCCGGGTTCGCCTTCTTCCCTTTTTATATTTTCCTTTTTCCAATCATCCAGGACCTCCCGCAATTGCAACAAGTTTCCAAAGAATGGCCAATAGCTCTGTAATCACATCACAACTGGTACCCAACTTCCAGGTGGCACCCTGGGGGGAACCCATCACAACGGGCTTGCCTTGTGGGGGATGTGTGCTGATTTTTTTTTTTTTTTTTTTTGCATTTCAAAGATGGTATCCCTACAGGGCATATTGATCTCCGTGAAAGTAGGATTGAACTATTTGCTCTTAAATTCAAAATGTAGCAGATTCAATTGTATGCAGTGGCATTTTTAAAGACTCAGTTTCCCTGAAAGTACACTGTAATACAGTAGGGTACCAACATCTAAAATGCAAGATTATTCACCTTTATTCCATCTATAATATACAGGAAACAACATTAGAATGCTAAGCCATAGCACTGGATTTTCAGGGTCAGATGGGCAAGCTATATCTGAAAGACAGTTAGCAGTCCTTGAGTACTGTGTACGTATATTTGCACTAGTAAATAGACGCAAGGCTTGTAAATGTAGTGCAGTTCATGCTCTTTGAGCCTTGAGGAAAACAAGGTAGAATTTATTAAATGATAAAAGGGCAGCACAGCCACTAGCTGATGCACTGGCGAGAATGAGGGAAAAAAACAGGCACAGTTTCTGTCTTGCCAAGATAAATGAGCAAGTTTTGTTTTTGTTTCAGCAAAACCATATAGATGTGTTGAAGAAAAATCAGTGAAACAGTGATGGTACAAACTAGTCGTCCTTATCTGAAGAAAGAACTACCGATCTATTCAGGTAAAATTAAATTAAATTAAATTAAATTAATTACATCAAAAATGCTCTTAATTTGACACACTTCCTCTTGTCGTTCATCAATGTTAATCAACTGTGATTTTCTGCAGAAAGACAAGCAATCTTTTCCATACTGCTTTCAAGTTGCAGCACAATCTAGTTAAAAATTTAATGATATCAATTAACAGTGTCTTCCAAACAAGAATAACAATGCTAGTTCTTAACAGTTTGAAAATCTCTCCCAAAAGCTGGGATAATACACACTTGTTAAGCACCACAGAAACATGTTTCCAGGAATTAGCAATTCCAGGAAAATTTCGTTTTCAACCATAGAAAATTGTTATAATTGATTTCAACCCATTTCCAAGAAATAATTTTGAAAGTGGCTTTCTTTTAATGATACTAATAGCTTCCAATAGAGTTCTATACTGTGCATCCAAAGGGAGAATTATCACATGGATTTCTCTTTAATTGACTTGACTGGGAAATAGTATGCGTGGGGTGTGATACTGGATGAAATCACTGCTGTAATGTTTACAGCTGTCACCTGTACTAATTAGAATGGGCCTGATTCTGTATCCACGGAATTTCGTCATTGATTTTATCACAAGTATACCACCACATGAAGTACTACTGTTACTTTATGTGGGCAATAGTTGTTTTGGTGCATTTTATTTTAACTAATGTCCATGTTCACTGTCTTGTTTTAACATCAAGGACTGTGAAAGGTTAACTAGTCCAACCCCCTTTGCTGAGGCAGGGCAAAGTAGTCTATATTAGGCCATCCTTAACAGGGGTTTGTTTAACCTGTTTTTAAAAGCTTCCAATGGGGATTCCACAACCTATCCAGGAAACCTATTCTCAGCTTAATTATCATTACAGTTAGAAAGTTTGTCTAACCTAAATCCCCCTTGCTGCAGATCAAGCTGATTACTTCTTGTCCTACCTTCAGTGGACACGGAGAACAATTGATCACCATCTGTTTCATAACAGTCCATAACATATCTGAAGACTTATCAGGTCTGACCTCAGTCGTCTTTTCTCTAGACTTAACATGCCCAATTTTTTAAATGTTTTCTTACAAGTCGGGTTTTCTAAACCTTTTATCACTTTTGTTGCTCTCCTCTGGACTCTAATTTGTCTATATCTTTCTTAAAATGTAAGTTCCAGAAATGGACACAGTACTCCAGCTGAGAACTGACTAGTGCTGAGTAGAGTAGAAAATTGACCTCCCATGTTTCATGTATGGCACTCCTGTTAATATGCTTAAGAATCATATTAGCCTTTTTGAAACTGCACCACATTGACAACTCTCATTCAATTTGTGATCCACTATAACCTCCAGATCCTGTTCAGCAGCACTATCACCTATGTAGTTTTTCCCCATTTTGTAATCGTACTTGTGATTTCTTTCTTCTTAAATGTAGTAGTTTGCACTTTCATCTTTATTGAATTTCATCTTGTTGATTTCAGATTAAATCTCCAAATTATGAAGGTCGTTTTGTATTTTAAACCTGTCTTCCAAAGTGCTTACAACCCCTCTCACCTTGAGATCACCTGCAGATTTAATAAGTTTTCTCTTCACTCCATAAATCCATGTCATTAATGATAATATTTAATATGACAAATCCCTGCAGGACCACAGTAGATACACTCATCCAATTTGACAGCAAACCATAGAGTACAGTTTTTCAACCAGTTTTGCACCCACTTTTTAATCAATTTAATAATTTCCCTAGTTTTCTATGATAATGTCACACAGGGCTGTGTCAGCAGCCTTACCAAAATGACAATAGATCACATCTACTGCTTTCCCCCATTCATTAGTCCACTTACCTTTTCAAAAAAGGCAATTAGACTAGTTTGACATGACTTGTTCTTGATAATCCATGCTAGTTATTCCTAACAACGTTATCTTCTAAATGCTTAGAAACTGATTGTTTAATAATTTGCTCCAGTGTCCTTCTATGTATTGAAGCTGGGCTAACTGGTCTATAATTCCTCAAGTCCTCTTTGTTCCCCTTTATAAACACAGATGCGATTTTTGCCCTTCTCTAATCTTCTGGGATCTTACACATCCTCCTGAGTTTCTCAAAGATAATCACTAATGATTCTGAGATTATTTCAGCTAGTTCCCTAAATACTCTTCAGTACATTTCATCAGGCCGTACAGACTTGAATACATCTAACTATTCTTTAACCTGTTTTTTTCCCTATTTTGGGTTGCATTTCTCTCCCTTTCTGTTAATATTAATTATGATAAGTTTACTTCTAAGTGGCACACAGGATCTGGTCCAAGAGGTGAATATAGCTGAACCTCTTCATAACATTGAAATGTCAATAGAGGAGGTTTAGGAACAAAAATAGAACAATACTGAATCACCAGGACCAAAAGGTATTCATTCAAGAGTTTTGAAAGAACTCTAATACGAAAGTGCAGAACTACTAAATACGTAGTGTAAGCAATCGCTTAAAATCAGTCTCTATATCAGATGATTGAAGGATGTAGCTAATGCATTGCTGATTTTTTTAAAAGGCTTCAAAGGTGGCCCTGACAACTAGAGGCCAGTTACTCTGACCTCAGTACCTGGAAAATTGGTTGGAACTATAGGAAAGAACAGAATTATCAGATGCATAGATGAATACCATATGTCTGGTAAGAGTCAACACAGCTTTTCTAAAGGGAAATCATCACTCACCAATCTATTAGAATTCTTTAAGTGTCTCAGTAAGCATGTGGACAAGGACGATACAATGGATATCATGCAGCGGGACTTTTAGAAAGCCTTTGACAAGGTCTCTCACTAAAAGCCGTTATTCAAGGTAAGCAGTCATAACATGAGAGGGAAGGTTCTTTCATGGATCAGTAATTGGTTAAAAGATAGGAAACAAAGGATAGGAATAAATGGTCAATTTTCACAGTGGAGAAAGGTAAATAGCAAGGTCCCCCAAGGATCTGTACTAGGGACCAATGTAGTTCAATGTATTCATAATGATCTGAGAAAAGCAGGCAAACAGTCAGACAAGCTCCTGAAGGATACATCCATCAATGGCTATTAGCCAGGATTCAGGGATGTCCCTAAGCCTCTGATTGCCAGGATCTAAAACTGGATGACAGGGGATGGATTATTTGATAATTGCCCTGTTCTATTCATTCCCTCTGAAGCATCTGGATGAGCCACCGTCGAAAGCCAGGATACTGGGCAAGATGGACCATTGGTCTGACCCATCATATTCTTATTTAATACTTAAATCACTAACATGTACTTTTTCAATGAGGCTGGAATTTCTGATGTGAATGTTCAGCCATTAATTACAGTAGTTGTCCTAAAATGCTACAATATCAAGTTATTACAGTATTCTTATACTGTGAATATAAAATTAACCCTCAAGTTTAATTTCCATATATTAAAAATTAATGGAAGGAAAATAATCCCTTCTTTGTGTTTCAAATTATTCACATTTAGTTCTTAGAACTCAAAATATCAGAATAAATTTTAAAAATATTGAGACTTAGTCACAATTATTATTTTGCACTTATCAGTTCTTGTGTTGGCAAAGTTAAAATCCTGTACCAAGATAATACAAAATTCAATTATCCACTAATAAAACAGCAATAGAGAGATTTATATTATATCCTTTCGTGACTACTACTGGTTGTTTTGCAGCTCCTACTTTACTCTAATATGATCATGAGAAGATGAACTTTAATATTCCAGTGACTAAAGATGCAAAACAGTACTGTATGTTATGATAAAAACTGGCCATTATTACTGAATTTTTGAGGCAAACGGTATATAACTGTTAAGTACAAGGTCTCATTGAACATTTGATAGCTACATTACTGGATATGTTAGGAGTGGCTGAGGTTTTTTTCACACTTATAACAAATGGGATGAGGAAATATAAGAAATCTAGTAATTGTCAGAATTGTCACCATGATCTTACCCCCACAAAGGAAAATTAGAGACAGGGAGATAATTGGTGAAATTGTCAATGTGTAACAATGGTTTCTTAACCCTGGATTCAACAATATGTTCTGGTGGCTGGAGTCAGGCAGTCTGGGATGCCAGCTGGCCTCAGGGTCTGAAAACTGGGGTCCCAGCCTAGGGCATAATGAGGCTGCTCTGGAGCCATAGACTCTGAAAGCACTGGGCTCCAGCCTTCAAGGCATTCTTCAGGTAGGCAGCTGAGGAACTAGGCAGGCAGGCTGGCAGGAAACCTGGCACTGCCCAGCAAAGAGTGGTCTGCCTGGGTTCTGTCAGAGGATTTGTTGAAAATGAAACTTTTCCAGAAAATGTTTCCCTTTTGAGGAACTGGCACTTTGTGACAGAAAAATGTTTCGTTGGCAAATTTCCAACTAGCTCTACTGGGAGAGCTTTGAAAAACCTTACCCAACCTGCCAGTGTGTGGCAAGATAAGCGGAGGATTGGAGGGACTTAAAGAGGAGGCAGAGTGCTGTGGAATTGGTGCATGTGTTCTGACTTAGGGATGGGGCAATTAATGATATTCTAAATATTGAGCCTTCTGCATTTTTTCAAAACACAGGATAAATTCCCATTGACTTCTGTGGGAATATTGCCTCCATAAGAACTCCTGGATCAGGCCGCTAATAAAGGTTGATTGTCCCACTTGAACTTATCAAGTGACCTTGTTCTTTCCGAGGTTTCTGGTACGACATTGATGTGTTTTATCTCATTTGTATCTTGGCAAGATTTTAATGATTCTGTCAGTAAGTAGGTTCTCTGTAGCTGACCCAACTGTGTTTGTACATACTTCAATATAATCTCATTGATTATATTGAAGAAAACTATCTATGGCTAGGGTTTCTGTATAACTAACCTGGTCATCCTATTTTTCTCCAATAATGTAGAAAAGTGAGATGCAGTGAAGAAGTACCTAAATAAATATTCTGTGGTGTCAGCAATTGCTATAGTGTCATGTGCTGATGGCATTTCATAAACATTCCTTTTGATAATATCCTATAAATGCTTCATTAATAAAACCATGTCAATCATTTTTCTAGTTGGTGTGGATTTCAGTAAAAACTCATTTTAGATAAGTGGGTTGAGAGCTATCAGCCTGGATCAGAATACAAAGAAATTAATGAAGCAACTTTTGTTCCTGAAAACATGATAGGTGGGGGGCATGCACAAGTCTCAAATAGATCACATGGTGTTGTGTAAGATGCCTTATCCCATGGAAGAAACCATAAGAGAAGAATGAAGCTGGAGAAAAATTCTACACATTTTCCCTTTGAGTTGTTCTGAAATTTTCCATCATGATCATGTTTGCTCTTGTAGAAGAAGAGGGAGCTTTGGCACGCAAGAGCCTGGCAGTCTTGGGGATCCACTACTGGCATCAGGCCAGCCACACAGATTCCATGTCTTTGCACTAGGGTCCCATCTGCTTTTTCTGACCTCTGCAAAATGCAGCTGCCTCCAAAACTCTCCCTTAAAGAGCATGGAGGGACATTAAAGGAAAATTAATGCAGAGCCTCCCCAACCCCATCATCCCAACTCCCTATGTCCTGTACTGCCCCCTCACCACATCTCTGGACCCATATGATACACAGACAGATAAACAGGACCATAATCAAGCCCAAAGAGAATAAATATTATTATGCAGGTGTTGCAGCTGTGATTACTATTCAAACACTGATTCAGAGATGACAGCTGTTTCACACAGAACTCTCATCAGATCAAGTCCACTGCTTGAAACTTAATGAAAGCCTCTTCAGTAGAAATGCAGAGACAGAGGTCACTGTTGTGAGAGAGAGGAGAACACCTTTGCATACTGTCATTTATATTTGCATTAAAACTGATGGATTTCAATTGAAATTAATACATTGCAGGGTTACCTATGCAGGGGCAGAGACATCCATTTGCCATCTTGACATGATGTCCTGGGAGGTGTGCTGCTTGCCTGGAACCCATTTTCCAGACGTTATGGAAAAATTTCTGAGGCTGATCCATCCCTCTGACTACTGCCCCATGCTGCTTATACACTTTGGCATTAATGATACAACCAGATATGACCCTGAGCAGATCAGCAGAGATGACAGGACTCTGGGAGTGAGGGGGAAAGAGTTGGAGGCACAGATGGTGGTCTAGTCCCTTCTCCCAGTTGAGGATAAGGGACCAGGAAGGAGGAAGCACATCCTGGAGATGAATTCATTTCTGTACAGGTGGGGTTCACTGCAGAGCTTTGGGATAGTGTTCTCAGAAGGAGGACTACTGAGAAGAGATAGGGTCCACCTAACCAAGAAAGGGAAGAACATCTTTACACACTGTGACATGTAGGGTACAATCCAGACTAATGAGTAGCTATGTCACCCTTGCCCTCTAACCTGGTGCCCTTTACTGCTTTGCTGCTGTAGCCTCTAATATGGACTGCTCACAAACTGTCTCCACAATGCAAGTCACTCCCAACTATATCTGTGTGTGTGCTGCAGCCAGCCAGCCACACCTTGGCTCTTACTAGCCTGGGTGATACTGCAGGGTTACCCCAACACACTCCCAAGTCTTAGATTCTGCCCCCTCCTCCCCAGATATGTATGTCCTGTACTGCCAAGACCTCTCCTGGATAATACAAGATATTATATAGTTTGTTATTTCTTTAATAAAAATAACATGCACACATCTTGCCACCACAAATGGAATTTCCTAGACACTTCAATTTAAACACAATGGATTAGATAAAACAAAACAAGTTTATTACCTAGAGAGAGAGAGATTTTTAAGAAAGTGCAAATAATGAGGCATAAAAAGAGTTCACGGGAGTTGACAGTTTCTCAGAGAGACAATATTAAAGGTGCAACATCAACCTATCCCAATGTGATGGAAAGAATAGTAAGCGACCAATATGTCTGCATCATCAGGATCTCTTTAAAGACCTGAAAATCAAAATGGAATCCTGCAAAAACAAGACACGTAGATGAACTCCTGAGGATCATTAAAAAAAGAATAGGACAAGCATTTAGGGACGAAATCAGAAAGTCTAGATTACAAAATGAGTTACACCTAGCAAGGAACATAAACAACAGTAAAAAGAGGTTCTATACATACATTAGGAGCAATAGAAAGACATAGAAGAGTATAGGTCTTCTACTTAGCAGGGAAGAAGAACTATTAACTGATAAACACCTCAACCTTCTTAATGTCAATGCTTATTTTGCTTTAGTCTTACTTGAAAAGTTTAATTGTGACTAGATAAGAATGGCCATACTGGGAAAGACCAAGGGTACTGAGATTTGGCTTACCAGCCTGTAATTGCCAGAATCAATAAAAAAAAAATCAACATCACATTAGCTATCCTCCAATCTTCTTGTACAGAGGCCGATTTAAGTGATAAGATTACATACCACACTTAGTTGTTTTACAATTTCATATCTGAGTTCTTTCAAAAATCTTGGATGAAACACATCATGAGCTGGTGACTTACTACTGTATAAATTTATCAACTTGTTCCAAAACCTTTTCCTCTGACACCTCAGTAGAGTAATTTATTACTGGTTTTCAAAATATACTGAAATTACTTCTTTGAATTAAAATTGTTATATGGCCCAAGTGCTTTATACATGATAGAATGTTCATGAAATTTGTGGTGCAGTCGCTTTTCACAGAACAGCCTGTTTGTTCTCTACAAACAATTAATTTAGAAACAACTTCACTATCAAAGAGAAAATAATGTCATAACGGAACCACAGAGACATCACTATCCGACAGCCAGAAAATTTGCTGCTCACAAATCTCTTCCCCAGTTCTGGTCCCGAGGTAGTATTTTCACTTGGCAATGTGGATAATGCCAATAAAACTGAATTCCCAAGATGGAGCATTAAGTATTGCCTAAACTATTGAATAGAAAGAGCCTTTTTTAAAAAAAGATACTTCACTTACTTGAAGTAGTTGCAAATACTGTAACAATGAATTTGCTGAGCAGTAATGGTTTGGAACAGGATAGCATGAGGAATTACCAGTGAATGAATCTACTGATACCTTTCTGGCTCAGTCAGGAGGAAAAGGATGCATGGCAGTGTGTGGGGTGCATGATTGGAGACCTGGAGGGAAAATGAGGAAGGTGGCTGATGCTGGTGGCTGAACTGGGGGTTCTGGCATTGCTTGTGTGTAGCTAGGTCTATCTTGACTTATGAATAATAAGACTAATGTACATACTGTAAACAAACATTACCCCACACATGACTCCATGAAAATGGATTCCCTCTGGCAACAGAAAGTGACCTTCTGGTAGGTCCTGAAATTGACCATGACTCAGCCAAAAGGCAACATTATTTATTACTCGTGTTCTATATACTATCAACCAACCTCATCTCCTCCTTTCAGAAAGTAACAGATTTTTTAGACAAAGGAAATGTAGCGGATCTAATTTACCTAGATTTCAGTAAGGTGTTTGATACAGTGCTAAATGGGGAATTATTAGTTAAATAGGAGAAGATGGGGATCAATATGAAAACTGAAAGGTGGATAAGGAACTGCTTAAAAGGGGAGACAATAGTGGGTCATACTGAAAGGCGAACTGTCAGGTTGGTGGGAGGTTACCACTAGAGTTCCTCAGGGACTGGTTTTGGGACCAGTTTTATTTAATCCTTTCATTACTGACTTTGGCACAAAAAGTGGGATTGTGATAATAAAGTTTGTGGATGACACAAAGCTGGGAGGTATTGCCAATTCAGAGAAGGACTGGGATATCACACAGGAAGAGCTGGATGACCTTGTTCACTGGAATAATAGGAATAGGATGAAATTTAATAGTGAGAAGTGTGAGGTCATGCAGTTAGGGATTAATAAGAATTTTAGTTATAAACTGGGATGCATCAATTGGAAGTAACAGAGGAGGAGAAGGACCTTGGAGTATTGGTTGACCACAGGATAACTATGAGCCACTAATGTGATATGGCCATGCAAAAAGCTAATGCGGTCTTGGGATGCATCAGGTGAGGTATTTCCAGTAGAGATAAGGAAGTCTTAGTACGTTATACAAGACAGGGGTGAGACCTCATCTGGCATACTGTGTGCAGTTCTGGTCTCCCACATTAAAGAAGGATGAATTCAAACTGGAACAGGTACAGACAAGGGCTACTAGGATGATCCGAGGAATGGAAAACTTGTCTTATGAAAGGAGACTCAAGGAGATTGGCTTGTTTAGCCTAAATGAAAGAAGGCTGAGAGGACATATGATTGCTCTTGATAAACATATCAGAGGAATAAATACGATGGAGGAAAAGGAATTACTTAAGCTCAGTACAAATGTGGATGCAAAAACAAATGGATATAAGCTGGCCATTAGGAAATTTAGACTTGCAGTTCGACGAAGGTTTCTAACCATCAGAGGAGTGAAGCTCTGGAACAGTCTTCCAAGGGAAGTAGTGGGGGCAAAAGACCTATCTGGCTTCAAGATTAAGCTCGATAAATTTATGAAGGTGATGGTATGATAGGATTACATAATGTTGGCAATCAATTGATCTTTGACTTTTCATGGTAGATGGGCCTAGTGGCCTGTGATGGGATGTTGGATTTGATGGGATCTGAGTTACTACAGAGAATTCTTTCCTGGGTGTCTGGCTGGTGAGTCTTGTCTTGGCTCAGGGTTCAGCTGATCACCATATTTGGGGTCAGGAAGGAATTTCCCTCCAGGGCAGATTGGCAAAGGCCCTGGGTTTTTTTTGCCTTCCTCTGCAACATGGAGCATGGGTCACTTGCTGGAGGATTCTCTCCACCTTGAAGTCTTTAAACCATGATCTGAGGACTTCAGTGGCTCAGATACATATGGGAGGTTTATTGCAGGAGTGGGTGGGTGAGATTCTGTGGCCTGTGTTGTGCAGGAGGTCAGACTAGATGATCATAATGGTCCCATAATAATCTTAAAGTCTGAGTCTACGCATCTGTTCCTGGTCTTTGCAAGAAACATACATCTGATTCAATGCCTCCACCCTCATCAGTTATCATTAGACATTCTTCAAGCTGGTAAATCTGATTTTATACACTAATTACTTTTAAAAAGCCAGTTGGCATCTTAAGGTTAAATCAGAAGACACAGCCTTCTAGAAAGAAAAATTAAGCATAGTATAGCATTACAATAAAAGAGTTAATAATGAAAAGGTGCATTGTATTCCAGTCATCTTAAGTAATTGGGAGGTGGGTAGGTGCAGCTCAGCAGTCATTGAAGTGAGACATTTCTTTTAAGTAGTGTAGGATTTTTCCATCATTTTACTCCTTTGGTTTGCCTAATCAATGCTGTCAAAGGTTAAAGCTAAATAAGATGTGTAAGATCCAGGGGAGACTTCAGTATTAAAATGTCAGAATGCTCCAAGGGCAACATGTTGTATGATTCAACATTACTTTGTTGGAGGAACTGTTATATTAATGAACACTGAGAATTCCAGAGATACTGTACACAGACTAACTTTGGTCTGCGATGTACCTGTAATATTTATTGATCAACCAGAACAGCGTTCCTCAAAGTTTTTCTGCAGCGGCCCCTTTCTGCGGTCCTGTGTCCACTCGCGGCCCCCGGGGTGTGTCCGCTGAAATGCTGCCGAATAGAAAGCTTTTGCTTTTAGTGGCATTTCCGCAGAACAAAAATAGACTGCTTACTATATTGGCGGCGTCCCGGGGCTGATCCCATGGCGGTGCCGGGGTTTCATGCACCACACTTTGAAGACCACTGAACTTGAAGACCAGTAGGCAAATTTTGTCCTTAAATGTAGGACCTAAATCAATTAGCACTGTGCACACCTACATCCAAGGGCCATATTTGCCCCATTGGCTTAGAGGTTTATTGATGTTATTATATGAGTCCCATAAACAAGTTTCTGTATCCTCCAATCTTTCTAATCACCAGCACCCAAAGTTCACATAGTGGCATTTTCTATTCCTTTCCCTTCTTAAATGTCGGTCTTAATGTACTACTGTTATTAATGTAGCTTATAAATATTCAGGAAATGCAATGTGGTTGGGTTAATGTTGTCACAGCAACCTGAACTTCTGGAATTTTCTGACCATTGAGTGCCTGAGCTTGCAAATTTCACAAATGCATTCATTACAGCTTTTAATATTTTGTATTTAATAATGGGGAAGCAAGAGCAAAGTAAGATACTGCAGGGTAGATGTTTATCTATTAATTTCTGTTTATCAGAAAGTATCTATTTAAAACTTTACTTATCTATGATTAATACTTTTTAAATACGTGCACTCAAACACATACACACGCATATAAGAAAGAGACTCAAGATAATGTAATTGAGTACAAAGTTGGGTTACATTAACATACGTTCTCCAGGGAGTTTCTCTCTTCCCTCCTTCATCCTGCAATTTGTTATACCCATAGTTGCCTCTTGCTTAGGACAGGTGCAGTCCTTCTATTCTATGGCCCTCATCTGCAAAAAATTAAATTTGTGCTTAACTTTTAAGCAATTGACCAGTACCATGGAAAGCAATGACATTACTCACATGCATAATGTCAAGCTCACGTATAAGCTCACAGGATCAGGGTCAATGTTTATATAGCATCTAGTTCAATAAGGCCTAAGTTCCAATTTATTCTATTTGTGCATGTCACATTCCTTTTCCATTGTGCAACCCTTCTTTCTTTCCATCCATACTAAGATGACAGATCAGTCACACTAGCAATGAACTGTTCAGCAGTGTACAAATTACACTTCTACCTCATTTCCATATGCCAGATGGCTATTTTGCTTGTTTCTACATCTCTATACCTCCTTTTAACCAGCCAGTGCACCAAGCACATTACAGTGTGCGCATACAAATTCTGTGGATGTAGCTAAGACTACCAGCCGAAAATGTAGATGGATCGCTCAAATGCATGATATTTACGTTGAGGTTTAATACAAACCATTTGTCAGCCCTACTGGAGACACCAAGAAAGATGTTTATTCTAATCCCTTGGGACATAGCATCCTTATTCCAGGTCAGGTGCAGTTTTGGCAGCTTAATTAGACAAAGTCTTATTGAAAGTTCTCCTTAATGAAGTTTCTATCCCTTTTGGGCTTTCAACAGGAGATTCCCATAAAATAGCTAAATCATCATCTGAAGCACATCAGAATTACAAAATGGCAGAATTACTAGTTTGGATGAGACCACAGGCCTATCCCACTCTAAGAGGTTCTGCCATTAGCTGCCACTGCACATGGGCAAGGGAGCTAGTAATATGAGCAGAACCCTTATTAATCACAGCAGCTCAGTTTACTTAAATTGTTAAAGTGGTAAACATAAAATCAGCAAAACCAGCATATACTATTAGCAAAACTGGAAATGTCTATTAGAACAGTCAAAATATTTTCTGCATGGTGATGCATACTTTACAGAACTGTAGAAAAAGCACTTCAACATTTTATCCGTAACAACCCTCATTCTGGAAATGCAACAAGCTATAATAAAAATGGCTTGTTTTTCTATTCTTGGCACAGCCATGCTGTGCAACCTGTCTCTACTGAAGACAGCCAGCAAATAATTTCTCCACACAATTTCTATATGTGCCATCTGTCAACAACTCTAGAGGCCTCTCATTTAATTGTAAAATTTCCAGCTAAATTTGACCAATGAATTAAAATGAGGAAGTAAGAAATATTGATGGATAAGCATTTGCATTATTATCTGACTGGAAGCCAACCAGTGAATTTAAAAATTGCTAAGTTTTATTTGATTTCCCTAATATTAAGGCTCGATAAAGGCTTATGCTATAACAATAATAATAACTCAGTCTAAAAACAATATTTTAGCTTTGCTTTAATATGAAAGACCTTCTTGAAATCTCCCACCTTCTTACTTCCACAGTCAGTGAGATTAGAAAAGTATTCCCATCCTCTTGAGTTCGACAAAAATTGCCAGAAATAAAGCTGTCAGTACAGGCAACTCTTCTACTGTAAATGGAACCTCGGGTACAATAGCACAAAAATACATAAATGTTTTTATTTCTTCAAACATATCAGCCTAGGGCATAGGGTAATTTAGCACTTGCTGAAAGAGAAGCTTGAGAAGATGTAATAGAAGAGGCTGAGAGACACAAGTCATTTAAAAAACACTCACAATATCAACATTCACAAGCATCCATACTGAACTTATTCTTTGTTAAGGTTTATTTTGTTTTAACTGAAGTCCAGATAAAAAAAATTGGAAGCAACAAGTGACAAGGCTGAGAAGGTTAGTGGACGTGGGCAGATGCTGGGAGATCATGGATTTGAGCACCACTGTGACATAACAAAAGAAGGGGAGGGGGATGGTGAAAAGGAAGGGACCAGGAAGTAGAGAATTCAACAGATCCTTTCAGTTCTGCCTTTAAAGAAGTTAGCAAGATCCTAAGTGATAGGGGCTCAATCCTCCAAGGGATACAGACTTCTTTTAGAGTTGAGGGCAATCAGTCCTTTGAAGGATTGGCCACACAAGAGAGAAAGGGAAAGAAGCGGAAAGATAATAAGGCTTAAATAGAGTGACAAAGATGGTGATTGGTCACAGGGGTTTAGAGGCACAGGATTGGAGAGAGGAGATAGTAGCCTCCCTTCACCATCATTGAAAGAAGAGGCTGAGCTGATACTGGAGGAAGAACAGTACTGGAGATATCAAAGGCAGCGAGACAAGCAGGCAGATGCTGTGAAGCAAAATAATCAAATGTGGAAGAGAGGGAGAGTTGAAAGACTTGAGGCAGAGGCACATAAGTGATCCAGTTACAAAACATTGAAAACAGGAAAATTATATTGTTTTCCTTTTTCCTTTATTTTCTTAAGGTTAAAAATGTTGTTACCTTACTTGTTAATTTTTAAAAATAAATCAGTGTTTCTCTATATTTAATTCAAAGCTGAATCATATTATAGTCACTGTGAATGCCACTTTTTGGCTTGCTACGACAATATGGAACTTCACTCTCCTACACTGTGTTACACCAGACAAACTGGCATAACTCCATTGACTTCACAATGTTGCACCATTGACTTCAATTTACACCAGTGTAAATTTGGTAAAACATATTATTTCTGGAAGGGACAAAGAGTCCTGTGGCACCTTAAAGACTAACTAAAATTTTTTTAGAGCATAAGCTTTCGTGGGCTAATACCCACTTCGTCGGATGCATGCAGTGGAAGTATCCAGGGGCAGGTATAAATAGGTAGGCAAGAACCAGGTGGGAGATAACAAGGTTAGTCCAATCAGGCTGAACCAGCTTGTTATCACTAATCAGGGAGGGTGAGGTGTTCCTCTAGCAGTAGAATTGCTAGATCACAGAAAATAGAAATATTATTTCTATTATGGGAGCACCTACTGAGGTCAGGGTTCCATCGTGCTAGGCACTGTACAAACACACAGTAAGAGACAGTCTTTGACCCCCAAAATGTATAGTCTAAAAAGAGAATTCAAAGTGTGGCGGGGAAACAAAGGCACAGAAAAGTTAAGTGACATGACTTCTCCATGGTCACACAGCAGGCCAGTGGCAGAGTTAGAAAGAAAACCTGGGTCTCCTGCATGTCAGTAAAGTGCTCTGTCCACTAGATCACACTCCCTAGTATACTGGAGAATCAGGCCCTTATTTCCATAGAAAATCAAAAGGCCAATGGCATTCATAGCTACTGTAATGTGATGACATCATTATAAAATTGGAGTATGGAGTGAGGCCTATGATGTCTTGTCTATTTGTTCCTTGAGATTTAGAATTTTAAAAATTTTGTTTTATAACTTGACATATAACACACATTATCTTTAAGAACTGTAAGTCATCCTCATTCTTTGAGCAGTAACCCCACTTGTGAGTAATCTGCTGATTCCAAATTTTCTAGATTTTGTCAAGTTTTATGCTTTTTTGTTCATCACATTTTTTGCAAGAAGACAGCAAATGTAATGATGCAGCAATGAGAAAAATAAATAAAGGCAATTCAGCTCTCATTTGTGAGCTGTAAGATTTTATAGGAGATACCGAAGGCTAACAATTCATAGTTTAATCATTTTAGATTACCCACGTTTGCCTCAGGCTTGGAAAGTTTTTGCAAAATATGGCAAGTATATCAGGTTGATTCTCTCCAAAGTACACCTAGTATAGTTAAAGAAATCTTATGAAGGAACATAGTTCATTTGTTAGGGCTTTAGCTAATATCCACTTGCTACTGTCTGTCCAAGATAATAGGTAAAATGGAATATTGTAACAAAGTTAGCAATGTTATCAATTTTTTATTTGCCCTTTAAGTGTTAATTTAAAAGGCTGAATGATCTTACTCGAATCCACCAGAAGAAAGAAAGTCAATATCTTGTGGATGAAGGTGTCTTGTTCAGTATAATTGCATTGCTACAGTCCTTTGGCAATTTTCATTCACTGGAGAAATGCCTTCCTCTCATGATATTGTAGAACAATAGATGTTACTATTATTCTTGGCCATCTTATTTGTATGAGGAATTTCTGCCGCAATACAAAACTCTTGTGTTTCTCTTCCCCTCCTAAAATGGAATGCTAGTAACAGACTTCTTAGCATTTCAAACTCAGGCCCATGCCACCACTTCCCTGGCTCTATAAAAAAAATCAAGGGATTAAGCAAAATAATTTGTGATCAAAACCTCTGAAAATAGGTCATTAGGACACAACAACATAGGCAGAAGAAACAGATCCTCAGGTCTGGGTTGTCCTTACAAAATGGTATATTTGTACTGTAAAACATTCTAACAATATGATCTTAGCAGTAGGAAATAGCGTATAACACGATCTAGGCTCTTTCTGGTTATCCAGTAACAAAACTACAGCTTCTTCCACCAAAAGCACAAGGCAAAATGGCTTCTGGTCACCTTCCTTAGAACATGAGATAGGGCTCAGCCAGACAAGGTACCAAATGCAATTTCATGCAACTTCAACTATATGACAAATTCTCATTGAACTCGGTTGGGCACTCAAAAATGAGAAGGCGTTTTGAACTATACGGACACAAGATGGATGAGGATGCAGTGTGTGTGGCAATGTCAGCTTCACTTCTGTAAATATAAAACTGTCAATGAATTCAAAACATTGAAGTTCATGGGAATTGCAGTATCTCACCTCTGAAAAAAATCAGAGCACTGATTTAGATTTTGATATCTACCGTTAGCACCCAAATTGGAGAATTCTGACCAAGTAATAGTCGTTAAAAGGTTAAACTTTTGTAAATCACATACGCACACAGGCATTGTGATTAGGTGGCATTTCCACCATTCTTCAAAACAATCTTCATGTGCCCTATAGGGTGGAAATCAGCTACAGCCTGACATCTTCATGGACTTAGTGATGCCTAGAGTTCTTCCTTTGGGATTTTCAGCTCCAGAACCAGAGAGTCCATCCGGACTCTTTTATATGCTGGTGTACTTTGCAAGCCATGCCTACCAGTGAGATAGCTGGAACCAACCAGCCTCACCCAGCAGCATTTCCACATCTGCTAACAGAAACAGCCAGCCATACTGTTACCTGTGCATTAAGATTTCAGTTGCATGCCTTGTTTTATCGTTGTAGATTGGTACAAAGGTAAGAATTGACCGATACATTGTGATCTAGCTGAGCTATGTCTGGCATCAAAGAGATACACAAAAACACCAATTCTTTCCTCTCTATTTGATTCTGCCTGACTTTTCTTAAAGCAAGCATTTGGTGTATTTTTCTTGTGTCTATCAGATAGGATTGTATGATAACCACCTTCCATTCCCATGGTTGGCTTCTCTCTGTATGAGACATTCTGCTAAAATTGACCTTTTCAATATTCTCTTTAAAGAGCGGATTGCCCATAACAAAAGGGGGAAAAAAATAAACCCAAATTAACAGATGGAAACAATAAAGAACAACTGAATTTTTAAAAAGACAACCCTGAAGGCCAATTAATTCAAATTCACACAGCTTTGGTAATAACATCACCAAATTAACTCGAATAGCTTTCTACAATACATGCAATTTCATAACAGATTATGTTGAATATAACACTTGTTGCTCAGCTTTCTGCATTGACAGTAATGAAAAAAATCCATTTAATCCTCTGTGTACAGTTAGAGGTTTGAACTGAGAAAAAATAAATAACCCAGCATCTGTGATCTTAAGCTGTTTTTAGCAAGGGGTATGCACATATATGAGTTGTTCTCAGTTCAATTACAGGCATTCTCTCAAAGGGAAATTTCTTTGTTTATAGGATGAAGCCCTGAATCAAAGCAATTCATTTATGTATGAGAACTAAAATGTCAATATTTGCTAACAGTATTTTTAGAAGAGCCATGTAAACAAAAATAATTTATGATGGTTACCACATGTAGCAACAATTGTCTGATGGTTCCAACAACACATTACTAAGTTTCTTAGTTAAAATCCCTCCAGATTTTCAAATCTGTGCATGTCTGAGACCCTGAATGCTGTAGTTCCTACTCATACTTGCAGTCCTGTCAACTTCAATGGGAATATTTGTTTTCCATAAAGACTATGGAGTTGGGCACCTCCTACCTAGATGCATGGTTTGATTATTTTTAAAATAGCTGTTTAAAAATGTACATGTATATGTTAAAACATGTATGTTACACTAGAGCTGATCAACATTTTTCAGTAGAAAGCTTTCGCACAAAAACTGAAATTTTTCAGGGGAAAATATCAATTCCAATGAAAGATTTCAGTTTTCCAGAAGGAAATTTCTAAACTAAATTGTTAATTCAGAACAAACAGTTTTGTTCAAAATCAGTTTGAAACTTCCAGTAGGAAAATTAAAAAAATTTGACTGAAAATTTTCAAAGATTTTTCTTTTGAAATTTCTCATGGGAAAAATCTTGTTTTCCCAACCAGCTCCCATTAAAATAGTTTGAAAACACTTTGGCGGTCCATAATTAAGGACAAAAGAAAACCTTGATGAGAAATATTTTACTGGAAATATTGATTGGAGAAACATATATTCCTAATGATTGTATGGAAAGTTGCAGAAAAGGCAACACAAACTATGTTCTTCTAACTGAATTAGATAGCTTCACATCTGGTACTTCCTGGCTCCTTCAGGAAAGCTCATTATGGAGCAAGACAAGAGTTATCTTCTAAGTGTTTTTCCAAGCTCTGTTTTCCTGAAAGGAAAATTCTCTTCCATGAATGTAATGACTATGAGACTTAGGATATACATGGAGACTGCATGATCTAGTGTTCAGGACATAAGACTGGAAGTCCTAAACATTGTGTTCTGTTTCAAGATGACTCACCACAGGCCCTCAAGCATATCAATGTACCTCTCTGTGCATCAGTTTTTCCATCTATAAAGCATCTTTCTAAAGCATTATGAGATTCACAGAAAAGTGTTAGGTACAGCTAATATTATTATATAACCTAATGTGTAGTGTGCCTACCCAGCTAAAAACAGCAAATAATTTATCATCCATGGATATAAAGAAGTGGTAGATATTCTAAATTCTGCCTGCCTTTTTTTGCACTGTACATATTAATTCCTAATGACAATGAAAATGTATGTGTGGAAATGCCAGCATTAGAATCCTACTTTATATTGATTTACAATTCTATTGCAAAGAGCTCCAAATTAAATTAAAGCAAATATAATACATTTGTCTAGATTTGCTTCATGTTCCTGTTAAACAACAGCAGCAGCAATTAATTTCTTCTCACCCCAATAAACAATGGCATAAGATCGGGGGAGGGGTGCTTCCTCATGATTCATATTTTACATAGGACTTATTTTCAACCCCAAATCCTTCTCTTGCTTCTGAAACCTGACTAGGACTTTTTCCTCCTTCACCAGCAAGTTCTTAATCAATATCCTCCTCAGATTCTAATTCTGCATACCTATGTGAGCCATGTTCCAGACTGCAGCAGCTGGCAGAGTGAGTCTGCTCCCTGCCAAACCAGTTAGGACTCTTGTGAGGCAGACCACATTAACTATGCAAGTGCACAAACATCCAGTGACACTCCATGTCGCTGCTGCAAATGGTTTTCTGCTTCAAATCACCAAGTTCTGAAGCCGTTGCTTGAATGTTACAGGCTGCCAGGAAATGCTGTGCAGATCTTCTTAAAACATTTGATCAAAATGTAAAGTTGGGGGCTCCATCATGAGAAAGGACTTTCTCTGTCTAGAATGACTCACCACCAATTACTCAGCTCGTTATGCTTTGGGACAAGGGTCTGTTTTAGTGTCAGCCATGTAGTATCCAATAACATTTTCTTTGTCAGCTAGTAGAGATTCCTGCCTTTTTGATTTCAGTGCTCTTAATCTCAGACCAAATGCTTTGTTTTTTAAACAGACACTTGTTAGCAAAATAAAATAAAATAAAAATAATAGAAAACACTTGACAGTGACTGATTGTTTGGATGAGAATGTGGGATAACCAGCAAAAGTGGCAAAACAGAGTTCTCTGAGTAATGCTGTCACAAATTGCTGGCCAAATCCTGGTCAATGTCAAAACTTCCTTGACCTCAATTTGACTTCACAGACTTGTCCCACTGCTTTATGAATGGATAGTGAAATAGATTGTTGTGGACAAATAAATTCCAGGAAGGAATTTTGTTGCTGGTGATGGTATTGGTAGCAGGATGTTAACTCTGACTCCAATGCTGAGAAATCTGAAAAGAGTTTTGAATAATATATTAGAAAGAAAATAATTAATTAGGCGCTAGATGCACAAATGGAGTTAGGTACTCTGACACTGAACATCACAACATCTAACTTTTAGATGCCTAGAAAATCACTGTTATTCACAAAGCCTGAGTTAGGCACCTAAACTCCTGAACAATGACAGAAGAAGGCTGATAACTAAGAAAATAAAACAGAGCACACAAATTAAGCTTAATACACTAAAGAAACTAGTTACATGTGAGTTCTCACCCTAAATGTGGTTCTACTAATCTTCTTCACAGGCCAGATACCCTTCTAGCCTGAGCCAAGTTCTTTCCCCTGTTCTTAGTTGTTTCCAGCACTCGTCTTGTGTGGGGTAGCAGGGGAGAATGGATGACCTGGATTTCCTCACTCCCCACCCTTAAATAGGATTTTCATAAGGTGGGAGTCCTTTATTTCCTAGTTTGATGCCTTCCCCCTTCCCTTACAGTGGAAAGTTACAAGAAGTCCCAGGTAAGGCTACGTGACTCTGTAGGGCCCATTTAGCTGTTCTTCAGAGGCTGACCCACAGGTTTAGAGGAAGACTAAGCTCTTTACAGTCCATTGTCCTTGTTGATGGGCCATCCGCCCTGACTGGCTTCCCCATTGATGTACATGAAGTGTTAGCAGTGGGGGGTCACCCAAAGTAGCATAGTTGAAATGCAGATACATAGTCAATATTCTAATTTCAGATACAGAAATGATACATGCATGCAAATAGGATAGTCACATTCAGTAAATCATAATCTTTCCAATGATATCTCACATGAGCCATCTTGCATGAAGTATAAGTCAGTTATGGCATATTCATATCATAAGCATATTTTCATAAAGAATATGGACTGACATCACAAGTCTTTTTCAATAGCTCCTTTTAGAGCTGTTGCACTGTGGATAAACAATTAAGTAGTCATTGGAGCATGGGGAGCTGGCTCTGGGTGTCTCACCTGGTGAGTCTCATGCTTGTGTTCTCACTTGGAGGCATTTGAGCCAGGAAAGGTTCAGTGCGAGTAGGGACTGTGACAAGTTGCCACCAATCAAGGTCTCCAGAATTATCTGTCTGCCCCATCTGTTTATGTTACTAATATTAACAGAGATGCAGCATTTTATCTATTCTATAACAATCATAAGCCTCTCACTGGTGCTTGTAGGCCATCAATGAATGGTCAGGTGGGAAACTGATTTGGGATATGACCACTAGTTATGGAAATTTAATATTCCTGATTTCTAAATTATTTTAAAAACAACAAGTGAGAAGATGAGTGCTGAAACAAATTGTCTAGCAGGGCATCATAGATTCAATCAAAGGAGCCTAAGGCAGGGTAGGCATCCAAATATTACTGAGCTGCTTAACTCCCTTAGGCACCTTTAACAATTCCAGTCTCAGTCTCTACTGACCAGAAACTGATAATCCACGGCTCTGCTATTCAACATATTCTGGTGCGGGGTCAGGGATAATAACGAATGTGTCCAAAGCTTCTTTCCAAAAACTGATGGTGATTTTAGGTCTTTAAAATCAAGAATTGGAAGCAGAGATAAAAGCACAATATATTCCATAGTATGCTTCTTAATATGTTTAAATACAAAATGAACTTCCTTCAACATGATAGGAAATGAAAGATAATAGTAGAATGTGTACAATTCCTTTATCCATGGGCAAATCACTCAGGAAAACTATCCCAGATGGCTATTATATTTGTAAACAAACAGAGTTGTGTTTTGCTGTCTCACTAGAGGTTAATTCCATTAGCCAGTTAAAGTTATCTGTATGATTCACAAAAGTATAGCTCATGAATTGCTTAATCTTCCTGATTGAAAAGAACATCTGTTAACTTGGATAATAATCTGATAGGAAAATTAATGTGGAAAGAGAAATCATGCACTGTACTTAAATCAGGAAATTATGCTGCCCAAAAAATAGTCACGAACAGAAATTAACTAGCAAAAAGACTTCAAAACAACATAAGATTCTTGATGCATAAAGGACAAAAAGTAGACAGGTATTTTGAGGCAAATAAACAATACATAAACAAGAGTGACTGAATTAGAACCATATGTGTTTTACATACAGACAACTCCTCAAATGATATTACTTTTAAGAATACACCTGTATTTCTCAACCTTTATGCCTATATTTAATTAATACAAATCTACAAATTCATGTATACAGATAACAGTATAAAAGTGGCATATTGCAAGAAGGAGATGATATCATTTGATGTCAATTTTTCTCATCTATAACTAGCATCTTTTGGAAATTCTTCAACAATATTCAAAGTTATTTGAGAAATCATATTTTTAATACATCTTCCATCAATACCTCATCTCAGGTTTCCTGAATACCTTACTAGGTTTTATATCATAGCCATTTCTTTTGGAGGGGTATTCTGTGAAGGATTTACTGTTTTAAAATCCTCTCTCTCATCCCCTTAAGTGCTTCATTATTTGGTTTGTGTTTCCAGTTTTTTTCTGTATCACTGCAGTGCCTGGTTGTTTTTCTGTAATTAAAGGTCTGTCAGCATTTCCATAATAAACCCCCTATTTTCAAGGCCATCTCAAAGCAATAATGCAATGTGATTTTTATTCCTCACTATTACAATGTGTTGTATAAAGTTGTTATACCAAATAAAGACCAGGAGGATCTTACAAGGGGAAAAAGAAAAATGCTCCATTTATTGTAAATACAATAAGATAACTTGACAGGACAGTTCTATACCACTAAAATCAAAAGGACAATTCTATATCACGATTTGGTGCTTATTTTACCCATACATTCACTCACAGAATCATACACATAAGTTCTGTAAAGTTGGTATAGTTACCAGCCTAAACGTTGCTTGTGACAAACTACTGGCCAGGTAGCTTATTCACGAGGGTGGGGCCAAGCCTCATCCACTGTGCAATGGATGCCCCTGGAAAATGGATGGTAGCAGAACCAGACTCAAAGTTCTCAGTCTTTTTGGTCTGTTTTTATAGGATATTATTCCTATGCCAGTCCATGGGCTTCATAATGCTGTTGCTGCTTTTGAAATATTAATTACTCACAGTAAGTGATAAGTCTGTCATGCAGATGACACAGCAGGGACAGCTCCAGGATGGCTGTTAGGTGTTCATCTGGTTCCTTGAGATCGTTGGGTGGATTCCGATTATCTCCACCTTGCACGGTCTTCGGCCAGTCGAGACTGCAGTTGTAATCATTAGGCTGGCACTTCCCTGACCATTCATCCTTTATCAAAATCAAGCATCCATCCATATACCTCTTCTATCTCTATTGAAACATATATTTATCACTATTATTACTTCACTATTCCTTCTAACTTATCACATTTCTCAGGATATCACAAATCAGCTTAACCTTAACATACATAGTAAACAGGTCTAGAAGAACAATTATAGTTGTTTCTGCAAAGTCATCTTATTCTTTGAGAACAGACTTTCTGTTTCAGGATGTGTTAGTACAATTAGCAGTTTGTTTGACCTTGCCTGTCTCTTGCAAAGGGGGAGAGACAGAGTTTAAGCTGTGTGGTATTTCTTAGTCACAGGCTTGTTATACCTACAGAGTTTGTGGTTTTAATACATGGTCCAACAAAGTGACAGTTTAGCAGTTTCATTCATTGAGAACGAAGAATTCTCTCATATTCTTTGTAAAAACTAGCTAGTCCCGTTGAGATGAAGGAAATCGAATACCCATCTATTCTTAAGCATCATAAGAACATAAGAATGGCCATACTAGGTCAGACCAAAGGTCCATCCAGCCCAGTATCCCATCTACCAACAGTGGACAATGCCAGAGTGAGTGAGCCTAACAGGTAATGATCAACTGATCTCTCTTCTGCCATGCATCACCCCTCTCCAACAAACAGATACTAGGGACACCATTCCTTACCCACCCAGACTAATAGCCATTAATGGACTTAACCACCATGAATTTATCCAGTTCTCTTTTAAACCCTGTTATAGTCCTAGACTTCACGACCTCCTCAGGCAAGGAGTTCCACAGGTTGACAGTGCACTGTGTGAAGAACTTCCTTTTATTTGTTTTAAACCTGCTGCCCATTAATTTCATTTGGTGGCCTGTAACAGGGTGCTGGCCAAGAAGCTCTGAGCCAGCCACGGTTAGCTCAGCTCCTGCTAGCTCAGCTCCCAGCCAGGGGAGTTAATTGGAGCTGGCAGGGTGTGGCTCTTAGAAGGAAGGGCTTAAGGAAAAGCACCTGTGAGCCTTTCAGGCCAGAAGGATAAAGCTAGCAGGAAGGAAGTGCAAAGGGGAACATGAAAGGAGGAGTGAGTGGCTGCTATTGTTCCTGGCTAGCTGCAGGAGCTAGCTGTCCCCCAAGCAGCTAAGTGCGATAGTGTACATAACTGTATACAGGTGATGGTGGGGACTTGCACAGGGAAATAAAAGGGCACTGGTGTTGGCAACAGCGTGGTCTACAACTCATTTGTGTGACGAGCGGTGAAGGGCTCGTCTACACGGCCCCCGTTCTTGTATTATGGGATCATGTAAATAACTTTTCCTTATTCACTTTCTCCATACCACTCATGATTTTATACACCTCTATCATATCCCCCCTTAGTCTCCTCTTTTCCAAGCTAGAGTCCTAGCTTCTTTAACCTCTACTCACATGGGTTCCAACCCCCTAATCATTTTAGTTGACCTTCTCTGAACCTTCTCTAATGCCAGTATATCCTTTTTGAGATGAGACCACCACATCTGTACATCGACTGTAGATACGCAATTTCAGCTACATTAATAATGTAGCTGAAATTGGCGTATCTACAGCCGACTTACCTGCCGTCCTCACAACGGCGGCAGTCGGCGACGCGCTCCCCCATCGACTCCAGCTTGCGCCTTTTGGCGAGCTGGAGTTACAGAATCGATGGGGGCGCCGCTGGCGATCGATTTATCGTGTCTTGATGAGACACGATAAATCGATCGCCATAAGATCGATCTCTCCCCGCGCTAGTGAAGACAAGCCCTATAAGGTGAACAAGATACAGGAACACCTCCACTTAACGTTGTAGTTCTGTTCCTGGAAAATGCAACTAAGTGAAACAATGCTAAACGAATCCAATTTCCCCATAAGAATTAATGTAATGAGGGAGGGCTAGGTTCCAGGGAAATTTTTTTCACTAGACAGAAGACTATATTTTGTGTGTGTGTAATATCACACACACACACAATAAGTTTTAAACAAACAATTTAACACTGGTACACAGTGATGATGATTGTGAAGCTTGGTTGAGGTGGAGAAGTCAGAGGGTAGGATATTTCCCAGGGAATGCCTTACTGCTAAATGAACTAACAATTTGCTGAGCCCTCAAGGATTAACTCTCACACTCTAGAATGTGCCAGGGAGAGCAGAAACACACACAGAGATAGAGATAGAAATGCACATTTCAATTAGGTATCGAGTGAGGTCAAAAGTACACTCACTGCCTTGCTAATTATATCAGTTTGCAGAAACCAGAAAGCTTCCAGAGAGCTCCCTCCGTCTTGTGTCCCCCCGGCTCTATGGAAGGTGGAGTAAGTGTGGTGCAGGAGCAGGGGGGAAGGAGACACTCTGACTTTAGTCCCCCTTTTCTTCCCCTCCCACCCCCAGCAAGCAGGAGTCTCAGGGAGCAGCTCCAAAGCAGAGGGTAGGAGCAGCAAATTGCAATGGGGGAAGGGATATTTGAACTACTAATTGAACTGCCGGCAATTGATAGCCTGCTGAACAGTCGTCAGAAGGGAGCATTGCACAACTTTAAACGATCATGTTCCCTAATTGATTAGCAATTAACAACGAAATGACTTTATCTGGGATGACTTTAAATGAGGAGTTACTGTATTCTGTCTTATTCTCTATCCCTTTTTAAATAATTCCTAACGTCTTGTTTGCTTTTTTGACTGCCACTGCACACTGCGTGGGCATCTTTAGAGAACTATCCATGATGACTCCAAGATCTTTTCCCTGATTCGTTGTAGCTAAATGAGCCCCCATCATATTGTATGTATAATTGGGGTTATTTTTTCCACTGTGCATTACTTTACATTCATCCACATGAAATTTCATTTGCCATTTTGTTGCCCAATCACTTAGTTTTGTGAGATCTTTTTGAAGTTCTTTACAGTCTGCTGTGGTCTTATCTATCTTGAGCATTTTAGTATCATTCTGCAAACTTTGCCACCTCATTATTTACCCCTTCCTCCAAATCACTGATGAATAAGTTGAATAGGATTGGTCCTAGGACTGACCCTTGGGGAACCCCACTAATTACCCCTCTCCATTCTGAAAATGTACCATTTATTCCTACTCTTTGTTCCCTGTCTTTAACCATTTTTCAGTCCATGAAAGGATCTTCCCTCTTATCCCATGACAACTTAGTTAACATAACAGCCTTTGGTGGGGGACCTTGTCAAAGGCTTTCTGGAAATCTAAGTACACTACTCCCACTGGACCTCCCTTATCCATATTTTTGTTGATTTCTTCAAAGAACTCTAACAGATTAGTATGACATGATTTCCCTTTACAGAAACCATGTTAAATTTTGCCCAACAATTTGTGTTCTTCTATGTGCCTGACAATTTTATTCTTTACTATTGTTTCAACTAATTTACCCAGTATGGATGTTAGACTTACCGGTCTGTAATTGCTGGGATCACCTCAAGAGCCCTTTTTAGATATTGGCGTTACATTAGCTATCTTCCAGTCATCAGATCAGTGGCACTTGTTTTGGTGCATGGAAAAACTCATCTCTTTTGATGGCTAGGATATAATTTTCAAACACACAACCATGCACACAGAGAGAGCAATAATAATTTTTAAAAGAATACCGGTACATATAAACAAACATTCTCATTGACTCTCTTCCTACACAGTCCTTCTTCTCGGAATAAGAAACAGACAGCTAAAGTGGTTCTGCTTAGCATTCCTTCCATCACATGTTTTTTTTTACTGTTTTCTTTCTCTCAAAGAAGGCTTCTGATTCATGGCCTGATCCAAAGCCCATTAATGGAAAGATTCCCATTGACTCACTCCAGTGGACTTTGGCTTTCAGAGAGAATCTCAGCAATGTTTATAGCATAGTAATGAAACACTGTCTCCTTTCTCTCCCTCCCCACCCCACATTTAGTTGTAAAATTTATTAGCAGTTCAATATCCTTGAACAAATGCATCGAAAAAGTACAAGGAAACTGTCTGAAGAGCTCCTGTTATATGAAGACAACAGATTCATTTTAGATAGAAATAGATGGGAAGCAAATAAGATAAGATGCAATATATTGTCCTTAAACTTACAATATTGCATTGCCTTCTGTGCTAGTGCCATGTCTCACCCTCAAGTCACATTAGTTTTATTATTGCCTTGAGACTAATAAATTATACCACTGCCATCAGTTAAAAGAGTTAGCCACATAAAAGTATGTGGCACAACTGTAAAAGTGTCTGATTTATTAGTTTAGCAGCGTGAAAGTCGAAAGAGCATATGAGACTATGATGAATCCTTTGCTTTATTTCTTTTAGTGTTGGCAGCTGAGCTGCTTACCCCACCCTATCCTCTACTTTCTAACCTACAAACGCATGAGTTTTATTTCACTGTTTTAGGAGTCTTAAGTTTGTAAATTCTCAGTAGATGGTGAAACAGCTTGGTCAGCTTCTGAAAGATTTGTGAATACCAGATATGCAGGAGGGCTGGATCCTCAAATGCTGTAAACTGGCATAATTCCATCCAAGTCAATGGAGCCAGGCTGACCAATGCCAGCTCTGGTTCTGCCTCTTAATAGCCAACCTCCCAGTTCTCTCCATGGCCACTACCAAGTTACCAGCACACAAACTGCAACAACAATTATTGGCCAAATTTTGGCTTCAAGACAGCAGAGCTCCCTTTATAATCTTGGTCATTGACCCTCACAGGGGGTGCTGGAACAATTGTATAGCAGGGTGCTGAGAGCCACTGAACTAAACTGTAAACCCTGTTTATAATGGAATCCACTTCACGTCAGGGAGTGCAGCAGTACCCCTTGTTCCAGCACTATGAGTCCCCATTTGTGGAAGTACATTCAGTGCCCTATGCTGCTCCCCATTACAAAATCCGAAAAGAAGAAAAGTTGCAGGAATTGGGGCAGGAAGTGGAAACCATGCTGCATGCCTTTCCCAAAATTCAGATCCCCCTTCGGGCCTACTTTGCACCTTCACATTGTGTGGGTTTCACAGGGCAGGGGATACACTAGTTATAGGCAAAATAGCTGCCAAAGGTGGCAAATTCTGCCTAGGGCAGCAAGGCCGAACCTGAATGAGTGGCACTGAGACCTGGCACCCCCTTCTTCTTCTCCCCGACTTCTACAATAACCACTGAGCCATCAGAAGGTTTCCCATGCCCCTACTGAAAGTCTAACATGCATCCCCAGGTTTAGAACCTTTAACAATTGGTGGGGAGATGGGGAGAAGGACAGCACACCGCAATTGTTCCTAGCGTGGCAGATTATCTTGAACAGCCTCTGTCAAGGGGTGTTTTTGTCTTATTTTTCTGTGTGAGTTCATTCAGGAGTGCTGTAATTGTTTCATTTCACCCATCTAGTTATTACTGGGGCATTTAGTGCACTGGATGAGGGACACTACATGTTGTAATAAGGTGTATGACCCCTGGATCTTGAAAGGTGTATTGTGAGGGGTATTGCTCATCGTACCAGTGGAGATATGAGGAGGAGCATGGAGCAAATGGGGGATTGTTGGAAGTCCAGAAAAGGGGATTCAGGAAAGATTTCTTTCAGGATGTGCTCCCCATTGAGTATGGGTTATAATTCTTTGAGGCATCCATGATTTCAAAGCTGCCACTATTTTAACAGCTTTTTCTCCATACAGGGGGGTTCCCACAGAAAGGTGCTATAGGGTCCACAGATCATACTTTCACTACAAATTCCCAACTAGTCAATCAACACTGTTTCTAGGAATTATGATGTAGTTATAGCTCTGAGGAAAAATAACTCACATCACTGGCTGGTTAAACTCACCATTGCAATCTCAACAATATGTCACTATGACAGACCAGCATTGATTGGTGAATGATTCCTATGTGGCACAGTAGACAATGTTAAAATGGAATTACTGAACGATAGGAGACATGCACGAATTTCATTAAAGGTAACACCTTACATTAGGAACAGTAAACATTTGTAGGCTAGGTAATTAGCATCTAAAAACATGGTATATTGGCCTGTATTAGTTAATGATCAAGAAAGTCAAGGCCTACTGTGGATTTTCTTCACCACTGCTGCACTCTGGATTTTGAAACAATGATTCCTGGATCTCTTTCCCCGCCCCCATGTTTAGCTTCTTGATGCTAGTGAGTTTCAGTTCACAGAAGCTGTTTTTGTTCATCTCACTGCTGTATGACTTGTTTGGCATTTACCACCATTCACTGTTTTCTGCCCAATGTATAAACTAACAGAAATCCGTATAGAACTCATGCTTGTCATCAGTAGATAAGCTCCCTTCTTTATTACTGTAAGTGAGGTTTCCAAGTTTTCTTCAGCAGCACCACTCAGTTAATCATGCAATTAGGGAATAAACTACAATTTATGCTTTCTAATACTCAAGCTTTGATCATACTCAATATACATAGACTACATAGTCTCCAGACTTGCAGTTTAACTATTTCTCTAGAATTAGTACTATCTTTTTCTTTTAAGTTAGTTGTTAAGTTACACAAATATAGGCCTGCACCCCTTGTGTACCAAAAAACTCTTGAGTACAACGGGGGAAGACTGAGGGAGAGAATGGATCCACTAACCAAAATCCCTCAGAGAGCAGGCAGGAATTTGCGGCAGTCATAAAGCTACTGCAGCACTAAGGCTGCAATAACAGGCATGGAGTGTTCTGCTGCTGGACTGTAGCCTAGAATGATTGGAGATTCTGCCCACTTATCTACTGCAGAATCCTACCTTCATCAAGCTCTTTATTTGGACTTGGCCCAGGGCCCAGGCTGTGGGCCTCACACTAATTCTGCTCTGCAGCTGGCTTCCATGGGATGGTATGATAAAGAATAATACGGTGTGAAGCCCTTCACCCAGTGATCATAGTACAGCTTAGTGAATAACATTGTGTTGGCTGGTTTCAAAAGGAACGGTTTCTTTTAATCTTTTTTTTTCAGCCAAAACTTTTAATTGATGTCAACCCGAATTCATGAATAGTTTCAGTGTCTCAAAAATGCATTTTTCAGCATATTCACTATTCACGAAAAATGTTTGCCCAGATTCAGTTGTAAGTACCTTCTCCTCGATGTTTAAGGTCTTGTGAAAACAAGCTCCTCCCAAAACAACAGTTCAAGTCTCCTATATGCCAATGACTTGACACAGTAATGACTTGGCCATGCACCAGCCGAGGTCACTATTAATCAAGGGATGTTTTACCAAATTACCCACCTCCCCCCCAAAAACCCAAACAAAACCAAAATTATGGTTTTTAGTTCTCACTCTTAATTTATGCTGTTTTGCTTGTTGTTAACAAATGGGTGTACATCCATGAAAATGCTTGAAATGCCACCACCACTTTTTATATTAGTTACCTGGGATGGCTAGATGACAATTTTGATAGAGAAGCTGCTTTAGGCAAAAGAAACCCATTCAGTTCCTGAGGGTACCACAAATGTAGAACCTCCATTTTCATTTACAAGAGAAATTGCTGCAGCATGAAACTCTCACATCTATACCTGCCAAGCTACAAGCTTTGGTTTCTGAGACCCTAAAAGCTATTTTCAGGTTTTTTAGCTGAACAGCATTTTGAATTAACACACCAAATGACTGTGCTGTGTAAGTCACTGTATGTTCATTCTGCTTATTGGCAACAACACATAAGGGGAAAATGCAATTTTCAAAAATGAAAAGAAAGTTGAACAAATTTAGATATTAGCAAATCAACATGAATCAGGGGGATACCAAGATCATCTTCAGGTTGCATTTTATTGAATCATTTGCCTGTGTAAAACAGGCTTGGTTATGAAAAAGGCAAATTGTCATCTTGGCAAATTCACAATTTTTTGACTCAGAAAATGGAATTAAGTTGTTGGAAACCGGAAATCTTAATCTTATCAAATTTATCAACGCTGACTATGGACCTAATCCAGCTCCCACTGATTTCAGCGTTGGGCGCCTTTCTGTGAGCTTTTTGAGGGAGTTAAATTTATCCTTAAGCGAAAACTGGTAACTTTGCATGGGTCCTTTTTTCTTTGTATGCTGTTCTACCAGTATTGCTCCTTGAACAATTATTCTGACACTTCAGATACTGCTATTAACTTTGTGCCTCCAGGATGAATCTGAGTGATACAAGCTCTGCTTTGACCCGTTTCAAAACTTTTCAGTTAAGTTAACCTCTTTCAGTTTTTTTCCAAGGTTAAAATAGCTTTGTATGTTAATTAAGGGATAGTAAGCCTAAGAGCTTTTGTTCACAGCCTGAAAGAGGTACTGACATAAAGAGTGCATTGTACTCTTAGTATCTGATGTGTGGCATTAGAGTGTAAAGATAGAAATATTTTACATAGGCATATAGTTCAGGTTAAACTTTTCATATGTAAATACAAATGTATAGTGATAATGTCAGCAAAGACAACCTTGAAATGTACCCTGGATATTCTCTTTCTATTCTATAGATGCAAGACATACTGGCACATGGGTTTTGGTGCATCCAACAAAAGAGGAAATCCAGAGGATATGGAGATTTCTGATGTCTCTGGATTTATGGGCGACAAATGACATTATACTTTCGTGACAGGTTTAAGATTAGCAATTTATTTCAGTATTTACATATTTCGCTTTCTTAAGCTTAAGGTGTAGGAGAATACAATTGTACTGAACTTCACTGACAGTGGTGATTAGCTGGGATGTTTTAGTTGGGGTTAGTCCTGTTTTGAGCAAGGGGTTGAACTAGATGACCTCCTGAGGTCCCTTCCAATCCTCATATTCTATGATAGGATTTTTTTTTTATTTTTTGGAAATTCCACTAGAGCTACAAAAGGCAGTGTAAAAGGACAGCAATTAGATCCTTTTCCCCCTTTACAGATCTCTTCTCCCAAAGGGTCATTATTTTAACAAATAAAATATGCAGAATTTTACAGAATTTTGAATTTCTGGAGGGCAGAACTTTGATTTTTTTTTTTGACGCAGAATCTCCCTAGGAGTAAAGAGCTGATCTCTTGACCATATCTCAGACAGAAGAGCAAGCAATACAGCAGACTATGCAAATTAAATTTGAAAGATCAGACTGCTGAGTGTTTAAGCAAAATACAATTCAACCATCATAAATGATGTACGTGAAGTCTATGAATATATAAATATTCATGAAGTAAGGGATAGTTGAAATTACCTACTTAGAATAATTATCAAAATATTACAGTGTGTTTAGTTCACACTGATGGTTTACGGCTGCGGCTTGCTCTCATTTGCAAGGAGAGACTTACTTTTCACCTTGTGTAGGGGAAGCTTTTAATGCCAGGTTGAACTGCCAAAAAAAAGCCCGCCATCAAGTATCAATTAAAAATACCCTATTTTCTGTTGTCCCACCTAAATATGATAGATATAAAACAAAACAAACCCCTCAGACTTTGCATAGAGTGTTTTGCTAGAACAGAAAAACAATTTCTGAAATTATTATGTATTAATTTATTCTTTAAAAAGTTAGTTTTATTAGCCCCTTTGGAGACACACAGTCAAGACTGTTAGGAGTTAAAACTAGCCTGCTTTAGACAGCTATTCCATATTGTATATCCTCCCTCAAGGATTGAAAGCAAAATATTTTTAAACCTATCTATGCTTTAGGTAATACATTAATGGAAGTTTTTACTCTCAATGCTATTGTGATCTATTCTAGCATCAGATTGTTGAGTTGGATGCAACAGTAAATCATGGTAAAATGCGTATCATAGTTCAGGGCAACCGCGTGCATATCTCCCCTCACTAGTCCAGCAAGGGCACCCACTCTCACCTTCTAGCTCCCTAGCCATTGCCTTTCTAGGTGGAGACCCGAGACTCTTGCTCTCTCCCTACTCCTTCTGATTGGGGTATTCCCAGGCTGCACAGTTCCCCAACTTCACTGTGTTATTCCCAGCACAGACAAGTTGCCCCAAGACATTGCTGCTCCTCCTCCCCCCGCCCCCAAGACAGTTAACAGGAGTAATTGTGACAGTTGTATAGTAGCTCACAACACTTCCTATGCAAGCCTGCTTTATTCATATGGTAAAAAGCATTACAGAGAAACCGTATTAAAAATAGAAAGATAACCTACACACATACTAATTAGCTAACCAGACATCACCCCACCTCTAACATGGGCTCTGGCAGCAGCAATCTTTCAACGCTACACATGTGGGCTTTCCTTGGTTGTCACAAATTCTCATAGCCTCAGCTCAGACTAGGGCCAGTCCTTCTAACCCTTCCCAAAGAATTGGGGCTCTCCATGGACCAGAGGTCCTGTCCCTTTACTGGATCAGGAAGAAGGCCCTGAGTCACTCTAAACACAGTTCATTTATCCCGAATCCTTTCTTTGTCTGTGGTCCCTGGACAATTCAGTTTGAACTAGTATATGCACACTTCTCCAGAAGGATAACCAATGGAATGACACTGTATATCATAAATTGAATGAAAGTCAACATGTGATGCAGTTGCAAAAATGGCTAATATTAGAAGGTATATTAATAAGAATGTTGTATGTAAAACATGGGAGACAATTGTCCCACTGTGCTTGGCACTGGTGAGGCCTCAGCTGGAGTAGTGTGTTTAGTTCTTGGCACCGTGCTGTAGGAAAGATGGACAAATTGGGGAGAGGCCAGAGAACAACAAAAAATATCGAAGGTTCTATAAAATGCCCCATCGTCCTAGTGATCCCCTTAATCTTAAAAGCTCTCATTCTTTCAAAAGATCCTTTGAAGATCCTTACAATCCCACAATGGAACACAAATATTTGCATTTTTAATACAATGAACTCCAAAGATCTTAAAACTAATTCAAAAGGTTTAACTTAATTCAGTAATGTTAATTCAGGATATTGTTAGTCTGTCAGCAATATGTAACACTGTTCTTTTGCCTA
Source organism: Dermatemys mawii (assembly GCA_007922305.1). Classification (NCBI taxonomy): domain Eukaryota; kingdom Metazoa; phylum Chordata; order Testudines; family Dermatemydidae; genus Dermatemys; species Dermatemys mawii. The sequence goes on from ML677366.1 coordinate 24,498,581, forward strand.
AAGATGCATAGATGCCACTTTTAGAAATATGCAGTTTGTATATGCGCAGCACAAAAACATAGATTTTCCAAGTGCCAATATATTCTCCACTGATATGGGGTTAAACAGATAACGTGTTTAGAGAGATGCATTACTGTTCTCTGCCGTCATGCTCACTATTTGTGCTTGTCCATACTGAACTGCAAAATAGTGTGCAAGTAAAAACAGCCCAGGAGCTTTATGAAGCAGTAATTTACGAAGTCCACTCTAACCTACTATAAAAGAACTCTTTACTGGGGGACACATCAGTCATTTCTGGCAACTAAGGTCACTAAAAATCACGACTAAAAATTAAGCATCTCCAGAGTTATAAAAATAATCAGTTTAATGACAAGTAAATGCAAAACAAGCCTCAAGCAATATCAGCCTTACATTACTGCAGTGAGGAAGAATGCCTTTCAAAGAAGTGATTCATTTTTAGGGTCATTCCTTATCCTATAAGTTATTTCTAACACTTTCAGTTACAATTATTTACTATATTTTCAAACTTTATAAATATTTTTTAAATAGGTGAATTTACTCTTTGTTTCGGGTTTGATATGCTCTCACATCACTGTAGTATCTGAGCACTTTTGAGATAATTTCAATTGCTAGTCAAAAGACAGCCCTGGAGACTATTTATACAAAGAATACGATCCACAAGAACAATGACAGGGAAAGCTCCCCCACAATGGTCCATGATAGGATGGATCACCTGTAAGATAAAAGCTATTCAGTTTCTATGTATATTTAATGCTTGACCTTTGCTGCTTGTCAGTTATTGCCATTTATTGAGGATTCTTTGACAGCAATGCGACTGCCAGAAGCTATTATATGTAGGCAACCAAACCACCATCAGATGATGATGAACATCTGATCAGTTTCAATCAGAAACCTGGAGGTGAAAAATTCTATATTCGCTTATAAGCCCTTTATTTTAAAACACTGGTTGGAGTTTTCAAAAGGTGCTATTAAGTCACCTTGACACTTTTGAAAATCCCATTGTAAAGCGGTGTACTCACCCCTCACGATCACCCCATCTCAGTGCATGTGTCTGCACTTTCTCTCTGCTTTGTGGTCAGCCTTCAGCTACCCAGCCCTTCAGCCATGTCACACTCAATCTGTACATGACATAAAAATCAAACCCCTTCTGGGATATAAATCCAACAGGGGGCTTATCTCAGTACCCTCTGTAAGGTCCCCTTTATCAACAACCCTAACTCTTCACCCTTCCCTCAGGGCCTTGTTTGTCCTGATTGTCCCAGCAGGCAGGTCAGAGCACCTTCGCAATTCCCCCAGCCTCTGCCAGCACTACTGTCTAGGTCCTGTAGCTTCCTCAACCAGCCAGGTACACCAGCCACTCTTGTCCATCTCTAGCAAAGAACTGATCTCTGCTCCACAGTTCCTTTTATATGAGCCTGCTGGGCCCAGACTGGCTGTTCTCCGCACCCCTCTCTGATTGGCTGTATCCTGGGCAGCCACTCTTGGCAGCTTGGAGGATCCTCTCCACTGCCTTTTTCTGGGGCAGGGTGTGGCAGGGCCACAAGGCCCCTAGCAGGGGGCCTCAGGCAGTGTCCTAGCTAGAAGTGAAAATTTGGGTGGGCACCGACTTTAGGGTAGACAGGCAATGACAGACTGTGCTAGCTCAGCTGCTCTCCGTTTGCCACACCCTAGCCCCCAGCCCCCACCCCTGCAGGGCTTCACCTGCTGGGCTGGGCACGCAAATGGGTAGATTCAGAAAATGGCAAAGAAGAGCTGCCAGAAAGTAGCTTTTTGAAGGGCAAGCACATAGCTTTGCCCTGGATTTCAGGTGCCCAAGCGACACTCTGCGCTGCTGTGGCAGCACTACACCTCTCACATTTGGGTAAGCCTGGAGGCTAAGTGGGTGAGCCATGGCCAATTCAGACCCACCCATGGCTATGCCCATGGCCTCAGGGCCTGGTCCATCCTATCACATCCCTCCATGGCCTATTTTTCAGAGGTAATTTTTTTAAAATTGTTTAGTTAATGTAGAGAATAACCCACAAAAAATATCTATCCTAACAAGGTGTTTCAGATACAGAATATATAGAATTGTCCATGAGGGACTATGGAAGGTGGTGATCTATTTTTCTTTTTATTGTCCACAAAGCAGCAGTTTGTCTTAAAAGACATCAATACTTTCAGCTGTTTGACAAATTATTTGTTCCAGACACAGAAGCCCTTAAGTGTTATCCAGGCTTTTCTGGTAGAAGCAATGTCTGTTGTCCAATACTCCAAAATAGATCGTTTAAAACAGTGATACAAAAAGACACACACACACACACACATTTTCTCATTCAACTTTATTCCAGGCAAACAAACCTGAGGCTCCTGGTGAAATAGCACCAGGTAGTGAGTTGCCACTGTCTTTTAAACCTACCCCCATATTTTGCCATGATCCCCACACAGTGAAGTCTGCCCACTCAATGGTAAAATAATACAGTGTTCTTCTAATACATCTCTTACATGTATGAAGTTTAATTTTGCAGATAACATTTTAGCATGATGGGAAATAAAATACCTAGGGAATCCCAATCATTGGATAGAGTCATAGAGTCATTGACTTTAAGGTCAGAAAGGACCATTCTGATCATCTAGTCTGACCTCCTGCACAACACAGGCCTCAGAATCTCACCTACCCACTTCTGTAATAAACCCCTAACCTATGTCTGAACTACTGAAGTCCCCAAATCATAGTTTAAAGACTTCAAAGTGCAGAGACTCCTCCAGCAAGTGACCTGTGCCCCACGTTGCACAGGAAGGTGAAAAAACCAGGGGGCCTCCATTAATCTGCCCTGCAGGAAAATTCCTTCCCAACCCCATATATGGTGATCAGCTGAACTCTGAGCATGTGGGCAAGATTCACCAGCCAGACTCCCAGGAAAGAATGCTCTTTCAAGTCATTACTAGCTGCAAATATACAAGCTCCTTTTAATGGAAAGTGTCTGCTTCCCATGGAAAATTCCAACTTTTCATAAAAAACAAAGTCTGAACCATCTGACACCATTCTTCTGCCTAAAGATGCATTGATGCATTCCTTCTTCAAGATAGGGAAGTGACAAGCCTCTTGCTTTTTACGGTGGGTTTGAACTAATGTTCCCTTTTTTATTGCACAATAGCAGGATTCTTATTTTTTATTTATTGGAGTGCCATCAAGATGCTCGGAGGTCTATGAATATGGACCTCATTCTGACAAACTCATGGGACAAGGTAGAAGAGCTCCAGATGATGGCTTTGATTTGTTTCCTACTGATTATCAGGTGGAAGGAATTTGGGGCAGTATTGACTAGATTGAGACATGGCCCCATAAATCCTTGAAATGCATAAAGGGAAACCCCTTATGCCAGTGAGGCAGGTGATGGCTTTCTGGAAGATTATCTCCTTCATGTTGCTCTACTGGCCCTTTTTCCCCCAAAGCAGTATGCCTTCTTCAGGAACTTTACATTCATTGACCAAGCTACATGACATGGCTGCATACTTACAGTGACTGAAAGTACCAAGCAGGAGTCAATACTGCTTCCAATGGCATTAATTCCCAAGTGGATTTCTATGGGATCAGTAGGGATAGTCCCTCTCTCTACCCCCCTTAATCCTCCCCAGCACTAATGTTACAGAGTGCTGGCACAGGCAAATGGCAGAATACTGCTGCTGACCCAGATTCGGGGCTAACCTGCTCCTATCCTTGAGAAATCCAGTGGATTGGAGTCTCCTCTGTTCATGGAAAAGAAGAGATGATACGACCATTGAATATGCACCATCTTGCTAAATAATTCTCTTTACTTGATTTTCACACCCTTCAAATATTTGTAGACAATTATGCCTCCCATCTTAGTCATAACTGAGCCAAGTTATGGATCATTTAGCACTTTTAAAGATGATCCGCTCCTAACTCTTATTCATTTTCATGGAGCTCAGTCACTCTAGTTTATTTATATCCTCTAGCACAGAAGTGTCTAGAATTGAATACAATAATGCAAATGGGTCTCTGTAACAAAGAAAGGCAGTTGTGTCACATCACTGCATGGGGAAGTATTTGTGTATGCAGTCCAGAAATGATGGGTCATTTTTTAACCCCTTCCATATTGCATTTCAAACTCCGGTCTAACTTCTTGTTGATAATGAACTCCTAGATCTTTCTTCAAAATTACTGATTTCGAGAATGCCTTCCCCCACTGAATCTGTTTTTTTCTAATTATTTTCCCCCAGACACATTAATGTGTTGATATCACAGGCTATTGCTATGGTAATGATTGTGCTGTCACAAATCCAGTATTATCAACTTGACTGCAGGATAAAATGCCAGGGTAAAATGGGATAGAAATCAGCAAAACCTCACTTAAACTCAAAACAGCTCATCTTTGGTAACTAGCAAACACAGCAAAGATCTTTATTTCAATTTACTTTTCAGGTGCTTTTATATTTTTAAGCAGACCTATGTGAAAGCTTTTCTATGTACAAAAGTCCTTTAAAATCACCCACACATTGATGGAATATAGACTTCTTTGTTATTACTTTTTTGTTGTAATGTGGAGTTGTTCTGAACCAGTTTCTTTGAAGCTGACTCATCGGAACCCATTGGGAGTTTTCAGATTCACGACTATGTTTGTGCATTAATGGCAGCTATAAAACAGCCACTTAACAGTCACTCCGGGATTAACAGAGGACCAGAGCAGAGCATCTTCTGTAAGGGTCTCCACAGGTGCTAGGAGGATGATTTTTAATTTGATACACAACAAACAATAAGTCCCTGAAATCTTTATGAACAACTCCTCCCTTGGCTGGCATCAACAACACAAATGGGTAAAGAAAATAGATGTTTCATGGATTAAACATCATTGATTAAACATCAACTTTTTCACATAGGTATTTAGTGATTTGGGAGCCAATAAAACATCAGTGAAAATGTGAAGAGGCTTGAGATTATTGAAAACTGAAGAGATCAAAAAAGTGCAGCTGTTTCAGGGTTTGAACACAAGGTCATGATATCATTTATTAGTACACCCACTGTTTCCTTTAAAACGATAGGGAATTGCCTAGAACTGAGAACAAAATAGCTATTCAAGTATAAATAATTATTCTCAAGAATATAAAGAAAAAAGTGCCACAAGTCAATTAGGTGTGTTCTCCTGTTTGTGTATTGCTGGACTGTAAAAAAAACAAAAAACAAAACAAACAAACAAAACCAAAGAAAAGGAAATAAGACCATTAAACACACTACAGAAAGATGGATCCTGGACGATAACCTAGCTAGATAATGTCACTAAGAGTGTTGAGCTGATAAACAGGATCTCATAAATGGGGTGCAGTATGATTTAGGTAAACAAAAATAATGATGCATAAGCAGAGACTTACATCAACTCAAATGCTCACCTATTTCACTACAAAGCAAGCATATTGTTCAACACACACACAGACTTCTCTTCATCAGACTGTTCCATTTCCTCATTAAGAAATCTAACTTCCAGCAGCTCCTACTTGTTTCTTCTTTAAATCCTTTTCTGATCAGTCCTTTTGTTCTTCGCTTTCCAAGAAAGCATATCTGGGTCAAAAACACATCAAATGTCCTATATAAACTAGATGCATTTTTGCTCAATTCATGCTAGAATAAATTTCTCTCCTCTGCATCAGGAGTGGATAATCAGAAAAGGATCATTAGTATCTAATATTTCTATCATAAAACTCCATGTACTACATGCAGTAACAAATTGGAGAACAAGCAAAACAGTATTACATGAACTGCAAACTGAGTGAATATTTTTCCTTGAGAGAGAAGAATTGTATTTGCAAATCATTCACAAATCAGTTGCAGGTTTTATGAATAGTTTCATTGTTAAAGTTTAACCAAATTTCCAAGGTGAATAGTGTGCCATCTATGGTGATTAATCCAATGCTGAGAATTGGTACTGAGGCTTTAATTCCCTGATAGAATGCCAGACTTAACAGAGGAATAATGAATGGCAAGTAGTTCATAGTGAATTTGGAATAGTGAACAATTAATGCACTTTCAGTATGAACTCAAGAAACTTTCAGGATTTGTGAACATTTCATAGATACTGGGAAGCCACCTGACTATTCATAAATAACAACCAAGAAGTAGTAGACAAGTTAATTGGAAGTTTTTATTCACAACCTGTTCCCTTCCACCCCCTCATTATTTGACCAGCTGCCCTGAATAAGTGCAGTACACAGTACTATGGATTCATTTTATTTTAGTGAAAGTGATACACCTTCCATGTTCAAGCCACAGAGCTTGTAAAGTCTGAGATTAAACTTGACCGCCACCTCCAGGATCAAGATTGCAAACTGTGTGCTCGGGAGCAGATTAATAATAGTTAATATGTAGAGGCTTGTTATGTGGTCTATTGTTTTTGTCATCTCTCCTGAACAGTCATACAAATGCAACTGCATTTCAACCAGATTGTCTCAGCCAATAACTTCCTCTTGTAACAAGCTATACGTTCACAAGTTCCTTCATATCCACATGCTAGTTCTGCTTTGCTCCTAATGCAAGAATGTCCCAGTGAGCCTTTGTAGAGTAGATAAGCGTAGTGCCATTCTTAATAAAAACTATTTCCAACAGGAATATTTCTGCCCCATAGTCATTGTATGAACCAGATTCCAATTTATTTCTCTGAATAATGTAAACAGAATACCTTGTAAAAAAAAGTCCATCAAAACTATTTTCACAATTGTATTATTGACTAAATTGGGTGGGATTTTTTGGTGGAAAGTGCCTGCTTCCCATGGAAAATTCCAACTTTTTATAAAAACTAAAAATCTGAACCAGCTGAAAAAACACGCCTCTGAACGACATAAGTTTTGTCAGCAAAAGTGCTTGTAGGAGGAACAGCAGGAGATGCTCTTCCACCAACATAGTTACTGCTGCTTGTTGAGCTGGTTTTATTATGTTGACGGGAGAGCTTTCTCCTATCGGTGTAATGCGGCTACACGAGTTCTCTTACAGTGGCATAGCTGTATCAGTACAGTTCTGCCTCTGTAAACTTATAAATGGAGACACGGCCTAATTTTCAGGCATGATGATCACTGCAAGGGGGAAAAAAAGCTCAAAAGTAGCTTTTAACATTTAGCTTTAAATACATTTCCCAACCCATACAAGATATCATGTGCCACTCCCATTGTCAGTGATGGCAGTAGGAGCCAGACTGTGATGAAATTATCTTGCTAATGAAGCACTGGTTTTGATCTTTCAAGTACTGTGAAAGTCGCTTGTTTTGTTTTTGATTTTGCTATTTTAAAAAAAAAATTTTTGGTAGGGATGGGTATAATTTTTGTCTTAAGCTCTTGTTTTGGGCCAAAAGAAGTTTTGGAAAGGCTGTTTCCAGTGTGGGTTGAATGGAACAATAATGTGATAACCTGTTCAAAGAACAAAAGAAACTAATGCCATGACTAAAAGTGTGGAGGGTGGGGGAGAGCCACAGCCACAGGCCCTGCAGTGCCTCTTCCCCTGAGACTCTTCCCCCACGGCAGCTGTCCCCGCAAGGCCCTGGCCCCACAGCACCACTTCCTCCTAAGGCCCCACCCCCATCACTCACCCTTAAGCCAGTAAAGAGTGCCCTCCTACTTGTAAAGTGAGGGACCATGGGCCCCTGGCCTCTCCCCCAGCCAGTTCTGTTCCAGTACCCCTGCCATAAGCCATTCTTTTTTGTTCCTTGATCTTTGAAGCTTACCATGTATTTTAAGGGCAGCAGGTTTAGAGTTGCTATATATTATCTTCTCTTATCCAGTGCATACGGTCATTAAAATAGGTTACCATGGAAGCAGGTATCTGTAAACTAAGATTCGTCAATTACTTTTGATGCTGGTTTACAAGGTTATCATCCCATAGTTTGGGAAAAATCACTTTGCACAAATCTTGAATCTACTAAAAATATTCTGAAAACTATTGTCTCCTACAGTGCTAGGTTCTTAATCACCCCAAAATATAAAATAATTTGTAATGAGGAAAGAAAGAGAGAAGTACAGTGTAGTTTTCCTGTTACTCTTGAGCATCAAGATCACCACAATTTTCAGGCTCACACCTTTTGCTAATTGCCTTGTCTTGCCTAGTGTTCTGTAATATGTCACTCAGGTTGAATTGCCTCACATCACTAACATAAAAGAGTTCTGAGACACAAACTGGAAAAGGTGGGGAGGAAGGAAAGAGTACTTGAAAACCTTAAAATTTGAAGAAACTATATAAAATCCATGTTCTCTACTCATAATTAAGATCTTTCCTTAATGTATTCAGCTGTAATTTTAAAATGATCTATGATTATTACACTGGGAAACTGACACACATTTTAAAAAGTGTTACATGGTTATACCAGAGACAAGAAATACTTCTAGGAGATTAAGGACTCAGTCCAATTCCCCCTGATGTCAATGGAAGAATCTGCTTGTTGTGCATAAGTAGACTGGTCATGTTGTGTGTATGTAAGCCAAAAATATTTTTAAATATTCGGGATCTAAATTTATTTTGTAAACTATAATTTATGGGGTGTATATAAGATGCAGGAGCCTCTAGCAGAGGATACAAACATCAGTTCCATTTAGTTATTGAATCCCACTGTGGAGAATAAGGTAGTTATGTGTATTATTTTATAATATGCACCTCAGTTCACCTGTTTGATATTACAGTATTCTGCTTGACTGCATAGCTAGATCAAAGGAGGCTGTTGGGGGAAGCAGACTTAATAAAAAACTTATAAAATAGGCACATATACAGAGTCACATTTCTTTCAACATACAACATGGGTCCAAAACCTTTGGGGGCCTGGATTGGATACTAGCGAGACAACCAACCTAAAAGGTGAGGTGGTAGCCTTTGGGGGGAATAGAAGGTAGGTGGGAGGGGACAGTGGGGTGAGAAGAGGGGGTGGGGGGAATTTGGGACATACAGGGCTGCCATAGCTAGAGAAAGAGGGCTGCGGCTGATGGGGAGAGACCCCCTTCCTTGCCAGCTTTTCTCATCCCTCATTCTTTCCAGATTCTACAATCCCGCTCCCACACTTTCGAAGTTCACAAATATACAACCTACTATAATATAAATATCACTTGTGCTTAGAATCAATCACCAGAATCAATTCCCACTGCTTTAGGCATTGTATATGTAGAGATAGATACATGCACACACACACATACACACACAGAGGCCAGCTCAGAGAACTTGAAATGTAACTAGACAAGACAGACAAATGGTAGGAGATGGGAAGTATCATCCACACTTTACATTAGCTGGGAAACTGAGGCACAGAAGGACATTTCATACCAGGGATGGGAAAGCTCCACAGAGCACAAGATTTATTTTTGTATTTAAAGAATGTTACAAAACCAAAAGAGATTAACATGGGAAAATGTAACACTAGATTGCAGAATTTTGGTTAGTTTTACAACAGCACAGATAAGAGGTAAAATGATAATATCCTCCCATGGATGTAAACATACACAGAGACTTAGTATCAGGGAACAGGCACTTTTAAAATGAGTGCTTGTGTAACTACTTTAGTGAGCCTATCAAAAAAGATCCAGGCATCTTATTTCTTCCACTAAGGTAGCATTATCTAATTCAGACATCTATTATGTATGTATCTGGCAAGCAGAATTTTCCACTCGTTCAACAAAACTCTCTCAGACAGAGTCAATGCTGCAGGGCCCCTTCTCCTTAAGGCAAAGGAAGAGAGATTAGTTTAATAGCCAGAAATCAAAGAGCATTTCAGAGATGGAAGAAGAGCTAAGACGTCAAGATCAGAGAAGAGAAACTTTTGCAAGTGTCAGTGCAAGATTTATAAAATAACCCAACCAAGCGACCACAACACACAATCAACCAAAACCACCAGTTATATGCCCAGAGAAATGACTAAAGACCTTTTGGACTCCAAAGGCAACATACAGAGACTTGCTGAGACAGAGAGAGCTTATTTGGATGTCACAGAGAAAAACAGAAGACTTTATCCAAGAGTTCTGGACTCATGACAGGGTTGACTCATTTTTAAAATGTGTAACTTTAACGTCCTCCTGCTCCCCCAGAGAGAGTTTTTGAATAAATTAAATGAAGGTGTAAATGGTCTGGATTGTACCCCTCTGATTGACATACAGATTAGGATAAATTACTCTTTGCCCAGCCACCTCTGCAGCATTGTCAACCCTTCACTTGAATCCACAGAGGGTACTCTTGATCTGAGATTTGCACAGAGTCAGAGAGGTGGACGGAGAGCAAGCTGAGGAGATGCAGTGCAGCCCTGTGGAGAATAAGCCCAGAACTCTTATTTCTGTAGAGTTTCCTCTCTGGCATTCTATGGAACTGCCATGGCCAATGTGACAGGGCAGGGGATCAAACCCTCTGATGCCCTGCTAAAGACCCTTCTTCTCCCTGCTTCCCTACAGTGTGACCGGGTGAATGGGCCAGGACCCTCAGCAGGGAGCCCAGCTGAAGGCCTTAATGAGGGCAGGCTCAGTGTAATCTACTGAGCCAAGTGGGACCAGCTGGAGGGAGGACTGGAAAGGAATTTAAACCCAGGGAAGAGCTCAGGAAGGGAGGCAGGCAGAATGATAGGCGGGATCTAGCTCTGTCTCCGCTGGCTGACACAAGCCTCAAGGGGCCAGAGGACAAGCCTCAAGAGGTTTGAGGGGTCAGTGAGGGGTCTGGTTTTGGGGAAGTTGGGATTGTATAATCACTGTAAATAAAAGAGCATGGGTGAAGCACCTGCAAGGAGCATCTGAGATGCTTTCCTTGTCAGCGTAAGCGCGGGGCACAGGGATGAGGGGAAGGAAACCTCTGCCACCCCATGACAGTGAGGAAGAACAAAGTGACACCATTCTAATGGAGCTATGCTGCCTGGGACCTGAAAAGGTGTGGAGACACGGGGTCTTCATGCAAATGGCTTGGCATCTCCTACGTATAGGGAGGGCAATGAAGCCTTTTCTGAGAGGAGATCTCCTCAAGGGACTCCTCAGACATTTCCTCAACCAGAGAGAGTCCCTCACAACTGCTGTACCATGAAAGGAGACAATCTACACCACTGAATTAAGCTCAATAATGTAGGCAGTTGATGTGAAAGTTCTTGCAATACACGCCACTGTCTTGAGGGCCCAATTCTGGACACACTGAAGTCAGTGAAGAGTTTTGTCGGGAAGAAACAGACGGAGACAGCTTGCGGAAGGAGGCGACCTGGGAAAGTCCCAGCTTGCCGCTTTTATTAAGTAAAAACGTGCTGTAAGGCGTGTATGACAGTGATAAGTAGGCTTGTTTACTTCATTGTGATAGGTGGTGAAAGAAGAGCTCTCCTCATGGTCTCCTCGTGGACAGCTAGAGGGACAAGCATGCCTGTGATTTTCCAGTGCTTAAGCTTACTACTAGACCTTGAGAGATAACAAGGGTTCAGAAGTTTATAGAGCGTGGTTTGCCAGCGCCCAAGGCCTTCATCTCCCCCTTTGTTTTTCTCATGTACTTAGGGTTATAATATTGCTGATACTATGGACAATTTCGCAAGCGGGGATTTGATGGGGGAGGGATAAAGGCCCATAGAGCGTGGTTTGCCAGCGCTCGAGCTTTCATCCCTTCCTTCAGGTTTTTATTTATAACAGTAATGTTTCTGATTCCATGGACAGCCCCGCAAGCAGAGATTAATCAGAGAGGGGATGCACTGGACAGTGCAGCATAGGAAAATCAACAGCGCCAATGCCAACAGTCCATACGTAATGAATGCATGTAACCATCCCCATCCGGGGAACAGAGATGCTAGCCAATCCCACCAACTGGCAAAGGGGTCTGGATCAACACGAATTTGTGCGGTGAGGTTTTTAATAACATCAATTTGATTTTCTATAGCGTGGGAATGGTCGGAGATATTAAAGCAACACATATCATTTACCTTTTCACATCCAAAATGATGCAATAGCAGAAGATAGTCTATAGCAGCACGGTTCGGAAGAACCCCATGGCGGAGTTCGACCTGTTCCCCATTAAGTAAGGCAATAGCGGTGGAAGTAGCATTAAGAGCTTTAACTGCAGCACAGGCAAGTTTGTTAATATTTAGGCTATTGCCTGTAGCCAATCCTGGGATTCCTACCAGGGAAAGGGCTAATGCTACAGACTCTGTTTTCGAGAACAAGTGAACCTCAGAATCACAAGAGGCATCCAGAGCGACAGAGCGAGAGGTACGGGGGTGGGGTGGAGTTTTAGGGGGTAATACCACGGCCAAACGACTAAGACAGCATAGCGTGCCATCTGAAATATTGGCAGGGATGTAATTGAATGTTAACCCTTCACATGTTCAGAACCACCCCAGAGGGAGCTTAATGTGTTTATATAGGTAGGAGACATTGACTGAGTGAGAACAGTTTAGGCTTTCCCACTGAACCTTTTACAACTTATAAAATTTGTTCCACCGCCACCTGTTGAGACAGGCAGAAACTGGTTTGGTTGATTGAGAGGGCTAAAAGGCCCCAAACATTATCTATTAAGGGTGACGGGGGCGGGGAAGGGCCGTACTCGGGGAAGGGCTAAAGATCGTCAGGATCAAAACGATTAATACCACACAGGAATTGGCCGAAAGGCAAGAAATTACTGCAACAACATAGTTCTCAGGGGTCTTCTCGAGTTGTTGACTCTCCATCACTCTTTCGGCTTGTTGTGCCAGGCTCTTTATCTGTCCCCATGTCACCGGGGGGTTGCACTGCCCCCGGTGCCGGGCAGTGATCACCTTGGTGATCGGCGGCGTGATGTGGAGATTGAAATCTGGAATTGGGTTCGAGGTTTTTCGATGCCATGCCATGCTCGAGCGGATTCTGGGGTAGTTTCTGATGCACGTAGGGGCGGACACAGCGAGCTGGAACCCACACTGGGCCGGCCGGGGTGGAGACTGCAGCGTAACCTCGACCCCAAGTGATGAGGGGTACTGGATCGCTCCAGGTACGGCTTGGGAGCAGCTGATAAGTCACAAGCGGTGCCGGCAGAATTTCTGTTTGGCGAAAATGTTTCTGTGTACGAGACAAAAACTGAGAGCCGTCGTTAGACAAATTTAAATGGTTAAGCGTGAACAAAACGG
>ML677366.1:24511765-24642578 GCA_007922305.1 Dermatemys mawii
ATAAGGGATACCAAACGTATGAGTGATATTCCATCGGGTACAAAATTCAGCAAAAGTGGTAGAGCAATACGCGGGACCATTATCAGTTTTTAAAGAATTAGGAACGCCCATGACAGCGAAACAGCGAATACAATGATTAATAACATGCTTTGCTTTTTCACCCTTTTGTGGTGTAACCCACAAATAACTGGAGAACGTATCAACGGAGACATGGAGGAAGCGCCAGGGGGCGAAGGGAGGGAAAGAGGTAACATCCATTTGCCAAAGTTGGTTGGCACCTAACCCACGGGGGTTGACGCCCGTCGGGGGAAAAGAGGAATGCTGTGAGCATTGGGGACATTGTTGAATGATGGCGCGGGCGTCTGAGAGTGGGATGGAAAATTGTTGCGCTAAAGCTTTGGCGTTTTGATGGTGGAGTTCATGACTTGCAATTGGGGAAAGAGAGCAAGGGTACAATGACCGGGAGGCTGCATCAGCGCGGGCATTGCCTTCGGTAAGAAAGCCGGGCAGAGGTTGATGGCTGCGTATATGGGCAATGAAAAAACAATGCGTTCGAGCGTGAAGGACGGCCTGAAGTGAAAGAAACAGCTGGAAAAGAGCAGATTCTATGACAGGGGAAACATAGCTTCCCGAAATGCAGGAGGTGACGTTGGCTACATAAAGACTGTCCGTAATGATATTCAGGGGCTGGGAGGGAAAAAGAACAAAAGCAAGAAGGACGGCGGCTAACTCAGCTCTTTGAGGTGAGGAAAAGGTGGCAGTGACTCTCACATTCCAGCGATCAGAATACCAAGAGACAACGCCATGGGAGGGACCGCCGTTAGTAAAGACAGTAAGTGCATCTGGGAGAGGCTGTAGGGAGAGGAGGGGAAGAAGCTGGACAGGCATCCGCTGAACGAAATACAAGCGGGGATCAGCGTAAGAATGATAGGAAATCGATCCAGTATAGCCTGCCAGAGCGAGTTGGAGAGCATCCGAAAAAGCAGTGGCTTCCAGGTGAGGGGCAGGGCGGTAGGTTGAGTCATGGCGCATTTAAGGTGGCACCTACTTGCGCCAGAAGGTCCCTGCCCCAAAGATTGAGGTGAATCGGGAGGATGCAGGGACGAATTTGAGCTACTTGGCGATTTTCCTCTGGGTCCCAAACGGGGAGCCAATGAGTACTACGACTAGAGGACTGGCTCCCTCCCACTCCCCATACCGTGGGGGCAACCTCAGAGGGCCATGCAGGGTCCCAATATTTCTGGGCAATGACAGAAATGTCTGCCCCTGTGTCAAGGAGCCCCTCAAAAAGCTTACCGTTTATTTGATACTTTCGCAGTGGCTTCCCCTGTTGTATCTGCTGTGAAAGAGCGGCGATTTGAGGATGGAGGAATGATGCTACGGGTTCGGAAGATTTCGTGGACCCGAAGCCTCCACGGCGAATAGCCGAAGAGGGCTGATTAGGAGGTATGAAAGGGAGAATCAGTAACTGCGCCCATGTATCACCTTTATTTAAGGTGAGGGGCAGCTGGCCCCACATCTGGACATAAATGATTCCGGTGTAATCGGAGTCAATGACGCCGGGGATGACCATGATGGCATGCTTATGGGCAGATGAGCGGGGTAGGACTATGCCCACCGTTCCTTCTGGCAAGGGGCCGGTAAGTTGGCTCGGCATCAGCAAGACTTCCCCTGGAAGGGTGGCTTGCATATCCATAGTATTGATTAAATCAATGCCAGCGCTACCTTTGGTAGCAGGCGGAGGAAACTTGTGGGTGGCCCCTATCTTTATTCCTGGGCCCGGGGGGGGCCCGTCGGGAAGTTTCCCGGAGGGGGGTTTGATCGGCACTGATTGGCCCAATGGAACCCCTTATTGCAGCGAGGACACTTTTTCGTGGGGCGCTGATTAAGACGCTGCCCTGCCACAGCATGCACCCCTCCCCCCGGAGCCCTGCACTCACGGCGAAAATGACCTGGCTTCTTGAAGTTAAAGCAAGTACCGAGAGGCTTCCCTCCGGCCCGCAAGGCGCCTGCCAGCATGGCCATAGCATGTGTCTGAGTACCTACTTCCGCGCAGGCCTGAATCATGTCCGCTATGGTGTACTGCGCTCGATGAATCACGGACTGGAGGACCTTTTTGCAGTCTGCATTAGCTTGTTCCGCGGACAAACGCCGCAAAAGCTCAGTTTGAGCCTCAGGGTTATCAATCTGGCGAGCTATTGCCTCTTTGAGTCTGTCTACGAATTGATGAAAGGGCTCGGAAGGAGTTTGGCGGATGCTGGTAAAGGACGCTAAGGGCTTCCCTGATACAGGGACGCGGCGAAAGGCGCGCTGGATACACATGGCTGTTCTGCGAAAGGAATCGGGGGGCAGTTGCATCTGTTCTTCCCCGGTAGAAAATTGACCTGCCCCATAAATTTGATCGGGAATGTTGTCGGGGGTGGAAATGGCTATGGCCGCTGCACGGAATTCACTATCCCACACAACGTACTGTGCGGGAGAAAGAATCATGCGGAAGAGTTGTTTCCAATCCGCGGGGGTCATCTGATGCCCATTGCTTATCCCCTCGATCAACCCTTCTGTATATGTCGAGCGCAGGCCCGACTCCCTCACTGACTTATTAAGTTCTCTAATGACGGAATAGGGCAGGGGGGTATAGGTAACTGTGTGTTCCCCATCAGGGTTTACCCCATATGTTACAGGAGCAAGAACTGGGGGCTCGCCTGCCCATTCTTCCAATAGAGAGCTGTGGGCAGATTGAAAGGCTTGCTGAAGAGCGCTCTGGACCAAGCCCAGACGCGGCCGGGTGTGTTCCAAGGGTTGTTTCTCTATCGCAGCCAAGGGAGGGGAAAGAGAAGAAGGATCGGAGAGCGGCTTTAAACACGGTGCCGTAGGGGTAAGAGAAGGAGGAGGAGGAGGAGAGGGAGACGCGGCAGGGGGTACCTCCGCCTGCAAGCGCCCCACCGCGTCTGCACAGTGCTGCCATAGGAGAAGAAAGCGAACGCTTGCTCTAGGCTCCCGAAAAAGCCTGTCCCCTATCTTTTGCCAGTCCGCGATCTCCAAGGAGCCTGCCTCTGGGTACCAGGGGCACTTATACTCAAGAAGACGCACTAACTCTTCTATGCTCCTTTGTGAGACCTGAGCACAGCCCGTCTGCTTAATGATTGTAAAAAGCTCCTTCGCATGAGCCTTTTGTGACACGGATAAATCCCCCCCCATACTCACGAGGGAGCGTAAACGCTGAGGTGCACCAAGGCTATGCCAGCCGGTGAGCCGAGGGGCTGGATCACGTCGGGGTCACCAGATGTCGGGAAGAAACAGACGGAGACAGCTTGCGGAAGGAGGCGACCTGGGAAAGTCCCAGCTTGCCGCTTTTATTAAGTAAAAACGTGCTGTAAGGCGTGTATGACAGTGATAAGTAGGCTTGTTTACTTCATTGTGATAGGTGGTGAAAGAAGAGCTCTCCTCATGGTCTCCTCGTGGACAGCTAGAGGGACAAGCATGCCTGTGATTTTCCAGTGCTTAAGCTTACTACTAGACCTTGAGAGATAACAAGGGTTCAGAAGTTTATAGAACGTGGTTTGCCAGCGCCCAAGGCCTTCAGAGTTTTGCCATTGATTTCAATGGGAGGAGGAGCAAACCAGCCTCTGGTGTTTCTTATGATGTGCAGTTGAGGATATGACCACCAAGCTGGAGGTATGTGTATGGAAAACTGGGACTTCAAGTCATATTTTCAGAGATAAGGCTAAAGCATTCACCCCAAGTGACACCAGCCCTAGGACAATCATTTTTAACTGGAAGGATTATTTCTTTTTAGTTATTCGATATCATTATTGCTTTTTTAAAAAAACAGCGTCTTCAGTTGCTTTGGAAACAATTTATAGTTGTGACACAGCATGCAATGAAATTAGATGGAGAATGAATGGGAACAAGAGAAATATTAGCCTGAAATACACACAGAACCAAGAAATTTGATAGAGACTGGAGGAAAATAATTCTCTAAATAGCTTGGTAAACAATGAAAGCAAAAAGTAATATACATGGCTCATCTGCCATAAAAAACGTAGGTTGTTGTAAGGAACATTTATTATATATCAGTAACACTTGCAGTGCTTTTAACAGGGAGACTCAAGAGAAAGTCCTTTTTTCAGGAACAGCATGTTTAGACTGTTAAACAATGTGCATAAATAGAACAAACCAGACAGAATCAAAATCTACACGAAAAACATTTCTGTTTGGATTAGGACATTGCAATGCCTCATGGGAAATATCCATCTACATTTGGGAAGGCATTATCGCCTTGTAGATAAAGCACTGGATTAGAACTCTGGAGACCTTGGTCCAAGCTCTGCCAAACACTGCCTGTCTGCACATCTGTTTCCCCGCTTGTAAAATGGATAATGATAAAAGTCTTTTGTAAAGTGCTTTGGGATCTGAAGATGAAGAGCATGGTATAAGTATTATTATTAGGTGGTTCTGCAAAGAGCCTGATTTACCTGATTTTTCTACTCTGGAAAAGAAAAAAAAAGTTTGCCTCGACTTTGGATATGGAGCTATAGTTAAGCATTATTTATATAGTTCTGATGTGGACAGAGGCATGAAGATGTGAATGAAAGATTAAAAGGAGAAGTAAGGAGGGTTACTGAGTGGAGTGGAGGACAATATAGAGGAGAGTAGAGGAGTTGTAGGCTGCAAAGCAGATTGGAGTGAAGAGGAAAAGCATGAAATTTAATAAAAAATAGAGAAATTGAGGAACACCAGACACATGATGGGAGTAGCAGATGGAAAAATTATTTGGGAGGCATTAATTTGTATGGACTAGTTTGAAAAGAGCTGGGATGATAGTAGGCCAGAGATTGCAGTATTCAAATAGGGGATGGACTAGTGCCTTGGAACAGAGAGGAAGTCCAAGTATGCAGAGTATTCATGTAAGAGACCAAAGTATTGGAGCTGATTTACTAGATGTTTTGAAATAAACCAGTTTATGCTGGGCTGCCCAAAGGTTTGCATCGTACTGTTTTTCTGTATGAAGTGGATTTTGCTTTTGGTTCTTTTCAGTGGGCTTCACTGCTTAATGGTAAAACATCTTGACTGTAGATGTTATTGGGCCACAGGATAAACAAATATGGAGAGCATTCATCTCTTCTAGCTTTCCAAGTAGCACAGGATGGTAGTTCACAGCAGATCCAACTCATAAATGCACATTTTTGAATAGTACCATCTAGTTGTGTAAAAAATCGAAATTTAGTGTAAAGTGACTACATAGAATGTTGACCTGTGGATTTACCTTTAGTCATTGACATTTTTCAGTAAAAACTAGTCTAAGCCAGAATATATTAAGTTGAACACAATATAATCCATTGCTCTATTATTCAATATTAACTGAAAGCCACAGGCTTTCTTTTAAAGTATTAGGCTCTGAAAAATCCCCATAATGCTAGGTATGCGTGTGTGTGTATGTATTTGGGAGGGGGTGGAGTGCAAGGAACTGCAGTGCCAGCATAATGAGTCAGTTCTGCTCTCATTCCACTGATGCTAACCCCGCTGAAAGCAATAGTGTTACTCTGGATATGCTCAGTTTCTGCAGGGATGCTGGCAGGAACATGCTCAGCAGTGACACCCATAGGAAAGATGCCATACATACTCCTTGACAACGCTAGCCAGTGTGCAGGGGCAGTAGGGGGCACATTCATGAACTCAAGCACCCTGGCATCTCACTGAAGCATGCAATGCTGATGATACAAGCACTAACTAGCTCTTCATCCACGACCCATCCTTTGCCTATGTTCAGAGACTAAACATACCCACTTTATGGCCATTTTTTGTGCTAGTGCACTGGCAGAGGAAAGACTGCAAGGAGGAACACTTTCAGTTTCTCCCTCCTCAGAGCAGCAGCATAGGTACAGCCCTAATATTGCCATGTCTCTTTAAAGCACCTGCTTTTCAGGAGACTACTGTGCTCTTGTACAAAGTGTATTGTGGTACATTTGAAGCAATGGGCTCAGTTGCCAACCCAGGTTTTGCAGTATGTTATAAAGGAAACTTCCATACAACTAGAGGTGAAATGTCAATATTTTTAAAGATTTTGACTCAGATGTACACATTCATCTCAGCGTGATGTTTGGCGCATAATCTCAACCCAGAACCAATCCTTCCTCCCAGCCCCAACGTGGCAATCAAAGTTGTGACTTCAGATGACTGTTGTCCACACAAGGAAAAAAAAAATAACTTGAAAATCACTTGCTTTGAAAATACCAGCCAGCAACAGATCTAGCCATTCAAATGTTAAATCCACCCCCCACAACTACTAAAATAGCTCAAACATTCTTCCTCGTCTCACTTTATTATTGAAACGCTAAAAATCCACAGCAAATTAAGTCTGATTTGCTGCAAAGTTTGTATGTATCTTTGAGCACTTTTTTAGGCTTTGTTGTAACTCTACAGCCATCATAATAAATTAACTTAACTTGCAAATCAAAATGGTTCCAAAGCGTTCAGGGAAGAAGAGAGCTTTATTTATTATGAACATTTTAATTACCTCTTCCACTGATGTGTTGATTATTAAAGTATTACTTGTTAGGACCAAAGATAAAGAAACGGGACCATATTCTGCTGTCAGTTACAACAGCATAAATCCAGAAGTGTAGCTTCATCCAGGTGAGTAAATCAACTATTAGAAAATGAATGATGCATGTAAGTTGGGAGGCTAGCTCACTGGCCCAGGAAGGACTGATGCCACACCACCAGAATCTGAGCCAGGGAATTATGTATCAGTGAAGCAGAATTTGAGGCAAAATATCAAAATAGTTCTTCTACCCAAAATGGGTAACAGTTGCCAGAAACTTTTCTCTGATCTCTCAGCCAGTGGCCTCACCAAGGGCTCCCACAGGAGCCTACTTCCTGCAATTCTCATTCCCCAGGACATCTGTCAGGGAGTCATTTACAAGTGAGTTTCTTCCCCTGACTCAGGGACACCTGCAGGAGCCTGCCCACTTCCTACATTCACATGAGCCTGCCCACTTCCTAAAGGACTGCCAGAGAGCCCTAGTGCTCTGCCCCTCCTGCTCTGGAAACATTGAAACTGAAACCAAAAACAGCCTTCCAAGTGGCAACTGGGCCAAAAAATTCTATATTGTTGCTCCTGAAAGGAAACTTTGCTTGAAAAAATTTGCTTATTTGATGTTTTGTCCTAGTTCAGAACAGTTTTTCTTCTAAAATGAGAAATTTTCCCAGGAAGTAATTTCCATTTTCTGTTCAGATCTAAGTGTGTACTCCTGAAAAATTGTTCTCTCTCCCAACCCCTGCTCCCATGTAACAACTTGTATTAAGTAATAAAGAAAAAGAAAATCCTCATTATTACTACTGCAAAAAGAAAAGAAAAGAAAAACCATTCGCTTTTACATGTTTGGTTACTCTAATTCACTATAAACGTATTTAATGTTTTCCAAACAGAGCCCAGTGCTCTATAGTAAGCAATCCTTTACTGATCTTATACTTACCAGGAAAGAGGAATTTATATAATTTCTTGTATTACTCCAATGGTTTGCATAGTGTGTGCACAGTAGTATTAACTGAGATGCACAAATAAAGAAGGGAGGCAGCCACCTATCCACATTTAAGTTAAGGAGAATGTTAAGTGAATCGTTAACATAATTCTAGGTAAACGTTGCTATAATCCTTCAAATTCTGGAGTGCATTTGACACATAATTGTGGGATAATTACCTGCCTGCGAATAAATAGATTTCTCCTCTCCTCAGCAAGACCCCAAGGGTAAAATATGTTTCCGCCCCCCATTAAAACTCTTTAATGGGGAGATTCACTTTATCATGTTGAACAATGCTCAGTAAGAAGAGAGAGCATCATACACTCAAGGCAGAATATTTACATCTTCTGTATGTGTTTTGTTTGGCTACGTTATTGCATCTAATCATAAATAAACTGAATGTAGCTGTCATGAACCTGCATGCCAGTCAGCTTCCATGTAACCCACTGATGCAAACAAAACCTCCAAATCTTCAGTTCATTCAGATTTTATTTTCTTGACCACAGACTGATATACTCTGAAGTTATGTATTATGCTGTACATTTCTGGTCCACTTCCATCTTACTGCTAGACTGTTGTATTTGTACACATGATAAAAAGTTAAAGAAACAGACATTCAAGCAGAGCTATTCACATTCTCTCTTTAACTGTGACTCTGGGAGACCTAGTTCTTAGCCACAGAAATTTGGTAACTGTGGTCCTTGCATGTGATTTCTGTGTTGTTGGCTTGCTTTTGCTTTGTCAGAATTTGATTCAGCTGCTAACTCTTACTATAATTGGGGTTGGCTCCTATGCTCTGCTATGTTTCCTTATGTTTGAGTCCTCTTTTGGATTTCCTCCAATACCAGTTTATTAAAAGACAATAGTGTTATACAATATTTTTTACATTTTTATCAATAAAATGTTAATTATGAACACTTTCGAGTGCAGTATTGAGTGCTAATAGTTTGGCCCTTCTCTCTGATTTTTGATTGAAATCTGCTGCCATGAGATACTTGGTTTTGATAGACATTTAAAAGCAGCAGAATAGCTTCCAAAGGCTGAGTTATTCTGTAGTTGTGGACTATAGTAACACTTAGCATCATATCCATCCTCCTCAAAAGCAAACAGATTCCCTAAATTTAGGAAGTTTACAGTATTAATCTAAGAGGAGGAGACATGTTCATTTGCCAAAGTGCTCACAGCAAAAGGTTTAGAACAGCTGGCTAAATTATCCAATTAGAGAATGGTGGAAAGAGATCCAGAAAATAAATACCATACTAATATGATGTCAGCAATGACTTATTGAAATCGCATGCCACAAAAGCACGAGGGACAAAAGACACTAGGCAATAGCCAAGCAGCAGAAAAGGTCAAATAACATCAGGCATTGAGAAAAATCAAATAAATTCTCCAATCCTATTCTAGAGCTGTATTGCAGGCCAAGAGTTCTTTTCCACGTCCTTACTGACGACTAACACATGTGGTCAATCCACAGCAAATCCCTTAGAAAAAATACTAGATATTAAATGGAATGACAATATAACAAATGCCAAGATTCATCAGAGAGCTCACCAACCCCTTATATCAAAAGTTATCCAGAAAAGAAGATGGAAATTCCTGGGACATGTGTTAAGAAAGAAGCCAAAGTGTATGCACAGCAAATGTATCATTGGGCAGAGGAACGTGCAAAAGAGGCCAACTGAAATAATCACTACATCAAGCAGTACTCAGAGCGAAAACTTAAAGAACTTAACACTGAGGAAATGCAGGGCATGGCACATGATAGACAAGGTGGAACACTCTGACCTAAGATCAGGAAGGATTCAGATTCAGAATGCAGAGTTTTAAAGAGTTCTAAAGAGATCTACCTCTGGATATTCCACACAAAGGGAGAATAAGGCCAACATTTCCAAAACCATTCACTAATTTCAGAGAACTTCATCTTTGGATGTATTTTCTGGCCCAATTTTCATTGGCTTTGTAACTCTTTAATTTCTTACATTTTTATTCTTCCCTTTAAAAAAAAACAAACTAGCAAGCTCAACAGACAAAGGCATTTACATTGTGGTTTAAGCACATACTGGAAGTATAATGGATTCCAAGACCAGAAGGGACCACTGTGATCATGTAGTCTGACCTTCAGAATAACAAAGGACCTATAAGCGATATTCCCCAATATCAGTGATATTCTTCCTTCTTCTCTTTGAAATTAACTAGTTTATTGATTCTAATTTGTACTTGTGGCCTAAATTCTCAAAAGGCCTTTCTACAGGGTCTCGACTTTTGAGAGTGCAAAATTGCACATGTACATATATGTGTCTACAATTTTGGAGCAGGAAAATCCTACTTAAATAATTCCATAATTCTAATATTTGCTGTGCACTTTCCTAGTTAACAGTTGTACATACATTCTGCTGTGAATTCTAGTGTGCATACATAGAGGTTTTGACTTTTCAAAGTGCTTTTTTTTTTAAGCTTGTCATAATAAATGCATCTACATTTTTTCCTTTGTTGATGTTCCTCTTGTATTAAATCACAAGAAATAAGATATTTGTTGTTTGTTCACTGGTTAGAAATATGCCTAGAGATTTTGCCAAGGCAAAATGAACTCATTGATGTTTCTGTAGTTCCTAGTAAATAGGAAATCGTCTAGTTACGTCTAGGTAATTCTACTTCAGACATATATTGTTGGCAGCACTTGTTAAGTTTGGGCACTTACTGCATGTTACTAAATTATCAACCAACTTGGTTTGGCTATTCTCCTAAATGTAATCATTGCTAGGAATGAACGTTTTCTAACCTTTTCCAAATATATTATGAATAGCAGTGAGTGAACGTTTATCTCTTATGTAATTTAAAACTAAATTTGTCAGATGACAGATGCATCTCAATGAACAGTTTGTAAAAATAATTTATGCAAACTATTTAACCTAGAATGATTACAGTATGAAGTAATGTGTCAGTTGTTTGAGATATCTAATTTAAAGTCTTACAATAGATACTTTTTGAAATTTTAAATTCATCTGTCACAGCTGTGTTCAATGACTTGCCCCTGATTAAAATTCAGTCAACTCCTTCTTATGGTAATTCTCGTTGATACACTATTCATCTTCATAATTTGAATAGAATTGAAATAGAAAGACTCTGGCCCGAATTTACTGTATAGCTCACCAATTTTCTGAGACCTCTTGCTGCCATACATCAACAAAGGGATCAAATTGGACCCTCCCATGGAAAAGCCTCTTCCTACTGGGAGGGTAGAGAAGACTCAACAAACTACCCCCACAGTTGCCTTGGAGAGTCTATGCTTATTGATGTATTTGGAGGAAGAGTTCTACATGATTACAGAAGAGGCAAGAGGTAAAAAGCCTTCAGAACCCAAAACATATGCAGAAAAAGGAGTCTTCTGAAAATAATGTAATCCGAAATTGAGGATGTACATGATCTCCAGGAACTGCTGTCAAATGGCATTATCGCCGAATCATGAGATATTTATATACACAACACACACACACACACACCCCACACCTCCTCATAGTGGTAGTTAGGAAGAAAAATGGCAATATCAGAATCTGTATAGATTACCAGAAATTAAACAGATGGACTGTAGTTGGCCAGTACCCCATACCTTCTGTACTAGATGCCTAGACTTGGGGCCAGCCCTAGGTATTTTTATGGACAGGGTGGAAAATGTTTTTGATTCCCCACCAGAGTAGCCAGAAAAATTTTAAAAAAGAGGACCAAGAGGCACAGCAGTGTGGTGCCCCCTTGGAAGTTGGTGCCTGGGGTGATCATCCTGCTTGCCCCTAAAGTTAGCCCTACTTAGGATGCTTGCTAAGGGCCAGTGGTTTTCAGTGCTGGACCTTCAAAACTCGTATTACCAGATCCTTCAGAAACAAAATGATAAGGAGAAGATGGAAGCCTAAGTGACAGATTAAAGCTATCATGTTGAACACATGCCCCAAGATATATTTGGAGCACAGCAACTTTTGAGTGTCTCATAGAGAAAATTATAGGAGACATAAATTTGCTACAGGCATTAGTTGATTTGGATTGCTTGATTGTATTTGGGAGAACTCTGGAGGAGTATGAAGAAAGGCACCCAGCTGATCCAACGCTTTCAAAAGCTAGCAACTGATAAATGCCATTTCTGCAGAACACCAGTCAAGTATGTGGGACACAAAGGATCACAAGATGATATAATTACATACCATAATCAAATATACGGCCACAAAATTATAGCAGTCAAGATGTTTCTAGGATTTAGTAGATGCCATCAGAGATTCATGGAAAATTACATTATTACTGAAAAGCCATTAAATGACCTCACCAGGGGATACCAGTCCAGCAAGCAGTAAAGGAAATGCAAGACAATCAATAAAAAGAGTCTGCACAGCCTTCTGAATAGAAATATAGAATTGTAAGACTGGAAGGGACCTTGAGAGGTCATCTAGTGGAGTCTTCTCTAATCCCTTAGAACCCTCTGAGAATCAATGGAATAAGTGTGACAAACCCTTTTGGGAAATCATTAATTGATTAACTCATGCTCCAGTTTTAATCTTTGCTGACCCAAGCATGGCTTTTGTCCTTCATATGGAAGCCTGTGTGGAAGGTTTGGGAGCCGTGTTATACCAAGAAGTTGAAGGAAAATGGATATCTGTGGCCTTTGACAATAAGGACTTTTGGAAAGTGAGGCTTGATACCCCAACAACAATTGGAATTCCAGTCCTTAAAAATGTGTTGTCAAAATTTTTTGAATATTTTAAATAGTGCTCAGTTCCAGGTATTAACAGTTAGCAATTCATAAATCAATGCTCTGTTAAGTGCCAAGGTAGATGCAACAGGACAGAAGTATGTGGATGCATTGGCTAAGCTCGGAATTCAGCATTCAGTATCTATTGAAACTATAGATGCTGATGCATGATCCCGTCGACCATGAGCTCCAGAGCTGACCATAACTCCTGCGGATGAGGTGAAAGCTGTTTGGAGTGCGAGTTGCCTAGGGTCAAGGCCGTTGGGGGTGCATGGCAAAAACTTTAGGCATACTGCTGAAAGTATTCTATTAGCTTTGGTAAACTACATTAAATTGGAGCAATCCTCGTTGCCCAGGCTCAGTGCTGCTGGCTGGCAAGAGGCCCAATTCCAGGATAGTAGCAGCCAAGACATGCTGCTTGCTAAAAAGAAGGGACCAGTGAGGTTCTCTACATGCTGCTAAGAGACTGGAACAGACTGAAGCTGATTAATGAACCATTGCACTGAACACCAGATGACGCTCTACAAAAAAAAAAATATATATATCAGCAAAATCAATTAGTACCACTCATAAGGTCTTGCCCTAAGAATCTTACATGGTGATTTCAGACACGTGGGATGGAAACAATCCTGGAACTCATTCGGAGCAGGTTCTATTGGCTTTGGATAGCTAAGGACATTTGCAGGAAGCATGAGATGTGCTCGTTGTGTTGAAGGGGAAAACAAAAACTTTACCCATCAGAGATTCATATCTGGAAAACATCAGTAACAGCAAGGCTGTGGGGCCTGTAAAAATTAATTTCCCTATTACCCAAAAAATGGTGTACCAGAAAAATGTGAGAAACATTTCAGTAGTGACCTACCATTTTATCCAGGCCTACCTGAGCAGAGGTGGGAAGACCACTACTGCTTGAGTGCTGTGGGAGGGGAGGGAAAACACACCCCTTTTTCAGAGTATGAATTGCCAGATTGGATGCACTTGGACCAAAGAAGGGGCACTGAGAGTCTCTTTTGGAAGAGGTACTCAGTATACTGGGAATTAAAAAATCTAGGTCAACCCCTTAATCTAGGTCAACATGGTGATCCTTGGCCAGAAGTCTATAGTCAGGCACTATGCTGGAGACTTTACATCAAGAGAAGGGGTCAAAAGCATGTGTCTTTTTTGGTGCATGCCTACACTGCTACAAAGAATGATGCTGTCTAGTTCCCACATGTTTCCTGATGTTTGGTAGAGAGCCCCAATGACCCACTTGGCATGTCAGACCGTGGAGTCAACCAGGAAACTCATTATTGCTATGTTGCTAAAATAGAGAAAAATAGAGAGAGGCTTACCATCTGGATCCAGTTGTAACAGAAATAGGCATAGATATGATGCTATGGTGTGTTATTGGAGTATCTGCCAGAGAACAGAGTCTCATACCCTGTGGCTAAGAGCTCATTTTCAAGGGTGGAATTCCCTGCTGTAGGGTCTGTGCAGTGAAAGCTGTTACAGAGGACAGCAGCAGAGCTAAGTGGGCTCCAGTGCACTGCCTACCCAGCAACTTAATGGTGGTGGTTGTGCTTCCAAAAGGAACCAGGCAAGCAGCTCCCCAGAGATTGGAGTCAGGCCTGCAAAGAGACACTGCTATTCACTGATACAAACTCTGAGTGGGATTTGATGGAAGGGCAAGGTGCTATAGGCAAGGCACTATTACTGGCTCTCCAGCAGAGGGGAAGGAAGTTAGACAGCCTGGATGGGGGACAGGTCTTTCACTTTTCATTTGCATAAAAATTCTCTGCTGTGTTTTTCGCAAAGTTTACAGTGGTGCTCCCTTTCCCCTAATAAAAATTGTCTTGTTTGTACACAATCACAGAGCACTTGTGAACTGGGAAACTGCTTGTAAAGGGCACCCAGGAAGGGTGCATTTATTTTTTCCAGGTTTCTGGCTGGGGCTGATTTAATTATGTGCCAAGAGACCCCTAGATCTATTGAACACAGCCTTCTTTGCAGCCATTAACCTCCTAGTAGAGAGATAACACCAGGGGTAGCCAATAGGTGGACCTCAGGCCAAATCTGGACCTCCAGATGCGTTTGAACGGACCTCAAAATCTTTTTTTTTTAAATTATTTTCTCTGGAGTCTGGACCTTGACCAAGAAATTTGGACCCTGACAAAAAATAAACTATCCCTGGATTATATTATGAGAGAACCAGCTCACTGCACTCAGGACCTCTCTGCCAATTAGCTTATTTTGACTATTTTTTGCCCCTACCAGTGCAGGGGAGCAATGGAAACTAGAGGTTAGGCAAACTGGGTCAAACCCCAAAAGCCCCCCACCCGTCCTTTTTGAGTAACAAGCTCTAACAAACATTTTTTTGTTCCCCTAAATCCCTTGGTATGGGAATAAAAGCAGAAGTCTCACAATATAATGAGCAAGGATGTTCTTATTTTATTTCTAGCCTGGTTAAAAGAAGGAAGTCCTAACATCACAAGAATAACAGCCCTATTCACAACATGCTGGGACAATTTGTTTAGCAGGGAGACGGGACTGAAAGCCAGTGAACCAAACTGTAAACACTGAGTGTATATGATGGAACCACTTCAAGCCAGAGGGTATGGCAGCACCCCTGGTTCAAGCACCTATGCTTACACCACCATAAATGGCAATTTCACAATCTCACAATTTGGTGCAATATTTTGGCTTTCATTTGACATTTTACTTTTCTATTTCTTACTCTCTCCTGTTTTCCATCCTGTTTTTACAAACTGTCCTCAGAAGTCTGAAGAGTTTTCAGACTATCCACTTTGAATTCCAACCTATTTCTGAAGAATCAATAACGGTAATTCTCTTAATGTGTAAACAAAATGGGGTTGAGCTAAGAATGCTTGGCAAGCAATTTAGTTTTTTCTTGCTCTTGTAGTTTTATGTCTCAGCTTCAATATCATTTTACCATTTTAAAATAACTATTGTGTTTCATTTCAATGCATTAATTCTTTTTATTTTTGAATGAATCATTTAATACTTTTTAAGTGCTTTAGGTGTGATCCCTGTAAATTATCTTTATATTTTCAGTAAAATATGATTATGTTCTTCTTGGAATAACCCCATTTATGTCAAACTACCAGGAAATGTGCATAAAAATGATAATGGGAATTAAATGTAATAGTTTCCCCACATTAATTACAGAAGTAACTACAGTGGTACACCATTTGAGAAAAGAATTTGCTTCAGCCAATCAACTCCATGACTGAAAGAGTAAATTAGCAATTTCAAAGAACTTTTCCCTCTACTCATTGATCTTAGAATAAAATTCACTCATGCATGTGTATTGGATGAGTTACAGAATAGATTATATAAGAATTAAAATACAGCGGCTGGAACTTCAGTTGCAACAGATGCTTACTTTTATTTTGATATAAACTTATGATGTTCATAAATTTCATTCTTATCAACTGACCTCATAATAGGTACAACCTAGAGCACCATCAATGAGCTATTATTCTCAATGACAAGAATAGTTCAGAATGGGCCTAGCCCTGAACTGAAATCAACACCACCACTTTCATTGACAGGGGCACTGCAGAATTAACTAAGCACAATATGGTTCATGAGAAGTACAAAAATAGATAGGACAAAGCAGTAGAAAAGGTACTGTAGGGAATTATCTGGCACTCAGTAAGGAGGCTAAACACACAAATATGGGGACTGTCTTCAGGGTATTCTCTCTGAGGACCCTGGATTCTGAAGCTTCCTTCGTATCTTGGTCTGAAATAGCCTGAATTTAATGACTTTCACAAAGTCGGGGAGAGGAGAAGAGAGAAAAAGGGGTGTGTGTGCTAAAGGGGCTGTTTTATTGCTTTGATTTATTAGCTGGCTGAGTTCAAAAATTATTTCTGTGTGATTAGATTGTGCTGCTGGGTGGACATCATTTGTGAATGTAAGTCTAATTAATTGATAAAGTGCCTGGACCTTTTGTATGGACATTTAAAAATGGTTATTTAAATCAAAAAGGGAAAAAAACACCTACTACTTTTTCACCCCCTGTAACTTTTATGATTCTGTGAGTGTGTTGGCAGTAAGCACATTGAATTAAAATATTAATAATCCAAAGATATTATTTTACCACACTGGATGAAGTTTGAATCCGTTCCTCAGTAATTTTTGTTTTACCTGATGGCCCAGTGTGGGAATCCATCTGCAATTAAAATCCCACTGACCACCCGCCATTGGATTTCTGAATCTTGGAAGGTTAGTGATTAATTTGAAATACTCTAGATACAATGTTGACCTCATACAGGTGCTATTCCCTAGTTTAAACACTACACAGATAGAAAATGAGCACTAAGTTAAATGTGGTTTAAATTTCAACTAGCTGGAGAAAACCACTCTACAAACATTTTATTTTTAATTGTCTGTTCATTTGTCTAATGAATCAGGGACAAAGGCTCCTGCTCTAGCAGGAAATATAAAATGGTTGAAGAGGAAAAGGACTGGGGACAGTGGCTGAGCAGCACTTTCTGCCAACATATGAAAGTCCCTGACTGAGGAGACTGGGTGGATTTGCTGGGGGAGGGTGTATCAGGCTGGAAAGGGAAATAACTAGCGGAAAAGCAGGAGGAGATGTTAATGCTACCTTTAACATCTTCACTTCCTTTCAATGTGTTTTTCTTGTTCTGATGTAGAACAAAGCAACAGTGGGAGGAACTTGGTTTACAGGTAGGGCTTCGAAGAGACCTGACAATTTTCTCTGGGTTCCTCACATGCCCCACCCCTGCAGCCCAAGCTGACCACTTTCTGCAAGATGGTTAAATATTAAACCAGAGCTGTTCCATACAAAATTATAGGATGAATGAAACAGATGCAATATATTTGGAATTTACTAAAGAATCTGCTCTGATGCCTTGAAGTCTCACTGGAAAATATCATTTGTTTAGAAGCCCTGTAATATGGAGTAAAAATTAACTAAACGATTGTACACAAAGGTTATATTGTTGTGATGTTCATAAATGACAATACATGCAGTTGGGGAGAAGTATCTAGTGAAGTATTAGCGATACAATTTAAGTCTGTCTTATTAAATATCTTCACAAATGATATTTCCCTCTATTCAGCACTGGGGAGGCCACACGTGGAGTAGTGTGTCCAGTTTGGTGCCCTCCACTACAGAAAGGATGAGGACAAATTGGAGAAAATCCAGCGGAGGGCAACGATTAGGGGTCTGGGACACATGACTCTTGAGGAGAGGCTGAGGGAACTGTGCTCATTTAGTTTGCAGAAGAGAAGAGTGAGGGGAGATTTGATATCAGCCTTCAACTACCTGAAGGGGAGTTCTGAAGAGGATGGAGATAGGCTCTTCTCAGTGGTGGCAGATGACAGAACAAGGAGAAATGGTCTCAAGTTGCAGTGGGGAGGTCTAGATTGGATAGTAGGAAAAACTATTTCACAAGGAGGGTGGTGAAGCACTGGAAGGGGTTACTTAGGGAAGTGGTGAAATCTCCATCCTTAGAGGTTTTAAGGCCTGGCTTGATAAAGCCTTGGCTGGGATGATTTAGTTGGTGTTGGTCCTGCCTTGAGTAGGGATTGGTCTAGATGACCTCCTGAGATTTCTTCCAACCCTAATATTCTATATTCTATGAATGCAAGCTAATACATAACTGGGGGGAAAATTGAACAGTTATTTGGAGAGAGAAATCTAGCAAGTACCTGTATACAAAAGCCTGTAGGAGAACACTTCAACCTCCCTGGACATACAATAGCAGATTTAAAGACAGCCATCCTGCAGCAAAAAACTTCAAGACCAGACTTCAAAGAGAAACTGCTGAGCTCCAGTTCATCTGCAAATTCCACACCATCAGGTCTGGACTTAACACAAACTGTGAATATCTTGCCAATTACAAAAGCAGTTTCTCCTATCTGGGTGTTCACACCTCCAGATCAGCAGCTGGAAGTGGGCCTCACCCTCCCTGATTGAATTTACTTTGCTTTCTTGCCTGCATATTTATACGTGCCTCTGGAGATTTCCACAACATTCATCTGATGAAGTGGGTCTTAGCCCACAAAAGCTTATGATCACCAAGATCTGTTAGTCTATAAGGTGCTACAAGACTCTTTGCCACTGTTGAAGATCCAGACTAACATGGCTACCCCTTTGATACTTTAACTGTATTGTTATTCTGGTATAGCCCCACCAGTAGAAGAATGGTCAACAATCCTTTTCATGTACCAATCTTTGCTGTCTACAGAGAAATAGCAAAAAATACCCTTTCAAAAAATAAGAAACTCTCCTTCTTCAAGCTAATATTTGAAGCAAAATTATTTCCCTTCATTGCACCATGAGAAAATCAGTTCCTTGGCTGACTGAAGACATGCATCTCACCTTTAAGGATGACATTTGAAAAAAACATTTCACAAGGATTTGTTTTTCTTTTTATTTATAGCAGGCAGTACTTTGAAGCCTTCAGCCTTATTTTCTCTCACTCATTTATTTAGAGTTATGCACACATACATTAAGAAGGAGCACCCATTACTTGCTCTAGACAATTCCTAAATATACAGCCATGAAAGGTACCATTTCAGTAAGCCCTGTCAATCATTAAGAATTAACAACCAATCATCTAGCAGGAAATCCTCACTCCTCCCCAAAAAACCCCTCACAAATCCAAACAAAATGGATCTTAAATTGCTCTCACTGCAGCCTTCCAATTCCTTAAAGATAGGTGTGCTAAGCTTAATTATACACCTCTGCTTATCTTATTCTTCTAGATTCAGACTTCTAGGCACACATTCATTTTACTTTTGAGAAGTCACCCTGATGAGGGCCATAGAAGCCAGAGATAAACCCAAGATTTCAAACCCATGTTATTCAATACAATATTAGCAAAATCTGTTCCCATCTAGCATCTGATCTCAAATCAGTCTCCCAAGACAAGTGAAGCCAAAGTGGAGTAGTCCTACTTTTCCTTCAACTATCAAAAACAGGAGATGGTCTCATTAATCTAATCTGTGAATCCAGGGCATCTTGCTGATTTATGAAAAGCATAACTGTAAAACTACAAACATTGGCATGGGGATGAGGAGACTGGTACAATATCTACTTTTGTCAAAATGCAAAAAGTTAGACATCTAGTCATTTCACAGTGTCCCATCAAGCTAAACTTTCCAAGTCTTTCAGAGAATCATTTACTCATTCATAAAAGTTAAACAATTTCATATGGAAAATTACAGATTATGTTAACACCTATTCTGTAGTTAAGATGAGCACTATATAACTACATTAAAAGACACTGCTCTGACTTCAGAGGTACCTGATCAGATGTGGAAGTTCTCTTCTTTTGACATTCTCTCTCATCCTTGAGGCAAATTAAGCAGTAAATGAAACCATATTTTAAATAACTTTCTAGCCATTAGAGACACAAGAGGGAGGTAAAATCTTGTATTGAACAATTTCTGTTGGTGAGAGAGACAAGTTTTTGACCTACCCAGAGCTCTTCTTTAGGTCTGAGAAAGGTATTCAGGTTGTCACAGCTAGATACAAGACTGAACAGATAGTTTAGCATAAGTAGTTAGTAGTCATTAGTCTGAATAATTCAGTTAATAGCAAAGTTGGTTCCTGACAAGCTCTTGAGCCTTAGTTGTTGAAAATTAAATAAGTAAAACCCGCTAAAGCTAACCCATCCATGGCTCATGCTTGTTCATTCTAGCTGTGTACATCTAATACCAACAAACTTACTGCACTTTATATTGTACAAGATTTAAAACAGAAACGTTGACATCAGGGTACAAACATAGGGTCTGATATGTTGATTATTGCTGATGAAATGAGAAAAAGACAGCCTCCTACCCCAATCTGTCCATTGCATCCAGTGGAGAATTCATCCCATTTTTGGCATTTTGTTTTGAAATGTTTAAATACATAAAATATTTATTCTATCCTGTATTTTTCTTTTTGCACTGAGATTAAATGAACCCTGGAAGTGGTTATTCATACTGGAAAGAGAGAACCATAGCATTTTACAATACAAGTACAGGGGCAACTAGTACAAAAAACAACAAGCAATATCATAGTATTAGTTTTAAGCAGCCACTTCATGATTTATTTAAGATGAAGTAATGCTTAACATGATTTGACTCCAGGGCCTTTAAAAATGAGTTACACATAATGTAATATATAGAACATGCAGACATCAAAAGTAAGAGACATAAGGGAAAAGCATGAAAATTAGTAAAATATTTAATCCAGAAAATAAAGATACTAATCTAAAGTTATGGAACAAAATTAAAATACTTGGTAGTATTTGTGTGAATGAAAAGGCCTCTGCTGCTGGCAGGAGAGGGTAGAGAGGACACCATGTGTGGAAGTCTGCAGCAATGATCATCATAATTTAAAATGTTTATTTAGAAAGAGGGAAAAATAGCTAGAAACAGAAATATAGAAACATGAGGCTTTGGAATTTGTCAGGTATAATTTTACAGTGAGGGTTTCTGACTAATTCAAGCTCTCCTGGTCATTATGATGTGGGTCATAAAATTATGCATTTCCTTTTGATTTAGAATAAATGAAGTGTGCGAATGCACAGGCTCTGAGTGTCCTGCCAATTACCTAAAGTGACAAAAACAAAACACAGCAGACAATTAAATGCCAACACATCAGTCAACCCATCCACATCTCTTCAAAGGCCAGATGCAACAAATGAGCCAATGACTTACTACGGTTCTTAAATTATTTGGTCTAAATTGGAAACCTGGGGGAAATTTTCAAATCTCTATTTACGGACTTGGAAACAACCCTTTTGATCCACTATATACCTCATACAACCCAATAATACCAGAGAGTATTTTGAAAGATAATGAGAACATGGTGCATGGAGAGCTTTTCTTTAATTTAAAAACAATATAATAGATTGATACCAGTGCTGAGTGGCTTCAGGAATAATAGAAACTCATTAGACCAAATAATTAAATGAGAAACAGCTATTAAAAAAGCATTTAGAAGTAATGAATATTTCATTGCCATGTCTGTTGACATTAAAAAGGGCATATGACATGCTTTGGAAGGATGGGTTATTCATCAAATTTTAAGGATTGGTATAAATGGCAGCACAGCCTGTTGCTCACTCCTAGCACAGGCAAAACTCCCACTGAGGTCATAGGGAGTTCACACTATTCCAGCCCTCTTCGACTTTAGTGGGAGTGTAGGTTGAATGAGGCATGATGAATAAAGAGTACAGATTTTTAAAGGCCAGAAGGGACCACTTGATCATTTAGTCATGATGACCCGTATAACACAGGCCATAGCATTTCATCGAGTTACCCATATGCCCAGCTGAGCATATGGGTAACTCAATGAAATGCTATGGCCTATGTTATACGGGTCATCATGACTAAATGATCAAGTGGTCCCTTCTGGCCTTTAAAAATCTGTACTCTCTATTCATAGGCCACAGCATTTCATCGAGTTACCCATATGCCCAGCTGAAGAGCTGGTATTTCCAAAAGCCATGAACATTTCCCAAGTGTGGGTGGAAACGGAACACCAAATACACCCAACTCGTGTGCCAAGTATGTCTGACGTGGATTTGGAGTTGTCATTTGAGATTTAAAATAGTGCTCCTCGGGGCAGTGTAATTAGTTTTATTATACACATGAAGAATTTCAACCAAACACAGCTGAGAAAATGTATATTAACTGTGACACTGAAATCCACATTAATGCTGTATGTCAGAAATCAGATAACTCATTTTCCATTTTCCCTCAAATAATTATTCACTCTTTAGTCTCTCAGTTGAATAATTATTCTCCTTAATCTTTACCCCACATCAAAGTAAAAGCAATGAAAATAGAAAAGGCAGCAATATCACTTGCTCTCAATCCCTCTTAGTGTTATTTATTGATTCATTTGGTTTTACTGTATAGCAGGAATAACATTCATGACATTGAACTAAAAATAACTCAAACAATGAAGTATCCATACCTGTCCTAAAATGTATGGAAAATTCCCATTGCAAAGATGACTTCATTACATCATGCTCCCAGTACAAGATAGGAATTTGGGATTGAAGAAATGTACAGAGTATTGACCATTTTTAGCAACCAATTCAGCTAAAGCATAGCTACTTCAAGTAAAAAGAAAAAAAGTAGATTAATCCTAGTAACTTGAAAACCTCTAAATCAGAGTAGTCTATTTTCAGTTAGAGGTGTCTATTTTTCAGTTATATTTTTCAGTCTATATTTCAGTTAGAGGTGTCTATTTTTCAGTTAGAGGTATCTTTTTTTTGAGAAACCAAACTTCAAAATACAAATGAATGAATGAATGAATGAATGAATGAATGAATGAATTTCCACTTTATCCCATTCCTGGAGACTTTTCAAGTCCTGGAGACTTTTCAAGGTTTGATAGACCATAAAGACACCATGTGCAAATATAGAAAGCCCCCAAACATTCTGCAATGACTTTATATGCAGATTACATTAAAATGACCAGCCAACAATATTCAGAATCCCTCTAAAATCTAAATTTAGCCCAGTATGGTATAAAGCAAAAATTATAATAAATATGACAGATTAAATTAATTCCTAGTATTTCCTTCCACAATACAGCCACCTCTCCCATTCCTCAGTTGTCATTATATGGCTAACAGATGCTAGTCAGCAGGAATGGTGCATGCACTGTAATATGACAAAAAACAACAACATGCCTTGGGGAAAAAACCATGAATAGCCAAAAATGTCACTGACAATTCAGAGCACTTATCAGCTTACTTGAAGTTAAGGCAAACAGCAAAGGTTATCTGAAAGTCTTAAACAGCAGGTGTTAAAAAATCCATTTTTTTTAAAAAAGGTAGATGCTCACTCTATCTTTAAATACTTTAAATAGACAGATCTGATGACTATATTCTTGTATAATATCTTGTTAAACAATGATGACTGAAGGAGGGTAGGAAACTCTTTTCCTCTGAAATCTCTGTCTCTCTCAAGCAGTTTTGGTGGTTCTGTGAAAACCACAAAATCAAGCTGGGTGTGATCTCTGGGCAGTTTGAGACCTCCTAAATTTCCTCTTGTTTGTAGGGTGTATATACCCAAAGACATCACATAGCTCTGGAGTTCTTCAGTGTGTGCAGGGACTCATCTGTAGGTCCCAAGAAGAGTTTCTGACCTCAAAAAGGAGCTTCACAACTATTCTGAACCTGTCTCGGGAATCAAAACAACTGGAGCCGCAAAACCTGGAGCATGACAACTGCTGTGGCAATGGATCTAGTTCCAGTGTCTGTGGCATGCAAGGATGCTTGGAGAGAAGTTCTAGCTAGTGACTGACACTCTTAATGATGTCCTGGAAATGTTTTCTATGCTCCCGTGGAAGATGTTCAATAAAGGATGCAAGTTTGTTGTAACTAATACAGTCATTCTGGAGAATGATTGCCTGACAAGTCTGTGATCCGAAATTGGAGGATTGTGGATGAATAGGCCTTCTATCTAAAAAGATCTACCTTTTTCTTGTCTTTGTCCTGAGGAGGATATCTGGAATAATGCTGGCCACCCTGCTCATTTACAGCACCCACTACCAAGTGGTTAGGTGGGAGGTGGGAAAACAAAAATTCTGAGCCCTGAGAGGGACATAATATTTCTTATGTACCCATTTACAAGTTGGTGGTACAGTGCCATGAGTTTGCCAAGCAGTCTTTGCTGGATCCGGGAGTGTTTCATTAATGGGTAGTGCAACCTGGGCAGTTGTCATTGACTGCAAAATGTCTACGCACTTGAGATGTGAGACTTTAACCTCCCTAAGATATATTTGGAGAGTGTCTGCCACCCTCTTCACAAGGTCCTGGAATTGATGAAAATCATTGACCTTTGATGGTGGAGGAGAGATGATGGTCTAATGCAGAGACACAGATAATAGGGGTTTCAGGAGTAGTCTATTTGCCCTCTTCCTCAAAGGTCTCCTTGACTTGGGGGTTTGGTGGAGGAGATTGTGTGAGCCTAATTTGCTGGTGCAGTGGAACAGGAACTCTGGAAAATTGCTGGTCATGGATCCCAGTATGGCTATTAGGGAAGCCCTTATGGGACAGGAGGTGGGACCCAGGACTGATCCCACCATCCCTGACATTGGTAAGGATCTTTGTCAAAATACGAGTTCCTTAATGATGCAGAAGGGACCCTACACTAACAAGGAGCATGACTGTCTCCTTCATCTGCCTCAATGTTATCCAGTGGTGGGGCAGTAGAAAAGGATGGAGAACACTGCGGGACCAGGAAGCAAAGGTAATCCAGAGACCAAGGACTTGGTACTGAGCATTGTTTGGTATCCATAGCAGTGGAGACTCCAGCATGTCCAACACTGATATGTCCCTGGAATAATGAAATTCCTGCGATATCAAGTGCACCAGTACTGATGCAGCAATTGACTTAGGCAGTTCTGTTGGTTTGGCATGTGTAGACGTGAAGGACAAAGGTGTGTACTTCAATTTTGTTACCATCAACTGAGTGGTAAGACGTCATTAGAAAGTCTGAAACAGATGGCGCCAATCTGAAAGCAGATGATAACTGGGGCCCTGCCAAAGCCATGTTTCTCTGAAGTGCTCTGGGATCTTCCTGCTCCACAGGTACAGGAGAAAGGGTTTTTTGCTTTCACAGTACCAACTTGAGAGGTCAAGGCCTCTGACACTGTAGACCTATCAGAAGACTTCTTGGGAGCAGTCTTCTTGTGGTGAGAGACTGAGCTCCTCTTCTTTAGAGCCTTCCCCGAGTGCTCTGAGACCTTCCCCTTCTTAAATGAGTCCTTAGCCAAAGTCAGTGGGATGCTGGATCTGTCTGGAAACAGGTCAGGAGACCCCTCTCCTCATCTGACTTGGAAGCAGGTTGAAGAGAACACTCCATAATCAGCTCCAGTTTGGTCCCCCAGTTCATCTGAGCTTTACAGTTTAGAGCCAGGCAAAAGTTACACTTGAGCTATGGACCTTCCCAAGCAACAGATACACTTAGTTTGACCATCACTGATCAGGATAGCCTCCTGATGAGAGAGAAAGCATCTGAAACCCGGAGAGCCAGGCATACCCAGCGAGGCCAAATAAGCACCCCCAAAAATATGGAGAAGGAGAAAAAAAGGGAAAGGAAAAACCCAGTCCTCTAACAACTATTTAATTCTATACTAACAGTATCTAACACTAACTAGAAACACTAAACTAATTTAACAGCAACTACAGAATATGCTGAGGTATGCACAAACCACTAGAACTCCATCTCAGGCCATTGCAGTAGAGAAGGAAGTGAGGGCTGTTCATCCATGCAGCCCTCTATATCCTTGGAGTGCAGCATGAGGTTCTCTAGAGCACTTGCATAAGCCAAACAGATGCAGCTAACATAATATCTCCGATCAATGCCTCGAGAGAAGCATTGATCGGAGATGTTAGTGGAGCACTCAGTGGCACCCTACTTGGAGAAGAACTAAATTTTTAAAAAGCAGTGTAGAAATGTCCAATGCCAATTTAGAAGGAATAAAAGATTTTATGTTAGCAATATTACCTCTCATGAGAGGCATATGTATTCTTCTAAAGTTTTTCTGCAGCATGAAGTTTTCATAGTGTCAGATTAACCAAAGAAAACCATTAAGAAAAAACATTGTGTACTGTATGTGCCATTTAGAAGGATAAATCATTTCAGCAGTGAGTTTAAAGATACGTTATCTGTATTCATATGTAGGCAAGTGGGGACAAACGACTGACGGATTGGTCTGGATAACTAGCCAATAATGCCATTCTTAGCAACGTCAGGGAGGAATATGTAGGTGAGTCAGTGTGGCTGAGGCTTCCCCAGAGAAGCTGTGATGTTCCAGTGGGTTGTCTGATGGCGCTACAATATTAACTCTTCAAGGTCTGTGTGCTTTGTTATGTTTCATGGTTATTACAGCCATTCTTCCCCTCCCCGCCTCCTCTTAGTGGGAGGTTACTGCAACAATAGCTTTACCAGTTTCCCATGAAATTCTGGCATAGGTCAGTGCTCTTATTAAACAGTAGGAAGTCAAAAAACAATCTGCTCTTTAAATGCTCAGTAAGCATTAAAGAACCCTAACAGGAGCATTCTAGTAATTGTTTCTTTGCTGCTTTTACATTCACAGCAGGTCAATTCCATAACAGTATTTCCAGACTAGTTAACAATGTAGCAATTATAAACATTGCTTTAGGTGCTATTTCAATTCTTAAAGAAAAATCAAGATGATAATGAGACTATCATCATTTACTCAAATTCTTTGCTACACTTTCTTTTGCAGTCAGATACTATAAATAAATCTGTGAGTGGACTTTCAAAACAAAACCTAAAGCCAGGAAACATGCCCCTGCATGTCAGGTTTCATTAGCAACCTGAAATTCAAGCCAGATTTGAGGAGTCTTGCTAATCTTTTGCAAACCTGACTTAAATGTTGAGTAAGCCGGGGACAGGATCCATATTT
Source organism: Dermatemys mawii (assembly GCA_007922305.1). Lineage (NCBI taxonomy): Eukaryota > Metazoa > Chordata > Testudines > Dermatemydidae > Dermatemys > Dermatemys mawii. The sequence goes on from ML677366.1 coordinate 24,538,446, forward strand.
CAGGAGGAAACTAGGTAAAATTCCGTTGGGCTGGTTTCAAGGCTGAGCGTCACTTAATATTATATAATAGGATGCTCAAACATGAGTATGTATACATAATTGGATAAAATCACCATTGCTGGCGTAATTTTACTGACTGAAATAGTCACATCATGAGCGAATCTGAGCTCTAATCCTCACAAAAAGGGTCTGAGGTAAGGAAATATTACACTCATTTTACATATATAGAAACTGAAGCCCAAACTAGGAATCAGTATCTGAAACAGAGCCAGGATTTGGATTCAAGAGTTCCTGTGCTCAAACTATTAAGTCTCACTTTTCAGAGCTCTTCAATTCATTTGACTCAAACTCTAAGCAAACTGAGGAGACTGGCAACCAAATAAGCCTGAATGGAGAAGGAGCCTCACACAAATTACAACTACTAGAGTTTCATGCAGTTTGTGCAACAAGTGCAAAGCAGGTTCTTTGGTGAATCCTGCAGCCTTGAGAGTTGAGACAATAAATCTTCATGATGGCTTGAAATCTTGACAGATGCAAAGGAGACTTTGAAAGTCACACAACAGTTATGCTTTGACATCTGAAGACTTCTGACAATCACCTAAGTACACAAAGAGTGACATCCCTCCCTCCCTCCCTCTTAAAGATGAAGTAATTGGGTTTTGTGTCAGGAACTTCACAACAATTCACTCCCTCTATTCCAAGCCTGCAGCAGGCCTCAAAACTACACAGGAGCTGATGAATGGGGATTTGGAGATGGTGGATGGAAAAGGCCTTTGTTGGCATTGAATTAATTTGTAAATGCTTTTGTACACACTCTTAGGGTCTCTAGCTAAGCATTATCCCCTTTACAGTTTCCTACCACTTGAGCAGCCCCAGTGATAGTACTGGGAGTGCTTTTGAACACAGATCTCCAGCAGATGCCAGTGTTTCAAGAATGGTATCCTCTTGACCTGCTAAGTGCAGGGTTAGATCTCATGATCATTAAAATGCTGATTGTTTCTGTCCCACTACATTAGTGCTCCCTCTGTTGCTACTAGATCCAGAGAAAAAATTTCAATCAAAATATTTCAAGGGAAAAATGAAGCTTGGCTCTACCTAAACATTTCATAAATTTGTATAGAATTCACTGAATTTTTTTGAGTAGGGACACCTGCCTCATCCCCTAAAAAAAAATTCTGGAAAAAAAATAGAAGAATGTTACTTTGTTTTCCGAATGAAATGTTTTAATTTTTTAATTTGAAATGATTGTTTTGAAATTTCCCTCAATTTATTCAAAAACATTAAATCTTGAAATCAAAATAAAATGTTTTATTTAAGGCCAGACAAAATGTTTCATCAGAATTTATTTTTTTAACTTTTTGAGTCACTGAAAGTTTTGAAAAATTTCATTTTTGGGTTGAACCAAAACATTTTTTTTCCAGTTTTTTGGAATCTGAACTTAAAAAAAAAAAAAAAAAAAAAAGGGTAATTATTCTCACAGTTCTACTTGCTACCACTTATCAAGATGCAGCTCTCAGCTGTGAACTACACTCTGCAGATCTTGAGGAAGTGGTACATTCTATACCAGTGCTAGGTGCCTTGTTTATCTCTATAAATTGGGACCTTACTTCTTGTCTGTCCAAGCATATCTGTCACCTAAATACAAATAATTTTCTGTATTGTCAGGAAATATTGCCTTTCCTCCTTCCTAACTTGTTCTGCAGCCATCCTCTTTCAGCAGTTCTATTCATTTCCATACCACTTCTCTGATATTTTGCAAGTATATTGGAAATAATTTTTACTTATAGGCTATGTCTGCTACTAACTTAACGATTCTTGCAGATTACATATTAGTGACATTTTTAGTTAAAGGTCCAAATGTAGCTATCTGGTAACATATTCTTGTATCTAATCCATATATTCTGTTTATCTTGTAAACTACATGGTGGTACATTCAGAAGGCCAGTAATGAGTCATGTGTTCATGTGGAAGAATAAATGAAAGGGTGATATTTTCAGCTTTTTGGAGAAAACATCCTATTCTGTAACTAAAGGGAGTCAAAATGTATGCAAATTATTTGTAATCTACTTTTGTAGAAATCCAGAGACACATCATGGACAGTTTGAACAAGGTAAATTAAAAATTTCAGTAAAGAAAATGTTTTAATCATATGCTTGGGGGCACAGAAAGTACAATAATGCAATACACAGGACTTCTATAGAAGTCATAAAAATGTCTCAAGAGATATTAGGGTCAGATTAAAATGTTCTATTCCATACTCAGTTTTAAAAGCAGCTGTTGAGCAATAATCCTCCAGTTGCTATATAAAATCTGTATTTTATTGAGATGAGAGTATCAGAAGCTTGAAAATTTTACATCAGCCAGATAAAGAAGGTTTAGGAGAAAGGACTGACAGAGTTGCATAAAGTGTTTAAATCAGAAGCCATAACCCCATAATCTTTCTTAATCTTGCACAAAGTTGTTCTGACTGAGAGAAGGATGAAGAGATCTGATTATTGAATATTAAGATGTCTCTTGGGCTTGTAAACCTGGAAAACATCTCTGCATATTGTGTGGTGTTTATATATAATTAAACCCATCAAGACCATCATCATGAGGAGCCCAAACTTAAAAATAATATAACTATTGAATTTCATCACTACTCTTCTCCCCTATTGATTTGACATTAGAGAAATGAAGTCATTGAAACGGATCTTTTTTCTTTACCAGACAGATAGCTGGTAACATCATCTGTGGTAATGGTGGAAAGATTGACTATGTCAGTGAGTATAAACAAGCTCATGAAAAGTGCTCCATTGCCCATAACTAACCTCTTTTCCTCCTGTTAAGAACCTTTTCAGATATATACTTGCCCACACTCTTTAAAATTATTGTACTTGAGAGGAAATTGCTTTTCCATCAAAAAGTACCTGAAAAGATTTATGTAACTTACCGGAAGTAATTATTTGTTCAAACTCCTTTATAACTATTTTCTATTTGGATTGCACAGAAGCAGAAATACTGGTAGCTCTCTATTTTAAGGAATATTTTTGAAAAAGAAACTTTCAGTCTTACTGGAGGGCCATAAGCTTTTGCCTATTGGGATTTGCCATGTGTTTGGGGGTTTTTTAGATGAATCTTGCAACACTAAGTGCTGTTGAAGCTATGGCAAAATGACAGCAGTACAGTTCACATACATTAGCCAAATCATCTCCCATCTTTCTTCATATCAAATGTATTCACATGAAACTAATAGTGATTTACTGTTGAAAGAGTGTCACCTGGTGAGAACTGACTTGCATTTTATGATGAAAATTCATACAATATGCCTTTACAGAATAAATATTTTTCTATCGGAAAATCCTTTTTCCTGCTGTTAGGCATCCTGGATGCTATTAATTGTTCTGTCAAAGACATTCTCTGTGATCTTTTGCATTAGTCATTTAGGGCAAAAAACCCAACCCTTGTACAAAGATTAAATAAAAGAGTCTTGGGCAAAAGTTATCTGTAGGGTTTGTTGGAGGAATTAATCTTACTGGCTTTTCCTGTGTAGTGTCAATGGAAGGCTGCACAGCTATTACTCAGCCTCAGATAATGGGTTCAGCCCATATCTTCCTCCTTTAGGTGGTGTTTAAGCCACTGTGTCCCAGCACTCAGATTTCTGGATAAAGGGTATTATAGTCGTTCAAACTATTATATGAAGGCAGATGAGGAGGATTGTTTTGTACTGCTTAATGTACTTGGAAAGTAGGAGTGACAAAGAGTCCTGTGGCACCTTAAAGACTAACTAAAATTTTAGAGCATAAGCTTTTGTGGGTTAATACCCACTTCGTCGGATGCATGCAGTGGAAGTATCCAGGGGCAGGTATAAATAGGTAGGCAAGAATCAGGTGGGAGATAACAAGGTTAGTCCAATGAGGCTGAACCAGCTTGTTAACTCTAATCAGGGAGGGTGAGGTGTTCCTCTAGCAGCTGAACTGGACGTGTGAATAGCGAGAGAAGAGAAGCTGCTTTTGTAGTTAGCTAGCTATTCAAAATCTCTATTCAGTCCCAAATTGATTGTGTCAAATTTGCAAATGAATTGCAGCTCTGCAGTCTCTCTTTGCAGTCTGGGCTTGAAGTTTTTTTGCTGCAAAATGCTGACCTTTAAATCTTTTATGGTGTGTCCGGTGAGGTTGAAGTGCTCTCCTACAGGTTTTTGAATATTGCCATTCCTGATATCTGATTTGTGTCCATTTATCCTTTTTCGTAGGGACTGTCCAGTTTGGCCGATGTACATAGCAGAAGGACATTGCTGGCACATAATGGCGTATATTACATTGGTAGATGTGCAGGTGAATGAACCAGTGATGGTGGGGCTGATCTGGTTTGGTCCTGTGATGGTGTTGATGGTGTAGATATGTGGGCAGAGTTGGCATCGAGGTTTGTTGCATGGATTGGTTCCTGAGTTAGAGTTATTATGGTGCGGTGTGCTGTTGCTGGTGAGAATATGCTTGAAGTTGGCAGGTTGTCTGTAGGCCAGGACTGGCCTACCTCCCAAAGCCTGTGAAAGTGAGGGATTGTTGTCCAGGATGGGTTGTCTGGTAGCCTCCTTTTGGTAGTCAGACCTGTCCATGATGACAACAGCACCTTCTTTATCAGCCTCTTTGATTATGATGTCAGGGTTGTTTCTGAGGCTGTGGATAGCATTGCATTCTGCTCGACTTAGGTTGTGAGGCAGGCGATGTTGTTTTTCCACAATTTCTGCCTGTGCACGTTGGTGGAAACATTCTATGTATAGGTCCAGACTGTCATTTCGACCCTCAGGGGGAGCCCATGTGGAGTTGTTCTTCTTGTGCTGCTGGTGGGATGGTGTCTGTGTATCAGTGCGCTGTTCTATGTAGTCTTGAAAGTATTCTTTGAGTCGGAGACAGCGAAAGTAGGCTTCCAGATCACCGCAGAACTGTATCATGTTTGTGGGGGTGGTGGGGCAGAATGAGAGTCCTCGAGATAGGACAGAGTCTTCTGCCAGGCTGAGTGTGTAGCTGGATAGATTGACGATACTGCTGGGTGAGTTAGGGGTACCACTGCTGTGGCCCCATGTGGCAGGCAGGATTTTAGATAGCTTGCAGTCCTTTTTCTTTTGTAGAGAGGTGAAGTGTGTAATATAGATCTCCTGTCTTATTTTAGTAAAGTCTGTTTGTGTGGAGGGTTGGTTGTTTATCAAGGTCTCCAGGTTGGAAAGCTCTTTTTTGATGTTTTCCTGTTTGCTGTACAGGATGCTGATCAGGTGGTTCCTCAGTTTCTTAGATAGTGTCTGGCATAATCTCTCACTGTAGTCTGTGCAGTATGTAGAAAGCAATGGATTTTTCACCTTCAGTCCATTTGGTATGATGTCCCTCCATTTGCATTTGGAGAGAAAGATGATATCTGTCTATATCTGTGCAAGTTTCTTCATGAGGTTGATGGATTTCCACTCCATACAGCTAAATGCAGTGCCTTGCATGTTGTCAAGAATCAGAGGGGTAGCCGTGTTAGTCTGGAATTGCAGAAGTGACAAAGAGTCCTGTGGCACCTTAAAGACTAACTAAAATTTTAGAGCATAAGCTTTTGTGGATTAATACCACTTCTGCAATTCCAGACTAACACGGCTACCCCTCTGAGTCTTGGAAAGTAGGGAAAGCCAGGGAAAGACAGAACAGATTATAGTAATGTTTATTAGCTAGAAGAGAAGGAGAAGCAGAATTCAAAATCAGTTCCAAAATGGTCGCTTTAGGGTGGCAGCTGTGTTTTTATTACATTTGAAAGGCTAGCCTCAAAAAGCATGCTGAGAAAATTTCCTAGAAGGCAACTTCCCAACAAGGAAGAACATTAATAGGAACAATAAAATCATTCATCACAGAATATCAGGGTTGGAAGGGACCTCAGGAGGTCATCTAGTCCAACCCCCTGCTCAAAACAGGACCAATCCCCAACTAAATCATCCCAGCCAGGGCTTTGTCAAGCCTGACTTTAAAAATGTCTAAGGATGAAGATTCCACCACTTCCCTAGGTAACTCATTGCAGTGCTTTACCACCCTCCTAGTGAAACTTTTTTTCCTAATATCCAACCTAAACATCCCCTCTGCAACTTGAGATCATTGTTCCCTGTTCTGTCATCTGCCACCACTGAAAACAGCCTAGCTCCATCCTCTTTGGAATCCCCTTTCAGGTAGTTGAAAGCAGCTATCAAATCCCCTCTCATTCTTCTCTTCTGCAGACTAAATAATCTCAGTTCCCTCAGCCTCTCTTCGTAAATCTTGTGCTCCACCCCCCTAATCATTTTTGTTGCCTTTTGCTGGATTCTTTCCAATTTTTTCACATCCTTCTTGTAGTGTGGGGCCCAAAACAGGACACAGTACTCCAAATGAGGCCTCACCAATGCCGAATAGAGGGAAATGATCACGTCCCTTGATCTTCTGGCAATGCCCCTACATATACAACCCAAAATGCCATTAGCCTTCTTGGCAACAAGGACACACTGACGCATATCCAGCTTATCGTCCACTGTAATCCCTAGGTACTTTTCTGCAGAACTGCTGCCTAGCCACTCAGTCCTACTCTGTAGCAGTACATGGGATTCTTCCATCCTAAGTGCAGGACTTTGGACTTGAACCTCATCAGATTTCTTTTGGCTCAATCCTTCCATTTGTCTAGGTCCCTCTGTATCCTAACCCTGCCTTTCAGGGTATCTACCACTCATCCCAGTTTAATGACATCTGCAAATTTGCTGAGGGTGCAGTCCATGTCATGTCCAGATCATTAATGAAGATATTGAACAAAACCGGCCCCAGGACCGACCCTTGGGGCACTCCACTTGATACCAGCTGCCAACTGGACATGGAGCCATTGATCGCTACCCTTTGAGCCCGATGATGTAGCTAGCTTTCTATCCACCTTATAGTCCATTCATACTTGCCCATTCATACATCCTACTTTAACTTGCTGGCAAGAACACTGTGAGAGACCATATCAAAAACTTTGCTAAAGAAAAGGAATTACAAGCCCACTGCTTTCCCCTCATCCACAGAGCCAGTTATCTCATCATAGAAGGCAATTAGGCTAGTTAGGCATGACTTGCCCTTGGTAAATGCATGCTGACTGTTCTTGATCACCTTCCTCTCCTCCAAGTGCTTCAGAATTGATTCCTTGAAGACCTGCTCCATGATTTTTCCAAGGACTGAGGTAAGGCTGACAGACCTGTAATTCCCCAGATCCTCCTTCTTCCCTTTTTTAAAGATGGGCACTACATTAGCCTTTTTCCAGTCATCCGGGACCTCCCCCAGTCGCCATGAGTTTTCAAAGACAAAGGCCAATGGCTCTGAAATCACATCCACAACCTCCTTTAGCACCCTCGGATGCAGTGCATCCGCCCCATGGACTTGTGCTCATCCAGCTTTTACAAATAGTCCTGAACCACTTCTTTCTCCACAGATAGCTGGTCACCTCCTCCCCATACTGTGCTGCCCAGTGCAGTAGTCTGGGAGCTGACCTTGTTCGTGAAGATGGAGGCAAAAAAAAGTATTGTGTACATTAGCTTTTTTTCACATCCTGTCACTAGGTTGCCTTCCCCATTCAGTAAGGGGTCCACACTTTCCCCGACCACCTTCTTGTTGCTAACTTACTGTAACATCCCTTGCTAGCTGCAACTCCAATTGTGATTTGGCCTTCCTGACTTCACTCCTGAATGCCTGAGCAATATTTTTATACTCCTCCCTGATCATCTGTCCAAGCTTCCACTTCTTGCAAGCTTCTTTTTTGTGTTTAAAATCAGCAAGGATTTCACCGTTAATCCAAGATGGTTGCCTGCCGTATTTACTGTTCTTACTACTTATCAGGATGGTTTGTTCCTGCAATCTCAATAAGTGTTCTTTAAAATATAGCCAGCTCTCCTGGACTCCTTTCCCCACATCTTATTCTGCCAGAGGATCCTGCCCATCAGTTCCCTGAGGGAGTCAAAGTTTGCTTTTTTAGAAGTCCAGGGTCCATATTCTGTTGCTCTCCTTTTTTCCTTTTGTCAGGATCCTGAACTTGAACAGAGGTACAGTTACCAAATTATACATGACAGCACTATAGCACAGTGTAACTCATGTCAGTAATTTTATTAATTTGTGCCAACTTTGAGTTGTAATTTATTGATCACCAGCAGAATTCCATTCTTTAAAATATTAACTAGTATAAAAATGAATTAACTGACTGTACCTTCTATATTCTGCATTACTCTAATGCTCTTTTTCAAACTATCTCATATGCTTTGGCTTTATAGCATTAGTTTACTTATGGTAAATTTTACAATATACATGATATAAGAAAAGCCATACTGTAATTGTCGTAAGTATGCAACAGCTGCAGGCTTTTTACAAGACAGAATGTTTTCTTGGCTGAACCTGGGATTAATAGGACTGGCTATCAGAGTTTGGTTCAAGCACAGAGGTTTCACAGAAGTAGTTTAGTACCAGTCAAGCAATTCTCCTGCAATTTCATTTTTGTGGGTATCAGAGTGGAAATAGCTTTGTCAAGGGGATTAGACGGCTCGGAACACTGGTAATAGGGGACAGAGTCTTTCAGTTTACAGGAACGGTTCAAGTTAACATTCTGAGATGAGTGTATGACAAAAATTATATGATGGGTGTTTAGTGGCCTGTGGGTTGCTGATATTAATCCAATTCCTAAAGTACAGCTGGTCACATCACCAAAAAAAATTGCCTTTCACAACAGAGATCATTTGAATTTTTGATAGCATTACCAGCAGAAAAGCCAAGGACTGAAAGGACACATGAACTACTTTTATTTAATCTCTAATCCTTATGTCTAGGTTAAAGTTGATGAATGTTAACATTGTTTTGTCACTGCCCAAGCTTTACCTTATCTGTGACTAAGAAAAATATATACATTAGTTATCTTCATTTCACCAGCACTAAATTCACTTTTAAAGGAAGCCAAAAACATCACAATAGGTGATGCAAATGATTTTTAGACTAAGTTATAACGAACATTTAATAATGGTAGTTTTCTATTCTAAAAAGACATTCCTTCTGCTGCAGTTATGGGCTGGAGTGACAGGATAATGCACAAATGCTGGTGTTGCTAAACATTTTCTGAATAAGATTTTTAGCACATTGGCAAAAGTAACATTTTTTTCTAGGCTGAGGACCTGGTCATAGGTCAGCAAAAAAAATAAAATAAATAAAAATCCCCAATAACCTTAGTGTTGCCCTGAAATACTTTTTCTTATTATTCTCATTCCTCTACTACTCTATATAATCCAATCAAATAGCTTCCTGTCTTACAACTGCCACTTCTAGTATATACAAAGTGGTTTTAAATCCATTTTCTGTTAGATAACTGTAGAAAACTTTGGTTTTATATATCTTTTAAGAGATCTTGTAACAAAGGTGTTTCCCCACCAAAGTTCCCACACTCCCAAAATAAAATTTAAAAAAATCCTTGTCCTCTTCACTAATCTTGGAGTCATCTTTTATCCTCAACTTCATCCTGGCAGTCATCTGCCTGTTACTAATCTACATGATCAAAAGTATTATGTCTCATGTTGTTACATATCCAAATGAGACACACTTCTCCCATTTCTCTGTTCAGTATAGGCACTATAGTATTTGGTGGTGTTCAGTCATTGTGAATCTTACTTTAGAGATGAAACCTATGAGCTGCCTAATAAACAATCTGAGAATACACTATCATGATTATTATTTTTAATACTCCAAATAGAAAACAATAATCAGCATTGCAATCATTATAACTTTATAATTAGCAATGGTTAAACTTTGAAAGATTCTGAAGTTCGATGCAGATATGCATCCAAACATGCACATATATCCAATCCACTTAATTTGAACTTCTTGAAATGCTTACTAGATAAAAGTTCTCTCAATTGATATCCTATACTTCTGGCTTTGGCTTCACCAGAATTACCATATGGATGGCTTTTCTGACAATGCTTTGGTGTGCTTTCTCTAGTCCCAGGAATAACTAGGGAATGTAGTGAGAAACAATGTTTTTGAACCTCAAAAATGTTTGCTGTGATTTTACATTAGAGAAAGTACAGATCAGTTTTCACGTTATCCAAAACAAATGCACCCTTCCCTAATTTTAACCTCAAAACGATTAATGGAACTAATAATATGATTGCATATTTAGAATTCAGTGGGAGAGAATCTGAACAAAGCACTTTTTACAACCACAAGTAAAAAAATTCTCTCTTCAGGCACCTATCTAGAGTTTCGAGTCCATCTAGGAACAGAAACACCATTTCAACAGCATTTGTTTTAGCTTCTAGGCTAAAACAGAACTAAGTGCTCCTGAGCTGATTTTATTAAGGATTTTATAAGTATCCAAGCAAAATAATTTTTATTCCTGCTGTTGGTTTTAACTCTTAGAGTTGTGGCGGTAGCAAAAGGAGAGCTCTGTTCTGGCATTACTATATTTAAACAGTGCTTATGGACTTTCTGGTTTTGGATTTCCTGCACAGCAAGAAACATGCATTAGCAGTGTGTCATCCACCCCCAGACATTTAAAAATATTCAACATGAATCCACTTGAATGGAGGGAGCATATGGAACAGCTGAATGCAAAACTAGATTAAGACTACATAGGGCCAGTGTCCACCAAAACCATAGAACTCCAATACAGTCATGTAATACAATTTAATACATACAATTTAATGGGCCACTAGTTAGAACTAATTCTGGGGATAAAGGTTTACAGAACCAGGCTCTAATGTATGGCACTTTAATGAACATGGTTGCTTACAAATTATAGATTAGTATTTAATATTCTACCTAAACTAAAGTTTGCCTCCTGGCAGGAACAGACAGCACAAAGGGAAGAAGGCATTACAGCATGATATAATTTTTATACAGAAAAATGTATCACCACTGTAAAAATCTGAAGCCTCATTGCTCAAAATTAACGACTAGCCTGGCTGCTCAAAAGAAGTTAGAAGTCTAACTTCTATTAGGCTCCTAGTTTCCAGTGAAATCAATGGAAGTTAATTAGGAGCCTAACTCCTTTTGACCATTCTGCCCTTAGTCTGTTGTTTTCTCACCTTCCCTTCTCAATCTATCCGTCTCTATTCTTTTAGTATACACCACCGATAAACACTCAGCAAAGCGTAAGGTGTACACAACAATAGTTTGTTCCCACCACCAAAGGTTCTGGTTTTTGGGGTTCAGTGGGGGCATCTCAGCTAACAAAGATTCAAAATCTGGAAGAGTTCAGAGGGGTGTGATCTAGCAAATTGTGTTGAGGAGAAGGGTGTGATCTCTTTTGGATGCTTTTTCCACAACCAGAGCTTATGCTAACAGGAGTTCCCTACACCAGAGTTTGTCTGCCCACTTTTCCTTCCCCTTTGTCAGGTAGGAAAAAGATCATGGAGGTCTGTAGCAGTAATGAGCAGGAAGTGAATGCTTCAGTGCCAGTGTCAATCACTGGGTGGTTAATGAGTGGTCAGTGATTCACAAGACCTTTGATTCCACTTAGCACCCAGGCTAGTCAGTCAGTCAAAGGAGCAGTAGGGGATAATTCTGTTCCCCCGCTACCCTGAAAGAAGATAGGGGAGCCTGGACCTTCCTTATGAGGTTTCTTAAACTTTTTTTAATCATCAGGCCACATCTTATAGAGATTGTCTCTGGACCTCCTGCACTGACTTTTGCTATCCCTCGCTTAGGGCACCTACCTTTCCATCTGTAATCAAAGTGCCTATCAGAAAGTGCTTCTATATTTGCTGCCTATCTACAAATGCAATTTTATGAACAGGAAATGAGAAGAGTAAGGTGTAAGCAGCACCTCTTCATGAGACAATTTGGGAAGCTCTGCCCTAGTATTGCAGTCATCATTAGCAAGGAAGACGTGTATCAAAAAATCCTTGCTTCACATGTCAGAATAGAACCTGAAGAGTTTAACTCCCATTTGCACTTGAAATACTGACAATTCAGCAGTTCATATTAGATGCAATTCAGAAAGCATAAAGGAAGTTATTTTTCTTCATCTTTTATGACTGCTCTGTATAATGAATTGATTCTCCCTTGTTTCATTGTATGTATTTTCAAACAACCAAAGAAATAATTAAACAAATCACCATTGCATATGATACACACCATTCAAAATCCATTTCTTAGAAAAAGCACTTTGGATAAATTATTTCTTCTTTTCTTTTTGGATCACTGTTCACAGTAAGAGGTGGATTTTTGTCTAGATAATAGATACCAGTTTTCTAACATAAAACTGCTAGACTACAAACAAATGAATTGAAATTTTTTTTAAAAAAAAACACCTTATAAAAATAAATAGTAGTGGCCATGAAAAACATGTTGATGCACAGGCACATGTAACAGCCAAAAAATACAGAATTACAATTAGGGGCATGAGACCATGACAAAATCCTTATTTAGTTCTAGAACTTGAACCCAGGTTATACTAATTAAATCAGAGTTTAAATTCAGCTGGAGCCATCTGGAGCAGAATGCTGGTAAATATTTTCAAACCTGTAGGAGCCCCGGTACCTCTGCAGGCCTAAAGCCCTGAGCCTATCCACCTGCAGCTGAAGCCCAGAGCCCCGAATGGGGGTGAAGCATAAGGGGCTACAGTAAATGCTCTCTGAGAATTTAAGCTCTGAATTAAATACAGTGGATTCCTGAAGAATGAGAAAAGCTGATGAAATTTAATTAAAATTATAAAAAGGCACATTAAAGTAGTGCGAAATTTGCAAAAGTAAATAAATGTGTTAGTTATAGTCTGGACCCTGATGTGTTCCATCATATCTGGTTATTTCAGCACATGGAGTTTATGGTGAAAATCTCCATAACCGTTCTTAATGCAAGATATCTAGATTTAGATATGTAGACACACACACACACCTGATTGCACTGCATTAGTTTAGTGAATTACTGCTAAGTGGCAAAACCAGTCTCTCCATGTACTGTATGTATCTTTATCCTGATTTTTATGCTTTTTAAAAAACTCCCCCATAAGTTCCCTCTTCCTGGGCAGTTCTTAGTAATGTTAATCTTGGCCTCTAAAAGAGACAGATCTGAGAATAGGGTATATATGTGTCAACAGAAAAGTTTAAAAAGCATAAAACCAGAGTGAACAAAAATGCATAAAATTCATAAGAACGCAATGCTTTTGATTAATAAATTAAACATAAATCGCTTTAAAAATGAATTGTATAGCCTAATGGGACCACCAGGTAAAAACAAAAACTCACACCACTGGCAAGGGAGGAAGAAGAGGGAGAAAGCAACTCTTTTGTAACCAAAACAGCTAGCTCTACAGACCAGTTTGCAGTCTCAGAAGCACCTGGGAGTTGTATCGTAAGTACTTCTAGGGATCTCCATGTAATTTATTTACAAGACTTTATTGTCTGGTCTGCAAAAAAGCCTTAAATCTGGCTAAGTTGCCCTACAGTTCAGTTCTATCTATCTATCTATAGATATAGATATATATACACATACACACACAAATACATATATACACAAACACACACACACACACACACACACACTTTTTCCAGCTATTTTATTTGTAGGCTGCAGCATTCAGATATATGATTCCAAAGGGATGTGTTTGGACTACTAGTCTCAGTTTCAACTTCCCATATATACTTTTGTCCAGTATGAACTGATTTACATGTTATAGCTTTCCTGGTTTGTCTTTTGTTTCAGCTTCCTTCAGCAATATCAAAACAACATTGTAACATTTTAAGTTAACTAGTGTTCAAATTCTCCTTGCGACATGGCCTGAATAAGTTGTCCATGCACAGTGCCTATATTATGTGATTAGACATCCTTGTGCTCCTGGTCCCGCTTCCCACTTTTTTTCCTCTATCCTTATACTTGCAAGGTTCATCCACAGGAGAAGGTTCATCCCTCTGACACACCCAATTTCCTCTGAGTTCTTAAGAGTAAGCACTGCATTCACAAGAGCTATAGACTTATTTTCCTTCTGCACAGAAAGTTATACCTAGCCCTAGTGCTTAATTACTATGTTCTTATGCATTCTCTGCATTGCATCGCAGCACAAAAACTACACGGAACCTGCTACATCCAGTACAAAGACTTACAATGAAGCCATTCATTTAAGAATCTAGTTGAGAAGCTAGCAAACCACACATCTCATGGTCATTTTACATGTCTGAAGGGTCAAAACTAGAACCTCAAATCCAAATCCCTTTGAATTTCAGGAGCATTCAGCTTCAAATACCCTGAATCTGAATGCATTCCTATTGTTTTGATTCCACCCAAGTCAGATCCAACCCCAAAGAGATCTACAAAGTACAGTACAGTACTTCGTTAAATGTAAACTACTAAAAATAATGGGAAAGTTTAAAAAAGATTTGACAAGGTAAGGAAACTGTTTCTGTGCTTATTTCATTTAAATTAAGATGGTTAAAAGCAGCATTTTTCTTCTGCATAGTAAAGTTTTAAAGCTGTATTAAGTCAATGTTCAGTGATAAACTTTTGAAAGAACAAACAATGTTTTGTTGAGGATTACAAACATTCTCAATTCCCCAGGCATTCATAACTCTGAGGTTCTACCGCATATCATGATTTCAGAGACAATATTATATGGTACCAAATGAAGCAAGTGATTTTAAACTGGAATCTACTTGACCCTCATTTCCGAGACTGCTTGTGTCCAGTCCATGCTTGGTACTTATATGTGTTTATTAAAATACTTTCTATCTGCCTAATGATACTTCTATTAGTCTTACCAATAGATTGGAGAACAATTAATGGGACAGTACAAGAAACAAAACAAAAAAAGACTTAGCTAGAGATTCATAACAGCAACTAATCAGATTTAGCAATGGGGACCCTGTAAATGTGACTGGAGAACATACCAATGACAAAATAAATGGTCTCTTTGTTCTGCAAACCCCCAATATATGTAATAGGTATCATTGTTACGTTGCTGATGTACTATACTGAGAAAAATACCATCTTTGTTCTTATCGATTGCTTCTTTTCTTTACAGTAAAGCTGCTCAGGAATTTTCTATTGGAATAATTTTCCAATGAAAATACAGTTTCTTCAAAATAGTTTTTTCAACTGAAAATTTCAATTTTGCGAAAAATTTATATTCTTTTGGGAAAATTGAAATGAAATATTTTGTTTCCAGTTGGTTCAACCCAAATTTTCATTTTATGTAAGTGATTTGAAGTATTTTGTTTTGAATCAGTTCAAAGAACTGTTCAAGAAACATAAAGGATTCAACGTTTCTTTATGGAAGCTGTAGTTTAGACCATCCCACCTACCTTCCCCGATTCTGTCCTCCAGTGTAGGGTCAATGGAGGACTACATCTCCCATAATGCAGATCCAACTGTATAATGCATCAGGGGAGTCACAACTCGGTGTATCATGGGAGACGTAGTCCAGCACGGGAGCCTGGCTCATAGGGATAGAATGGGGGCATCAGTCTCCCTCACTAGACTACATCTCCCATAATGCACCCAGAGCCACGGCACTCCTCAGTGCACCATACAACTTGGTTAGCTATGGGAGCTGTTGTCCTCCAGGGAGCATGGCCCATAGGAGACAATGGAGTCCCAATTACAACTCCAATAAGGCAAGACAAAACACAATTTAATGTTGATCTGATTAAATGAAACAAAAAATTTGGACTTCAGAATTGTTGAAAAATTTCATTTGGTTCAAATGTCAAAATGAAGCGTTTAGATATTTTTATTGACATTTCAGAATTTCTATTTTGGGAAATATTTCAACTTTTTATTCTGTTTTGGAATTAAAAACAAATGTCAAAATGTCAAATTTCTCTCAGGACAGAAATTCAAAATTTCACTACGTTGACGTAGGCTATGACTGGCAGTCCAACTCAGCATGGAAAGGAAACAATGCAAACAGTAACAACCGCCCCAAAATCAGAATTGTTGAGGAGTTCTGAACTGTAATGTTAAAGGTATATTTCAGTAGCTGTCATGGAATCTGAAAAAAAATCTGATTTAAAAAACAAACTTTTCACTCAAATCTGTAAGTATGACTACACTAGCCATTTAACAGGTTTCAGAGAAGCAGCTGTGTTAGTCTATATCCATAAAAAAAAAAGTATGAGTACTTGTGGCACCTTAGAGACTAACAAATTTATTTCAGCATAAGCTTTTGTAGCCTATAGCCCACTTCATCGGATGCATAGAATGGAACACACAGTAGATTATCTGTCTCTATATATCTTGATACACACAAAACATATGTAAAGCTGGAAGTTGTCATACCAATTTTAAGAGACTATTTAATTTAGATGGGCTATTATCTACTGGAGAAAAAAAAGCTTTAAGATTGCTTTTATTAAGCTTCATACTGTGTTATTAGCCAATAACTCAAAATAAATTAATGACAGAGACAATATAATAAATGGAAAGGCCAGCAGCACAGTTTTATTAATGGTGGTGATGTGACAGACACATGAACTCTATGCTGTTCCCTGCAAACTTCCTGACTCCCTTAAGGTTTCCCAAAGCACCACTGAAAACAAAATCCAAAAGGTCACAAGCAGGAATGGAGCAAAACTAATTTTAAAACTACCACTTAATAAATATTTTTGTGACATTCACTGATCTCTAGACTTGTTAATGCACTTCAACAAGAACTGGACCATTTTGTTGCTTCCACTCCATGACATTAATAATTGTGGTATCTTGCGGCACGTGTCCCATAACATGACATTTCATCCCCATCATTACACATGGGACTTAGAGTTTAACACAAATTCAACATGTATTTCCTTATGAACACAAGTAATAATGGGGAAATATGTCCCTAAGAAAGAGAGTATCTGATGAGATTTTGTACTCTGCTACACAGCATTGCTGATGAGATGTAGTGTAGTTGAATGATGGAAAGTTCAACTCCTACCATGGTAACCAAAAACAAGTTTCATCCAAGTTCTAAATCCTGCACCTTGAAAGAGCTATCAAAAGATGTCTCATCACTATCCATTAGTACATTTTATTTGGAGACTGCTGAATTTGGGAGATTTTGCTAGGTTGTCTGATATACTTCGTAATTTTCAACACTGTGAGCCATAGGCATATTTTCAAAGGATCATCATGAATCAGATGCACGATATTGGTGCAAGCCTAATTTGACCTGATTGGGCTAATAAATTATCATTCCCTTTCTTTACCTATAGCATTTCTTTTAATGAGATTATATCATTATAATCATTAGCTTTACAGTGGGTTTCACAGTAACATTAGTCTGAATGCCAGCTAATTAACTTCTTTTATCCATAAGCATATTTAGCTAGGAATTTGACATATGTTTTAGAATGACATATGTTTTAAAGATGAAAGCAATCTTGCTTTGTTGACATAACTTATGTGGCTACTGACAGAAAATGGCAAAAAAAAAAAAAAAAAAAGAGATTTGATGCTAAGCAACTTTGCAAGAGAAGTTTAGCCTCGGCCAATGACTTTCATAATATAATCAACATTGTTAAAATGATTTTCAGACATTTATATCAAACACCATGTGAAATAGGTTTTTAAAATGCAAAGTTCATAGAGTGAACCAAGGGGGTTGTTTCAGAACATTTGCTGAAGGCTTACCATAACGTGGTACTTGTAGTTTCAAACCATTTTTAGTGAGACAAAGAAAAAAAGGTCAGAACAGTACAATGTTATCTCCAACAGAAAAATGGGTGAGAACTACAGTAGTTTTGCATGTTTTAAAATCAGTCCCTGCCTACTTGAGTCAAGCAAATACAGTAACTAAGGGCCATGCTCCATGGAGAAATACATCTCCCACAGCTGATCAAGCTGTGTGACGCACTGAGGAGGGCCATAAGTCTAGGCACATCATGCTTTTCTGCTGAGAAAGTCCTGAAAAAGAGCTCTGCATAGCATGAGGGCTTGGTTTTTTTCATCAGCAGAAGTGGGTCCAATAAAAAATATTACCTCATCCACCTTTTCTCTGCTGAGAATGTAGGCACATTAGCAACTGTATATTAGGAACGATATCTAGACCACCACCAGATTTTAATAAGCCTATGTAAGATGTATCCAATGGCAACAATTTTTGTCACTATCAGTCTAATGTAGAATCAGGCCCCAATATAACATGAGACTTAAACATATGTC
Source organism: Dermatemys mawii (assembly GCA_007922305.1). Taxonomy (NCBI): domain Eukaryota; kingdom Metazoa; phylum Chordata; order Testudines; family Dermatemydidae; genus Dermatemys; species Dermatemys mawii. The sequence continues at coordinate 24,556,556 of ML677366.1, forward strand.
TAATTTAAAGCACAAGTAGTCCCACTGTATTCATTGTTCAAGTAATTTTTACAATATTTTAATATAATGGGACTACTCACAAGCTTGAAGTTAAGCATGTGCTCTAGAATCTTGCTAAGTCAGGGATTCATGCAGGACTGCCATGCATCTGTGTGACACTCATGCATTTAGCAGCCCTAAGATATCCTGGGGCTGCAGGAATGGCTGCAATTGTAATGCCTACTGACCAGGCAGTCGAGCAGCCTCTCTCTTGGTATCCCCTGATGCTGGATTTAGCCAGAGAAAAGGCAGCCATTAGGAGCAAATAGGCAGCAATGTCAACTGAAGATGAAGGTTGCTCAATACTTGCTCCAGCCTCCAGAGCTCCCCAGCCAGTAGCCAGCCAATTTGTCCACCAATCACTCTCATCCACTCAGTCACCCCCAGCTTCCACTCAGTAGGCAACCATCCCCGCCAGCTGCATCCCCTAAAGCCCTCATCTTGTCTGCAGACACTGCCCTGAAACCCAGGTGTTCCCCGCTTCTCCTCAACTCTACCACTTGGGACATCCCCACAAACTTAGTTGCTGTGCAGCCCAGTGACACCCCTCATCTTTGCCCAGATCCTATCCAGCACACCTGCAAGCACCCTTATCTTTTCCCCAGAACCCACACATCCCAGCTTCTCCATGAAGATTTCCACTCTTGGCCACAGAGTTGCCCCCAGATTACAGACCACCCCTGTAAATCCAGTTGCCCCTCTGATGGAATCATACATTTATAGTTAAATGTGAACGATTACTAAACTGTAGTGCGTCCATTTTCATACCTACAAATCATCTGCATAAATCATTAACAAGGAGCTGCAGAAAACTCAGCAGTTATACTACAACTGGTTACCTAGAAAGAAAGTCTTATAACCCTGAGATATTCCACCATCTTCATTTTCTTTGTTCTTAGAGGGTTTTTTATTTTTTTTTTTTTTTTTTTTTTAAGAATAGACAAGAAAAATCTCTCTTTGAAGTGCACAGGAAATGGATACATTATAATTAAGAGCAAAACTGATTTTGCAGTCATAGCAGTTGTCGTTTATACTGCAAAAATGTATTTAGAAAGCGTTTTACGTCTATTATTTCTTAAGACATCTCTACAGTTCTCAAAGTATTTGAAAGAGAAATCAGAAAAGTCTTTACAGAAGCGTAGCAAGCGCTCAACAGCCACTTTCCCAAGTTATCAGATACTGTATCAGTTACACTGTGCAATCCCATTGCAGTCAGGGGGTTACTGTGGATGTAGCAGTGCAGAAAATTTGTCCCTGTGCACTTCCTACACAGGGAGGAGGGCTCCACACTGCCTCCAATACATCAGTGCACAAGAGAAAGTTGAGGACACGTCAAGGATAGCCACTGAGTCCATCCTGATTCATTCTGTTTGGGGAGGAGGGTGATGGCTATTTAAAGATGTTGTTTGATCAAAACAGTAACAGGATTTCTGGGCCTGGAATAAGCGTGGAGTTGCAGATTCTGAAGAAGGTCTGGAAACTCTTGGGCTGAAAGCACACGTCATGGCAATTCAGCAAGTCAAAAGTAAATTCAGAGGATGATCCTTTTCCCAAGTTAGGCACTGAGTAGGCACCAACCTCCCACTTACTATCAAAAGGAGTTAGGTACCAGACTTTGTGCCTTTAAAGAGCCTTCCATACATGTACTCTGCCACTTGTAGGTTAAAGAAAAGTAATTGTCCTGCCTTGTTTAAATATTTCCCTGCAAAATGTAAGGGACCTCTGAAAAGCTGCACATTTATCCAATAGTTTCATAGCAAATGACAAGAAACAAGATCTGTGGGAAAGAGTCATGCTTATTCCTGCTTTCTCAGCACTGACAGCCTTTTATTTTCGCTATTTGCGTACTACTTCTACAACTGAGCAGCAGAGAAAATGAGATTACACCATTTGTAATTCTGTTGATTCATCCAGAACAGAAGGTTATTAGATTAATGTGAATTTACGTCAACTAAACCCAGTTTAACTCACTTGCATCAATATGCCCAGTGATAAGTAGTTTTAAAAAGTCAGACATGCAGGTACACTATATTTCCAGCAGTTTTATTTCAGCCTAATGAAACTATGGAAATGGCACTATTAGCTCTTGAAATGTGTTGCATTCTGAAAGGTGACTAAAAATGGCATTGTGCGTGCCAGATTTATTATATCTTCTAAAATCCAATTTTTTGCCCCTCATATGACAAGACAAGACATCCAACTGCCAGGCTAGCAAACTAATCCGGGTCTCGCAGTCAATCTGGGTTATTTCCTTCTCATGCATCCCCCTCATCTTCAGTAATAAAGATTCTGCAAGGCATATGCTGTTTCCATTACAATGTACCTGTGCAATCCCAGTTTCTTCAACCAAAGAGGGCAAAATCTGGCTTTTCCATTGGAACTTGAATGGTTGCATATGAGGATGAAGAGAATTCAAGTTGCTCTCCAACAGCTGGGTTAGGTCCACAGGTCTAGCAGGGGTGAGAAACAGTAAACCTTTATTTTTGTCCCTGAAGGAACAACTCTGGACCCTCAACACAGGTGCATAGCTGTTGAAATAGGGTGCACATTTTACATTGACACCTTTCAGAATATAACCACACTGTAAAGCAGTTTCTTTTAATGTATTTATGTATTTACCCATCCTATTAAAAATGCTTAACCTGATAAGGGCAACTCTGTAACTGACCAAGTACTATATACTGTGACTCAGCACTGAGTACAACATGCAGGTAGTACAGCTAGAGTGCAGAGGCTGAGGGTGAGAGGGAGAGAGAGAATGCAGAACCAGGCCCTTTCCTCACCCAAACTCCTATGATAGTGTTTAGAGGCACAATCCAAAGCCCCGTGAAATCAGTAGAAACACTCCCATTGATTTCAATGGGTTTTGCATCAGGTAGTAGAGATGTGGGGTAGAAAGAGGCAAAAACCTGCTTCAGTTGAAGTCAATGGGAGTTTTGCCATTGACTTTGGGATCAATCCTCCTCCCACAGAGGATCAGGGAACTAACACTTTGCTAGTCTGCTATCAGAGCAAAACAGAATTTATTCCTCTGCTGAGGAAGAGAGACTTTGATTGGTTACTTCTATCCAAAGAGAACAGTGAAGGGTCAGTCCACTTACAGTAGAGTTTAAGAGCTGCCTTCAGGGACTGTAGGCTTCAAGCACTTCAATGGTAGCAAACTTACAGGTTGCTGAACTCCAAGTTCTGTGCTCAGCGCACAGGTTCCATACTGCAGTGTGCTAAAAATATCAGTTTTGCATTGCTCCAGCATGTGACAATTAAGAGTGCACTTAAACTTGTCTATTGGAATAGTTCAACAAATGTTAGTGCTATTGTCTTCACATATCTGTAGCTTGTTGATTTGCATTATTATATAATATATATTATATATATATATATACACACACATATATACATACACATACCCTTTGCTTAATTAACGCTAGATCAGAGGTTTGCGTTAGCATTACAATGAGAATTTGCTTGATGTGTAGACTTCCTGAAAACTAATTAATGTTATCTGTCTTGTTTTCACTTATCTATCCCCATTAAAATGTAATGGCAGGCAATTGCATATGTATATCACTGTAACTGAACTACTTGTGTATTTCAAAGCAAGTGGGTCACCACATCAAGAACCAAGGTCAAAGACTCCAAACGCTTTCTTCATTAAAGGAAGAGCCCATGCTGTGAGTGCAAGCATTTGCTTGACTGCTTTTAGGGGAAGACAACTATAAAAATATGGTCTAGGAATGATCCTTGATGAATTCTGACAGGGTGGAATTCTGAGATATTGGACCGAGATCCTAGAGACATTCTAGGTGACCCTGAGAGACTAGTGGACACCAGCAAATTACCACATCTCTGCAATCATGCTGGACTTACGAACTTTGGTTCACCTGTATTGTATTTTACCTGCTTTGACCTCTCTCAGTAACTCTAATTTCTTTTTCTTCGCTGATAAATCTTTAGTTTACTAAAGAAATTGGCTTCAGCATTGTCTTTGGTGAGATCTCAAGTATACCCTGACTAAGTGAATGGCCCTTTGAGAGTGGGAGGAACCAAATGTGTGGTGATTTTTGGTTTTAATAACCTTTCATCATTAAGTCCAGTTTGTCTGGTTAGTAATATAGGCCGGAGTGTAAGGGGACTAGCTGTGGCTCCATGGTAAGCTTGTATAGTGATCCAAGAGCACATATTTTTTGCTGGCTTTGTTAAATCTAAATTATAAAGTATACCACCAGTTTGGGTGTCTGCCTTGCTTTCTGACAGTCTGAGTTGTGGTTGGCACTCTCAGCAGTGACCTGTTCCGGACACCATGACAAACAAAATGTCCTCCCTATTCATATAATTCAAGAGTAAATACATAGTTCTAGTAATTACTGGATTTGAATTCGCTTATCAAAAACAGTATTTCATAATTAACATATTATGCAAATAATTAAGTGTAATAGTCAGTCTCCTGAATTACTTACTGATTATTTAGGATGTTTTTTCAAGAGTATCTAGGTGACTTAGATCTAACATATACTGTTAAAGTTCAATGACAAAGAATGAATGAATTAGTTAAATATGGAGAAAAAAGATCAAATGAACACTATTTGGAAAAAAAAGCTCCCAAAGCCCAATAACTTTCCTTTTAACATGGCCCCTAAAAACAGATATACTGCTGACATACTGTAAAGTAATAAGCCATATTATTTTGCCATAATATACTGAGAAGAAATAATTTATTAATAGAAAATGAACAGAATCAATTTTGACCTTCTGTAAGCCTCTCCCTCTTTGGGAAAAGCCTTTGTATTCACAAACACCTTCAAAGACAGAATAGAGTCAAGGGACAAGCCTGGCTAGATATTCTGCTGGGCCCAGTCTTGGTGCCGCTGAGTTAAAATGGAGCATGCTCAGATCTCCTGGTACTACTGAAGTATTGCCAAAATTCAAACTCCCTCACAAACATGCCACCCATGGGTGAAAGTAGGTTAAAGGACTTACCGGTATGCCAGAAGTCCTGATCAGGGGCAGTGCCTCACCTGGAAGAGGTGTGGCCTCAACCGGAAGAGGAGGGGCCATAAAGCCTCTGGCCCTTTAAATCACAGAGGAGCCCTGGGGGCTCCCGGCTGTCGATGCTATCCTGGGGCTCCCAGGCTCTGGCAGAGCTTTAAAGGGCCTGTGGCAGTAGCGGCATCCAGGAGCCTAGGGCCCTTTAAATCCCTGCTGCCGGAGCCCTGGGGTAGAACCCATGGAGCCCCGGGGCCCTTTAAATCCCCGCCAGAGCCCTGCGGCTGTAGCCCTGGGGAGCGGTGGCAAGTCTCCGCCGAAGCCCTGCTGCTGCTATCCCAGAGTTCTGGCAGCTTCTTCCGGGAGCCCCAGGCCCTTTAAATTGTCTCCTGAGGAAGCCAGTCCAGTCTGGCGCACTGACTCTTGCCGGTACGCCGTACTGGTGCGTACCGGCTTCCTTTCACCTCTGATGCCACTTCAGGTGATACCCAAGATGATCCCTGTGTAAAAGAGTCTTTCCATCTCCTCTTTAAAAAAAAATCAGTTCCACTCTCTCCCCAAACTGCCTACAATCTATTAATTCCTTTTCTTTTCCTCCTACATTCGCCAAGCCTCCGTCTCTCCTCCACTCTCCAGCCTAATAGCTCTTGACCAACCGAGCTTCCCTCCCACACCCACCAAGGCTCCTCTGGTGGCTTCCCTCTCTGGCAGCTGCTCTTCACAGGACCAAAAGTGGTGACAAGTGATTTTTCCAGAGATTTCTGTTGTACAAGATCCATGAATCCTATTGGTTTGACTCTGTCCACATGTACATGAGTATCTTACTGAATTGGGGTTGAGTGAGCAGAGATGCTCAGGACATATCTTGTGGGTCAATGTTTTTTTATTGGTTTGGTTGGCTTTCAGATACTTTTTCTCTCTCTCTCGAGTCTTCATTCCCAGAGAGACAGAGATGTTAATGGTGTTTAAAGGAGTGAGTTTTAAAGTGGGATTATACTCTGAAAAGCATCCTTGTAAAAATGCAATTATTGCATCTCAATGATTTCCAGATCAAATGTGTTCAATTTATAAATAAGAAAATATTTTTTTCCCCAGGTACCAACCCTGCAATCTCAGCCAGTGCTCTTAAAGTCAAATTGAGTTCATTCTTTCTCATGCATCATCACAAGAAATAAAAACTCTGCATGCCAAATTATGCCCTCAGTGATCCTTGTGCAGCATCATTACCTTTAATGGGTTTGCACAGGTGTAACTGAGTGGAATTTGGTAAACAAGTCTGTTGCTGATGTATGAGATAGAATAGAAACCGCAGTTCACTCTCTCTCAGCTGTTTTAGCTCTACACGGCTAAAATAAGTAAAGGAGGAAAATATATTTTTCTGATCTTTAAAGAGCTGAATACACACTGGCAGCAGGCCTCTTGAGTGAGATTAGACTGTTTTAAAGAAAATAATTGTATTTTGAGAGAGTGAAGGCATGGCAGACCAGGTTCAGGGATGGGATTCAAGGCAGAGTATCATGTAGCATTAGGAATGGAAGACAAGAGTGGGAAGAGAACTCAAAAAGAGCTGTTAGTTCTGCAGGTTGGGCATAAGGGGAATGTGGCAATGGGTGTGCACAGAGGTGTTGGCAGGTAATAAGCCAGATAAGGCTCTGAATACATGATACATAGTATTAATACTGCAGTAGTCCCAATATTGCAGGAATCCTAATCATGGACCCCAGCGTGCTAGGTGCTGTACAGAGAATGAAATTACAGTCCCTCATAGAACAGTAGCATGAGCAGAACAATCTGAAAGTAATGTTCCTCCCTTGATGCACTATGAGTGAAATTCACCTGCATGCACAGGGCCAGCACAAGACTTATGCATTACTCAAGTCCCCACTTAAGACCTCAACACTTGGGTTAACATAATCTCTTGCTGTCCCCTTGTGTTTGCTTGAATTTCATCCTCTGTCCATAACTCCTTTTGAGATCAACAGAAGTTATTTGAGTGCTCTGGAGTGTGGAATGGGTCTATGTCTAGATTTTGGAGCACTGTCTCTAATGAACAAGTCTGATTACAATAACATGCAAACATTATGAAAAAGCACAGGAGACTGATCCTTTATGTGGAAACAATTGCACTGATTGGGGGTGAGAGGGCTTTGGTGAGGATTTGCAATAGTTACCTTCAAACTAAATTAATTCTTTGCATTGGTCTTCATGGCTGAGAATGTAAGGGAGATTCCCAAATCTGAGTCATTCTTTTTAGGCGACAGATCTCAGGAACTGTTCCAGATTGAGGTGCCATTAGAGGAGGTTTTGGAACAAACTGATAAATTAAACAGCAATAAGTCACCAAGACCCGACGGCATTCAACCAAGAGTTCTGAAGGAACTCAAACGTGAAATTGAGGACTACTAACTATAGTCTGTAATGTATCATTTAAATCAGCTTCTGTACGAGATGACTGGAGGATAGCTAACATGATGCCATTTTTAAAAAAGGGCTCCAGAGGTGATCCTGGCAATAACAGACCTGTAAACCTGACTTCAGTGCCAGGCAAAGTGGTTGAAACTATAATAAATAACAACATTGTCAGACATATAGATGAACATAATTTGTTGAGGAAGAGTCAAGATGGTTTTAGTAAAGGGAAATCATGCCTCACCAATCTACTAGAATTCTTTGAGGGGGTCAACAAGCATGTGTCCAAGAGGATCCAGTGGATATAATGTACTTAGATTTTCAGAAAGCCTTTGACAAGGTTAGAAGGTTTCTAACCAAAAGCTCTTATCCCATGGCAGCATACTTTGCTTAAGAGGGAAGGTGCTCTCATGGATTGGTAACTGGTAAAAAGATAGGAAACAAAAGGTAGGTATAGATGGTCAGTTTTCAGAATGGATAGTGGTAAATAGTGGTAACCCCCAGGAGTTGTTCTGGGATCTGTCCTATTAAACATATTCATAAATGATCTGGAAAAAGGGGTAAACAGTGAGGTGGCCAATTTTGCAGATGATACAATATTATTAAAGATAGTCTGCCTGGGTCTTAACTATGAAGAGCATCAAAAGGATCTCTCAAAACTGGGTGACTGAGCAATAAAATGGCAGATGAAATTTAATGTTGATAAATGCAAAGTAATGCACATTGGAAAGCATAATCCCAACTATATGTATAAAATGATGGGATCTAAATTAGCTGTTGCCACTCGAGAAAGATCTTGGAGTTATTGTGGATAGTTCTCTGAAAACATCCACTCAATGTGCAGTGGCAGTCAAAAAAGCAAATAGAATGCTGGGAATAATTAAGAAAGGGATAGATAATAGGACATAAAATATATTGCCTCTATATAAATCCATGGTATGCCCACATTTTTAATACTGTGTACAGATGTCGCCTCATCTCAAAAAAGATACATTGGAATTGGAAAAGGTTCAGAAAAGGGTCACAAATATGATTAAGGGTATGGAATGTCTTCCATATGAGAAGAGATTAGTAAGACTGTGATTGAGGTCTATAAAACCATGACTGATATAGAAAAAGTAGATAAGGAAGTGTTGTTTACTACTTCTCATAACACAAGAACTAGGGCTCACCAAATGAAATTAATAGGCAGCAGGTTTAACACAATAAAAGGAAGTATTTCTTCACAAAAAACACACAGTCAACCTGTGGAACTCCTTGCCTGAGGAGGCTGTGAAGGCCAAGACCATAACAGAGTTCAAAAAAGAACTAGATAAATTCATGAAGGATAGATCCATCAATGGCTGTTAGTAAGGATGGACAGAAATAGTGTCCCTAGCCTCTATTTGCCAGAAGCTGGAAAGATAGATGAGTGAAAGGTGATGGATCACTTGTTCTGTTTATTCTCTCTGGAGCACCTGGGACTGGTCACTGCCGGGAGACAGGATCCTGGGCTAAATGGACTTTGGTATGAACCAGTAAGGCCATTCTTATGTTTTTATTTCAAGATGGGTGTCTATTTTATTCCCAATTACCCTTCACTTACACAGGGATGAACAAATTGCTTCTCTACTTGGAAATTAAATTTTGCTCATAATCAGAACTACTGTATGTGGTAGAAGCTGATAAGAGGTTTTGTTCAGTCCCAGAAAACTAACCGCTGAATCCAAACTTATTGATCCCAGTACCACAAATCAAAGGTGTTTAACTGGTCTTTCTCTGCAGATACTATGCAATTGCTTTGCACAGCTAAATGGAAGCAGTGCTCTTGTGGAGAAAAGATCATTTTCATAATTGAGGAAGTTTTCACAGGAGGGATCATAGAAATTTTACCAGATGAAAAACTTGAGAAAATAGAGTGCTTCTACATTCAAAAAAAAAAAAATAGTTCAAACATTGACAGTGCCATCACCATACTGTAGACTCTGAGGTCAGGTCTACACTGGGGCGGGGATGGGGGGTTGACCTAAGATACACAACTTCAGCTATATGAATACCGTAGCTGAAGTCAATGTATCTTAAGTCGACTTACCTTGGCATCCTCATGGCAGCGAGTCGACTGCTGCCTTTCCCCTGTCAACTCCGCTTCCACCTCTCACAGTGGAGGAGTTCTGGAGTCAATGGGGAAAGCATTTGGGGATTGATTTATCACATCTAGACAAGACACAATAAATCTATTCCCAATGATTGCTCAATACCCAGTGATCTGGTGGGTAATGTAGACCTGGCCTGACACTCATTCTGATCTCATTTACACCAGTGTAACTCCACTGATGTCACTAGACTTGATCTTGTTTTACAGTCTTATAAATTATCAGGATCAGATAAATTTTATCTGGGATCTCTTACAATTATTTTGTTCACTACTAAACTTGTTGCGGGGGGAAGGATCATGTGTCACTAACACATGAAATTCATACAATTAGTATACTTGTAATTTCAGAAGATGCCAGTGTATTTCATATTTGAGGACAATATGAAGTTTGGATCTTGTTTGGGTTTCTTCCAGTGTAACAATGCAGAAAGTTCAAATGATTCTAAGAAAAGATTATTGATTTAGTTGAAATATCAGACATCCATATTGCAGTAATATGCATTTCTTAGCTGAAAATCCATTTTGCCAACATGCTACTAAATGAAATGTAAACAACCTTCACTTTTTCATCAAAGGTAGTATTAGATGGAAAAGCCACTATGCTCTGTGAATACACTGGAGTTGGCTCTAAAATTTTTCCATCTTTTCTCCTAGCAAGGTATGACAGGTACTGCAATTCCTTCCAAAAATATTTTTGGACGATCTTACTGTATTAAGTTTGTGGGCCAGGAATTATGTGTAATTGCATGGGGGAGAGTGACCACAGCTCCTTCAGGAACTAAGAACCAACTAAGAATCAAGTCTTTCTTAGAGGAAAGAGGAGGAGCCACTTGTCAGAGCTAGGTAGAGAGACAGGCTGGGGAGGAGCCTGAAGGAACTAGGCCTTCCCAGATCCAGGGACTGGTAAGCCTTAGGGAAGAATTAGATATGCATACAGTGTGCATTATTGTGTTTTCTCTGAAATGTTTTTGTTCTAAATAAATACTTTGTTTTAAGGAGGCTGTTTGGTCCTTAATTATCTGTGTTATTGTCCTGAAACTGAATGACAGAGTCTAGATGTAAATGAGATCTGCAGAAGCGATCATGGTTAATTCACAGGGGATTGCAGCCCAGCACCAGGACGGAGTAGGAAGATTGAATATTTTTCCCCAAGAAAGACATGATGTTAATTGACCTATATCTTCCCCTGTTTAACCAGGCACAATGTCAATTGACTCCATTGCTTCTAGTGACTTCTTATTTCCTGTGCAACTGCTCAAGAAAGAAGGAAACAGGAGAGTGAAAAGTCTCCCTTATCAGGCTAGTCATTGAGTAGTAGCACCATCTAGAGGCCTGAGTTCCTGAACTATACTGTTTTACAGTGGATTATTTCCATGAAACTAATCTCATTTGAAAGGTCCAGCTTTCTTACACAGGCTACCAGTAAATAGTTTGAAAGTTCTTCTCAAAGCAGGCTGCCCCAAGTCACAAGGATTCTTTCCTGCTTGTAAGTTTTCATGCATATATTAAAAAAATGAAACCTAAAAGGTATCTGATCAACAAATTGGATTGACAGATTTAGACAGCTTAGAGGACACAAAACCAACATTTAACAAACAATAATATACTGCATAGCAGCAATCACGTATATGAAATATTTCTAGACAGAAGCAGCTCACATGCTACATTTACTCAAGCACTTGTACAGTGAATGAATATAGCCCTGTCTGCTAAGAACAAAGCTTCTGAACCTGACTTAGATTTTATGATGTATTTAAGCATACTTGTTGCTTTATTTTGTAACAAACAAAAACTTGGCACAATTCTGCTCACAGTTGTATCTAACGTAAATGCAGAATATCTCTATTAGAGTTGCAATGAATTTAGACTAGTGTAACTGAACAGAATTGGCCGTGTGGGTTTTTATAGGGGGAAACTTCTGTACTTCTTCAAATAAATGCCCTTTTACTCCTCAGTCATGACCACACCAAAGCCCATAAAGAACTCATCCTTCCCACATTAGAGAGTCATCACGGAACTGGAACACCTGGATGAGAAGTTCAGAAACTTGGGCAAAATGTAACTCCTCTGTATTAAAAAGCGAGTTAGACAACTTGCATGGAGTGGAGGGAGAGGGGACAGAGTCACTGTCCTTACAAAACAAGAACAGCTTGAGGAATGATAAAGTATATTTCCCTGCTAGTTCATTGCTGCCTTATTCATGAGTTATCTGCAAAGTGATCTAAAGAGAAAGAGTATCATGGTATACTCAAAGCCATCATCAGACTGCTGTGCTTCCAGAATGGATTCTGGAAGATATCAGGTGAGGATTCCATCTGTTCATAGATCCATAGTCTCTAAGGGCAGAGGGGACCTCTGTGATCATCCAGTCTGCCTTCCCACCTACACAGGCCACAAAATGTCCCCGAACGAATGACCATCTCAACTAGAACATATCTTATAGGAAAAAAAGATCCTGGCAATTTTTAAATTGCCACTGATGGAGAATTCAATATTGTTTCAATAAGTTAATTATCCTCACTGTTTAAAAAATGGTGCCTTATTTCCACATCTGAATTTGTCTAGCTTCAATTTCCAGCCAGTGGAACCTATTGTACTTTTGTCCATTAGACTAAAGAACCTGTTATCAAATATTTCTTCTCCAAAGAACTAGTTATCGACTGTGACCAAGTCATCCCTTTTATTCTCTCTTGTTAAGCTAAACAGATTGTACTCATTGAGTCTCTTACTATAAGGCATGATTTATAATCCTTTAATCATTCAGCTGTAACTGTTGTGAAATGGCCAAATTGCTCAAGCTAAATTGAGATGTAGGGAGTATATAAATGTATGTGCTAGACTTGTCTAATCAAACACAACCCTTTATGCAACATGGTGCATTGTAAAAGCAGAAGATTTGCAGATATATTCCTTTCTGTTCAAGAATATCAAACTACAATGGCTGTCAAAACTAAGGCTATGTCTACACTATCACTTTTGTCATATAATTTACGTTGCTCAGGGGGTGTGAAAAAAACACTCCCAGAGCGACACAGCTTACACTGACAGAAGCTCAGACATGGCCAGCATGGTGGTGGGAGAGCTTCTCCTGCTGACATGGCTACCGCTGTTTGTGGAGATGGTGTTGTCATGCCAACAGGAGAACTCTCTCCTGTCAGCATAGAGTGGCTACACGAGAGACCCTACAGTACTGCTGTGCCACTGTGAGCTTGCTAGTGGAGACATGGCCTTAGTGTGAATACTTAACCCTGCAGTTCTGCTGTAAAGATTCATTTGATATTACTGTAACTGAAAATAAATCCTGTGAATCGCAGTAAAAGGCGAGACCGTATTCAGATACCATGATAATTAGTGTAATCTCAATTAAAATAAGCAAAATAGAGTGCTTGAACGGACCTCAAAACATCATCTAGTCCACTCCTCCATGCTGATACAGATTAAATATGTGTGGACTGGGGTAGTCAATAGGCGGACTGTGGGCCAAATCCAGATCACCAGATGCTTTTGAACAGACCCCAAAATCTTTTTATTTAATTATCATTACTGGTGGTTTTTATATTATTATTATTTTTTCTCTGAGGTCTGGAGCTTGACTATTTCTTGACCAAGAAATCTGGGCCTAGACAAAAAAACAATGGACTACCCTGATTTAGACCATCCCTGAGAGATGTTTGTCTAACCTGTTTTTCAAAGCCTCCTATGACGGGGATTTACAACCTTCCTCTGTAAACCGTTTCAGTGCTTAACTATCCTTATCATTAGAAAGGTTTTCGTAATACCAGGACAGAGAGAGGGACTATAAGTCAAAGGGGTAAAATCTGCCTGCTTTGTCTATGTGAGGCTAATCTTTCTGCATGTGACCAGCGGCCCAGTCTCTTAATACTGGATTTGAGGAGCATGGCAAGTTACACTGCTATCCAAAGACAGAATCTTTAAGAAATAGTTTCCAAACTTATGCTAGATTTTAGCTGGGTTTTGTTATGATTCCAAAAGACTTTTTAAGAACAGAATTTTTCCTTATTGCATTAAGAGATGGAAGAAGACAGATATGGAATGAATGGCTTTGGTGGGAGAATTTTAACCTTTTTCCCCCATTGCCTTAGAGACACAACTCCTTGCAAAACAGATTAAGGAGATGGAGAAGCAAATTACCTTAGAGATGCTCCAGTTAGCTTCTTCCTTTTTCTTAGTCATGTTCTATCACCAAGCCCCAAGATACTTGTTTTCCCTCAATCAAAAATACTAAATGCAGCGTAGCTAGAGATTAAGCCTAAGGCAGCCACTGACAGAGTGCCCCAGGAGGAGCAAACAATAGCTCCCTCTGGCTGGGATGCCTCTATAACTTCACTGGAGTACTTGCAACTACAGTGCTCTTACAATCCACTAGAAGACCATGGTTTTGTTTTGGAGCCTTCGAGGCTCCTAACATTCTATTATACGAATAAAAGACAGAGGTTAGTTGGCTTCCAGTTTAATGCCGCAGAAACAAGAGCAGCAACAGCCCTTTTCTCACTTTACACCAGTAGCAGCAGAAGAGAGCCGTTAGGGTGCACAGATTTGAATTATGAGTTTGGGATAGGTTTTTCTTAAGCTCCTCAGCCTTTTTAGCTGTTCCTCTACATCTAAACAGTCGGGCAATTGCTCCTTCAGTGGCAAGTCTCTGCAGATAAGGCCAGTTTGTTCTAAAAGCAACAATATGGACAACAAATTAGGGGACTGATTTACATTCTTATCGCCCACAGTTATTAAGACCATCCCATTCAAAGCCCAGATAAATGGTTGGGAGAGAGGGGAAAAATAGAACCTCTTTTGTTGGTTTAAGCTGATATTTGTTTACCTCTGCCCAAAAAAACCTGTCCGCTCTCTCACGCTGTGTGGGAATTGCTTTTACTTTGTGGGTCAGGTGAACTGGATTCAAAACAGATTGGCCAGTGATGGGGCAGACCCATGTCTGGAGGGAACAAAGTTTTGTTGCCTTGAGGCCATTTTTGCTCTGAGGTGCTGAAGATTTTACAGGAACCTTATCCATCCACCTGCAAGATTCTTAATCCTGTTGGATAGTGAAATCAAGATGGAGGTTTGGGGATTGATGATTGTTGGGGTTGTTAATGCTTCCCTTGAAAAAGATAAGAGTATTACTGTCATGCTAGTGGTTCTGGGGAAGAGTATTGTGGGTATGCTGCAGAGGAGGGGTTTAAGCATCCTTGGGGGAAGTTTGTCCACCCTTTGTCCAACAGTTTAAATATATGGTGGTGCTTTGGCCTCTTGCTCCGCCTCGCACTCATGTGCTCCTGGAGTTTCTGAAGGCATTGGTAACCAGCATCTTTTTCTCAGCTTCATCAAGTTAATTGTTTGTCAGTGTCTCTCACCAAATCAGACCTTGCCAAAGCGATTCATGCTTTTTGCCACCCCTAGATTAGAGGACTGCAGTGTGCTGTACATGGGGCAAGGCGTGAAGATAGTGTGAAAGCTTTAGCTTGTGGCAATAACTCTGAGAGTAGATAATGACCCCTGCAACATGACTTAGCATTAACCTTTTGTAACCCTAACAGAGGGCTAAGAAATTCTCTTAGCAGCACTCCTGTATGGCCTTCCTACACCTATGACAATTGACTTTGCCACAGCTTAATGTATTGCTTAATGTAAAGCAATACACAGTGGGGCAAAATGATTGAGACACAGATCAACTTTTTAGAAGTGAAATAGATTCTTCTGATACAATTCAGGGACAGAAATATTGACAATTTCTAAAAAGTAAAACCTTTGGTTTAATCATTAAAAATATCAGTCTACCAACTGGCACCCTATTGCATTAGACAACTTGAAAATCCTTAGGCCAGTGTAATCATCTTTCTGCTGCATTAAGATAAATAATACCAGTAATGTTGAGCTACTGTGTATGAGTTTGACGCAAAGCAAGGAAGTGTCTTGTGTAAAAGAACTTGAAGGAGGTTTACAGATACAGCCAGATGACATGCAAATGATACGCTATATGATCCTTTAGTGTAATGCAATGTTCTTCCCTTGATATATTGAAAACTCCCACTGAGGTCCATAAGAACTTCATTCACAGAACAAGGATGGTAGATGGCCCCAAGTAATTGAACTGAATTGTATTTCTTTAGGAGAGTTTCTGATAGTACATCAAAGCTATCTGTTAATAAGGGAGAAATTACAGAATCTCTGCATTGTGGTAAAATGGATAAGCTAGTTGAGAGAGAACCTTTCAGAGGCTGATTCAACATTGAAGTGATTGAGTAGACTCCTAAGCCTAAATTTTTATTTTTAGAAAGCACTGAACACCCACCCTCTGAAAATAGGGCTTTTAAAGGATTCTCAGGCTGGGCAAAATTAAGGCATCCAAAAATCAGTCATTTATAAAAATTTAGGCCCCAATCTTGGTTTAAAAAAATGTTTGAAGAATTTTAAAGGGAACTTTAATATGAATTAATCCAGCAATAGATTTTTCCCCTTGAATTTTAGGGTCAAAATTTCAACTGATGCAGGGATTCACAGGCACAAATTTAAATTATTTGACATATAAATGACATGTGTGTTTGCCAAATGGTTAAACATTTAATTGCAATACATATGGTGGAGCAGAAAAAACTGGGGGTGTAAATTTAGGCTCTGATCCTGCCAGGATACTCACACATGGTGAATTCCAACATGAGTAGTACCATTCAGTTTGAAGCGGACTGCAGCTGCCATCTCTGATGTCCACATAGCACTACACACTCGGGCTGACCAGAAAACAAGAATTTCATTAAACAAAAAACTTTTCAAGGTTTCGGCATTAGGTTTCATACTTCATCGGGATGAGAGAGACCTTTCAAAATATTTCATGGAAACCCAGCCAGTGACCCCAGGATAGCCAATAGCATGGTGGGTAGGATGCTCATGGTGGATGTAGGAAGCCCAGGTTCAACCCCCTGTTCTGCCTAGTTGAGGGAGCAGGGACTTGTTCCTCAGGCTAATCACCAGGCTAGAGTGTCAGTCTCTCTCTCTCTCTCTAGCCCAATGAATATTTATTTATGCTAAGTGGAATAGCTTTAAACTTGAGAAATTGAGAGACACGCAGCACAGAGTAGCCAGTAGGAAAAATTTCTGACTTGCTATACTCAGTCCTTTCTCAGGACAGAGTAATGGGGAAAGTAAGTTATTTTCAATTATTTCGAAATTTATCATAGTGTGGTGAATCTGTTCTCTAAAACACCTTTCTGGCCTCTCCATGCCAGGGGTTTGCAGAAAACAAAGTGCCACGCAGCATAAATTAGAACTACTTTAAACAGACACCAGCAATCCATTAGGGACTGCTGAGCCAGATGTGCTGCAGGCCCTTGACCAGTCCTTGTTCCTCTACCTCCAACATGCCCTATGCAGAGAGTGGGGAAGTTTATAACATACAGCCCAGTTATGCCAGATTTGTGTTATATGAGATCAGCCTTATATCAGGGGGAGACCCTGACAACGCCTTTAGTACAGCTTTCTAATACTGCGTGAACACTAAAAAGCTGTCTGACCAAGGACTGAGGATGAAGTCCATCTACCACTTAAGTACTGCACTATACAATGCATGATATATTTGTGTTCAGAGCCAATCCTGGAGCACTAACATTTCCCCACATACCTTAGGCCACACACTGTACACTTTTAAACCCTTCTTCTATGGAATGTGGGCTTATCACAGTCTTACAGCCTGATGCTGCTGCTACTCAAGATTAGGACAACATTTGTATGACAACACTTCCTGCAAACTGAGAAGGGAAAGGCCCTTATCAAGATTCATCAAGATATACCCATTGAACTGAAATAGAAAGAGGGAAGGAAAATTACAACAATGTCGATTAAAAAAATCCCCAAAATGCTTAATATGCAGCATACAGGTGCTCAAACTCTGTTGCATTCCCATTTTGTGCAGTGTGTTCATTTTCCCTGAACCACAAAAATGCATTCTTACAAAGGACTATGTAGTGTTGCTTTAGAGCAGTGGTTCTCAACCTTTCCAGACTACTGTATCCCTTTCAGGAGTCAGATTTGTCTTGTGTACCCTCAACTTTCACCTCACTTAAAAACTACTTGCTTACAAAACCAGACCTAAAAATACAAAAGTGTCATAACACACTGGCACTGAAAAATTGCTTACTTTCTCATTTTGTCTGTGTGACATTTTAGTTTGTACTAACTTTGCTAATGCTTTTTATTAAGTCTGTTGTAAAACTTGGTAAATATCTAGATATGTTGATGTAGCCCAGAGGTAAGCAACCTATGTCACACGTGCCGAAGGTGGCACACGAGCTGATTTTCAGTGGCACTCATACTGCCTGGGTCCTGGCCATCGGTCTGGGGAGCACTGCATTTTAATTTAATTTTAAATGAAGCTTCTTAAACATTTTAAAAACCTTGTTTACTTTACATACAATAGTTTAGTTATATTTTATAGACTTATAGAAAGAGACCTTCTAAAAACATTAAAATGTATTACTGGCATGCAAAACCTTAAATTGGAGTGAATAAATGAAGAATCGCACACCACTTCTGAAAGGTTGCCGACCCCCAATGTACCTCCTGGAAGACCTCTGCATACCCCCCAGAGTAGACATACCCCTGGTTGAGAACCACTGTTTTAGAGAATCTTATTTGGCAGTTGATTGAGTAATAATGTTCCTAGAAACATCTCTAGAGGGACAGAGAAAATCAATGTCCTATTTTTTGTCCTGACTCCTGCACAAGTTACTATACATCAGTTATTGATTGACCCTCCCCAATTCAATCATAAATATAATTATAAAATGTCAGAAATTTAATCGGTCTCCAAAGTTTGACAATTAATCAGCATAGTGGCAAGGGAAACAGAATACATTCTTTCTGATTTTGTGAGTTACACATCTGTATCTCTTTCAGATTAACAACTGACAAAAATATAGTGACAAAGAGTCCTGTGGCACCTTAAAGATTAACTAAAGTATTAGAGCATAAGCTTTCGTGGGCTAATACCCACTTCATCGGATGCATGCAGGGAAGTAGTGTATCTGAAGGTTTTCCAATGCTGAATTTGGCATGTAGCATATCTAAATATTAGAAAAAATGGAATGACTTAGGTAATCATTTAACTTACTCAAAACATAAACATGCCTATGGTAAAAGTATCTATGATAATACAAAAGTTTCTTTTAGAGTTGCAGTGAGATGAGAATATCATAAGTAACAAAACCCATGCAGGACAATGTTACCTTCAGGTGCAGTAGCTCTTGTTGGCTTCCCTAAACTGCACCTGCAAAACTAAAGGAAAAATTAGGGTTTACAGTGAGTGACAATAATTACTATATCCACTCTGGACAAATCCTTCCACTTCACTACCCAATCTGGAGAACGGTATACATGGACCTAATTTTGGTTTCAGATGCACAAGCACAACTAAGAGCACAATTTGGCCATGTGACATTATACTTCCTTGGTACCTATATCTGCCAACTAGAGATTTATATATTCTTGTGTGGACTATCCAATGTTAGCCACCTTTCCAGCACACTTCAAGTCCAGTCTTCATAACCAAGATTATTGAGTTGTTACAGGTGGGGGATTAATCTAGTCCTGATCACTTTCAAGGGTGTGTGAGTGCGTGTGTGTGTGGGGGGGGGGGGGTGCACGTTGCAGATGCGTGTGGGTGTGCATGTGTGTAAAACACAGCCCCAAAAGGAGGAAGCTTAGGAAACTCATCAGAAACTGGAAAAGGACCTTTAGAATGAAAATGATGATAGGCACAACGAGTGCATGTTGTAGAATACATAACCTAAGATAACGACAAAGAGAGGAATAACTGTTGCCAAATGTATTTATAAAAAAATATAAACCTAATATGGGGGAGAGGGGTTTGGAGACAATAATCACCTTTTTGTTCAGTACTTTAGTTTTTCAGTCTGGTTTTCTTGTAAACCTTTCTCCCAAGTTCCAATTTACAGCACACATGCAAAATATCAAATACTAATGGCCATTCCCTTGTATATATATTAGTGACAATTGCTTAATTGCAAAATACAATATATACAGTAAGTATCATAATAGCATTCCAAATGAGAACGTAATTCTTGAACATTTATACTTCCAGCTTCAAAAAGCATCTTGAAAAATAAATTTATGACATATTTTATAGCTGTACATGTTTCTTAGATATATGGCTAGCTTAATTATAACTCTCTATCTTTCTGTTGCCTTTCCTAGAATGGAAAAGCTGCAAGCTCCACATCACTATATGCATTGAGCAGCTGGTTTTTACACTGCAGGAATAATGCAAGTGATATTGATAGAATTGTAATTAAACTTTAAATAAACCACGCACATTTATCTTGCTGCTAGTATCAATTTGTATGCATAAAACCACCCACACACTGCTATTATGAGGGATAGGAAATTTTTAGGGACAAATGTTGGCCTTTAGTCAAACTATTTCATGTGTCTTATAAAAGTGGTGGATATTTAGTGTGTGCAATTCTGCCTCAACCCCAAATGCAGATTATACCTTGCTTTGGTGGCTCCAGACACATGGGACATAGGGAAATGGCCGCAGTGTAGATAGATATTTTATAATCACACCCACACGCTCATGCATGTTGAGTCCCTAATCAGCTGAGCCAAAGAACAATGGGATTTATCCTGATTTTGTGCTGTATGTGCTCAGACACCAATATCAGATGGTGGACCTACTGGAGATGCCTAGAAATCTGACCCACAAACAGTTTTGATAGATCCAGCAGCTTAAGGCAAGGATTGTTATTCTGCAGCTCCAGCCAGGATGGTCAGAGAGGCTTGTTCTGTTACTAGGACTTTTCAGTTCAGAGCCCTCCAATGGGATTTGAGTGCCTAACTCACTTCAGCTTTGGAAATCCTATCTCAAATCAAGCCTCTTCTCTTTTCATGGTTAGGTCAGGCTCCACATCCCAATGAATTTCAATGGAATTTAAAACATTTAATTCTCTTAGGTTCCTTTGCAAATTTTACAGACATGTTTCTGCATTTGTCTCTGTAAGATGATCATCCCTACTGTTTCTATTAGTACATCCTTTTATCTCTGCCACTTAGAGAAAACAATGGAATGAGATAAACAGAACTGGAGATTGTACAGTTATACAGACATGACAAAAGGATCCGAATTCAAATGGCATATATATCCTTAACTAGGCCATTACGGACTTTACTACCTAGTTGTGCAACAGTTAAACGGATTTAACTTTTTTTGCTACAGAATATTGCATAGCACCTTTTGTGTGAGGATCCCAAGACACTATTATCTTGATTTTACACAAGAGGACACTGAAGCACAGAGAAATTAAATTATTTGCCCTGAAGTCACATACATAACTTCAAAAGTCAGAATAAGGAACACAAACCAAGTCTCGACTCAATTTCTTGCCCTAACCACAAGACCATGGTACCTCCATGCAGAAGGCAATGTATGATGCAAGCTGAGTTATGACAAGATTTGAGCAGCTCCTGTGACTTACAGTACATAGTGCTACTACCTCAGCATTAGCACTGGTTGAAAAAAGGCAGAGACCTTTGTGTTGTAATTTCCACTCTACGAGCTTACTGAAAAACAGCAAAGCTCTCTCTCTCTCACTCACCCCCCACTTCAGCTGCTAAATTTCAAAAATGTTTACCAGCTCTACCCAGCATTGTGATGAGCCCTATTTCTTTATATTACTAAGCTATTACCAAAATTCTGCAGGGGCAGATCATTCAGACTGAGATCAGTGAAACTATATCTCATCACAAAAATTAATTGCACACCACATCAAATTGTGTTTTCAAACATGATACATCATATTGAGTGGTGGCTACAGGTGTTGACCGGTGCTCTTACAGGTTCTCTTTTTATATTCATACCAGAAGAAGCTGAAAAGCAAAAAAATTCCCCAGAGAAGAACTATTTTTATTAGACTTTTGTTTTCTTTAACATTTCATTGTCTCATTCCAATACCACTGATTATCTCCATGTCAATGACTTTTTTCATGTTAAAGGTCTTTTAAAAAGCATGGCTATACTGTTAACATTTTCATTCCCAGTTGGTCTGAGAAGGGTTGGTTTAAATGCACATTGCATAGCAATTTTGTTACTGTGTGTCTTTGAGGAGGCCAAAAAAAGCTCAGTTCTTATGGTACATTGACCTACAATCTACCTAACTTGTGCAATGTCTTATTTGACATTTACCAGTACATTTGCACAATGATTTCTAATTATGTACCCAATAGCAGGCTCTGTCTGTGACCTTTTCTAATAGCTATGTGTTTGTATAGCCCACAGGTATAAAATATATGCACTATGAAACAGGGATTGTTGAAAGTGGATTTGCTTGATACGCACTATTGGCCAGTGGATGAGTCTTCCTGACCACCCCATATTGATTCATTGAAAATACAACAGAACAGCACACAAAAAATGGAACAGAGCAAGATTTTACCCCAAACTATTCCCACATCATCTTGTGCCATTCTGGAGAACAGATTGTAACTGGAACAGTATTTTGTTGCATATACATTGCCTTCTAAAGGTACAAATAGCATAGGAGAGAACTTTTACATATCTTACCGTTGTTCAGAGGTACAATTTTACCCATTCCTGTCCACTGTCTGTTTTATAAACGAACCAATTCCCCACATCCAATCATCTCATTCTGCTCTCAGTGTTTAAAATGTCAAATGAAATGTACAAGAAAAATAAAACCTTCAATGTCACCCTAACTGAAAAGGCAGACAGCCCAATATAAAATATAATCTAAAACTTGATTTCCATGTTAACAATAAGAACCCTGAAAATCTCATGCTACCACTGTTGCTTGGAGCAAATCTTTCAAAAAACCATTTTCTTTTAGAAAGGTTATCACACTGCTTCATAATTTATTTAAGAACAACAATTTTCTTTTCAATTGCCTGTACTGTGTCTTCATGCTTAAAGTGGTTATCGCAAGCTCTACAATTCTGACCTCAGTATTTTGTACTGATATTGCCATACAGTTTCCATGCTCTATTATGTTTTTGTTAGAGAATCCTGCTGAGGTTCAGTTACTTATGTAAAAACTGTTTCAAAGAATTGGCCCAGTCAGGAATGGGAAAGCCTGTGTCACAGAAGCAGCAGCTAAGACAGCACCACCATCATTCAGTCCAAAGTAGTGCAGTTTTGAGAATTCTCCTGAGGTTCTCCATCTGGCAGTTTAGTGTCAGGTATTGTTATTGGGAGATAATTAATCTTTGGAAAGGGGGGAAGCATGGGAAGAGAAATGATTTCTTTGCCTCCACCTTCACCCCAAATGATGTTGATGCTCTTTCCTGCTAACAGTGATGAGGCATTATCAGAGATTGAGGTGTCAAAAGAAAAGGTTCCGGAATAAGCCAATAAATTAAAAAGCAGCAAGTTATCCCATCCAGAAGGAGTCTGAAGCAGATGATGATATCAAGTCAGAATCCAGGAGTTTTGAAGGAAAGGTTATTTTCTCTAGGTAGAAAAGGGTGAACATATGTAATTGGACAGAAAACATTGCACAGAAAAACCCACTGTGTAAAACGTGATAGGTCCCTCCTTCTCAAAAGGCTAGAGAGAGAGAGAGAGAGAGAGAGAGAGAGTTTGCTCCTGGCCCACTGCCCTCTCATAAGGGCCAGCTGGGCCCTGATTGCATTGGTCACTGTTGTGGTCAGTTACCCAGTCAGTTTTCCCCCACTTATTCTTAACTCCTTTCCCTGCTGCAGCCCTCTCCCAGGCTGTTTTGAGCCCTTCTGGGCAGGAGCGGGGTGACCACCCCGCTACATGCACATACAAGAGTGAGCGCACAAGGAGGAAATTCTGAAAACAGGGCCCTATCTGCAGATGCATTTTGTTTACCATTTGTTTTAATAGCACAAAACAAGGTAATTAAAGAATCTACAAAAGTTGTTTTTGTGTAAATGATAAAGAAATACAATGGCTAAGTAGAAACTGTTTGGCAACTTAGTAAGATGCAAGATAGGTAGGTACCCAACTCTTATTCAGAGTCAAAGGGAGTTGGGTGCCTGGCTTTCACCTTTGAAAATCACTCCTTTAGTTCACATCTTTAGGCTGCAGACAGCCACACTACGGCAAAGCAATACAGAGAGAGAGACAGAGAAACATCCCATGATGAAAACACTTTGATAGGTAGGGTATGGAACTAGATGGACCACTTTCCAGCCTAGAATGATTAGAGAGTACTCTGTTAAATGTAAAGGCACAAGGCGTCAGGGCACTAGCTCATTGGGCTTGGAGAAAAGTCAGCTCACTGATTGCTCCATATATTGGTCGGTACTACACACAAAAGAAAGCTTTACTAGCGTTCTGTGTACCTCCACATTCCAGTCTAGTTAGCATTTCTACTCTTCTGCAACCCAAAAGGTGCAGAGTACCTTCAAATCCCATGGAAGTCAAAGGAAGTGTCAGGTGCACAAAGCCTCACAGAATCAGGGCCCTCATTACTAGACACTTGTTCCTTTCCCCCAAAAGCTCACACTAGGGTGAATGAATGAAAAGGGCCCATCGTGCACACAACACTTAGCCTGCCAACAGATTTTTAATGTGAATGTTCACCGTTGAAATATATTTGATTTTAAAAAGAAAAAAAAATCTTCGCTCTTTGAAAGTTTGCTTTATTGCTGCAAAATGTTCTCCAGATACAGCAAAGAGCTGATTACATTTTTTAACAAATTCTCATCAATACACTTGATAAAAAGAAAATAAATTCACTAGAGTTATTAGGCAACATATTGACAAAATAATATTTACTTTTACCCTGTGGTCACATAGTCCTTCATCAGAAATTTAAGAAAAACCTTCCCAGTAAAGAATCACTGAACTTCTAAGCTTGATCAGCTCTTTTATTTAAGCTTACCTTACACGAGTAGTTCTCAGAACTGAGAAAAACAGTATCATCCTGTACTTTGCTCTGTGTTATAAAAGCCATAAAAACATGGAATTGAAGACTTTTTAAATAGCAAAGGGAATTTTAGGCTACCAAAAAAATAGGGCCATGGAAAGCTGAAAGGAAAATGACTGTACTATTTGGAAACAGCAATGCAGACAAGCTATGAACCAAGTTGTTCAATCAAGTCTATACCATTGTGCCATAAGCAGGTTAGAACTTTCCTTACAGAGAACTGAAGAGCTCAGTATCATCTCATAGGGGAAAGAGAGACAGCAAGAACATCTAAAGTACAAAATATTTACTGTAAATGAAATGAGTCCAAAAAAAGGCAAAAACCTAGCAAACATCAGAATAAAACCCTATACAAAGTTTCATACAGAACTTTAATCTGGATAAGATTAGGAAGTGCCCACAGTAATATGCCATGTGGCAGACCAACTGAGAGGGAAAATCATTCCTGACAAGGATGATTTATCCTCACAATTATATACCCACAAACAGCAGAAAAAATTAGTCAGTCATTCTCCCAAAACATTCATATTAATCATTCATCCAAGCCTTTGAATACTATGGTTAAGATTTAAAGCTAAAACAAACCTGTCTAGAAAGAAACTAACCCATTGGGTTACGAAAGGGGAATTCATTTTTCTGCAGGTTGCAGGTCAGAAAGGGTATCCATGGTTAGAAAAATATAGTTGAAGTGGCTAGGTGCTTAGGGGAGGATTAATAGTTCCCTGGATACTTTAGTTTAAATTTGGCTTAAGTCACACAAAAATGAATCTGAAGGTTTCAGTCATTTCTGGTGGACATACAGAATGTATGCCTCTGACAACACATGATATTATTTGTCACAATTAACAATTTCTGATCAGGTGAAGCAAAGCAACAAAATATCAACCATAGGCACATTAGCAGAGCTACATGGAAAAATGTATTCAATACCCAAGTGTGTTGCTAAATATAGATAGGGTTTTAAAGAAAGATATACAACAGAAAAAGCTTACCAACAGAGGGACAACATCCCTGTCTACTACTAAGGGTATGCCTACATTTGAGCAAGGAGATGCAATTCCCAGCTCATACATACATACCTCTGCTACAGCTAGCACCTTACCATAGGCAATGTAACTGGAGTAGCACAGGTGTTGGCTAAGGCTAGCTGCTCAAACGTGTACCCACCTGGACTCCTTGGGTATGCGTTTGGGCAGCTAGCCTTAGCTGTCGGCTATGCTACCCCCACTACATTGCTGTTTTTTATTGTGCAAAGCTGCGCTTGAGTTAGCCAGGTACATCTATGCAAGCTGAGAATCACATCTCCTAGCTCAAACGTGGGCCTACCCTAAGGTTGTTAAATGGATTATTGGGGTGAAGATGATGCAACAAAGGAGACAGGTGTCTCCATTGTATTGTATAAGCTCTTTTACGCACTTCATTTACATACACGTGTACATGTACACAGGTGTGTATGTGTGTGTGTACACACATGTACACATTAGCAACAAGGTGATTCAAAGAGTTTGTACCAAATAATGAGACATGTCATGGGTAGAGTTCTATGGCAGAGGAAATTGCTATTTTATGGGAAATTCTGGGTTGTCAGCATTTTGTTCTACATAGTTCAAAAATGAAACAATCCCTTTGGTGGCCTGCCCACCCCCCCGACCCACCCCCTAGCAAAGTACTTAATGAGCACACCTCCTCACTAGCAGAGTGCTGGCTGGTGGGCTAGTAGGAAACCAGGCAAGCAAGCAGGTTGACACAGCCTACCTGGGTCCATCAAAACTTTTGAAAGAATTGACATTCTCACAGAACAATTAGATCCTGCAGAATCAGCTTTGTCTGGGTGGAAAACTGTTCTGCTGGAAAATTTTCGGCCAAGTCCAGTTGTAGGTATTCTCCCTTACTTGGTCTCCAGGATGTGGCAATGTGAAAAGAGCGTTAAAACTGGCATTCCTAACAAAACAACCTTGTTGATTCAAGATCACACAGTCCAAGCAAGCTATTCATATGAACAGGAGGAAAAAACTACCAGTCAGTCTGGTGTAATC
Source organism: Dermatemys mawii (assembly GCA_007922305.1). Taxonomy (NCBI): domain Eukaryota; kingdom Metazoa; phylum Chordata; order Testudines; family Dermatemydidae; genus Dermatemys; species Dermatemys mawii. The sequence goes on from ML677366.1 coordinate 24,583,093, forward strand.
TTCCTTCTCAGGCTTTGAAAATTAAATATTACCTGACAATAAGCTTCAGCACAAATCTTTAGCATAGCAGGAGATATAATTACAGAAAAAAGGCCTAGATTGCTATCGTAGTGACATGAGTTAATTTCCTTCCCATCTTGAGATCTCACCCTGGGTATAATCATACTGCAGTTTTGATTGTTGCCTGTGAAAACAACAGCTTGTGGTACTGCAATCCATCATGGGCAGTTGTGAAAAGACATGCCTACCACACAAGGGTTTAACCGCTGTACTGACAAATGGGGAATATTTGTTGTTTTTGAAAATCAGCTTTCCTAGACATAGCTATTTATGATACTACTTTGATAATTACTAAAGACTGACAATGAATTAATAGCCTTCTTTGTTAGTGCAGAACCATCCTTTGCTAATAATCAGAACTGCTAGTGTCAAAAATGCAGGAAGATGTTGTAAATTCACGGCTAGATTTATAGTGAGTGAGTGGGCAGGCGGGCAGCTTAGATGACCCCAAGCTATATGTGCATGATGAATTTTTTTATCATTAAATTCCCTGGGGTGCATTCACTTTTATGAACAGATAACTCTCATCTGTAAAGCAACTAGTCTCAACTATATTAACTTCTAGGAAAGAAGAATACATTGATATGTACAAAACCCCCTATTCAACAAACGTACCTTTCCTCATCTTTATTCCTCTGCCATAACTTCTTAGTAAACTGGGGAAAATACTGCTTTATTTTTCAAGGGAAAAAAGTATTTTTCCCAAATTCTTCAGCAGTTCTATACTTTCCTAACTCTGTTTTCATTTATTAGGGACAGATTCATTACCCTGGGTAACTCAAAGAAATTTGTGCCTATGTTTAGAAAATAATTCCACTGTCACCTCAAAATAAGTTACTGTACAGAATAAAAGAGGGACCTCCTTCCTATTTCCTTCACCCTTTCCTTTCACAAAAATTAGTCCTAGGAAAATGATATAAATATCTAAAATATTACAACTATTTCCCCAAAATACATTTCAAATTTACAAAGCAGATTAAGGGCCCCATTCAGAAAAAAAACAAAAACACTTACATGTGTGCTTAAGACCTCAATGGAATTTAAGCACTTGTTTAAATGTCCTGATGTACTGGGGACATAATGGTCCCATCCATCTTCCAGTGACTCCAGCTGGAGACGGATCATGACCTAATCCTGATGAAAAGATTAACAACTGTAAATCACAGTAATAAGATGTGCACTTTTTACCTCTAAATAAATGTTTGGTGTTTATTGTACATTTAGATAACAATCAGCATCTGTACAAATAGTACCATTAGCTGGCAGCTCTAGAAAATGATCCACTAAATCTGAAAGAGCTTTGAGAGCTTCAGGTGACAGGTGGTCTCCTACAGAAGTCATGTTCCTGGTGGATTTTCAAGCTGATTTTCTTCCCTTTGTTTATTTTACAGAATTCATGTGGCTTTCAGTACTGCATAACACACAATGTTCTTTTTAGTTATTAATGATTTACTGTGAGTTTCCTGCTAAATCTCTCCCAAAAGCATTTTGACAGAGTGAAATAGTATGGGTCTAGTTCCATGTGTGTGTGTACAGTTAATAAGCCAAAGATCTCACTGGGACAGTATTTTTTCCATATAGCTGGGGATACGTCAAAATACCATCTACTGTATTTTACTGTTATACATTCTTAGATATCACAAACATCATGAACTGAAATCACTGGAAGACAGAACAACATTTAAACCCATAAAACATTAGTAAAGCACACAAAAAACCCCTCAGGAAAAAGGCAGCTGTTTCTGTGGGAAAATGATTATTCTACTGTCCTGAATGATTTAAGACATTTGGTTTCTTTCAGACCATCATTACTGGCCTCAAAACAAAGCCTTATAATAATATTCTGCAACACAAAGAGCAAGAAGAGTACTGCAGTACCAGAAAAAAAATAATATTTGAGTTATAATAGCGAAAAATCCATTAAAGTCCTTGTGATGGGTTCGGTTACAGAGACTCCTCTGGGAGGGTCACTGACATGCTGGAATTATCTCTGAGCCCATTTACACTGTCAGTTTGGAACTCCATAACCCTGCCTTGTTGAGCCAGACACACTAGTCCACTGCAACAGACACCCAGGTCTGAACCACACCCTCAAAGCTGCAGACTAACCAAAAACTGCTCAGCAGGTCACCCATCTCCACCACCGAGACACCCAGTTGCCAATGGGATCCAAACCCCAATAAATCCATTTTACTCTCTATAAATCTTATACAGAGTAAACGCAAATTGTCCACCCCCTATAACACTGATAGAGAAATATGCACATATGTTTGCTCCCCCAGGTATTAATCACGTACTCCGGGTTTGTTAATAAACAAAGTATAAAAGTAGGATTTAAGTGGTTTTAAGTAATAACAGACAGAACAAAGTAAAATTACCAAGCAAAATAAAAGCAACAGATGCAAGTCTAAGCCTAGTACATTTAAGAAAATGAATACAGGTGAATCTCAGATATGTTGCAAGAAGTTCTTTCACAGACTAGACTTCTCCTTAGTCTGGGCCCAATCCTTTCCCTTCATACAGTTCTTAAGTTCCAGCTCAGGTGGTAACTAGGAGTTTTCTCATGACTGCAGCCCCCTCCGTTCTGTTCCATCCCCTTTTATATCTTTGGCACAGGGAGGGAATCCTTTGTTTCTGAGTTCCCTCCTTCTTTCTCAATGGAAAAGCACCAAGGTTAAGATGGAGTCTAGTATCATGTGACATGGTCACATGTCCTGTGAGACTTGTATACAGGAAAGCTTACAAGTAAACAGAGCCATTTACAATCAATTGCCCTAGTTAATGGCCATCAAGATTTCAAGCCGCCATTAATGGCCCACACATTGCACAGTTACAATAGGACTTCCAAGTAATACTTCATATTTCTAGCTTCAGATACAAGAATGATACATACATACAAATAGGATGAACACACTCAGTAGATTATAAGCTTGGTAATGATACCTTACAAGAGGCCTTTTGTGTAAAGCATATTCCAATTACATTATATTTACTCTTATTAGCATATTTCCATAAAACATATGGAATCACACCCTCCTCCTGAACTTACTGGAGGGGAGAGTCCACAAAGCTGACCTTTTGGGAGCAGAGAGTGGAGTGACCGAGGGGATTTTACCAATCCAAAACTCTTTCTCCTCAGAAGGAATGATCTTGTATCCCTGCTGCACTATTTTCCTTCTTTCCCAATTTATACTGAACTGTCCCCACAGAAAAGAGATCTGGGTGCAGGGAGAGAGCAAGGCAAGGGGAGCAGGATACAAACACAAGCAGCGAATCTCTCAGGGTTAAAAATGAACATCTCAGGCTGTGTTAGCTTGTGTATGGAGCCCTGCATGCTGTGAAATCCCTATAAAGTGGAGCAGGTTCCAGCAGAAGCAGCACTGCAGTAGGTGGAGGAGTCCATTGAAGTCATGCAGCCAGAAAATCAGAGGGGCACATGCTCTTGCCTCTTGCAGAACATGCTCAGCCCAAATGGAGAGAAAGACCCAGCCCTTCTCACCTCCCTGGACATAATCTGGGGAAGACTCAACTAGATGAAATTTAGTTTCCTCTTCCTGGCCATCTCCAGGGCTTTTTCTGCAGGAGGAACAATGTAGCCCTAAGAAACTAAATTCATAATTTGATCTTTTTTCATTAAACATATAAATGAATATACTTTTAAATTAAAATAATTGCATTTTAAATGATAAATTATAATGTTCTCAGTTACATGGCTAGAACTTCTCTTTCACTTCTTTGGGGGTGACATCCTTGTAACCGAGAGCAGAATTTGACCCTGTAGATACAAATTTGTATGTCTGAGGAATATATTCAGAAAATGGAGCCAGTTATAATTTATACATGTAGCTGACCTCTTCTTGGATTGGGAGAAAGGGTATTAAAAAAGGCTGGTATTCTCATATGCATGCGACAGACTTACTTATTTTACACCATGTCTAAATCCAACCTGTTACATTGCAACCATAAGCCAAAATAGAAAATATTTTTAAGCCAGCATTATCTTCTAAATGTAAACATTTAATGTAACATTTATACTACGTCAATGAAAAAGTTATAATTATTAAATTCATTATCATGAGCATTACTGAAATATCAGAAAAGCTGCATAGCCCTTTTGAGCCCAGAACAGCTGAGCTGTCACTTCCCACCACGAGCTTGATTCACCATTCACTACCACAGGATTTAAAATAAATAAATAAATAAAATATCAATGAAAACTTGAAAAAACACACTTTGAAAAATTCACCTTTTAGCAAACAACTGTCATCAGTTATAAATACTGGAGCAAACTTCCAAATTGTGACATAGGATTTTTCATGGCCACACAGAGTGGAAGACATTTTGGGTAGGAAGGTCTCATCCAAAAGAGCCACATACAGTAAACTTCAGAGAACTTCATTTAGCATCCAAGAGAGAGTGTTCAGGCAGCCCTTCTGGGATTTAAACCTGAAATTCCAAGGAACCTTGATATTTCAAAGTTGATGTTCAGGCCCCTAAGCCATCACCTCCTATTATTGCTCATTGAAATAAATCACTTTACAAGTGTCAAAACATTTTGATGATAGAAAAATATATTTATTTCCAGTGCAAAAACTAATCTTGTAGATAAGCTAAACCTATACAGTATTTATAACATTGAAACAAGGCTTTTACTTAGCTTAAAAAGCAAATGAAAAACTGACACCGTTATAAAACACATTCATATTAAAGGAAATTTTCCGCATGTAATGTTATTGTGTTATGAATGTCAAACAACTTTTTTTCTTCAGCATTCAAATGCTATTAGTGAATTATTAATGCTGACTAATAACATGGCTCAATAATAGCACACGATGGATGGAAAATGCATAATCATGTTTACATCTCCAGAGTTCTTCTAAATGATACAACAAATTGTATAAATTCTAGAACATTAATCCACTGAGGTTCTGTATTTTTTTAATAACCTACACAGGTATTATTGACACATATTTCTCACTGAGGTAATATGAGTTTATTGACTGAAGTATACAATTGCACGTGGTTCTCGCTCAGAGAGATGTTCCTACTCATATGCATAAGCTAAGTAAATGCAATTGCTGCAGATTCTCTGCTGCTGTTGTGACTTAATCTCAATTTGCTAGAGGAAAATAAAAAAAACCCACATGCTCTTGTTAAAAAAGATGTTAGCAAGTCAGATTACATCAACCTACAGTGGTAAGAGCTAATGAAGGGAAATTTATGGGAAAAATTACACAGTGCCAAACTGAGCTTGTTAAACAAAAAGCAAACATTCTGAAGCACATAGCGTCAAACCTTGTCTCATCAGCATCCTCAAGCCATCCATGAACATACATTGATATTAAACTCAGGAAGACTTGAAGAAAGAAAATAAAGCATCCATGAATATAGACAGAAATCAGCAATTTACCAAAACAGGTGAGATCCAATCCCACAGAACCTATTCAGGCCAATGACCTGAGACTAGGCTGACCAGACAGCAAATGTGAAAAATTGGGAGAGGGTATGGGGGGTAATAGGAGCCTATATAAGAAAGAAAAAAACCCAAATCACGTCTGTCTCTATAAAATCAAGACATCTAGTCACCCTACCTCAGACTGGCCCAAATTCCGGACCCCCATGCAGATCCAGAGTAAGTGCCAGTAGGGGCCAGGGACAGAATCATCCTACAATGCAGATTACAAAAGCTGCTACTACTACATTCTGACAGAATCCATTTTTGCTGTGCTTCCATCACCATTTTGGGGTTTAGGCCAGTAGCTCTACACACTCAGACAATCCAGCCAAGGTTTTCAAAAGGTAAGCAGTGATTTTGGGTGCCTCACTTTTTGAGTGTCCATTCTGAGCCTTTCTAAGGGGTCTAGCTGTGAGAAATTTCTGAGCATCCCTTTTTCCCTCTAAGGAATTTCAGGTTGGGCATCCAAAATTGAGGCATCCAAAAATCACCCATCACTTCTGAAAATCTTGGCCTGTATTTTGCCCCATTCCAACCTCAGACTCAACTATCTACAATTCTGTGGATAGAGTCACTGTGAAGCTCTGCTCTGAGGCATACAGGTGTGTGATATACATGGTCCACTATGTCTTCCACTTTTTGTTCACCTCCCTCCCCCAGATTTTGCAGGATATAATGTTCTATACGACAACACGTCGTCCAGAATTTTTCTGAAACGATGTCCCTGCCTGGAAGTGGTAGAAGTGCAGAATGTGGTTCAAATGACCCAAGACTAAGTCAAAGGCTTGTCATCATTAGCAATAAGCAAGTGTTCAGGATTAGGCTACAGAAGCCTTATCCAAAACTATGTGAACCTCTTCACTCGTTGCTTACTGATGCACATAAAGTGATTTGAGATGGTCATCTAGAATGAGTTAAAAATATTTAAAAGATGTTTGACCATCAGAAAAAATATTTGCAAGTCAGTTTTCATAACCAATAAGATACCTCCAGGCTCTATTCTCCCTGAGCTATGAAAGCAGGTATAATTTAAAGGGAAAGGTGGGGGAACAGAACTCATCTCAAGTAGGCAAAATTGATATTTGGGCACCTCTCATTTTGTCTGAGCATTTGGGTTTGTGAAAAAGATGAAAGCCTGGGAAGCACTACAAGGGATGTAGAACACTGGAGTGGGGGGAATGGAGAGGGAGATGCTGGCACAGGAGGAGGAGGTGGCAGGAGTTCACAGCCTTTTCTCATATTGAACATTCCAAACTCCAAAGCACCAGCTAATGTTGCCCCTTGGCAGTGCTCTGTTGTCCCACTGACACACACAGAGCATGGCAGATCACTGCAGGTCCTTCTGACCCAGGCTGACTGGGCAATGATTACAGACACTATCAGGCACTTACACATCAGAACTTTTCGGCTGCTTTTCCCTGAGCAAATATAATCACTATGCAAGGAAAATGTCCCCACTTTTTATGCTGCCATTCCCCTGCCTCGCTTGAACACCATCTCTGGACAATGAGGCACAGCAGGATTTCCTTTCAAAGCCCTAGCTAGTTTTTATTCTCCATTATCATTCCAGAACCATAGATCGGCTGATAATATTGAAGTGTTCTTCTGAACCAATAGGTTTGTCTTGGGGGGGGTACATGTGCTAAAAAGCTTTTAAATCTACGCATGCAAAAATAATAAAGCATGCCCCTTGACTGGTTGTCTGAGAGGTGCTGTGAAATAATACCAGCAACTGTGATTGTGACAGTGTAGATTTTAATGTATCAAATTGCAGCACAATGAGCATCAGCATGAACAGGCTCTGCAGAAGCAATTCCTTTGCTCTGGGTGGCGGAACAAGCCCAGGCTGGTGACAGCTGATTCACTAAGGCTGACATGAACAAGGCAAGATTGTCTGTTGAGATCTGGCTCCTCTGTGCCACTCAGGAGGTGCAAGGGGCTGCAAATGGCCAGTAGAGAGCTCTCCCTGAGAGGGGAACTCCTGGCTGGTCCAATGGAACACTTTGGGCATATTTCCCTCACACCCCCTACTCTGAATTCCATGCTGTGAGATGAGTATAGGAAGACAGGAAGATCCATAGGAAAATGCAGAGCACTCAATCAGGCGCTGAGCATCAATTGGTTTCCTCCCAGCACCCTCTGCAATCAATTGGCATTTATCATATTCTTGCATTAGCATCCCATCCCTCTTCCCCAATTGTTGTGACATTTGCTCTTTATATAACATAACATGAAGGGGCTACCGAGGCACAATGGAGTCCAAATAACCACATTTGCTGGCTATACACAACACACCAATAAGCACTGCCACTACTGGATGCTACACCAAAATAGGAAAGTGATATTGTATAATAAGGATGAATTAACCTTGAGTGAGACCACAGTAGCTCTGAATGTCAATGCTGGTGCCCTCAAAAGAGCTTTTTCATGCGTCTTAAACGTCCCTAGATGGTCAGTGAATAAAGGTCACCCTCTGCAAGGCTAGAAAAATGCTTCAAAAAAATCTTGATTTATCCTCATCCCTCTCCAACCTTAAGTGAGTTTAACACAAAAAATTGTAAATTTGTTACTACTTTTCATTACCTCCAGCATGCTAGGTGCCTCACAAAATAAAAAAACCATCCCTAGACTTAACGAGATTACAAGATAGGGTTCTAAACAAACAAGGGTGTGTATAGCGGGAGAGAAGACGGGGGCAGAGGACGCACAAGGGTGACAGTAATAAGATGACAATAAAATCATGAACCCATCCTGAAGGTTCCGGATCTTTTTAAGCTCTTCCATCCACTCATCCCCTACATACAGTACTTCTAGCAGGCTGCATGGCTGAGGGAAGTTATTAGGAGACATCTGAATGAGGTGAAAGACATGGCTTGGTGAGCTTGTTTGGAGAGATCTCTCTGACCACAAGGTGCAGCACTGTAGCCAAGGAGTTCAACTTTTCCCTTGCAGCACACACATACAACATTAGAGATGAGCCAAATGTATAAAAATAGCTACCTACAAATAAGTGCAAGTGACGAGATTTTGACATCCCCCTTTAGTGCCTATAATTGATTGTGCTTGCAAAATTAGAGACCAAATAAAGGACACTTTGAATTCAATGGGCACATAATAACCAAAGAGAACAAAGCTTTAAATGTTTGTCATCTGTACTACTTTTATCTTCCTCATGCATAATGCAAGTATGATATTATAGTCTCTGTAATAATAAATGCAGCACAAAAGTGACCAAGACTTATTTCTTCATTTAATTAGTAGTCTTGTAATTTATTGAGTTTGATCAACATTCTTTTTTAGTATTTCTATATACTATTTTGTCTCCACAGCCAATTAGTATAGGAAATTTTCCATTTCTCGATGTGCTATGAGAAACCCAACTTGACTGGAGGGGAAAATAGCAGGTCAATTATTCTGGGGGTAATTCAGTTTCACAATGAGGGAAAAGGCCTGACAAATACATAAAAAAGTTTAATGAAGGTAGAAGGCAAACTTACTTCAATAGGTACAACTTATTACAGCTTTTCTAATGAATCTAATTAAAGAGTATACAGGAAGAACTAGGTCACTTACTGCCTTTGAGGCAAAACATTAGAATCTGAAACAACTACTGGCAGCCAAGGTTTTGATACATTCATGTATCCCAAACCAAACAAATAATTGATAACCACAATATCGAACTCTTTTCATGTTTCCTACCCCTTGAAGATATAGCTTAAATTTTTTTTCAGGTTATGCGCTTTGGTTGCTGTCTCTCTTGCGATATTTCCCTAGCTCTATAAAATATTGACTAGGGTAAAAACACAAATGGGTAGAGGATTTGGTTCAGATTGTAGCCATGTTTAGTGAACTCACAACATTATATTTAGAGCTGATATTTCACATGCACCAAAAGAAGTTGGGCACCAACCACCCATTGACTACAAAATCTTGTAGGAAGCTGTGAAAAATCCCAGTCTGCTGAAATGCTCTATGATATAGACCATTACATTGCAACAGCAGGCCAACAGAGCTTGTGCTATAGGCATGAATTGTGGATGAAAGGAGTGTGGCAGTTGAATGGAGAACTACCTGGTCCAGGGCCAGATGCTTAGCCAGCCAGTTGCCTATGCGGACAGCTTGTTATTCCAAAGGGTGATGGGTTTTGGAGTGGTAGCCATGTTAGTCTGTATCAGCAAAAGCCACAAGGACTCCTCATGGTCATTCCATATGTAGGCTCTTCCAAGTTGAGATGACATTGAGCTGCAAATGTCGTATGTCCACACAGCCTCTGCTGAATTAGCAACATCTGGATTTCATTCAGGGGGCTCAGGTTCTGCCAATTTGCAAGGATTCATCAATTTTGCTCAATTGCTTGACAAATTTCCATGCTCAATCCTTAGGAACTAGAAACATGGGTTAATGGGAGCACATCCTGCATTCATTGCTTAGAGAAGTGTATCGGGTATTAAGATTTCTTTACTCCTGCATCAAGAATTGCAGCACTGAGACTCCTATTTCTAGAGCAGTTATTTGCTGGACATACTACATGGGAGTACATAGGGTTTTTTTTCCCCTCAGCTGTACTCAGTGGGCTACAATATACTTGGGGGCAGGGTGGGAAGTGCTACCCCTCAAGAAAAAGATCTTGAAGTCATTTGCAGTACTCTGGAAGCACTATGTTTCTAGAGTACTAAACATTTATAAGAATCCTTCTCATTGTGCCTGAATTATTTTGAACTCATTCTCCAGCTTCAAAAGACTTAAAAAATACCCCCCAGTCATCAATGGGACAAACACAGTGGAATAATATAGCTGTTCTTAACCTGCATCAAGATTATATCAATTGCTGGACAGTTCCATCCAGAAAGCTACAATGAGACAATGTCTTTAAACTGGGATGCTAGCGAAGACAGCTTGTAGGTGTTTACAATTATTTTAATATACTGTGATTCATAATGTAATTATGTACTTCATAACAACTGAATTATTAAAATAGTAAAAGATACCAATGATAGTCATTCAGTAACTAGAATATGAAAGAAGTGTATAAATATGCTGAAAATAGCTTCCCCCCAAAACTGGCAGAGTATCTCGTCTTCCCTCTCCCACCGACACACACAGCTCTTCAAAAACACCCACCGGCAAAAACAAAAGTCAGTGCCTATGCTTCTTAGGGTCTTTCATCAGGAGAAATATGAGCTAAAAAGAGCTGAGACATCAAAAGCAGGAGTAATAAGAGTTATGTAACTGTGTCTATTGCCATGTTCAGAAAAGATTGTTAAAATCACCTGTACATATTAAACAGGGAGAATCCATAAATAATCATGCAATAAATGGAGAAGTATTTATTTGGTAGATTTCCCAACATTAACCCAAAATGCAGCCACAATTTCTTTCGGTGCATAATAAATTTCCTTTATCTCAATTAGGCAGAATAGGAAGAAATTATTAATTGTAAACTTGTTTATATAAATACTAAATAGGCAAACCTCTAGTTAGCTGAATGAGAGTCATCTTTACTAAACTGAGAGGAAACAAGGTCAGTCTGTCTAATGGGTTTTCTTGTCTTTTCAGCCCTAAACTTAAAGCAAAATAATCAGCTTCGTTCTATTGCAACCTATCCAGTTGTTTCAGTTTGTTCTCGTTGTTTACAAAAGACCTTTTATTTCATATTCAGCAAGTATTGCCCACTATAGATATCACAAGAACCTCCTGTCAGGCCTTCTCTGCATTATGCCTGAGCCATTGCAGGAGTTACTTATTCAATCAAGCAACAGGTGGTCCCTAAATTGATCATACGTGAAGATGCTTCTGCTTTTTCTAAATGCATAGGAGCAACTATTAATTTTTGTCACTGACAGCTCTCGGTTTTTAAAGCCTTTCGAGAGTTGTTTCTGCTGCTCTGCTGCATAAGATGAAACAGGCAGAAGACCTATGAGGAGTATTTTCTGGATGTAGTGACAGGTTTCAGAGGGGTAGCCATGTTAGTCTGTATCAGCAAAAACAAGGAGTCCTTGTGATGAAGTGGGGTTTAGCCCACGAAAGCTTACACCCCCAAAAATGTGTTAGTCTCTAAAGTGCCACAAGGACTCCGACGTTTTTTCTGGATGTGATCATTCTTGCATTTGCTAACAGTCTACCAGCAATGGTACTCAACACAACCAGAATTTCTTCACTATAAGTTGTGTTTAATTAATTATATACTTACCCTTGAGCACTTCCAACCAACCAGTCATGTCCACAAAACTGCGAATACGTTTATTAACCTGCACTATAGTGAAAAGTGAGGCTAAGTTTGTTGCTTCCTATATCTATCTATCTACAGGAAAATAATCAGAGCAGGAGGTCTTCACTCCCAGTCCTTTCTCCTTGCTCATTTACAACATTGTAATGTTCCATGCCTGTTTTTTTTTTTAGCAGGAGCTCAAGGGAACCCCTCAGGAGGACAGGAACGCATTTTAGTGGCCACAAACATATAAGAGCAATTCAGGCTGTTTGGTATTTATACAGCACATAGTATAACAGTTTGCGCTGTTAAGCTGTTTGCTTAAGCTGTTTGCTGTTTGCTTAAGCTGTTTGCGCTGTTAAGCTGTTTGCGCTTTATAAGCATTACCGCACTATAAACAATAATCATCAAAATAAATTTCAATACAGAACAACCAAATAATTATTGGAACACTATTGGCCATCTATATTAGTACGAGGCATTCCCTTCCCCCTGCTCCTACAATTTCAAACTTCAGGCAAGGCTCAGAAACATGGAGAATACTGAACTGAGCAGAATAATATGTAGGTAAGAGGCTTACAAGGATCTTCCATACATAGTATGGGTATTTCAATAATGCCTAGGGGCTTCAACTAGTATAAAGACTCAATGTGCTAGGCGCTGTACAAATACATAGTAAGAGATGCCCCCAAAGAGCTTGAAATCTAAATAGAGAAGGCAGGCACATATGTTTGTATTATAGGGCACCAAGGAGCCCTAGTCCCGGATCAGGACTCAGGTGTGCTAGACACTGTACAAACACAGCACAAAAAGAGAACTGGTGTGAAAAAACTGAATGTGTAGAAGACAGAAATAGGAGAAGGGAAGGGTTGCTTTATGTTAAGGCATTTGACTGGGACTAAGGAGAGCTAGGTTTAATTCCCAGCTCTGCAAATGACTGTGTGACCCTAGGCAAGTCATTCCATTTCTTTGCTTAAAGTTCTCCATCTGTGGAATGAGGATAATTTCTCCCATCCTTTGTCTTGTCTATTTACACTGCAATCTCTTCAGAGGAAGAGCCCCTCTTATTATGTTTGTACAATGCCTTGCACAATGGGGCCTGAAATTTGGTTCAGGCCTCACAGAATTACTGAAATACAGATAATGAAAAACCCTGAGAGGTCCCTGTGAGTCTCTCTCTCATATATTATTTTGCTCAGTTCAATATTTTCCATGTTTCTCATCCTCACCAGATATTTGAAATTCTAGGAGCAGAGGGAGGTGAGCAGCTTACACCACAGGGTTCCCACAATCCTTTAGCTATTCTGTGTTCAAATTGTCCCTTTACAGTTGTGGTCATGTGAATGTTTGTGCTCTGCTATGGGATTCCCTTGAGTTCCTGCTAATAAGGCAAACCCGTAGCATGGAATAGCTGTAAGTGACCAATGGGAGCAGGCTGGGAATGAAGAATTCATGCTATAATACTTTTCCATATGCCTTTCCACAAGGGGATTCCACAAAAGTGAAAAATTCATTCTCCATAAACTAATTAATTTTTAAAAAGCTGGCAAATAATCCAGCGAAAAGCAACCGTGGGTAGACAGCTGGGTTCATATAATTCCCTGCCAAAATACAAGAGACTGTTTTCCTTTGGCAACAATCTTTTTTAGCAAAACAGGCCCTAACTTTCTTATTTTAAAACTTTATTTAATGGTGTTTTTAGAAATAAAAAATCTACAGCTTGCGGCTGCGTTAAAATGAACAGTGTAACGTATTTGCACTTGTTGGCCCAACAAAAGAAAAACAGTGATCACAAGGTAGTTTGGGGTAGGTGGAGTGCCCTAGCAAGCCAAGTGTGACCCAATGACTCCTGTTCAAGATCCTTAGAGAATTATTCCCTTCATATTCGGAAATAAAGGAGGCCAAAGTCCCCCACTCCTGGTTAAAATCCATTTTTCTATGCTGGGAAGAATAATTGACCAAAACCTGAATAGTAAATTATTTGCAAAAGCTCTTTATTTTAGTAAATGTAAAGATTAAAATTAAGGTAAAACACTTCTTCGATTGACCTATGGCCCAAATAGATCTATGACCTAAACAGATTGTTTCTCCCAAATCTATCTGAAGAGAATTTCCCAGTTCAGAGAAAGTGGTCATTAAATGCCGTCTTTTTTACCTCATCCCAGAAAGCCAAGCTATAAACAGACTGAATGAGCTCACCACATTTTTTTCTAAAATTCATCTGAGTGATCATGAAACTTGCTGATGGGTCAACACTGGAAACCAAAGGGCAGGCACAGCACAAGCAGTGGAAGTGAAGCTTCCCCCAGACTGCTCTTTAGCCATGTTTTAGAGGAAGTACCTCTAGGAGAAGGAGTCCAAGTCCATTCACCATGGATCACTGATGAAACAATTGGCCAGGGTGCTGCCAATGGTAGTTTTAGTAAGAGTGAACAGATGTCTACTAAAGACTGACCTGATGTCAATAATTCATGTAACAGGCCACTGAATATCTATCAAATGGCAACAAATCAGTAGCTGACTGAACTCCAATGCAATGTTTTAAGTGTGAATCCTTATTTATTTCCAAAAATGGCAGGGTTAAGCACAATCCCTCCATATGTTTAAAGTTTGCAACTTTCCATACCAATTTCCACAAAAATATAAACTTTGGGCTTGATTCCTGGCAGTCTTGCATCATGTATAGTCACATGACATTATGCAAAGTAGGTTTGGACACATCATTAATAGAATATTCTGATTTGGTGGCATTTCACACCACTGGATAAAAAAATCAGTTTTTAAAATGTAAATTATAGGTATTTTTAAAAAGAAAAACAACCTTTTTAAAATGAAAACTGCATTTAAACACAAAATATCTTAAGGCCTTAATTTATTATAATCTCTTAAAACATATAAATTAAAAACAAATTTTCTGGTGTTTAATTAAATTCCAGTAGCCATCCTAATGCAGCTTTGGCACAAATCATGAGCAAAAAGTTAATTATTTAGTATGTAAGCAATATATCATTCACAATTTGCTAATGTATTAAAACTGTACAATTAAGATCTGAAAACATTAAGCTATATAGTTGCTTAATAAATGTATATAATATGTACTATCATGGGAAGTAAAAAGATGTACCAAATTTGGCATAAAGGCTCTATTTAGTTGAAAATCAACATCTGAATGGTTATATCAACCAATGTGATCTTTCTCTACAAAATAAAGGAAGTACAAGTGGAAAAGTTGATTAAAATTGATTATTTAAATTTTGGCTTTCCACTTGGTAATTGAAATTGCTATTTAAGTCACCTTGATGTAAAACAGGGTGGGTTGATGTTAAGCTGACTTTATATGGATGGGAATGACTACACAAGACATAAGGAAGAGGAGAATCAAGTCCTTTCTTTCTATGGAGTATGCCTGGAGTGAGATATATATGGTTAAACAATAAGTTGTCAGAGAGTGAATTAGTATGCAGAAATACGTCTAGTGCATTAGGTATCAACCTAAATTCTAGGTAGCATCTTTACAAACAGGTATGAAGTAATATACATGATGCATGCACTGTTATAAAATGTTAAATATACTGCTAATAAGTATTCTGATACTCATATTTTGAACCATGTTCTGTAAAAATTATTAACCAATTTTTCATCCCTTTTTGTAATAGGGAGTCAGGTACAGAGTTCAATGTGGCTGCTTGTATTATATAAGGCTGGCACCATTTCTGCTCTTGCTATAATTAGATATTATGTTCCAATTTACTGCTCAAAGAATGCCAACGGCACTTCATAATGAATGTGGAAGCCCACACCAACTCTGGGTGACAAGATGCTTATGGGCCAGATTCTGACAGGGCCTTACACATGCAATGGTAGAAGGAGGAGTATGCAAGGAGCCTCTCTTACATGCTCTATAAATGCACTTGTAAGAACTGGAGTGCTTGTGTTCCAGAGATCACAGAGATTGCTCTTGTTGGGTTCCCCTGAAGACACAAATTGTCCCAAAAGGTCAGTGCCGTGTTCCCTGCCTCACTCTGCCCTAATCTGAATGAGACCAGCATTTATAAAGACTTTCAGGTAAGGTTGCCAATGCTACAGGATTGTCCTGGAGTCTCCAGGAACTGAAGATTAATCTTTAGTTAAAAATATTATGTCAGGTAATGAAACCTCCAGGAATACATCCAAATGGGGAAATTTGCAGAAAATCAGCATATTGTCATTCTTAAATAGCCTAACAATGCATTCAATCAAAATGTCACATCTTAAAATACTAATCCGATGGAGATCAACAATATATTATAATGACCTACAGTGTGGGAAGAGGAGATGGAGATTCTGTCATGCCCTTGTAATTTCAACTTTCATTCATCCCATGTCATTAAAGAAATTGATGACTATCTGTATGCCTTTGAAAAATCCATTAAAGATTTGTCAGATGGTATGGGGGAGGAGAGAAAATCCAATAATAATAAAATTGCCTACAATGTATGCTTTTACTAACTATTGGATGTTTATTCTGACAATGATACAGAATCTAAATTCAGATGCTACTGAAGTGCTGTTATTGTGGTAAGCAGAGAGCAGCAGCCCAGTCCATCCACATCCCAGGAAACAGAAGTGCAGAAAGCAGCAGCTGATAACTACCTTCCCCATAAGAATAAGGGCTTATTGATTGTTCACCTCTCTGTTGACCCCTCTCCTCCCACTATCCCTGCAGATTCTTTATTCACTACAACATTCCTTAAAGCTGACTGATGAGTCCCAGCATCCTTTTCCTACATGTGTTGAAGTAAGCCGACAACCTTCTAGACAGTGCAGCAAGCATAATGAAAATGTTTATGAACTGGCTAGTGGGGGCAGAAGGTGTTCAAGAAAGGAGCAGAATGATCTGGTAAGTATAACCTTTTCTGCTGATTATTTCTGAATAAAGGAATTTCAAAACACATGAGACAAAAAGGGAAGTCTGGGAAGGGGGCATCTGGGCTGTGTCTGGGGTAAAATCTCTCCTTTGCTCCTTAAAGAATACTTCTCTCCTATTCCCACCCCCCTTCAGTATGTGTGTATTTGGCAAAGCAGACCAGATTAAGAGGCTTTTCACATTCACACAGCCCAACCTGATGCTATATGGATCACACAAATATTAGTTTAGCATATGAAGTGGTTTTCAGAGAAAAGAGCTATCACTATAAAGAGAGAGATGCTGAGGTGAGAGATGCAAAGTGCCAAATATGTAGGAAATAGAATCCCCTCCCAAAATGATCATCAATTTGTTGGACCAGGAGAGTTAACCTTCTACAGTGGGGTCTACTGAAATTGACAGAGTCACAGCAGTAACATGCCACATGGCTTTTACCCTCACATCCCTTAACAAGAGGTTATGAAAGCACACTGTAGAACCAGTTCATTACAAAATGTCTTAAAATTGGAGGGACTTTGGGAACAGCATATGCAAATTAATGCCAGCATATGCTTCCCTGACTTCAATAGGAAAGAAAAACACAACCCTTTGAGGTCAAGAATTTCAGGCCAAATTCTAGGCTATTTTTATCCGCCAGGAGCCCACTGGAGTAAAGAGGGGTGAGATGTAGGTATAAGGGAGAACTGGATTTGGCTCAGAAAGCATATGGTTTGCATCTCAAATCCACATTAATTTCATAATTCTGTCATTCTGTAAATTTTATTTTCGTTTAGATTTGGAGAGAGGAAAAGCAAATGAACTGAAGGCTTTAAAATGTGAATTATTTACTTACAAGAAGAATGGCTCCAAACATGGGGCTTCATTCTGACTGAGGCTGTTTCTGAGAAACTGTCCATCACTAAACCTCTCTGGTGCCTCTACTTCCCCTTCTATTGCCTCACCATTAAAATCATGACTAAAAAGGTGTTCAGCAAACAGGTATAAACTATTATCTGCTGTCCGTGGAAAAATAAGGGATTCCCTCAAGAGCAACACTGGTTCAGTCATTATTTGTAGAAATGTTGTCTGCAGTAGTAAGAGGTAGAGAAGAAAGATTAGTACACAAGAGCTTGAGCTCTGCCATAACACTGATTCTTAACATAATGAATATTAATTGATACACAAACACATACATCACTGCATTGATACAGTTAATTTACAGCTCAGGCACCTACATTCTACATGTAATCCTTGAAATTGTTGCACATGCACTAGCTCTCCACATGCAGCTTCACCTCTTTCAGAGAGGTGAGCAAAACATTGTATGAATGAGGAATTATTTTCCTAGGGATAGATATGTTCTTATTCTTACATGAAATTACATTTGGTTCCCAATTTACAAAGCCATCCAAAGCAGGCAAATTATGGCTACAGAACTAGTCGTCTTGGTACAGCTGCACAGGGTTCCATCTCTTCATTTCTCTCTAAACTGAAGATATTTCTTTGTATGCAGAACTTATGCTCAGTACATAAAAAAGTAAAGTGACTGCCTCATTGATGTTGTTCCACACTCAAATGTCAAGTGTTTGCTTCCATTAGGCTCTTACTATTCAGATGACTATGTTTACTAAGATTTCATACATACCATAATACTTAACACACTCCATTTATGAAACTCCATTTCAGAGAGAGAAGAGAGTAGACTAGACTTTCCTTTACACAATACCACACAATGGTGAGTCACAGAGGCTAAACAGAGGTTTATCTGTACCATGGCAATGGGAGAATGTTGTCACATTGTGTTGGTAGAAGAATCCCTTTGAGACCCTCAAAACCAAACAAAACAAGGAAAGAACTCATTGATTTGGCATGGCATATGATAAGCTATTCACACATGGAACCATAAGAAAGATGTACTCTTACTAAAAACAACATTGCTTCCTATTTGCTTCTCTCTAATCTAGTCTTTGTCAGATATAGCCTAGGCAGAAAATGAATGGTTGGGAAAGTGACATTTCCCCCTTCACTGTTTCATAGTCATCACGTCAATTAGAGAAATAAAAAAAAAAGACTGATTAAGCAAGCTTATTCATCCCCCTGCTGGTGCAAACTGTTCGAATGCTCATTCTTTGCATTGGTCAGACGAGGTTTAAATGACTCAGGCAATGGGGTGCCTTCTGTTTACCAAGTATGACTCATCTTCACTGTTAGGAATTTTTCCATCCATTGAGCCTGAATGTTGTTCTGATTTTAACATTCAGATATTTCAGTTGCTATTCAGCTCTCCATCGGTTTGATTTTTAAAGTGTCTCTCCCTCTCGCCCCTGATAGACTCAGAGATTGTAAGGCCAGAAAGGATCATCGTAATCATCTAGTCTGACCTTCTGCACATTGCAGGCCACAGAACCTCACCCACCCACTCCTGTAATAGATCCATAACCTGCAACTGAGTTACTGATGTCCTCAAATCATGATTGAAAGACTTCAAATTACGGAGTCCACCATTTGCTCTAGTTTAAACCAGCAAGTAACCTGGCAGTTGCAGATTGCCTATAATGGCATAAAACCATAATACTATCATAATACCATCCCTTCCATAAAAGCATTAACCTCAGTCTTGAAGCCAGTTGGGAGTGGGGGGATTGTTTGTTTGTTTTTTTGTCCCCACTTCTCCCCTGGGAAGGCTGTTCTAGAATTTCACTCCTCTCATGATTAGAGATTATCATCTAATTTCAAGCCTAAACTTGTTGATGGCCAGTTTATATCCATTTGTTCTTGTGTCCAGATTGGCACTTAAATAACTCCTCTCCCTCCCTGATATTTATCCCTTGGATATATTTAGAGAGAGCAAACATATCACCTTTAGCCTTCATTTGGTTAGGCTCAACAAGCCAGATTCTCTGAGACGCTTCTCAAAATGAAGGTTTTCAGTTCCTCTGATCATCCTAGTAGTCCTTCCCTGCATCTGAAGGGATTCATCTTTCTTAAAGATGGGAGACCAGAACTGCACACAGTACTTCAGATAAGGTCTCAACAGTGCCTTGAATAAAGGTATTAACTCTGCTCTGTTTCTACTGGAAATACCTTCCCTGATGCATCATAGGATTGCAAAAACTACTTTTTCATGGCCACATCATATTTGCAGCTCATAGTCATCCTGTGATCAACCACTACACCCAGGTCTCTCTCTTCCTCTGTCACTTCCAACTGATAAGTTCACATTTTTTAGCAAATATTCTTGTGGCTAGTCCCTAAGTGCATTAAATTTCATCTCATTTCTATTACTCCAGTTTTCAAGACTGTCCAGATCATCTTGTATAATTCTGGTCCTCCTTTGTATTGGCAATACTTCCAAACTTTGTGCCATCCACACGTTTTATTAGACTCCCACTTTTTGTGCCAAAGTCATTAAAAAATATTAAAATTATATTGGCCCCATGACCGATTCTTGAGGAACTCCACTAGTAATCTCCTTCCAGCCTAACAGTTCACATTTCAGTATGACCACTGGTAGTCTGCCTTTTAACCAGCTCCTTATCCACTTTTCTATTCTCTTATTAATCCCCATTCTTGTCAAAGTCATAATAATTTCCCATGTGGTACTGTACAGATTTACTGTATTTCCTTTATCTAGAAAATCAGTTATCTTCTTAAAGGGAGAAGATCTCTTGCGTTGCTTTTCACTGAATGCCTTCTAATTTGGCACCATTTTTCTAGTACAGCTGTGACCACTCATTTGAGAGTTAATTATTTATACATTCTGTTCTTTTGAAGGACACTGTAGAAACAGTGTCCCTTTAAAAAGAGATCGATATTGGTAACTTTTTATGCAAAATCAGGAACATCTGACAGCAAATAGCCAAAGAGGATTGTACCCAGTTCCATTCCTTGAGCTGTAGTCTGCAATAAATGCTCCTCCTTTTTTTGATTTCATGCATAATAGCCACCCATGTGTGAAAATAACCTGTATTACAACACAATGATATAACTTTTGCTTATCTTGGCTAGGGGCTACAATCATCTCATTGTCTCTAGGCCTTAACAGTCATCTACAGCATGAATACTGGTCCAACCAAATAACATTGTGTGGAGACCTTCTAACCACTGGCCAAAAAAAGGGAAGAGACTCTAAATTGGCCTCAAATATTTCTTTGGAAACAAATGTTATCACATCAGAAAACAATCATTTGGCTGAAAAAAGTGCTACAGTATTTGCTGCTGTTGCAAGGTAGATTGGAGATAGAGAATGAAGACAGGTGCTATAGTAAAGCATTAGACTTTTACTTATTTATTGAGAACTTACAATATCATTAAAACAGTTGCCAGGCATGCAAAATATATTCCATTTGGTTTCTTGCAAACCATGGCCTAGCTTGTCAGGTCACTTAGAAATCAGGAAATACTGCGTTTAATCACATGGAATTGAGCCCAGATTCACTAATGTGACCATTTCCTAACTAGGTACTAAGTCCTAAATGTATGCATAATATTTAAAGTGCCTAACCAGGTCCAGCCTCAGACTCAGTCACAGGGCTTGGGTTTAGGGGTGAGCCAGGAGACCAGACAACACAGAAAGCCACAATGCAAAGTTGTGACAAAAGAATAAGTCCAACCCAAGGGGAATTCTCACTGCATCCACATAAAAAGAAAATATAAGAGAAGACTTAAGGATGCTCAGGGAAAGCAAGGACTCAGCCTGCTTTATCACGTTCAGTCATCTGTGAAGGGGAAATTGCTTTCCAGCCCCCCAAACTTGCAGTCAGCTGCTGCCTTAAGAGCATGCAAGACTATTTATATAACAGACCATGCAGTATGCAATATTAATTAACCTGAACTAAAATCACTTAAGCAAAAATAGAATAATAGGTTGCCCTATTGCATTACCAAAAAAAAAAAAAAAAAAAAACCAAAAAAAAAAAAAACAACACAGAAGAAAGGAGAAAAGGAGTGAGAGCAGACCTACTTAAAAAATGGGGTGAGGCAGAATTTTCTATGAATATTTCATATGTTTTCCCTTAAAATAAATCAAATTTAGAATTTCCAAAAATTTCAAGCAATTCTACCAAGAGTCTCCTCCCAGCCAATGGTAAGTTATAATGGCAGAGGGAAGCAAATGGCTAATTCAGAGACTTGGAATATCAATTCTAGTCAAACAGCTCACTTGCTGCCAACCCTGTCCCCACGGGCTGGTTCTGCAGTCCCAGAGACAGTGCCGGTTACATTCCAGTTGTCCAAGAGCACACAGAACTTCCCAGTGCAGCTGGTACATGCATTGTCAATATGCAAAGTACCTGCTATTTTTAGAGAAGTGAGAATGTAAGATTTTTCCCAAAGCCCATCGCTGTTACCATTTTTCTATGTAAAAATCTATATGCCCGAGACACTGGCAGAAATGATATTTCACTGTGATTCATAACTGATTAGATTTGTAAAAAATCTTATGTTCTCAAACCTACTACCTACTCAGGGAGAAAGAAAGCCATATATTCACTACCCAATCCATATATCTACTTAATAACAACTTGTCCAATAATTACATTGACTGGGCTAAGTGTCCCCAGCCTATCCATCCCCAGTTCTCTTTTACGGTATGCTGCACCATGGCACTAACAATATCCCAAGGTGTCATCTATTTCCATTTGCAATAGTACGATTCTCTTGTTTTATTGTCAAAAGCAAATGCATTTCCAATAATCTGTGCATATCTGGGTCACATATTAATTTCATCCAGCTCTTCCAATGATTCTCCACTTGCTATAGTTTACATCAGTGCCACCATCTCTGATTTCTTTGGAGTTACTTTTACAGCACAGGAGAATCACTCCCCATTGATACCAGTGGCAGCAATGATGCAAGTGCTAGTATAGAAAGACCTCTGGCATTTTAACTACTGTATTATTTCAACCTATACTCAAGCAAGATTAGGTGACTTACTGTTTATAAAGGTGTCAGCTAACTGTAGCCTTGTCAACACTAGTGTTCGGTTTGCAACCAACAGTGGAACTGCACCAGTGGTAGAATGGTAGGAAATTTTGGGGAAAACAAAATTATAGCACAATTACTATTATTTATAATAATCATGGACCAGATCCGTATTGAGCTAAGTGTTGTACACACACACAAAGCTAAAGATGGTGCCTGTTTACAGTGCCATAGAGATATACTTCAACTCATCTCAGACTGATGCCTGCTAAATATGCATATAACAAGTAGAGCCAAACAGTGTTTCTTTCATTCTCCAAGATCAGTGGTTATTGTGCTCTGTGAAATCCATTTATTCAGAAGAGTTTCCTACTTTTTTCCTTTTACAGATACAAGTTTTGGCATAATGGCTGAAAAATATTTGTTTTTTCCATATTCATTTCTCAATACAGTTTAAGGTAGCTCCCCTGTTTGATGTGTGTTTATAAGAAGTGCACTAAGGCAGCTAGCATGCTTTGTTGTCTACTTACAGTATGATATTGTGTAACTTGGTCAGGAATTCATGGTATTAAATCCAGTTTAAAGGAATTTGTTCCTCTCCCCAATCAAGAGTGAAGTGAAGGCTTGTTATTCTCAGTTAATTCCAATATGGTTCATGGAAGGAAGAAACTGACTATGCTCATGCTATTTAGGTTCCTGATTGAAATGATCAACACACAGTACTGTAGTTATGTAGTATATACTGTGCTGATGTCAACTACTCTAGCCTCGAGCTGTCATGACTGAGGCAGCAAATGGGTGGGTCAGGAAAGTAACATGATCTCTTCTGATGTTCATGACTGACTCATATTCCAGAGCTGGTAAATTAGCACTGTTTCCATGGCAACCTTCTAACCAAATTTAGAAATTATTCACATTCTTGAGATCCTTTTAAAGATCTGATAGTTTGTAAGTGGCAGAGTCAGGAGCATTCAGTTTAAAATAATACCTGCTGCCCCAGTTATTCAGAATGTTTCTTCACTCAGATCAGTAGTTAAGGCATATTATCTTCTAGAGCTACATCGAAATCTGAGGATCCTTGAACTAGTATGCTGGTACATCTGAGCATGCCTGAACCAGTATGAGCATAAGCTTTTGTGGGCTAATACCCACTTCGTCGGATGCATGCATCCGACGAAGTGGGTATTAGCCCACAAAAGCTTATGCTCTAAAACTTTAGTTAGTCTTTAAGGTGCCACAGGACTCTTTGTCACTTCTGCAATTCCAGACTAACACGGCTACCCCTCTGATTCTGAACCAGTACGCTGAGTTGAACCTAAACACTGTGAATGATCTGGAAGACACAGGATTGATATATTTGACAACACATTTGTAGGGCACTGGCATGATATCACTGTGGTGTAATGCTACTTTAAGAGCACAGGGATGAAATCCCAGCTCCACCAAAGTCAAGTGATATTTTTCCAAGGGCCAAGATTATAAGAGAACTGCCTACATTCCTAAAGTGTCCTGCAATGAAGAATCCCTTTTCCATTTCACAGGCAGGAAGAGGAATTCAGGTTTGGGCTCACCGAACTTGTGGTCAGCAGGCAGAGGACCTGAAGCTCCCCTGGTTGCCCCCAGGACAGAATGTTCACATTAGCGCAGGTTCCCCCTCTCCGTCACGTATTGCTCAATGCTCTTCCTACTGTGAGAAAGAGACTTCTGGAATTCCTTCTGTTATTGTAGGATGTGGATTCTGCCACACTAGTGAGTTCCACTGCCCACCACTTTTGTCAAGACACTTTCTCCAACTGGGAAGCTTTTGCTTTTCCATTGTAATGTTTGTAGCCACAACACTTGCATGTCTCATCTCACATTAGATTAACGGCTTTGTGTTCCTCCTTCTTCATCCTCTGACATTGAAATCCATCAGAAATAAAAGCTACAATGTGTTGCAGAAACATGAGGAATATTCAATGGATCATGGTCTACTAATACTTATAAATCCATGAACATTTTTATCACACTCTGCAAGCATTGACTGGGTAATATCCCCACATCCCTCTGAGATGAGATTATCCCTATTTTATATTATGGGGAAATTAAGGTAGAGACAAGTTAAGATATCTCTCTAAGGCTGAACACAGCAAGCCAATCAGCAATAGTGCAATGATTGTAATTGATTTACAGCATTGTGCTGCTACTCAGGCTGTGATCACAGGACCAATTTTAGCCAAAGAGAGTCTTCGGTAATTTCAGAATAAGAATCCATTATATCAATTAAAATTATGAAGGTGGTATCCAAGTACTTCTGAATTTTAGATAGGGTACGTGTGGTTTTAACCACAGCACTAAATCATTCTCTTTGATCAAGGAACTTTACAAATATTAAGTAAACTTTGTTTTAATGAACTGTGAAATGCACTTCCTGTGTCTTCTGTAATATCAGTGATTCAGATATCACTCACCGTACTGATTTTGTGCTCAGGTGGATCATGTTCCCTAAGTATTTTATAAAAAAGTATATTCAGAGGAGTTAATGGATGCTTTCAAAAATAACTCATTTCTAGCTACATCCTACGACCCAGGTTCTTAATTATTAGAAGGTAATTCTATATTGTAATGGATTTCAAATGCTTTGCCTTTCTACATTAATTTCTAATTTAATCTAACCAGGAGATTTTTTTTTAAAAAAGCTATTTTTAACATTTAATATCTGATATATGTAGGGGTTTCCAATATACAAATAGCAATTATATTACTAAAGAGAAGTTAGTGATTCATGAAATAGAAAATCACAATTCAGTATACTTTGATTGTGATTACTTACACTAAGTAAGGAGGAAGAGGACTGTTGTCTTAGCTGACACTGTGGAAGACAGCAAAATATGTCCACATTCAGACCTTAGAAATATTGAATAAGCTATATCAAACTAGCTTGGAATGATGGGTCAAAGAGGTGGATAAAATAATGTTCACTGAAGAAGTCTACCTTTTCCATTGCAGATTTAAACTTACTAACAAGAAGGATACTGCTATATTTGTATTTCATGCATTTCAGGAATATTGGTCTTGCATCATTTTATACCCCAAGAAATGAATGATATTTCTATTTCGGTCAGCATTCTATATAGCCATTAAAGGCATCCATCATTATTTGCTCACTGAAGAATTATACACAGGAAAGAGGAACAGCTAAAGTGATTTAAACCAGCCCTAGAAAAACCTTTGATAGCTTTTGAGTTTTAGTTGTAATTTACAATTGCCCTTTTACCTATAAAAAAATGGCATGACAGAATATGACTGATTCTCATGACTAGCTCTGAGACAGCTATTGTGAATGATCAAATGGATAAAATGAAATATGACAAGGCAAAATTTCTACCATCCCCTTTTTACAGTTAAAAGTGTAACATTCTACCTTGTTGATAGAGTAGACATTATATAGTTCTAAATTGCTATATAGCTCCAATGGAATAGTGCCCACAAATTAGACATGTTTAACGCAGCCATTCTATTACTCACAGGGCTTTAGCTCAGGCTCTGAAGCAGTGAAGTGGTCGCAGCAGTGAAGTTGCAGCAGCATATACTTCAGAGCAGGCTGTACAAATCCACCCAGAATGCTGGAGAATTGTTTTTGTGCTGCCCTGGTACTCAAGCTAGCTCATGTATGTCTACACAAGCATCAATTACACCCCATGATTGCCATACAGATGAACACCCCAAGAGAAAAGTGGGAAAGGCAAGAGGATAGTAATGGCAATAAAATATGAAGCAAAAATAATACAAAAGGAAGGATTCTGATATTACTATCCCAGACACTAACTCTACACTAGCCCATGGCATTACCTGATGGTAAAACTAGTGCGAGATAAAGATCAGGCCTGCTCAGATTATGTAATATAGTCCAGTGTTTGGCAGCAGTGAAACAAAAATGCTGTTATTCATGATAGAGAACAGAGAATAAAATACCTGTAGTTGTGTCCGTATCTGTTTTTAAGCACTACATGGAAACCGTTGTCCACAGAAAGAAATTAGCTAGCCACTCATCTGTTTCTTAGTCATGACAGTCAATTTAAATGATCTTGCCTTCCAAGGAGTGTCCTTAAGTACACAGGGGGATGTGGCATAGGAGGGATTAAAAAGTATGATCTATGATACCACTTACCTTACCTAGAGGTCCATCAGGCTCTGTCCCTCTATTACAATTTACCCACAACCACAATACTGTGATTTAAAAAACAAACAAACAAACAAACAAAAAAAACCCCACAGCATACTTTAGCAGGCTCATCCTGTTGCTAATCTGTAACCAGAAATCCTTCCCTACCTCCTCCAAAACCCAGCCCACACTATCCCTACCATCCTAGCTCCACTTGCACAGAATCTATGAATTGTGCCACATGATTTGGGGCTTGGTTAATTAATTACTTATTATTCTTATCATTTGCATAGCAGAAGCACCTCGGAGCTGGACACAGGCCAAGACCCCAATACACAAAGCACGCACCTTACAAACAGAGCAAAGAGACAGTCTGTCTTATACTTAAATTGTCAACTCCCTCATGGAAACAGACAGGACCACAAGGGTACATTGAGACAGAGGTGGTCAGCATGATATGTACAGGTCTCAGCACACCAACTGCCTTTTTAGGCATCATAACAAAGGCGAGATTTAAGGAGGGATATTAGACTTCTTTCCCTATCTGAACAAAACCAGGCTAGGAATCGAACTCAGGTTCAGAGTAAACATTAACAATAACTGCCTCAAAGTGCCTAGGCCAGTTCCCCAATTAGTGTAAATCAGTTACATTGAAATCAGACCTGCAAGTGGTGTAAGTTCCATGAAGTAAAAGAGCTATGCCACTCTATACCAGCTAAAGATCTAGTCTGCAACTTCTAAGAAAAGTCTTTTGTGGAACACTGCTCAGCCTGCTATTTGGCTCAAGTACTTCCCCATGAGCTCTGACTCAGTGGTGTGAAAGTGCAATTTCCTGTAATTACTCTTTGTATGAGTTTAATGGTATATTTACTCCTTTGAAGTCATCAAAATATTTTTTAAATTCATAATAGCATTTCAAAAGGGCAGTTTTTAGTATTTACTGCCCTCTTACCACTGTTGGTTTTAATATTTTTTGCAGTTTGTTCTGACCGTGTATTTGATTTATGAGTATTTCCTTCTGCATCAACTGCCAGCATTGTTAGCAGGTAGCAATGGTATAATTGGCAGATAAATTTACCTTGCAGGGAGTGCTTTTGAAGACATATCATGACTACAGAAAGTTATTTTGGAAAACAACGCAAAGTCCCCACAAGGTAATTCTACTGGTGAAATTATTCATCAGTTTATGAGGTTTGCTCTTTAAGCTGGTAAGCAGACCAAAGGGGTTTCCCAAGCCAAGATGATCATTGTTAATGACCTAGGTGATACCTTAGTTCAGGATAAATTCTGGATTGCACTATCCTAAAGCTATCCCAGCACTCAAGATGTCACTATCCCAGTCCAGAAGGGGCCAATTAACAAATAAATAAGTGTGATTCTGGCAGAGATGCCCTATCATTTCACGTTTGTGATCTTGTAGTCAGCGTATACCACAATAAACCAACTATTAAATCTAGGCTCTGGACTACTGCAGATCATTGTAATCTACAGTAATTTCAGAAGAATATTTTTAAAACATCTAAATCTATACCTAGAATCAGTGACTATATCACTGCTTCTTTCAAAACATATTTTAGTAGTAACTTTTAGTGCAATGCATGATTTATTTCCCTGGATGTACTCATAATATCCTTTTGATAATTATTCTTCAATGAAAGGGTTTGGGGGACCTATATCTATAATTCACTTCTGTGTATGGTTACCAAACAATTTACTCCTTCTCCGAGGGTTAGTCCTAGTACCTTAAATACTTCGAGATGATTTCTCTATATGACACCATGGAGGAATTCTGTCCATTCTGTGCTATACCTCACCCTTAAATATTTCCCCTAGTTGGGTTATCCATGGACCTTTGGATCTAAAACAATGAACTTTTACTGCATTAGCTCTGAAACTCTATAAATGGCCCAATCATGAGAAAAAGAAGAGACACATAGCTGGTCAGTATGTTACACAATGAAGCATCTAACCAGCTCTTCATAACACAAATATGATTTACTACCTGTGTTGCTACTGTAGTTCTGATATTTGGTATTCAGATCAAGAGTCCTCTGTGACCATTGCCTCTATGAGTTTAGAGAATCTTTAGCTCCCCACAGACCTTGCTGGGGAAAAGAACAAAAGAACATGGGAGGAGCCAGCCTTGGTATGGTCCTCTTCTCCTGAACCCCAGAGAAGAACTTCCATGGAGGACCAGATCCATAGACATACACAGTTTACATGCGGGTAGGACTTGGATGACAGCCCTTCACTAGACTCTCCTCACCTATATTTGTGGGTCTATAAATGTCATGCCTTGAGGATGGCCCAGGAGGAAACAGCAGGCAGGGAGCCAGCAGGACTCATGATGTCAAGGGGCAGATGAGTGAACACAGTTAAAAAGAGCAGATATCCATGCAAGACTGGGATCTGAACTCAGACAGATATTGTTGGGAATTAAAATACTTTAATTAAACCTGCATTTAAGTATTATATCATCACTGCCTTGTTCTCCAGAGCAGTCATAGTCCTCTGTTTTCATAAATTCTCTTACATCTGTGCTGATTGGCCTCCCACAGCTTTACCTGAAGGCACTGAAACATACACGCATTCTAAAACAGTTTAGGATCTTGTTTAACATGCAACTTTGCAAGGAGAAACTTGCCCTGATGATATCACAGCAAAATACAGCTAAATGCCAAAACACATGGACTTAATCCCCTGATAAGGATATAACATAAAAGCCTTTCAGGATTAAATTTAGGATTTCTCTCTTATTAGTGAAAAAGAAGTATGTGGAGTAGATGCTCGGTAGGGCTGGCCGGAAAAGAAAATTTCTATTTTGTGAAAAAATTAGGTTTTGAAATTTATTTTCATTTTGATGTGAAATGAAACCAAGACCTGTCAAACCTTTACACACACACTCTTTCTCTCCCTATTCCCCTGCCTCCTCTTGCCTTCTCCAGCATAATTAATAGCATAGTGGTTCAGGCAGACACCTGGGATATGGGAAACTCAGATTCAGATCCCTGCTCTGAGTGAGTGCCCGAGCCAGTGGGTTATTGCCTAGTCTGGGATGGGTTCTCTCCCAAATACTGGGCATGGGGAAAACTTTCTGCAGTTTCATCAAAACCAATACATTACTACTAATGTTTTCGTTCCAACAAATTGGTATTTTCCATTAAAAATGCTTAGTTTGAATATTCCTAACCAGTTCTACTGTAAATTGTTATAGTGCCATTGAAGTCAGTAGAGTTTGTTGAAGTCAACAGAGCTAGGGCAATTTATACCACCTGGAAATCTGCCCCTTGGAACTTCAATGTTCTTTTCTCATAGTCCAATGAAGGTAAAATAGACCAGTGATAAGTTCTGAGCTCTTATTTCTAACCAGTATTTCAAGTTCAGTATTTAAAGTTATTCAGAAATTGCTGTAGCCTGCGAGGAAATACAGAATCAGATCTTTTCTAAATGATATGGAACAGCTGGTGTTATTAACTATTGAGAAACAATATTTTGAGACTCTTAGAGGAAGTGTGGGGTAGGAGGGACAAAAGTTTGTCAGAATTGGAAATGTCTGGAATATTGATGAGTCTGTATTCCTAAAGCAAATGAAAGATGTTTTCTGCATTTTAAAACTTCATGTTTATATAGTCTTGGTGAAAATGTCAAGTTTTATATTTTGTTCATAAACCAGTTTTCCTTCTAAACTAAGGTGAATAGGTGCTTTAGTTTGCTTGAAAGGACTGTGTTTCATGTGAGAGTGTTTTTGACAATTCTCATTAAAATAACATCCCTTTACAGTGTAGGCTTATACATTAGCAGATGGCTATAGTTTGAGGAAGAATTCCACAACTCCATTGTATACACATAACTGATCATTGTAATGATTGTAATTAGCTTTCATGTAACTTTTCATCCATAGATCTCATAGTTCTTTACAAAAGAGGTGAAGTAAAATTATCCCCATTTTACAGATGGCAAAACTGAGGCACAGCGAGATGACATTGCTTGTTGAAGGTCAGAGGGCAGGCTCAGAATAAGAATCAGGTCTGCTGAGCTCCTTCTAGTATCCTTTCCACTGGATCACATTAGCCCCCTAGATAGCAGGCCATAGAATTATTTATAGCACTTCCACCAGGACAATAGGCATATAAGCACAAAGTTAAGGTAGTTATAAACCGGATTTATCACGGATTTCTCTGTAACATAAGAGGAAGATATTATCTCAAATTAAGAATTGTTGCTAAGAGGTTGATCTTGATCCATGCAGATACACACTCCTGTGTGTTGTCTTGACTGTCAGTCATCATACATGTTTACGTAGCTGAAACTAAGTGCTAAATCTGACTCACTAATCAGTGGTTGCCAGTAAACTCCTTAATTAAAACAGAATATGAATAAAAGAAAATTTTCACTTTCCAAAGATCATCTTTAAATTGCAAGTATCCTTATTCCAAAGACTATCTTTAAAAACTGAACCTAACAGTACTCTCAGGAATAGAAAGCCAAACTAGGACAGAGCAGTCTCTGCTTGCAAATTTTGATATTAAACCCAAATCTCAGCAAATTCCATTGATGTTCTAGGGAATATTGTAAAACATCATAAACTACACAAACAGTACACAGATGAAGCCAATTTCTACATCAACTTCATGCCTTGACCATCTCCCAGCTACCCAAGGGTTTGGCAGAGATCAGCACATTGAAACTAAAGAAAAAGTGGATGAGGGTGGGGAGAAGGAAAAATTTGAGGAACTCACATTTACAACATTATGCTCCACTGAAGGCACCTGTTTTCTGTGGCCTTGATATCACTGCTCATAATCGTGCCCAGTTAGCTATTTTGCACATGACTACAAGAGGGGCTTGGGTTGAAGTGGCTCTGAGAATTTGGCTCATTTTATTTTAACTCAAACAATCATCATTTGCTAGACTATTAAGGGAAATGCAATATGGATCTATATTGATTATCTCATGGCAACTTCAAGATGTTGATGGTACCTCATCAGATGGAAAGCTAAGTTGATCTTCTGATGTTCCCTGTTCATATCCCTCGGTATCTTCCTATTTGCAGCAAATCAGACTCTCTTCCCAGAAGTGAACCATAATCAAAGTGCAATCCAGAGAGGTTCATTTCAAGTTTATTGAAAAATTTGACAAGAAATCCTTACAAATATTGGCAATTTTTGCAAAACATTGTAACGTTGCTTCCTGAAAACAAACTGCTTTGGGAGTTCACAGAATGAAGAGATCCAGGGCCTAATTCTCCTTTCAGTTACATTAGTATAAAACAAGAGGAATTATATTAGTGAGAAGACTGAGGGCCTACATTTTGTCTTTAATTCAATTGCTGCATTGTTTCTTAAATGAATAAACAGTAAAATATTCTAAATTCTATCAGAAAATCTGCCTCCCCCCAAGAGATAAGATCCAGTGAATTATACTTTTTACACCATGGAGTCATTATTAGAACTGTGAAACTTTTGAAATATTGAAGATGCTATATCTAAATGTATGAATTCTCTGGGTGACATTGTATCTTGGCAACACAGAAACTAATAATCCTCTGCTTTGTATTTATTGGTTCCTAACCTATGCATTTTTATGTTTCAAAGATGAGAGAATCCAGGAAACATTCATATTTGTGAAACATCAGGAGAAAGATACTAAGAGATGGAGAGAAATGAAAATAAGTGAAACCCTACAGCTGAAATTCAAGGTCATGCCCACTGTGTCCAAACCCAGAATGTACAGAACCAGTATTTTATTCCCTGGTGGTTCCTAAAACCCTGAAAGTACTACCCACTAATATGTATATCTAAAAAAGCATATAATACGAAGGACACCTATCGATTCCTTAAAGAGACTAACTTATTTTATAAGGGGGCTGGAACTAGAATTCAGAATGCGTAGCTTGGCACAACTAGCTTGTCTTTTTAATTTAATACCACACTGCTTTCAGCCTCATCTCTGTTCTTTTTTTGATGTCATTACTCATTTATACTGTTTACTTTGATGGACATGGTTAGCAATTGCTTTCATGTATTTGTGACTCTGAAAGAAAGAGTTCAACTCATATTTCAGTCGAAGAACATTTAAGATACAAAAGTTACCAGTATTAGCCTTTTGCGCACTTACTGAGTTTCTTCTCATTAGATAATATGCAATCTCTGTAGTCTTTTCTCCAAATAATATTTTTGAAGCATTCTGTACTGTTACTTTATACCCACTGCAGCAATAATAGGTCACCATCTTTTAAAAGGTTTACGTAAGTATATTCAAGACCATATTCAACCACAAGTGCCATAGACATCAATATTACTTTTTTCATTTTATCCTAGCATCCTCTTCACCTACTAGTAAAACTGTAGGTTTTCAGAATTCCACAATATGACATTAATCCTTTCTCTGATCTACGTATTTCCCATTAGCATCTGATCTAGGTTTGAGAATATTGATGCAAGATGTATTATCTGATATCTATCTACATTAAAGTCTGTTTTCCTTTATTATACTAGTCACCTAAAATACCTGACTACTCTATCAGCAAGATTGTTAAAGAAAAGGAGCAAAGGAAGGCAGAGAGAAAGATACTAATTTTTTAAAAAGGGTTTAATTTTTAGAAGGTGCAATTTGTGGGCAAGTCACATAAGGAATTGAGGCATAGAGAAGCTATCTGTAAAATGTGATTGTTACAAAAATAAATACATTAAAAGATACTCAAATACTATGGTGATTGGAACCAAGTAAGTACATTAGATAGCCAACCCTTCGAAAACTCACCCCATTTATTTATTTATGCATACACAGTATGTGTATACATAACACACAATAACCAACATGGAAACCACTCAACTTTTGCAACCTTAATTTTGGGGTTTTTTTCCCATCCCCAATACATAAACAATCTTTTTTAATGCAGAAAACCATCTAAAATAAAATTTAAAACACTGATCCATATCACAGAAATAAATGCTCACATTTTACCTAGTTCTGCCAACTCCACAAATGCCAGATAGTTTGAAAAGTTCACAACCTTAAACTGCATTAGTTTAATGCATCTCTAGCTGATACCTTAAATAGCTTCTCATTTTCCAATGAGTCCTTGTATACCACACAACCTCTCTATATCACTGTTTCTTCTGTACTGGAGCCAGCTTGTGAATATGAAACCTTAACAAATGCATTTTGATAATCTGAGGTGCCTAATATACATTGAATTTAGCTTGTAATAGTAATAACATGTCAGTAAGAACTTGGATGGACTCCAAGAATTCTGTTAAGCAAGACATCTCTTTCCATATACCAAATCCAGGTTGACAGTCTAGGCAAATTATAACAACTATACACAAGTAACAAAAGAACTGACCCAAACTTTTACTCATAACTCAAAAATGTTTTAGATTAAGGTTTGAGTGCCTGATCTCTGTCATTTTCACATAAGTCAGCACATACATCCTGCACCTCAGATAGAAAAATTGCTAAAATATTTTAAGTGAAACTTTGCTCATTGCATTTTCTGCCAAAGAAATTAAAGGCTTAAAAGAGATATAGAGGGCCCTGAGGAACTAGAATCTAGAGACTATGGATTTCTACCACTACATAGCTTGTACTTATCTCCTTCAGTAATCCTATTATCCTGGTTAATTCCTAGGTGAACAACTTTTCTTCTTCCTAGTCAACTCCTGCTCCTATAACCCCTGCTACCACTTCCTCAAGTCTGTCCAGGATCTTGCACATTTCTTTCAGAGAGAAAATTGAAGCAATCCCCATCTTGAGTTTCATCCTTCCTTTTTTCTTCCCACCCTGTACTTGCTCTTCTTTCAGGTCTGTCCAGGCTCAAAAGCATTTGTGTTGAGCTATTCTCCTTTTCCAATCTATTTAGGCATGAGTATTATGCACATCAGCATGGTATCCAAGTGTTTTACCTGCTCCCTTATCCCAGCTGCTAACCTCCCTTGCTCCATCATTTACAATCACTTTCTAGTATCTGGCTTCCTCCCTCTTCTGATTTCAAGAATGATGGTCTCTCTCTATCCTAAGATGTTCTCTTTAATGGTACAGTCCTCTCCAGCTAGCACCTCATCTCCACCCTTCCTTTTGACAATGGAGACAAACTTTCAAACACATTATCTAGTTCTACTGCCTTGAACTCCTCACTTAACTCTTTCCTCAAGACCCTACAATCTGTCTTTTGACCACAGCATTCCTGAGCCCTGCACTCCAATAAATTTGCCTTTTACCAAGTCACCAGTGACCTTTTCTTCAAAGTTTCCTTCAAACTCTCTTATCTTCCACTTTCCAAAAACTCCTCCTCTTCCTCAAAATTCTCTTCCTTTGACTTCAAAGATTGCATGTCCCAACAGTTCTCTTCCTCCATCTTAATTCTTCTTTAGTGTTTCCTTCCATGTTGGTCCACCCCATCTCCTTCCATTTCTTTCTTTCCTCCTTGTCTTCACTCTCCCTCCCAGGCAGCCCTGTACCTGGAATGCTTTCCCAAATCCAAACCAATTCATCATGCCACTTTTCTCCAAGTCTAGCAGAAAAGCTATGGGGGAAGATCTCTCATGTAGTATTTCCAAAACAGAAGCAAGAAAGAGGCCAGGAATTATTCATATACAAATGGACAGCTCTGGAGGAAAGGCAGCAAGGAAACAGCAGTAGCAATATTGAGGGTTAAGAATTTTTTTAACCCGTACTCTAAACTATAAATTTCCAGAGTAACATTTCTGCCTCCAAAAAGCAAGGTTTTAAATTTACAGAGATCTGAGCTCTTAAATTACCCAAATGAGATGAAACACAAGTTTAAAAAAATCAATAGACAATTATTTCTGTGAATTCAAACACCTCATTTTATATTCTTTGCCTTTCATTCTCTTTTGGACTTACAGTAGTTTTGTCTGTCCCCCCCCCCCCCTTTGAAAAAAAAAGAAAAAAAAACAAAAAACACACCACACACACGAAAGATACAATGCCATTTCTAGGCTTCAGAGACAAAGTAATACAACCATCAATTAACGCATGGAGATATCTTTCTACCATGTTCTCTCTAATGCCTCATACCCCAATAAGACGATTCTGGAGGTTATGTTGACAGTGGATGAAACATTCCAGGTTCTCCACCAAGCCTGTACCTTTCTATTCTAAACAGTCAAACTGCATGAGATAGAGAGGAATGAGTCAAGGTAAGAGGTAAATCCCATCCAAGAATTTCTCAGTATTTGGATGGGACGATTTCTTACACTTCATGGTAGGAGACAGATATTTGGTCCTGGTCTGTATGCATGTTGCCTTTATCCATCACTACACAGCAAATGAATCAAACGGGGCAACTTCAGTTCTTCTATGCTGGGCTTATTTGGTCATTCCTTGCTTGGTGTCTTAAGGTGATATTCTGGCCCAACTGACATCAAAATTGATTTCACCCATAGCGTACTGAATAGGGGGCAGAGTCTTTTTTCTCAGTTTGATGTCTGTTGTCTTTGCTACCTGTTTCTCTCCTTTCTTTTCTAGCTAAGGACTTAAGTTACAAGTTTCCCAACTTCCTTCTTAAAGGGCCAGTTCTTATATTAAGTTACCTTGATACTCACTCTCTCCACCTTGAGACAATGGATTAAACATTGATTACCAGCAATCTTCAAATCCAAAAACTTATGCTGCATGAATTTCAGTCTGAACTTTCTACCCACCCCAAAATCACAATATCTGAAGCAGATATTCTGCAAGTTCTTTGAAAATAAGAATCTAGTCTTCATAACCAAGAATTGACATACCATACAGGAGGTTCCCACACCTCCATTATTCTTTTCCAGTGCAGTATATTTCATGACTTTCTTATGGTAATGCTGCAGTAGCAGAAATATTAATATTAGCCTGCCAATTTATGGAATATTAATACATGAAAATGTCAAAAGAATTGAAATAATACAGCAATGGACGACTAGAACAGTGGGATGGGGACTTGCACCACAGGTTCTGCTAAATGACTTGCCAAACTTTTTCAATTACACAGAAATTGAACACAATCCCACAAACCACTGCAGTATCATACAAGCTAATATAAGGCAAAGGGATTCAAACAGCTTTCTGCTAACTGCACTGATCAGTGTGCTTACTCTAATGCAGCATAACTGACATGTTAATTTTTGCACTTCCCATTTTGAATCTCTCAGATTCACCCTGAGCCATTAAAGAAAAAATAATTTTAAAGTTGAGTGGACGCTACAGCAGGCTGCAAATTCTCTATTTCTATGGAGTTTTGCAGTTCAGCACTTAAAGCCATGGCTAGACTTTGGGGGGAATTATTTTATTTGAGGCAGTACTTTAAGATGCACTGCTACATAATCAGTCTACTACTTCTGCCAGTTTGTTTCTCAGCAGTGGTTTTAATCTTCTGGGAATGCATTAACTGCCAGAATTGGCCTTGATTTTTCAAATAAAACTGATCCTTTATAATTCATACTATTATGAATTTCAGTTTCTTCTACTGTAATTAAAGGCTATATGATTTCCTATTATTTTCTGTATCAAAGTTGATTTATATATATTTTAAAGCATTGGAGTTGCTTTTCACTAGATGCAAGTTATATTATGGTATAGCTCCTGAACCAGAGGTTCTGGATTACTCACTCAAGGCCAGCAATATTTCCAAGACTTAAATTTATGCAGTCTCCTTATATAAGGAGGAGCCATCAGGGGTTATTATTGTGGTTCAATTATTTTCATAACCATAAGGAAAGAATACTTGACATGTACACAAAAGATGAGCTATATTAACAGATTACAAAATGTTGTATTTCAATAATTCAAAAGGAATAAAACAATCACATATGGCTAACCGAGAGAAAAAACATGGAGTCCTTGTGGCACTTTAGAGACTAACAAATTTATTTGGGCATAAGCTTTCATGGGCTAAAACCCACTTCATCAGATGCATGGAGTGGAACATACAGTAGGGAGGTATAAATACACAGCATTTGAAAAGATGAGAGTTGCCTTACCAAGCGGGCGGTCAGTGCTAACAAGCCAGTTCAATTTAAGTTGGAAGTAGGTAATTCTGAACAGTTGACACGGAGTGGACATAACTTTTGCAGTGTTAATGAGGCCAATGTAAACAAGGTGGCCCATTTCAAACAGTTGACAAGAAGGTGTGAGTATTTAGCAAGGGGAAATTAGTTTTTGTAAAAATAATGCAGGAGTACTTGTGGCACCTTAGAGACTAACAAATTGATTTAGTTTCTGCAGTGACCCATCCACTCCCAGTCTCTATTCAGGCCTAGTTTGATAGTGTCCAGTTTGCAAACTAATTCTAGTTCTGCAGTTTCTCACTGAAGTCTGTTTTTGAAGTTTTGGGGGTTTTTTTTACTGAAGAACTGCCACTAAGGAGAAAAGGCATTACGATAACTTGGAAGTGCAGCAAGCATTAAATAATTAGCTAAGTACTGTAGCACTTCTAGGGTCCAGAGGGAGGTACAAACTATGGGGCCACAATATTCTTACCAATTACTTTCTCTAAGAAGTTTTAAGAAGTCCCTAAAGAAACAAAAAAAAAAAGAAAAAGACAAAAATACACATTACAGAGGACCAAGTGATATTGATGAGAAAATGGAGTAGCCCTCTTTCACTTATACTAGTGTAATATGAGAGGACAATTTGCCTAAGGGCATAGGTATAAGAATTTAAACTGATTTCAGGCCTCCCTCACAATGCCCCCCTTTTTAAAAAAATCTAGTTTCAAACTTCAGGGGAAGTCCCATTTCATAATGGACTATTTTGTATCACTTTGAGGAGAAACAGGAAAATAGAGCATTTCCACTTTGACAAATATTGATATTCTATCCAAAGGAGTGGGGGAGAGACCCAAATTTGTTCACTTTTTGAAACATACGATTGTGTTGAAGTGATTCACAGTCAGGCAAAGTGACAGTTCAGATGATGATGTATCTACTACAAACTATTAGTGTTAGGCAGAATGGAAAGTATCACATAATTTTCTTAGTGCATTCTGAAATTAGTCCAGACCCATCATTGCAGATGAGCACAAGCTTGTCTTTCAGTCCCAAATATTTGCTCCATTTCTATAAGGAAACAGAACTGTTTCTATTAATTTTTCTGGAAGATGAATAGATTTCTGTCTTCATTAATACAGCTCCAGCTGAAAGCAATATACAATTTTTTAATCACTAAGATATCCACATTTATGTAGAGCACACATCTTTTCTGACCCATTCTTGCAACCTGAGCAGAACTCACCTATCAATGTATTTGGAAGAGGATATTTGTTTTATTACTAATTACGTGAATTATCACAGAACCTTGGAGAACCAGTCAGGGACTAAGACCCCTGCTAGGAGCTGTATAAACTATTTCCCCAAACTCAGGTCTGTCTGAAAGCTAGATCCCCTTCTCCTTGTCAGCAGAGGGAATTTGACAGACCTGGGACTATTTATGACACTAAACAGAAGCAGGCCGTAATCCAGAGACCTAATCAGAGAAAGGAAGGCATGCACCCAACACTTAATAAGGGAGCACTCAGGTGGCTGGCAAAGGGTATCAGAGGGGGCAGTCTACTCAGGGGCTGGGACAAGGCCTTTTATAATTTAACCCTTTTCCTCTCTGTGGGTTATGTTCTTATTGATAAAGAAGACTTTGTTTTGAACAAGATTTCCCTGTGACTATGTATTCACACTGGACACTGGCTTCCAAAGGAGAGTAGATAGCAGGACCAAAACCCAGTTAGATCTCTGAGGATACTGTTGGTGAACAGGGGCTCTGTAACGTGGGGACCCCATTCTCAGAATGGGAGTGAATTGCAGGGTTCCACACAGACCCTTGGAAGGAGTGCCAATGGGAAGACAAAGCCCAATGGTACAGCTCACCCTGGAACCATATCAACTTCCGAAAAGGCAGACTGAATGATTGGTGAAAACTAACACAAGACACGAAAATTAAAGATCTAGAAAAAGAATCCATCCACATTCTGATTTTCTACTGAAGACACAGATTTAAACTAGACAATTTTTAAAAGCAGAATTTGCTTTGTGCAGCTTCAGAACAGTGCACTGGGAAGTGAAAGGAGCAGGTAGTCCCTGTACTACTATCTTGAAAAAGAAGCAAAACCAGAAGCATCTTCCTGTATCCTAGCCATCAAGTACAATCAGAGTTGTCTACATAGCTCCTGGGGTATTGCTTAGGTCTTCCACACTCTTTAGAAAGACATTTTCATGTCATCTGTCTCTTCAGGTCTACAGGAAATCAAAAGCTCTTTCACAGGATCACCACTGCCTCACATTGAGCAAAGTGATAATGAGGATTTAAATAATCCCATCCCCCTCCAGGAGATTAACAATGCTAGAGCTATCTTTTGTGTCGGTAAAGTGCCTGGGGTGGATGACTTCAACACAAAGTTTTTTTTAATGCTTCATTGTCGGATTCCTGAACTGCTATGTATGTTAAGCAGACAAACATTTTAGCTGACAATTCAGTTGCTGGCAGGCACATGTATATTGAATCTGTATAGGAAATGAAAGACCTGTGCTTTGATTGCCAAGGTTATAAACTCATACCTCAAGAGTGCAGAATAATAAAATTCTTTCCAGGGTCTTAGCAACCGATCTAGGAAAATGCCCAGTATACCTGATTCTCCCTGACCAGGTGAGTTGCCACAAGAGGATGTTCTCAGCAGATAAAACCAAAAGACTTCTAAAGTATCTGCATTCTGTACTACAATCTGGGCAGAGAAGGCTTTTGGTACCCTCAACGGTTCCATTTCAGTTACTTCAAGCTTATTCAGTAGTCCCCTTCTATGTGTTTATTCCTCTCCCTCCACAATTAAAACTCAATTCTGCCGGGTTTTCCCTCTAAAATATCTCCAGAATCTAATTGGATCTCTGTGTTCTCATTGCCATGACCCTTTGTCCAGGCCCTGGGCATTTCTCACCTCAATTACTGAAGCCTCTTCCTCATTTTTCTCTCAAGTCTCCTCAGCCACCTTCAAGATTGGGGAAAACACAGCCATTGATATAGCCTATCTTGCCTATCCCCTAGCTACTCCATCTCTTCACACTCTGTCACACCTTTCACATCAAATTTATGTGCTTTGCTCCTGCTCCAATGATTGCCACAACTTAAGTCCTGCTTACTTTTTTGCTCTCACCTTTTTCCATTACCCCTTGTCCATTTTGGGTCACACAAGTTGCCTGGCTAGTCTTACCATCGCTTGTGACCTTCACCCATACTTGCGTCCATATAGTCTTCCACGCTGCTCCCTATGGTAGAAACTCCTCCATGAGCTAGTCCAGTTTTCTGCCTCCCTTTCTTTATGATCTTCCTTCAAGCTCACTTTTTACAAAAGACCTACTGCTAACTCTCAAAGAAAGGGTGAGTGTAAACTTGTAAAATAAAATTGAATAAAAATAATAGCCCTGTCACACAAGAGAACTAATTCAAAAATCTCTACTGTGGTTAACACTAGTTAATCTGCACTAGGGCTCCCAGTGCTATTAACCCCAGCGGAGCTGAACCAGTGTTAACAAAAAGTAGTTCCATCTGTAAACTCTGTAACAAACAGGGCAGGATGTGTCTGGAGAAGAAGCTGTGAAGCAGTCTATCTCCTGCTCTTTTTTCACAAAATGCACTCTGCCTACCTGTGCTGACAAAGGCGGCACATGTGCAGAAGGGAGGGAACC
Source organism: Dermatemys mawii (assembly GCA_007922305.1). Classification (NCBI taxonomy): domain Eukaryota; kingdom Metazoa; phylum Chordata; order Testudines; family Dermatemydidae; genus Dermatemys; species Dermatemys mawii. The sequence goes on from ML677366.1 coordinate 24,624,433, forward strand.
TAAACCTAACCTGCCTACTGGGGGATATGGTGCCACCCATTAATTACTGTCCCACCCCATTCAAGAGAGCACTACACTGGAACATCTGTTCAGCTGCTGCATGAGTCTAGTATTAGGTACAAGGCCTCTCTCCTCGTAGTACACTCACAATATACACAATAATATTTTGCCATTATTTCATACCTTGAATAAGGCTTGTTAACTGTGGACCAATTTCCTTTCTATCTTAGGCATGTTATCTATATATAAATCAAAATCAAGAAAACAAAGCATGTTTAAGGGCACAAGTTGGAGATGATAGCTACTTAATTAGGGTGACCAGACAGCAAGTGTGAAATATTGGTACAGGGGTAGGGAGTAACAGGAGCCTATATAAGAAAGAGATCCAAAGATTAGGATTGTCTCTATAAAATAGGGACATCTGGTCACTTTATATACACACACATATTATATATATATATATATATATATATATATATATATATATATATATATACACATATATGTTGTGACAAAGCTCCAAGTCTGTACTTGTGGGTCCTGCGCTTCCTGGCAGATTTAGGGGCCTCAGAAACTCATCTAGGCCCCAGAGTGACCTCCCTTTCTCAGTAGAATTGGCAAGAGTCACCACCTAGTGAGTTACCTTCATCACAGGCCAGTATGGAAGATGGAAAAGGGGGGAGCCCGGGCCCGCCCTCTACTCCGGACTCCAGCCCAGGGACCCTAATAGTATCAGCTAAGATGGCTGACCTTTTATCCACAAAACACAATACAATTCCCTGGGCTACTTCCCCACAGCAGTCCCCGCTTCTTTAAACTCCACTTCACCCTTACCTCAGGGCCTCCTTCCTTCTGTATGATATGTTGTTCACCACTCAGTCTCACCAACAGTACAACTTCTTCCCACGGCTCCTGACACCCACAGCCCACCTGACTAACTGGGAGGTTTTTATCTGGTTTCAGTCAGTCCCTGATTGGCTTCAGGTGTCCCAATTAGGCTAGCTGTTTCTACTCCTTTCTAGAAGGTTCTTAATTGGCCCCAGGTGTCTTGATTGGTCTGGAGTAGCCTTTGTTTGGCTATCCAGGGAACAAGGACCTGTACATCCTGAGGCTGATATACCTGCCTTCCAGCACTCTCCTATATCCTTCTGGTCTGACTCCATCACAATATATATATATATATATATACACACATACACATACACACACACACACACACACAATACAGGTGGTTTGCTGTAATAAATCCTTTTGTAAATTGAACTCCAATCTAGAAGCCTGATTTGTGTTGTCAGTCATAATCTGTGTTGTCCAAAGACCACGCAAAATTCTTGTGATTGAGACCTAAAAGAAGGTTAATTCAGTCTATGAATAAAATAATCATTGGCAGGAGATAGGCCTAAGAAGTCGTCATGCTATTTTCAACATCAGATCCCAAGCAGGCAGAGATTATTGCATATAGATGAATGAAAGTTCAGTGCCTCTTATCAAAAACCAAGTAATCACTGAAAATTTTTCAGATAGGCTACAGAATGGGACAAGGTGCTGAGGGAACTACATGACAGACAGAAAATATTCTAATCAAACAGGAATCTCATTACAATCTAGCGATATTTGATGCTGACACATTATACACCAATATCTATGAACTATGTTTACCTGATCATAGCTAGATTTTCCTTTAACATATAACATGTGCATCAGTCACTGTCACCTTCTTCCAAGTTCAGTGCATATCTACAATCCTGGTTTTTCATAGATCTCAGAAAACTTCTCTACTGGTCACTTATTGCAATTGGGGAACTATCATAACACCATATAGGAGATTCAATATGAATAAAGAAAATGAGGTAGAGGATCAGTTAATTTCTTGGATGATAACTGTACACAGTTCACTCTGCTTTTGAAAATAGCTGGTGTTATCCGGGGCTCAGTGCAGAAATTACTGGGTGAGGAGCAATGGACTGCATTAGGCAAGAGATCAGAATCATAAGGGTACCTTCTAGCTTTAAAAACTTATGAACCATCCTGGTGCATTGGTTTCTGGAAAGTCCTGAAGCAGTTTCAGATACTTCAATACAAATCAAAGTAAATTTATATAACCCCACACTGACTATTTAGCATAAGAGTAGATTATTACTATTTCAAAGTATATGGCATTGGTGATGGGGTGTGTTATAAATGAAAGTGACTTGGTATTTCTCTTTTTATAAGCATCATTCATCTAACACACCACTCATTAGCTGCTATACATCACATTTCAAAAGCACACAGTATCAAGACAGTAAAATCTGATTGTCCACTACAAGATGACATGGGACCATTAAGCACAATACTTCAATTTGAGCAGCTAGTGCTTACATTGGTGTTTAACACTTAAAAAAAAAAAACCAAATAATTTTGCTTGACCTCAATAGTCAACTAGAAGCTGAAATTCAAAGAAACGCTACTGCAGATAAAATTCTGGCCTGTGGCTCTAAAGCTCAGTTGTAGATAACATCCATATTTAGCTTGGTTTTCAGCTAAAATGCAAATAATTCCCTGCATGGGTGTAGTATGGGGAGGAATGGGAGGCATTGCCCTCCCCACAAAAAACTGCAAGCCTGGCTGGAGCTGCCCCCCAAATATAGAAGTCAAACTACCCCTATGCTTCCCTGCCTTAATGAGTTTGCATTTATAATTAATGGTAATTGTGGGTGCTAAGCAACTCCAGGGAAATAGGGGTGGGGTGGAACACCACTTCCTGTGTGCCTAATTTTAGGTGCCCAGATTTAAAAAGTGTAAGGCTACATTCTCTTGTCCCAATTCTTCCTTACCACCCCAAAAGTACTATGAAAACAGAAAAAATAAGGATATTCCATCTTTTCAAATAAAATAACCCTTGCATCAGTTCCTATCCATTAAGAAACTTAATTACGCCAGAACACATATTTGTCTTGTCCATTTTTAGACTTCAGACTAATGTAGTATATTGTTTCCAAGATGCATCTTGTCTTTTCTTGGCACGTGTACGGTCTAATCTATCAGACAGAGAAATACGGCTGAACTTATGAGAAAAATAAAGCAAGTTTCACTATCAGGTGCTTGATTCAGATGCTTGATAAGTGATCGTGCAGAGTATAGCTATCTGATAGCAAAAACTACATTGAATGTAATCAACTAATAGTTTCTACTCTTCCCTTGTAATTGCCATAAAAAGACTGTAATAAAAGCAGATCATGTACCTATATTTTTGATGAAAAATATTCCCCATATTCTGGATTGGTTTTAAAAGTAGTTCAAGCCTTTTAGTCATCATTAAAAATAAAGTCTGATACAGTAATAAAAAAATCACTAATATATCTCTGCAAATGTATTGTACTAAAATGCAGTGGCATCCTTTTTAATGTTAAGTGACAAGCTTTTCAAAAATGTGATCTCAACATCAGATTTTTGCTATGCAACATCAGCAGTATCATTCTCTTTTCCATCTAGCTTGTCATGATTTTATGGTCTTTAACTGAAATGTGTTACTTTTCATCTACTAAATGCTGATTTGTTCTTACTTTACTGACTTTAGCAGAAATTGAATGGTGTGAAAGGAAGTACAAACCTGTACCTTTTGTAAAAGGGCAATATTTCATATTCAATATTCATATTGTTCTCTATATATAAACATGAATTCATCTGACTAGTACCGTGTTCCCAGTTTGTTGCAATGAATCTGGATAGGTTGAATAAAGAAAAAGAAACTCTAATTTTTAATATGCTAGCTCATAGCTAGTCACAGATTATGTAGGCCTCTCCAGTTTGCAAAAATGATTTCAACTAAACTCCAGGCATAATAGAATTGATTTTCTAAATTGAAGTGATGTGATATCCTATGGGTTTTAGCATTTATGACCTAAAGTACATGGGAAATATTTTTCCACAAATAAATAGCCATAATAGGTAGAAGCTGTTTTACATCTAGGAAATGGACACAGCACGGAAAAGGTAAGGATCTTGCTCAAGATTACACCAAAAGTCTGTGGCAAGGCTGAGAATTGAGCCCATATCTCCTGAGTCCCAGTCCAGCGTCGATCACAAATCCACCCTTCATCTTTTTTAATAGCTAGTTATTTCCTTACAGAAATAACAACCTACCATTGCCCTGAACACCAAACTAGTAGAATAGCAGATCCAATACACAATTGCAGCAGCAAACAAATGCACCATAACATTTTCCTCTTTGCACAAAGTTTTAAACTTTCAAGGTCAATGGTGGGCATTTGACAGTAAATGGCATTAACCACAAAAGGAAGTTTAATTTTTTTTTATCTGCAATTGAACTGACCGACAAGTAACAAAAGAACAGTTTAACAACTTCACTCTCAAGAGCTGAAGATCTATTGTTGTCAGCTGGAAGGAAGTTGTCAGAATGTCCTTTGAAAAACAGAGGACTATCACGTCTGGAGACAGAGAAGTATTTCAGAATGAATAACAATCAAGGAATATTACCTCTGTTTGTACACTGTCCACTATGATGAATTACTTGAAGTTATTATAAACAATTTCTACAAATACTACTTGGTCTGAAGGCTGCTTATAAAATATGTTGTAACTATTTGATCAAAAAAATCCCATATGCAAGTTGAAGGTTTATTTTATTTGGATAACTAGGTCACAGGTAGCTTTAGACATGTAAGAGGAGGGTTTCCCCATTAATCATCTGTTACAAGTATGAAGTAGCCTAGAATTAGTGTTTACCTGTAAGGGGTTAAGCTAAAGGTAACCTGAGAGGTGGACAACTGACCAATGAGAAATTCCTCAGGAGACAAAGGATTTTAAATTTTAGTTTTTTTGGGGGGTCTTTTTTTGGTTTAACTCAGCTATGGGATGAACACAGCTATGTCTTTTACTATAACTATCAGTTTTTTATTAAGTAAGGTAGTGACTAAGTTTACCTTTTTTATCACTTGGAAAACTTTTCAGTTGGTAGAAATTTATCTTTGTGTTTTTTCAATACTGTAAGCTTCAGCAGGAGGAGAAATTTGGGGAGGGGGTTGTTTGTAACTCTTTATTAATTATTGTAGATGCTGTTTTATTGATGGTTATAAGGGATTTCTTTCTTTCTTTCTTTCATTAAAATCTTTCTTTTAAGAATCTGACTGCTTGTTTTCCATTGTGTAAGATCCTGGTTTTGAATCGGGCACGTCTCACAGGATCAGGCGAGGTTACTTGATAAAAAACTGATAGTTATAGTAAAAGACATAGCTGTGTTCATCCCATAGCCGAGTTGAACAAAGAGAAGACCCCGAGAGAAACTGAAACTTAAAATCCTTTGTCTCCTGAGGAATTTCTCATTGGTCAGTTGTCCACCTCTCAGGTTACCTTTAGCTTAACCCCTTACAGGTAAACACTAATTCTAGGCTACTTCATACTTATGACATCATCTTAACACTAAAGAAAATTAGCATAAATGTATCTTCACATGTGCAAATTATCTCCTTTCCCCAGACATGATATTTCTGACACAGAAAGCAGTGTGAACAGAAATATCTGTTACCCATGCCCCAACTCCTCCAACCTCAGTCCAAGCAGATTCTATTTCATTACCCAGTCTTACCTGTGAAGTTAATTATATCTTTATAACTAATAATGATAAATTCCTGGGAAGTTTCTAACAAAACAAAAACAAAGGGCAATGGGTGAAATAACATAGCCTCCATTCTGTTCTGGCAGACTCAGTAGATAACATTTTAATCTTATTCTTTGCATATGCAAGATTGTTCCCAGCTACGTGCTGTAGCTCTTGGAGGAGAGTAGGGAAATTATCTCAGTGGAATTTACCACCAGTTTTTGTAGGGCTGATTTTGCTGCTGTTGCACAGCATATTAGAAACAACAAATCTATCAAGATAGTAAATTTTTTGAATGTATGCATTTGTAGTTGTTAGATGACCACATTTATGCTGTCTTTAAATGTTTGTATTTTACGTAGTTCCCTTACTAGAGTGACATTCTTCATTACCTTATCTCCTCTGAAGATACATTCTCTTTTGATCCCCATTTTATTTTGTAGTTTAAAAGGGAGTTTTGTCATGTTAAATGATTCCTTTTGTCATTTGAAGCTCCTATGCCCATTCCCTTCAAGCAGGTTAAGCCTTGGCAATAGATAGATAGGCACATTACTGCTGTTCCTTAAATGCTTATTGTTAGTTGCTGCAACATGAGAAATGTGTCATTTCTTCATGCTTTTAACTCTCAGCTCCCAGCACTCAATACTTTTCACCATTTGTCTGTCTGAAACAACTCTGCCTTTCACTGAACTTTGGGTTAGTGGATTCATTCAACAGATTTCTGTGCAATCAGAATTACCCTTTCTGAACTTCCATGTTTTAAAGAAATAAGCCTGTTAAAAATCCCTAAAATAGCATCTAATAAAATAACTATGGGCCAGATTCTACAATCCAACCAAATTGCACATAGTACAGGTTGAAGTTGAGTGGTACAAGGGTGCTGTCAAGCTCAGTGCAGGGATGGTCCTCTAGCATAAATTATAGTGGCCACAGGGTGTTTTAACTTAAGGTCACTAGCAGCTGGCATATCTATTACCAGGTGCCCCAAACCATACTCGATTATTTGCACAGCATAGGAACATTCAAGCCACAGCCCTTTTCTGCCAGCCACATGCTTTATGCTGCTTCCCTTAGTCTTGTCAGCCTAAGACATTCCATTGTCTCCATGATTTGGGGGGAACCTTTTTGCACTAAAGATATACTCCCAGGACTAGATATGCCTGGCCCAAACAGCAGAATCTGCCTTGCACCATAGAATTTGGCCCCTGATTTTCCAAAGTTGAAAGTTTAGACATCTTACCTGTATTTAACCCAAAGTACTAATGTGTACAAAACGGTCATTACCAGAGAGAACTAAAGCTGATCAGATTGCATGGCATCTAGAGTTCACATTTTTCAAAACAGCATTTTTGAGAATTTCCATTTGTACAGAACATTTGCTAATCCACCTTTATTTCCTGGTCAAGGAAAGGTACCATGCCCTTTTTTAATGATGGTTTATATATCATGCAGTTTTAAGTAATCCAGTGGCATTGGTAACATATTTTGCAGCCTCACAAGATAGGTTTTTTTCAATAAGAACTGATTTTCATCGAACTGTGCATGGTGGCGGAACATTATGAGGAATTTATACAGAATGTGTGACAAACTGGTCTTGGATGATGCAAAAAGCAACTTTTGAGAGCTGGTCCAAAAACCAGCAGCTGTAATTAAAAACATCACATACCAAGATGTGTTTCTTACCTTTCAAATGTGCAGATCTCCTGAACAAAGATAAAAGGTAGCGTTTTCCTTGAGTATAATGTATAGAAATCCAGCTGCTTTGTACTTGGGAGATAAGGTTCACAGGCATTTACTCAATATTAGTGTGGTTTCCATATGTAGGTGTGACAGGGTAAAAAGGTGTGACAGAAAAACTGCTTAGCCAACCCTCTGCCACTCCAGCTCCAATTAAGTGAGGTAAATTGGAACTGGGTAGGGCACCTGGCCCTGATTGGTGAAGCGGGAACAGCTGCTGCATCTTCAGACTGGGGCTGGATAAAAGCCCCGGGAACGGGGAGGGGATAGGAGTGGCTGCTCTAAGAGAAAGCAGGATGGAATCACTTGCCCTCTTTCCTGCTGGTAGACAAGCAGAAAGAGATTGTGTATATTGTGGTGAAAAGGTGGTGGGAACACTACTTGTAAAAATAAAGCACCATGTGAGCACTGCAATCAAGGACATTGAGTGACTTTCTGGGTCAAATGGAGGCAGGAGCCAGGAGGGCCCTATGGGGATCCTGTTACAGTTGGGCATTCGGTCTTCCATTCCACCCCCTTTGAAGCACAGGATGTTGTTTGAATGCAAATTCCTTCCCAGGACAAAAAGAATGTTACTCTCACTGAGTGATGCAACTGAGTAGAGGGGGTGCCATTAGTAACCTACACTCTATTCCCTCGAGTGTAGTCGATGAAACAATGAACCTAAAAGGGAGATTGTAATTTAAAATTACAATTTTTCAGTGCCTGCTCCATTCTTAGTATGCCATCACCTTGAAAACTTTCCCCACAGCTTGCAGAAGGAAATTTTAAAAGCCCAGATTTTCAAAAACAGGAGCCTAACTCATGGTCTTAACTACTTGATAAGATTTTCAAGAGGTGTGTGTAACAGCTAAAGAGGTCAACCAGGAGCTGTTGGGAGATCACTAAAGTAGATCACTACTTCTGAAAATCAAACTACTTTTGAGGTGTCCAATGACAAATTGAGAAGCCTTAGCATGGCTTATACTAACTTTCAAATGTTATGGAAAACCATAGTCTGAATATTTTTTAATTGTGAGATTTTCTTGACAATGAACATAATTAATACATTTACCACAGAAGAGAGGAAAGAGAATCAAGGTGCTTGTTTACATTGGGCGAGATTGTGCCTTGTGTTAAAGCTGTGAATCAAGGGGCAGTGCACAGGCATTCCAACCCCAAGGGAATCCCCAGGAAATATTGTGTCTTGATGGGAAGCAATTTGTTCCTACCTTTACATCTTCTCCTACTATATGTCCATCTAGCTTCAGTGACTGATAGGAGCAGTGATAGAGCCATGGTTCCATCTTACACCCAATCCACCCGCTCCCTTCCTGCCTACTTGCTCAAGAGGGAGGAAAATGGGAAAGTTATGTGTGAGGAGAGGATCTCTGGCACAGCCCCTCTGCTCTTCCAGATGCCCAGAGCCACAATCTAAGGTTTTGTCCAGTGGGGAAAAAATGGGGTAGGGAATCAGTTCTGCCCCTTATGGCTAGATTAACCATCCTAATTTAGAAGAGACTGTACCTTGAAGATCAGACATTAAGATGTTTATCAGGATATAAACATGGCATGATTTCTATCAAACTACCAAAATCAGCATCCTCTCCTGACTAAAAATGATTCTGTACTGCAAATGAAAGATATGGCCAACAAAAAGAACTGATAAAACAGACAGAAAAGGGTTTAATTTTTAAGTCACTAACGTTTAAGATAAATTGCTGTTTTCAGTACAGTAAATCACGAGAGCTGCTTGAAAGAAATTTAGTTTTAGGCACATCACAGCAGCTGCCAACTGAGACCACTTACTATAAATAAGAAACTTTCAATTTTACTATACAATAAATATAAACACTGAAACCACATTTTCCATGCATTTTAACTAAGTGATGCCATGCATCAGTCTGAGTAGAATCATCTGAAGAAAAATCCAACCCTTTTAAGAAATGCAGAATATGTAAAAGTTCAGAAACAATTCCATTTATTGTTAAAAAATATTCCCCTCAACCTATTTGTGCAGATCTGAGTTCAGACTTCTTTGTCTCCCCTTTGTCCTGGACTACTATACTCAGACCCTGACAGATACTGTAAAGTAAAGGAGGAACACATTTTTGTTCTGTTTTGTTTTTTTAAAATCAGGCCACTAACCACCCTTATATTGGTGTAAATTTGGCAAATCCGTTAAATAATGGGTTGTTAAGGTATAGGTTTATTTATTTATTTATAAACAGAGCTGATAATGTTCAGGTTTGAATCTTACAGTGCTCTTTGCCTAGGCCCACACAATCCACTATGGTGGTCCAAGTTGCAAGCATAAATTAGTGACAGAATGGCTTCAGATCATATGGTATGCTATTGATAAAAGGTTTACAGTTTAGTTTTTTAAAAATGAAATTCTTTTTCTCTTTACCAATTTGCTAGTGGCAGCAGCTAAACTGTTCTTCATCTCCGCAATCATCTGTACAAACTGCCCTTTGTTATTGCTTCTTTTTTACTTTTGCTACTGGCTTTCATTTCTAGAACAGTCTTTTAGAAACAGCTCCAGCAACTAATCATTAGACTGATTTTCTAAAAAGGGCATTCTGACTTTTAAAAGTAAATCCTTCTTGCCAGGCAGAAACTGCTTAATGTTTCCCTCTCACAAAGAGGGTTACTATAAAGCAAGAATCAGAGAGGTAGCCGTGTTAGTCTGGAATTGCAGAAGTGACAAAGAGTCCTGTGGCACCTTAAGGACTAACTAAAGTTTTAGAGCATAAGCTTTCGTGAGCTAATACCCCCTTCGTCAGATGCAAGCAGTGGAAGTGTCCAGGGGCAGGGATAAATAAGAGGCAAGGGCCAGGTTGGAGATAACAAGGTTAGTCCAGTCAGGCTGAAACAGCTTGTTATCTCTAATCAGGGAGGATGAGGTCCTCCTCTAGCAGCTGGTCTGGAGGTGTGAACAGCGGAGAGAAGAGAAGCTGCTTTTGTAGTTAGCTAGCCACTCTTAATCTTTGTTCAATCCTTGATTGATGGTATCAAATTTGCAAATGAATTGCAGCTCTGCAGTTTCTTTTTGCAGTCTGGTTTTGAAGTTTTTTTGCTGAAGGATGGTGACCCTTAGGTCTGTAATTTTGTGTCCAGCGAGATTGAAGTGGTCTCCCACAGGTTTTTGTATATTGCCATTCCTGATATCTGATTTGTGTCCATTTATCCTTTTTTGTAGGGACTGTACATAAAGCAAGTTGATTATATAAAGTTAACTATATAAAAGCCATAGGGGTCAAACATGAAATAGTTTACAATACACTGTTCTGGTGAGAGGATTTAAAAATATGGGGTGACAAGGAGTTCCCTGCAACAGTGGATCTTAACCAGGGGTCTGGGGGCCCACGAGCAGCTTTCAGGAGGTCCACCAAGCAAGGCTGGCATTAGACTCACTGGGGCCCAGGGCAGAAAGCTGAAACCCACCACCTGGAGCTGAATTCTGGGGCTCTAAGCTCTGCCACATAGGGCTGAAGCCAAAGCCTGAGCAATTTAGCTTTGCAGAGCCCCTGTGGCATGGGGCCTGGAGCAACTGCCCAGCTTGCTACCCCCTAACGCCTGCTTTTATATGCAGAAAAACAGTTGTTGTGGCACAAGTGGGCCTTAAAGTTTTTAAACCATGCTGGGGGAGGGGGAACTCAAAAAGAAAAGGGCTGAGAACCCCTTCCCTACAAGGCCATTCAGTTTTGGACCACTTACTATAAAGTCCATGATTCAGGTGGCCTTTACTCCTATACCAACTGAAGTGGAAGAAAGAGGGAGGTAACATGTCTAAGAACTCTAAAACTAATGTCTCATTCTTTACCAACAGATCAATTTAGCCCTGATAACTCTAAGAAGGGCTAACTGGAGCTCATTATTTCCCAGTTAGTGTAACAAATATTTAAGTACTTTTAACAACATAATGAGGAGGTCTGACAAAGGAAAGAATTCACAGGAGACCAGCTTCCATTTTTCTTGCTCAAAGCCTCAGTACTCAAAAAAGATGTCCTTGTCTGTATATTTTATTCTCTATTTTTGAAATAGAAACATTAAATTACAAGAAGCTCATATACATAGTTAGCTTCCATCAAAGAATGAAGAAACCAAAAAAACCATGCTTTTACAGCCAGGAAAATTAAAAGGAAAAAATAAATACCTGCAAAGTCTTGCAAATTCCCTATTACTATTCTTCCAATTGCTCATTATTAAACAGATCTGTGCACCAGGGGTGCAGGAGAGGAGCTTGCCTCTGGAGCCAGACTCCTTTCACTCTGCTCTCACCCTTCCCTAGAGTTCTTCCTCTCTACAAACCATCTTCTCTTGTCTGATTCCAGCCCCTTTGTGCTAGAGCCAAACATTTTTTCCCCAGCATACAGCAAAATTTACCAATAAACAGGCAAACAAATAAATAAATTAAAAATACCTGGGGGGGGCACCAAAACTTCATGGTTCAGGTCAAATTTAGCATATAAATTTCATCCAGAAAAAGAATTCAGACTATCAAACATTTCATTTTAATACTTTCAACAAATTGTTTAGACATTTCATTTCAAAACTACATCCAAAACATTTCATTTAACCTGAACAATTTTTTCATTGAGAACTCAGATGATATAAATGATCATCTTGATCATTATCTGTTAGGTTTACTCACTTCAGGGCACCTGGCATTGGCCACTGTTGGCCAACAAGATACTGGGCTGGATGGACCTTTGGTCTGACCCAGTACAGCCATTCTTATGCTCTTATGTTGAAACTGGTTCCTATCCCAACCACATCCAGGACATTTCAGGAGAAGCAGCTCAGAGTGCAACTCTGCTTCTCCAATTCACAGGACACATAGCCAGCTGACATAAGTTATTGCAGGCTGGAGGCCACAACGTTTGAAACAGCTTGCCACAGGGACAAGCATAGCCCCTCAGCTGTGGAAGGGTCGGAGTGAGGCTTCATATGTGCAATAGCTTTGCACCTGTAATAGTTACAGACAGCTTGGGATGATTTTTGGGGACTGATTTTTGTTCTTGGTAAACTGCATTGCTTTTTAGAGATTTACTTGCAGATTACCTGCTTGCCTCTGAATCACATGGGTGTTCCAAGCTTCACTAACTGATGTTTGTTTTAATGTTTCAAGGATCTACGTGCAGAGGGAGCACTTACTATCATTGATATTCAGTACAGAACCTAGTATACCTACCAAGTGAAATATCCACTTTTACTATTGTAATATGAAATGTAATATGACTGATTAATGTAATATGAAATGTAATATGACTGATTCAATACTTGCAATTTGAAGTAGCACTGATTGAGCCTGTCTACTTCTGTATTTTGGTTTTGAAACATTTTGCAAGAGGGGCTTTTCAACTGTCTGCGGTTTTTCCACTGTCTGCTTGAGCTTCTGTATTTGGCTTTGCATAACATTTTGCAAGAGGGGTTTTTTCAAGCTAGCATGCTCAGTACGCATGTGGACATTTTAAAACTTTTTTACTTTGTATCCTTGTGCGAATAAGTACGTGGCGGAATGTTGACGCCCAGAGATGTAATCAAGCTATAAAAAGAACGACCCGGCCATTGATCGGCGCGCACCCTGCTTTTGGCTGAGAAGCACAGGGCTGCGTCATGCGACGTCGCATTGAATAAAGACATTGCAACCTCCTCCAGCTATCCGAGCCTGTTTTGCCTGAGAAAGGGGCGCCTGCCCAATGTGGGTAGGGGGTCCCCAGGTAACATTTCATGGTGCCGTGACTCGGATGGCAATCAGGCGTTGTTGCCTGCCCCCTTGGTGAGACCCCTTGGGCGTTCTCACGCCGCGGGTGCCCACCCTCTAGGCGCCACTCCCTGTTTTGCGGAGAGAGGTTTTGGACACCTGTTGCGGGAGACAAGCGAGGTGTACACCATATCTGGGCGAAGGACGAGGTGCAGAGGAAAAGGGAAGCCGGCAGGTAACGTATAAATAGGAGCTCCTCGGGGTAGAAGCGGGGACTAGCCATCCGCCGCTCGGGACCGGGGGAAGCTCGGCTAAGCTTCACAACCCGACGTGGTCCCAGGAAAAAGGGTTGGTGTATGAGAGAGTGTGATTGGATTGGTGTGTGCGACTGGTAATCCGGCAAGCGGAGAGCCTAAAGCGAAAGTGACTCTCTTCGGAGAGTGGGACTCCCGAGTAGCGCGTTTCTCTAGCCCGGCGACGGGCGGAGCCGCCAAAGGGGGGTGCGAGTGTGTTGTTTGTCATACCCTCATTGTGTCTAGCCAAGGCGGACCCCTTACCGCCTGGCCTGTTCCCTCCCTTTGTGTCTGAACTGTCTGTCTAGCAAGCCTGACGTTTGTGGTGGATAATGAGGGGGCGAGGGTCTAAGCCACAGACAGTCTTACAATGTATGGTGAACAATTTTGACAAAGGATTTGGGAGGGATTATGGAGAGGAGTTAGATGCCCCCACTTTGACCAGATACTGCCAAATAGATTGGCCAGCCCAGAGCCCAACCTGGGACTCGAATGGAACGTGCAGCTTAGATGAAATTCGGAAGGTTTATCACACCGTGGTCACTGTCCCGCACCCTGACCAATTCCCATATATAGACCAGTGGCTAACTAATTGTCAGGAGATGCCGGGCTGGTTGAGAGATTGCTTTAGGAGGGAATGTGGGAAGCCTGATTTTGTCCTACCAGTGCGACTGGTGCCTGCGAAAGGGAAAAAGAGAGCTAGCCAAGAGACAAACCAAAAGACAAAGAGAATACAGAAACTAAAGGAATTGAGGGACAACAAGGCGAAGGGAGAAGCCCCGAAGAGGGAGGAGCTTTCTGCCCCGCTACCAGATCCCCCACGTCCTCAGCCAGAAGAGGAAGCCCTGCCGCCACCTCCTTATCGGCGTATATACCCTAACTTACAGGACGGGGCAGATGGCGCCGTAAATGCGACAGGAGGGGAGGTATTAAGGGAGGAGAAGGAAAAGACTGCGCAAGAAGCTAAAAAGGGAGATGTAAAGCCTAAGGTGCCGGAATGCATCGCAGATGGGACAAGAGCCAAAGTGCGATCGGCCAAGGCAAATTTTCAAGCCCCGCTGCGCATTCAGCAGTGGGTAGAGCCAGACCCCAACGACCCGCAAAATCTGACCCCCAGACAAATTATAACGTACGTCCCATTTACCACTACTGACTTGATGAACTGGAAGCAGCAGACCAAGTCACTAACGGAGGATCCAAAGGCAATGGGTGACCTAATAGAGAGTATTATTAATACCCATAATCCAAACTGGCAGGACCTGAAGACCCTCCAGACAGCCCTTTTGAGTGCCGAGGAGAGGAGCCGATTGGGGCAAGCAATGGAGCAGGAACTCAGGGAGCAGGCTGCCGACGATGGTGCTCGCCCGTTCGATCAACGAAGAACTGAGTTATTGACGGGCATTGACCCAGGGTGGAACCCATATGACGCAGCCCATGAAACCTTGAGGAAAGAGCTGTGCCAACTGATGATAAAGGGAATACGACGGGCTGGACGGAAGGCCATGAATATGTCCAAGGTGGCAGAGATAACCCAAGGGCCAGATGAGTCCCCAGGGGCATTTATGGAAAGGTTAAAAGAAGCCTACCGGCTATACACTCCCCTTGATCCAGATCTACCGGCAAATAGACTAACGGTGAATATGTCCTTTATTGGGCAGTCAACGAAAGATATCAGGAAGAAGCTGCAGAAAAGAGAGAGATTTGGAAGAGAACCCGGATGTATTGTTGGAAGTGGCAAGGACTGTTTATGTGAACAGGGACACAGAAGAGAAAAAGACAAAGAAAACGGCACTGGTTATGGCCGTAGCCATACGAGGCGAGTATGGCCAGAGGGGAAGAGGAGGTCGGGGTGGAACCCAGAGAGGCAGAGGCAGGGGTAAAGGGAGAGGAGGAGGACAAGGAGGGAGACAGCCACTAGGGCCAGACCAGTGCGCAAGGTGCCGGGCCCATGGACATTGGAAGAACGAGTGCCCCCAGGCAGAGGAGGAAGCCACTGGGATGCTCACCATGTCAGAAGACCAATGAGGAGGACCGGGCTCACGGCACCCGGAGACGACCCCGGAGCCTATGGTCAGTATAAATCTTCGGGGGAGGGGAAGAGGTGCCGTTTCTGGTGGACAGTGGAGCAACCCTATCAGCTATTGTAAAGAAGCGGGGAGTGAAGGCAAAGGAAGTGGTCAAGTACCTGTTGGAACAGCATGTACTGACTCACGGGCTCCCATTGCAAGTGAACTCTGACAACGGAAGCTCGTTCGTCGCAGAGGTGGTGCAGAAAACTGCAAAGTTTTTAGGAATCGAGTGGAAGCTACACACCGCCTGGCACCCACAAAGTTCGGGGAAGGTTGAACGCATGAACAGGACTATCAAGGAAGTTCTGACAAAATTCATGCAAGAGACAGACATGGATTGGGTTCAGTTGTTGCCACAGGTATTGTTCAGAGTGCGGAACACACCCACGGGGAAAGCCAAACTGACGCCTTTCGAGGCTATGTTTGGCAGACCCTCCCCGTTGTGGAGGCCATTTGGAATAGGGCAGGATGCCTCCAGAGAAGTTTTGCCATGGGCACAGAGGTTGACAGAGCTAAGAAAACACCTGAACTGGGTGGTACCTTTACCCATAATAGATCCAGTACATGGGGTAGAACCAGGTGATTGGGTATATGTAAAAAGGTGAAAGTCTGACCCTCTTAAGCCCCAGTGGTCAGGCCCGCACCAAGTTATGCTGATAACTCCTACAGCAGTCAAGTGTTTCAGTTTTAAGTCCTGGACTCACTACACTAGAATCAAGAAAGCAGAGCCACCCCCGCCAGAGTGGAAGGTGACCTGATCGGCGGACGGGATGAAGATTAAATTGCAGAGATCCTAAGCAGCAGCCCTACCTGAGGTGAGACAACGGGCTGCCGACGCTAGGATCAAGAAGCGCCCTGCTGTGCCACACCGGAAGCTGGCACTCTACGCACGGCACTCCATACAGAACCAATGCCCAGCACCCCAACAGGAGTGTTCCTAAACTTCAGGCCAAGGGGCGAGACCAGTGCCTGTATCTACCTGTAAATACGCCCGGATAGAACAGGGCCCTCTCCCGGAAAGTTACGGGCTAGTGTGATGGGAGAAGGTATATCCAGGGAGAAACTGTAAAAGTTTAAGACTAAAAATAGATAAACTGGATGGAAAACAGCTGAGCAACCCGGCTCAAATCCATCTTTGCCTAGGACTATGGGCTATTTCTTGGCCCGCACAATTGTGCTTGATCTGCTGTGCACAGTTACAGCAGCAACTAAAAGCATGACCTCAGCACGTGACTGGCTCCAAGCCTGGGGAGGGCACACCTTCACCAACCAATGGGTGTTGTTAGCAGAGATCGTGGCCAACATAACCAACAGTACAGGTGAAAATGGGTGTTGGGTCTGTACCCTAGGCCCAGGAAATGCGAATGCAGGCATGCCTTTGTTCCCCCTGCCCCTTAATGCAACAGCACATGTGGTCGATCCAGAAACCGGCCCATTTGGGGCAGGCTATAAAATGAATTCCACATTTAGGGTATGGAAGTAACAGGGAGGATTATGCATACGCCATCAGAATAATAATGGGACGAGGGTGGGGTTCTCCCAGTGTGAACATACCATGGTGCAATACAACACCACTTATTATGGTTATGGCAACCGCACTTTCAGTGAACCCACCGTTACGGGCTGCCTCCCCTGTTTCGAAAAGGCATGGAAACAAGTATGGCAAATGAATAGGCCTTTCACCCCAGCCAATCTATCAGCCGGGGCAAATTGTGCAGTCTCGTCCCTCACTCTGGTCATCTTTACCCAGCAACATTATACATACCACAACACAACCTTTCGGCCCTTATGGTGGATATGCGGGACTACTGCATATCGGAAACTGCCCCAGTCATGGACGGGAAGTTGTTACCTAGGCTATGTCCTTCCACCTATGTGGACGGTCCCAAGAGTCCTCGACACCCCCATACACAGGTGAAAACGGTCTAGGGAAATATACAAGGACATAGCCATAGGTGGAGATACAGTCTGGAAAGGGGACCTCTGGACAGCTGAGCGGATTGTTCGCCATTATACCCCAGCCAGCTGGGATCCCCATGAAAAGGTAGCGGGAGCTCGGGGACCTATGTATGCTTTTAATAGAGTCATGAGGCTGCAAGCAGTCGTTCAGCTTGTCACAAATAGGACTGCAACAGCATTAAACTTAATAGCTGATCAAATGGATGAATCCAGGCGCGCGATTCTACAGTTAAAGCTCGGCCTGGATTATGTGTTGGCCCGTCAGGGAGGACTGTGTGCAGCGCTCAATTTAACCGCCGAAGCCTGCTGTTTTAATATATCTAACAATGGAGAAGCCGTACGCAACTTGGCAAAAGAAATTGCTTTATTAGGACACGTACCCGATCAAATCTGGACTGGATGGGATATGTCATGGCTTACTTCATGGCTCCCAAATATGGGATGGTTAAAAGGGTTGCTCGGCCTGTCCGTTGTCTTTATACTTGTTATTACATGTATCCCCTGCATGATCCCATGTATTATTAGGGCCCTTCGCTCCATGATTCAAGCAGCAGTTCAAAGACAAACGAACTTAACTATGTTAACCATGTACACTAGGCTGGCAAGTAGCGATGTAGAAGACATAACAGAAACTAATCAAGAAGAAGAACCATAACATATCAAAAAGTGATGGTTCTTAAGGGGGGAATGTAATATGAAATGTAATATGACTGATTAATGTAATATGAAATGTAATATGACTGATTCAATACCTGCAATTTGAAGTAGCACTGATTGAGCCTGTCTACTTCTGTATTTTG
>ML677366.1:24642588-24814980 GCA_007922305.1 Dermatemys mawii
GAGAAAGGGGCGCCTGCCCAATGTGGGTAGGGGGTCCCCAGGTAACACTATGAGCATTTAAGAAAACTATGGGGAAAAGCTGCATTTTCTGAGCCAGTGTGCTTCTGAAAAATCCCTGTGTTTCTGAGCAGAGTTTCAAAACTAATACTTGCCACACAGTGTAGTTAACACTTGTATTTATTACTTCAAGTCAGAGGGTGCTGCCATACCCACTCTCCCTCACAATAGCATCCCTGCGCTCCAGCTCACCTGCTTAAAAATTAAACCTGTGTAAGCATTTGCAGGACTAGGGGCCTAGTGCAGCCATTTTGGCATGGAGGAGGCAAGGCCACGTTCTCACATCTCCCCACACCTCAGAAAGAACAACCCCAGAGTCGTTAATCTCACAAGGCACCAAGACTGATTTCCAGAGCAAAAAGGATTTATTTAGACAAACTCTGGATCTAACCCAAAATTGTCACTGCTCTGATCCTGGGCGTTTTCTAGTAAATACAGACTTATCTTTTAATAAATTAAGCCAACCATTGTCCATGACATGAGGCATGTCATACTCCAGTGACGGAGTGACAGTCTTCTAAGGACAGCTGTTGATTAACAAATCTCCCTGGTTGATAAGATATTTGATGCATTTTACAGTGTGTAGACCCACTGAGAAGTACACAATGTGACCAGAAATTCTTCATTAGGGACCAGATACAAACCCATTCAAATATCAGATCTCTTAAGCCACCGTGATCCTGTTCTCCTTATCATTTATTCTGCCAGCAGCACCCTTTCATAGCAAGAGCTGTGATGTTTTTATGTCAGGTATTTTATTTTTCACCCTCTCCTCCTGACTTTGTGGAACAATATTTTTAAAAAAGAAAACGAGAGCAATCAGGGAAGATGATTAATCAACCTTGTAACAAGTATGTTGGAAAACTGAATTATCTAATTACTGTTATAGCATTACTGAAACTAACAAGGCAACAAGTCACAGATTCATTAGACTGTATTACTAGGCTTGAAAACCACAGCAGTTGCCATGGAGTACAGAGAGGAAGCAATCTAATCAGACTAAGTTCTGTCTCTATAATTTCTTTAATATCTGATTTTCCACCCCCACCCCCATTCTGGAATCAGAGCTTATGCACAATTGACTTACCGGATACACACAGGATAATCAGCATGGTCAGCTAGACAGAAGCACTGGCAGTGCAGAATTTAACAATTTCTCACCTAGAAGAAAAATCTAAGTTACTTTGATCAAAGAAAGATGCCCCTTTCCACCCATTGGAAATAAGGTACATGAGGCCTGATGCTCCCCCTCCCACATATGGTGTCCAGAAGAAGTGGAAGCAAAAAGTAAGTAAATGAGAATCAGAGAGCACGGAAGGGGAACATAAACATCTAAAGAATGAGTCCTGATCACTGAGAGATTGAGAGTCCCCTATTTAACTCCCATCCCACCCATCTGGGACTTCATTGTCATGAAGATGACAAACCTGACACGGATGGAGGGCAGTCACTTTCTACAGCACATTCTCTCTGGACCCAGGAGCAAGAACTCCCACAGAGTCATCTGCACTTCTACTGCACTGCTGCAGAAGGCATTAAGCGACATGATACACAAACTAAGAGTTCCACAGTACCAGAGGCGGCAGGTTTGTATAATTTTTGGTGGTGCCCAGAACAGGTCCAAGTCCCCTGCCCCGCCCAACCCCATGCACCTGCCTTGTAAATCGATATACTATAAAAACGGACTGGAAACAGTAAGCATTTTACTGTTTCCCTAGTTTGCACAATGTGGTGGAGTGCCGGGGGCGGGGGGAGATGAGGGCTCTGGGTGGAGGTGAGGGTACTGGGGTGTGAGAGGGGCTCAGGGCTAGGACAGAGGGTTGGGGTGTGTAGGGGGATGAGGGCTCTGGCTGGAGGTGTGGGCTCTGGGGATGAGGAGTTTGGGGTTCAGGCAGGCTGCCATGGGGCTGGGGCCAGAGAGGAGGACTTCACAGTTCCCCCTGCCCTCTCCCCACCAGCAGCACACTCACCAGGCACCATGACTGCACATGCTCCTAGAGGCCAGGCCTCTCTCAGGTCCAGGAAGCCCTCTCACTTCCCCTGTGGTGGGTGCCGGGGGCAGGAAGGCTGCCATCATGTGTATGCGCCTCCTCCCCTTCACAGCCGCCACCTCAGCCTGCCACCAGCACCGCTCCTTTCTGTAGTCAGCAGCGCTGGTGAGGGAACGCAGCGTGGCAGGGCACCCCCCACTATCCCAGGGCGCAGGCAGGGACACTCCAGGAGAGGCACACGGGGGCAGCCGGTGGGGCCAGGGGAGAGACCCGGCCCGAACTTTGATGGAGCCAGGCCATTCAGGCACTGAATTTCCTGGAGCACGGCACCATGGGGCTATATAACTTGCCATCCCTGCACAGTACAGTTAGTTAATGCTGAATGGTGGCTTGGAGATGTCCTACATACACTGACTGCTCTAGGTACACTACAATCCTTTAACAGAAAGCTATTAAATGGTTATGAATTTTTGCAGGAGATTTGCAGCACTCTTTACTCTGCTAAAAGTGCTGATGTGTAAATGGAACAGCTGAAGTAAGCTTATATGAACAAGACAGTGAAACAAAATTATTTCAGAAAGTGCTATTCAGCCCAGGTTGAGGAAAAACCACACACAAAACAAAAGGCTTTTAAACAAACGAATCATGACTACTATTTCTTAGTTTACTTGACAGCTAAAGCCTCTTTAAGTGAGCAAAATAGCAGAATACTCACTTTGGATTTTATATAAAAAGAAATTTCTGGTACATATCTACTTTCTTGAAGAAAAGGTGGATGGTTGGCTGGTTGGTTTTTTTGGTATGGCTCAGAACACCTAGTGGCTGATTGTTAAATAAAAATAATTAGCTTCCAATTCACACACATTACATTTTTGCCTGTTCCACTTGCAAATGCCTGGAGTTTCTAGATTGTGCAATTAGCTTCCTCCAGTTTGTCCCCCACTGGCAGGTCATAGGGAAGCAACCACACTACTAAATAATTAACCCTTTGCCTGTCAGTTTTCCAGGTTCCCACCTCCACTAGCATTAGAAAATTCCTTTATGAACTCCCAGGGAGAAGGATGAATATTGTACCTGTATATCCTTATCTGAAACAGCTAATAGAAGGCACATACAACTCGATATACTATAAATTCATCTCAAGACTGAAATATTCAGGTTGTGGCATCACAAATCCTCACCTCTAGAAAGAAAAAGCAGATGTGTGCTACATCACCCTTTACAGAAACAAAACAGGCCTCTGCTGACAGAATGCAACATTTCTTTGTGCAAGGAACAAACAAAAAGTTGGATAATTTTTCATTTTAAAACATTTTGTATATGAATTCCCGAAGCTCGCCCTCTCTCCCCCAACATCATAGTTTGAGCAAAGCTTTTAGTAAGGAAATTACTGATTTAGACTCAATCTCAGACTTTAAGGCCAGAAGACACCAACCATCATGATCATCTAATCTGACCTCCTGCACACTGCAGGCCACAGAACCTCATCTACACACTCCTGTAATAGACCCACAACCTCTGACTGAGTTACTGAAATCCTCAAATTGTGATTTAAATACTTCAAGTTACAGCGCATCCACCATTTATACTAGTTTAAACCTGTAAGTGACCCATACTCCATGCTGCAGAGAAAGGCAAAAAACCCCACAGGCAAAAAACCCCGCAGTCTGTCTGTGCCAGTCTAACCCAGGGAAAAAATCCTTCCTGACCCTAAATGTAGTGGTCAGCTAGACCTTGAGCACATGGGAAAGACCGCCAGCCAGAAACCTAGGAAAGGATTTGCTGTAGTAACCATCAGAACCTGCCCCATCTAGGCCTTGTCTACACTAGTGGGGAGGGTTGACCTAAGATACGCAACTTCAGCTACGTGAATACTGTAGCTCAAGTCGACGCATCTTAGGTCGACTTACCTACCGTCATCATGGCAGCAGCAGTCGACAGCGGGCTCCCCTGTTGACTCTGCCTAGCACCTTTTGACAAGCTGGAGTTCTGGAATCAACGGGAGTGCCTCTGGGGATCGATTTACCGTGTCCCGATGAGACACGCTAAATCAATCCCCAATAGATCGACCTCTGCACGTCAATGCAGCTGGTAGTGTAGATAAGGCCTCAGTGTCCCCCCACCAGTCATTGGAGAAATTTGCTGATAACAGTCAAAGGTTGGCTACATGCCATTATAAGCAGTCTCATCATCCCATCTCCTCCATAAACTTATCAAGCCAGTAAGGTTTTTTGACCCCACTGCTCCTCTTGGAAGGCTGTTCCAGAACTTCACTCCTCTGATGGTTAGAAACCTTCATCTAATTTCAAACCTAAACTTGTTGGTGTCCAGTTTATATCCATATGTTCTTGGTGCTTAACTTAAATAGCTCCTCTCCCTCCCTGGTATTTATCCCTCTGATATATTTATAAAGAGCAATCTATCTCCCCTCAGGCTTTTTTTGGTTAGGCTCAACAAGTCAAGCTCTTTGAGTCTCCTTTCATTAGGTAGGTTTTCCATTATTTGGATCATCCTAGTAGCCCTTCTCTGTACCTGTTCCAGTTTCAATTCATCTTTCTTAAACATGGGAGTCCAAAACTGCACACAATACTCCAGATGAGGTCTCACCAGTGCCTTGTATAATGGTACTAACACTTCCCTATCTCTACTGGGAATTCCTCATCTGATGCATTCTAGGACTGCATTAACCTTTTTCATGGCCACATTACATTGGTGCCTCATAGTCAACCTGTGATGAACCAATACACCCAGATCTTTCTCCTCCTGTCACTTCCAAATAATAAATCCCCAGCGTTTTTTAACAAGAATTTTTGTGGTTAATCTCTAAGTGCATGACCTTGCACTATTAAATTTCATCCCATTTCTATTACTCCAATTTTCAAGGTCATCCAGATCTTCTTGTATGATATTCCAGTCCTCCTCTGTATTGACAATACCTCCCAATTTTGTGTCATCCACAAAGTTTATGAGAACAGTCCCACTCTTGTGTCAAGGTCATTAATAAAAATGTTACATAAGATAGGTCCCAAGACTGATCCACTAGTAACCTCTTTCCAGACTACAGTTCACCTTTAACCAGTTCCCTGTCCAGCTTTCAATTCTCATATTAATCCCCATCTTCTCCAAACACCCCCATCCCGACCGGCCCTCCCAAGAACTCCTGACCCATCCAACCCCCCCTGCTTCCTGTCCCTTGACTGCCCCAACCCCTCTCCACACCCCTGCCCCAACAGGCCCCCCCACCCCCAGAACTCCCAACTCATCCAACCCCCGCCCCCGCTCCTTGTCCCCTGACCACACCCTCCAGATACCCCCACCCTAACGGCCCTCCCGAGGACTCTCCTTGCTCCCTGTCCCCTGACAGCCCTGACCCCTATCCACCCCCTCACCAACCCTGGGACTCCCATGCCCCATCCAACCCCCCTGCTCCCTGACTGCCCCCTCCAGAGATCCCCCGCCCGTAACCACCACTCCCCCCATAATCCCACCCCCTAGCCAACCCACCCTGCTCCCTTTCCCCTGACTTCCCCACCCCTTATCCAACCCCCGGCCCCGGACCCTTTACCATGAGGCCCCTAACAGCATGTTTTGTTCACACGGAGCCAGGCACACTGCCCCACAGGAGCGGGCAGCCCAGCCCCTCAGAATGCTGCGCACACAACAGCATAGCTCCAGGGGAACATGCAACCCCGCCTCTCATGGCTCCGGGTGAGCGGGGAGCATGTCTGCCTCCCTGTGGAGCCAAACACTGCCCCATGGGAGCACACAGCCCCGGCCGCCAGAGCACTACGCCGCCACGCGCATGTGTCCAGGGGAGGGGCTGGCAGTTTGCTGCGCTTGGCCAGGTGCTCAGGCCCAGGAGTGCAGGGTCCACAGCTTGCTGTGCAGGGAGAGCGGGGCCATTTGCCCATCCCTGCATTAGGGTGTGCCTAATGTCTGGACCTCAGTTTTCTGTGTATAAAACAGGGTTTATAATAGTTCCCTAACTCACAAGGGTGTTGCAAAAGTAAATTCATTAACATCTGAGAGGTGATTGGACAGCATGGTGAAGGGAGGGGCATATAGTACCTATAGGTATTAAAATAAATAAATCTCACTTTTCCATGGATTAAACACAGAATCTTAAAACAGCACTAACACTTGGGACCTGTGCCAGCCATAAGTCAACTTTTCAACCTATATAGTTTCCACGATCTTGGCAATCTGGACAAGATCCTTCTGGGATCCAAGCAATGCCCCATTTCCTCGCTTTACAATTGACAACTCAGAGCAGAATTTTCATTGCATGTGCTGACCTTTAACTCCCAAAAACTAACTAGCAAAGAAAGTCAGCACATCACATTACTTGTCTGTTATCATTTCCGGCCTGGATAATTATGGTAATTTCCAAGAAGGGAAAAAAAACCTATTATTAGTATAATTTGAAAAGAATGCATCCAAGTGGCTTAATGGATGCTAACCTAGGGGTCAGCAAACCTTTCCGAAGTGGTGTGCCAAGTCTTCATTTATTCACTCTAATTTAAGGTTTCGCATGCCAGTAATACATTTTTATCTAAAAAGGAGGTCTCTTTTTATAAGTCTTTAATATATAACTAAACTATTGTTGTATGTAAAATAAATATTTTTTAAAAAATGTTTAAGAAGCTTCACAAAAAATTAAATTAAAATACAGAGCCCGTTGGACCGGTGGCCAGGACCCAGGTAGTGAGAGTGCTACTGAAAATCAGCTTGCATGCCGCCTTTGGCGCATGTGCCATAGGTTGCCTACCCCTGTGCGAGTCTATTTGCTGCCAGAACTCTGGTTTGATTTAGCTCTGATTAAAGTGACTAATGTCAGTATAATTAGAAACATATAGGTAATATCCTGATGAAGAACACCAAGAAAGACTTAAGCTTGCCTTGAAAAAAATATTTTACTCAAGCTATATAGTAAAAAAGTTAACATAGGCCTGCTCTGCATGGAGCCTCTGAGCTAAAAGCTGAGAAGTATATATGGAAAAAAATACTCCAGCAATTCATTCAACACATTTTCCCTCTTATTACAATGACCTCTTCCTTTCAGCAAGTAGTTCTGACTTGGCTTTATTTAAGAAGCTGATGACTATTTGTACATTGGTATAAAGTCTGCCTTGACGTGCTTGTTGTTTACCAGTCTATTTCAATTTCCAGGCTTCAAGCTGCCTGATAATTTATTCAAACAAAACCCAAGCTTTGTAAACTTCAACTGAGCCAGGGCCTCAGAGCTGAAGAAAGCACTTTCTCTAAGACACAGCCATAATTCACACGTCTGTTTTCCCAATCACTCACAATTGCTTCTGTCAGAGTAGAAGGTTAGCCAGAGTGTGTGTTAAAATTAGTAGCACCAGGGTATCTGTCTAGCAACCAGAATACCTCTCAATCTTTTTCTGAGGGAGCTACTTCAAGAAATTAGTCTTGTTACTTCTCAGTCTAGTGACGCATTTAGAATTGATAGCTCCGTTGTTGCTTTGTATTATCCACATTGTAATATGCTGAGTGTTTCTTGGTATCTAAGTGTGACATTTAGCATCTGTCATTTTTCAACAGATGAAATATATGTTCTGCCTTGTCCTTTGTTCTCCAACAGGAGATATCAGCATGCTGACAATATCTGCTACTGTATATACTTCATTCAAAAGGTCAAGGTAAGCCCTGAGGAGGATCAGAAGTCATTGAAAAGCATGCTTCATATACTTCTCAAGGTATCACTTTGTGGATACTACCGAACATAATATACATTACAATCCGTGTTATGGAAACCGACATTGTAACATTTGCTGTAATTTTATGAGTAATGTAGAAAATTTTATGCTAACTTCCAGAGGTAAAACAGACCATGCACAATGAAGGAGTGGAAGTGAAGTGAATTAATTCATCACACCAGAGCACACAGGTTCAAGTTCTGGGTTAGGGCACAAGTGAAACAGAGAGCTCTTTATACATAGTATACCAACGAAATGAATACTTGTCCAGAATGACTTCATGATGCTACTGTGGTCTTATTCTGAACATTAACAT
Source organism: Dermatemys mawii (assembly GCA_007922305.1). Classification (NCBI taxonomy): domain Eukaryota; kingdom Metazoa; phylum Chordata; order Testudines; family Dermatemydidae; genus Dermatemys; species Dermatemys mawii. The sequence continues at coordinate 24,650,673 of ML677366.1, forward strand.
TTTGTCAGTAGCTTCACCAGCTTCTCTTTTCATAGAACTCTAGAAATTAGAGATGGGCAAGACCTACAGTATTAAATCATCCTGTCCGTCCATTCCCCCGAAATGGAATGATTGTTTTGTAGTACAGTATGTTGGTAAGCATTTTGTTCCATCACTACTACTCTTAGGGTACATTTTTCTAGTCCAGACGATGTCATTGTCAAGGAATATGCCTTGGTATTTCCTTTTATATTAATTTTTGCTACTTTTTATTCCATTACTCTTTATTTTATCCCCTTTGCCCTGGGCAACAAATATGGCCCAAGAGAATTTTTCTTCCTTCTTGGTTTTTACATCCTTCAAACTCTTCCTTCCTTTTTTTGTCAGTTGAAATGTATTTGACTCTGTTAAACCTTTCTCTATAAAATCAATTCCTTTGTTGCCCTTGACATGTTTGTTGTTCTTTTCTAAACAAACTCTCAGTTTTCAAAATGTTTTATTCTGGTTTAGTAGTAGCCAGGACTGTATGTGGGATACAATTTTTCAGAATGCTGAACTTCCATTGACTTTTAATGAGACTTAGAAGCCTAAGTGATTTTGATGCTTTTGAAAAAAAGCTACCTTTTACTTTGTATGTATGCACTTACCAGTTTATGGCCTCTCAGTTCTATGACAATTGTCTTGAAACATTTCCATAACTCCACTAGTCTGCAATCTTACTGTCACTGTGAACCAAATAGTTACATTCACAAAGAATCATGCTTCTTTCATTGGCTTGTTTGTCAGAGTTTGTAACTGGGGTTCATTGCAGCATTAGGAAAAACCTCTCTTTTTTTTTTTTTGCTTCATTAAGATTATATAGCTTTTCACCAACAGATATCTGTCCCTACTGAACTCATAGGAGTTGCACCTATGGACAAAAGTCAGTATTCGTATAGTGTGCCAAGATCATTCTCCGTCTGACTGCATTGAAATGAATTTGGCCCAGTCAGATTATATTTCTCCTGCTATATCACATAATGTGGTGTATATGTAACTCTGAATAATGAATGAAGTGTACTTTTTTCATAAGCCATAATTAAAATGTGGTTAAAAAACTAGGACTATCTAAAGTGAGCTGTGATTTTGAGGTACATTGTGCTTTAGCCAATTGGAATGCCCAAGAAAGATAATCCCTTATGACCCTGAACCTAAACTGTGCTGTAGTTTAATTTGAAAGATACTAAAATCAGATTTTCAAGAGTTCAGAACCCACAACTGGAGCCACATAAGAGTTCAAACACTGAGCAGCTCCCATGGTGACCTTATAGCCAGCTTTTCATAAGCGTTCACTCTGTACCAGCGTGGAAAAGAGCTATTTTGACTATCTGGCCTTTATAGAAATAACACTGACCTACCCAGCCATTCTTTTTCAAAAGGAATGTAAGTGAATTGAGTGCCTAGGCCCCTTAGGCTACTTTGAAAATTCAACCCTATAGTCTCATCTACCATGATACTGGACAAGTTACTATCATGCCTCTATCACCTGCAAACCTGTATCTGTATACATCTCTAAATTTACTAGTCAGTATCCTCATAAAATAAATTAAAGAAGAGACAGAAATAAAATATCTTAACAAGGTATAACAAGCCAGAGCAGTCTGGCATTCTATATATGTCAGAAGTTTCAAACGGGTACCGTATAGAGGAATAAAAATTCTTAAATGAATGAAAAGGCTACTACTGATTAAGAACTGATAAAGAACATAAGAAAGGCCATACTGGGTCAGACCAAAGGTCCATCTAGCCCAGTATCCTGTCTACCGACAGTGGCCAATGCCAGGTGCCCTGGAGTGAGTGAACCTAACAGGTAAAGATCAAGTGATCTCTCTCCTGCCATCCATTACGCCCCTCTGACAAACAGAGGCTAGGGACACCATTCCTTACCCAGCCTGGCTAATAGCCATTAATGGACTTAACCTCCAGGAATTTATCCAGTTCTCTTTTAAACCCTGTTATAGTCCTAGCCTTCACAGCCTCCTCAGGCAAGGAATTCCACAGGTTGACTGTGCGCTGTATGAAGAAGAATTCTTTCACCTGCACATCTACCAATGTAATATACGCCATTATGTGCCAGCAATGTCCCTCTGCTATGTACATCAGCCAAACTGGACAGTCCCTACGAAAAAGGATAAATGGACACAAATCAGATATCAGTAATGGCAATTTCAAAAACCTGTAGGAGAGCACTTCAACCTCACCGGACACACCATAAAAGATTTAAAGGTCAGCATTTTGCAGCAAAAAAACTTCAAGTCCAGACTGCAAAGAGAGACTGCAGAGCTGCAATTCATTTGCAAATTTGACACAATCAGTTTGGGACTAAATAGAGATTTTGAATGGCTAGCTAACTACAAAAGCAGCTTTTCTTCTCTCGCTATTCACACCTCCAGTTCAGCTGCTAGAGGAACACCTCACCCTCCCTGATTAGAGATAACAAGCTGGTTCAGCCTCATTGGACTAACCTTGTTATCTCCCACCTGGTTCTTGCCTACCTATTTATCCCTGCCCCTGGACATTTCCACTGCATGCATCCAACGAAGTGGTATTAACCCATGAAAGCTTATGCTCTAAAATTTTAGTTAGTCTTTAAGGTGCCACAGGACTCTTTGTCACTTCTGTGTGAAGAAGAACTTCCTTTTATTTGTTTGAAATCTGCTGCCCACTAATTTCAATGGGTGGCCCCTAGTTCTTCTATTATGGGAACAAGTAAATAACTTTTCCTTATTCACTTTCTCCACGCCACACATAATTTTATATACTTCTATCATATCCCCCCTTAGTCTCCTCTTTTCCGAGCTAAAAAGTCCTAGCCTCTTTAATCTCTCCTCATATGGGACCCTTTCCAGTCCCCTAATCATTTTAGTTGCCCTTCTCTGAACCTTTTCCAATGCTAGTATATCCTTTTTGAGATGATTTTTACATTAAGAATTGTCAGATAAGGCACATTGAAATGTATAAACTTGTCAGAGATAAATGTGCTCTGCACCAATCGATCCCTATAAAGTGCTCTAAAATGAATACATGCTAAAGTAGTATACAAATTAAAGAAACAGTTATTTAACATCGAGACTATGCTTTTAGAGAGGTCTCCACAGTCTTGCCACCTAATTTAAAAAGCATCCCTTAACCTCAGAACAGATTTCATTTGCATGCCTCAGTGAATATAATCCATAAATGGCAAGACTGTTACACAAATTAAAATAAAATATTTAAGCTCTAAATCTCTTGACTCTTTCTGTCACTCAACCAGGGCTCTTAATGTTTCCCCATAGAACAGAAGCTGCAGTGGAGCCAAAACTGTATGTCTGTACTTTTCAGCTGCTGCTGCTGCTCTGTCAAACTCATCCCTGAAGTGACTCCATTCAAGTCAGTTGAGTGAGCCTACTGATGTCTTATGTGTAGTCAGAGGAAAGTAATTTCTCTGGAGGAAGGCATATTCAAATCACATAGGCAAACAGTTACTATATGTTTAGAGTTGTGACACCCTATGAACTTTAACAAATTTGCCCACTTATCTTTGTGAATTCCCCCCAGATCTTATTTGTTTTCCTTCTTCTTCAGACATGCCTTCCCACATAACTAATTGACAGATGGCACCAGAGAAACGCCTGTCAGAGCTCACATGTACATTGGCAAACAACTGAATGTCTCTTTAACTCAGGTAGTTAGCGAGTCTGTGAATTCCCTCCATGAAAACCCGCATTAAAATATATTGTTTACTGCCCTAAAGGACAAAAACTGACATGAAACCAACTGTAAACATTCCAAATACTGTAATTCTATTCTATCTCCAGTTACCCACATAAGCGTCATGTACTAATGTAGTGCTACAACTTTAGCATGTACCATGTAGAGCTAATGATTCTAGGATATTATATAGCATTAGCTTTATCACTCAGCTGTTACAGCACTCCAAGGATTTCTACTGTCATGCAATGGCATCCTGGGAGAATTGAAAATGAGGCCAGCTGAGGTTCTGCAAGGAAAATAAGTGCTTGGATGGAGGCTCCACTCCAATGCACCAGGTAATTAAAGCTCCCCAGATGTTTGCAGTTCTATTTAGCTCAGCTGGTAAAGCTGACTTGTACAATTGTCTCATCATTTGAAACACAAGAGAATTACACACACCCAGGTTTTGATAATGTTTTGTTTGTTTTTTCCTTGGTGTTCACCTATTTTTGTTCTATATGTTCTTTCATGTCTTTGTTGCTCAACACCTACATTTATTCCATTCACTGCAAACTGCCTCCTTCAAACACTTGACATCTTTGCTTTTGGCTGGCTCAGAGTTACTATTATCTACTTGTGACTTCTTTCAGATGCACTCAGCACTTGGGCCCAGCTCCTTCCCGGTTCCTTCTCTGCTGAATGCTCTACACCGAACTGTCATTAATTTTTAGTGGACATTGATGGGCCTGAGCACTTCAGAGGCAGTGCAAAGTGTTTTGCATGACCATGACCTTATAAAAAGTAAAGCAATATGCAAAAGACTCCTAAATGCATGTTTAACTCTATGTACAATGATCAGTTCAGATTCCAGAAAAAAATCATCCCCCTATCTGTGGAAATACATAAGTTGTTTTAAGCAAAGGGCTAATACAAATATGTACAGACATACACTGATGAATTCAGGGGATCCAGTTCTTGGAGGATCCCCCTGTTTAGGGGAAAATATTCAGATAAGAACCTCTAAAGTGGCCTCTATACTATGTCACCCAACCCTTTGTGGCATGTAAGCAGTAAGTTGCCCAGGGGATGAGGGCCCTTGAAATAAGTTAGAGCATCTTTCAGGCTGTTTAATCTGAGCCAGGGGACCAACCCAGTGCAAAGTGGCTCAGGGTTGGGGGAACCTCACAGAGCATCTTTGCATCTTCCCAAACTGTGCTGAGTGCTCCATGCCCACACCCAAGGATCAAGCCCATTAGCTATTAGTACCACAAAGTAAGACATTTATAGCATATTTCCTTCTCAAAGCCGCCTACTGCCATGTTTCTGACATCCCATTTGACACTGTAATTGACAAAAAGATAAATGGTCAATCTTTCTTGCACCACTATCTCCTTTTGGATCTCCTGTTCTCCAGCTGGGTACATAGCTCTTGAGAACTCTTCTTTACCTGGGATGTTGATAAATTATGCTTCATGCTTCAGATAAGTGATTTCACTTGAAGTCTCTTTGTATCTCCGGGGTCTACTTCAGGATGTACGAAATAGATTTTTCAGGTGAAGACTAACATGATCTCCCTTTTCTCTGATAGATCAAAATAAGCTGCCTACATCTGCATGGCTGTAAAAATGTTCTTGAGGTAGGCAGTGTGGGTTAGCTACTTCAGTTTGCATATTTGCAGTTCTACAGGGCATTCTGATAGAAAGTCATACAGAATTTCAAACATTCGGAGATGTTGTATGGCTTCCTTTATAGTGACACTACTACACTTTCTGTAGGATGCAACATAAATTGGTTTAGGCTTCTATGACACTTCACAACCTTCTTCTTTACATTGATGGATACCAAGCTTCTTCATCTCCCTCATTTCCAGCATTCAGAATCTTTCATTCTACAGCTGTTCCTTTTTATCCTTGGCTCTCCTCCCTGAGGATAAGATGATGTCTTTTTCTTTTCATAGCAGCCTTGATCAAAATTTTGGTTTTAGTCATTTACTGACACAAGGACATGCAGTAAATATTTCCATAAAGAACAGTGTCAAATCAACACAAAGAAAGTTTGCTCCATTATTGTACTCACAGAGGAAATGAGAGACTGCATTACACAGTTTCAGGAGAGACAAGTTAAGGGAATAATTTGTGACAGTAAACCATTGCCTGAGGAACAGAGCAGCACAGAAGCACACAACCCTGGTGGGAACTATTTGAAGCTTCAGGCAGACACTCTGCCTCAAGGAGTTTGCTGCACCACCCTAGATAAGGGTGTAGAGTTTGCTCCTCAGTGTGAGGGTGTGATTCCCTTTGAGGGAATCAAATTATAGCAATGACAATAGAACCAAGGCAACTGGGTAAGGATGCAAGAACTCATTGCACAGGGGATAAAAGCAGTCCAGCTCAAAATGCATACAAGCTTAAGTGTACCTGTATAGCACAAGCAGTACTGGCTGATTTGTGGCAATGCCAATAGAAAATACATATAAGAACACTAGTGCAGAGGTGTGGGGAGTAATGGAGTTTAGCAGGACCTGCCTGGAAAGAAAGAGCAATAGAATGTCAGTGTGAGAGAGAATCCTAAATATTAATAGGCAAAGAACTGTAGAAGCCAACCTGAAAAACCTGGGGTACAGCTGGGGAACCATTGAAAGACTTGCCAGAAACAGACAGGAGTGGAGGAGCTTTGCTCTGCCCTAAATGCGAGAGGCATAATGGAAACAAGATGATGAAGAATCCTCTCAAGCTATGGGTCATTATGCCTATAAGATGGTGTTGCCAGGTACTATTAGAAGAGACTGGCATTAGAATAATAAAATTGTTTTGCACAAACCTCAACAACTCATTCAACAGAGCAAAAGCCAGAAGATTTATTCTACTCTCAGCCAGTGCTGGAAAGGAGAGGCAAAGAAGCAAGAGGTGTGGGCAGCTCCCTCACAAATTCCTGCAAAGCTTCTGATTTCCATAGGAGATGGACTCCCTCCTACGCCATCTTCTTTGGAGATCCACAGATGAGGAGACAGATCCTTCCCATCTGTATCTTCTCCTGAGTCTTATTCAGGCTCGTCAAAAATTTTCCATCAAAACATTTTTTTGATAGAAAACGGTTTTCAACTAAATCAAAATTTGTTGCCATCAGTATCTGCTTTCCTTAGAAAGTTGGGGTTTGGTTTCTCAACATCATCATCTATTTTTTCCCCACTGAAACCATCACAGTTACATGAGTGTTAAGCTACTGCTATTGTTGCCACTGCCAGGGTCAGCGGCCTAAGAGCAGTCTTCCCCCTCCACACCACCAGTTCACTCCCAGCCATCCAGGGCCAGCGCTACACATTAGGCACTTAGGGTGGCAGAATTTGAAGGAGCAGCTCAACGGGTCACCTGCAGAACAGAGTCCACCAAATTGCCGCCGAAAGTAACGCAGCATGTTGAGCTGAATTGCCACAGATGCTAGGACCCGCTCATTCGCTTGCCACCTCGGGTGCAAAAACAGTTACCATCTAGGGCGGAAAACTACCTTGCACCGGTCCTGCAGCCATCTAATGCTACATCCCCAGACAGCTCTTTCCAGCCCCAATTTTCCCATTATCAATCAGCCCTCCAGCCACTGGCCTCCCTCCCAGCAATTCCCAGACACCCAACACTCACCTATTTCAGCAGCCTCTGGTACCTGTCAGCAATTCCATGCTTCCCCCAGTACCCATCTATCTACCCCTAGACCTCTTCCAGCACTTCCCTCATTACCTACCCCCCAGACACCTTAGCACCGTCTACCAATATCCATCCACACATTCCAGACACTTTCCAGGACTCACCCACTCATGCAACCTAATAGCTGCCCACTTGCCCACCTGTCCCAGCCAGAGCAACCAAGTGCTGTATAGCTCCATGATCTGCTCCAGCCATCACTGAGGGCAGAGTATGTTGAAATTTATGTCACATGCACATGATTTATAAATATGCAAATTAACCCAATCTATACAAAATATCACACACAGTGCTTAAAACTTGGCAGCTATTCAGTGCAGTCAGCAAGATTATTTATATGCTTGAGGATCAAGGTCTTGGGCTGCAAGCTGCTTGGGAAAATGGGCTCCGCCTTTGTATCTCTTTACACAGCTCCTAGCTCAAGGAGGTCATATCTGGCTCCTACTGCAATATGCAAGTTAGAGGAATTTGGCTGTTACCCACATATGTGCACAATAAAGTTCACCACAGTAATAGGGTATCAAGCACAGAGAACTGAGTGCTGTGTCAGGTAACATATTGCAGCCTACTGAATAATGTGAGAGTGTTTTGCATTGCATGTGTGAAATCACTGATTCAAATCACAACCAATTTCTCACAAAACTTGTGAAAGGAAAGGTAGTTCAGTGGTGAGAGATCTCACCTAGGACTCATGACAGGCAGCATTCAATTCCTTCCTCTGCCAAAGATTGTCTGTATGTCCTTAGGCAAGTCACTTTGTGACTTCATCTGTGAAAAGGGAATAAAGATATTTCCCTACCTCCAGATGATAGTGGAAGGACAAATACATGAAAAGATTGTGAGAGCTGTTATAAGTACCTAAAATAGATACAACTTTTTGTTCTCACTTCCTTAGTCAAAGGGATCTGAATTATGTATCCATTGACACGTACTCCTTGTGTCCTACCCCTAACAATTTAATTTAACCTTCCTTACAGTCGGAATACTTCTAAACATATATAACACCAGAGTGAAAGAGTGGAGAATTCTAATTCAGTAGCATTTAACAGAGAATGTCTAGGCAATGGCTAACTTGCAACTGATACTAAAAAGAGAAAACATGAGGTGTCAAATACATAATCAGTTAGACTTTAATTGTATGTTACTGATCAACTGACACTATCTATTGTCATTTGTATCCATTAGCATATAAACACTGTCATTTCAATTATAAACTTACAGCCTTAGTGCAAGACAAAATTTAAAGTGCTGCCAAAATAAATCATCTTGGGCTGTTTGTATTGCACTCTGGAAACGATTTTATAATTAAAAAGTACATTAAAATAAAAGCTGGAATGAGTGGCACTTCATTTGACAGAGCTGTTCAAAGAGAAACAGGAAAAATACAGCTCTCTGTCACTGTGAGTATATAAAAACGTGGGGAGGTGCTAATTTTGGAATAAAAAGCATTAAGGTATGTTTATACACTAATATCCTTAGAGTTTCAAAGGGCAGCTAGGCACATACATGCAGTGGAATTAAAAAAAAAATCTGTAAGAACTGGATTCTGAATATTAATCACTCAGTGTTCCCCCAGCCCTTCATTCTCTGTTATGTGCAGTGACAATTGTAAACAGTGATTGCAAGATTTGTTCAGCTTTTATACAGTTTTACTGGAATTGCAGCAAACTGCATCTTGCATCTCCTATCCTGTCTTTGTGCCATTGCCTTGGATTAGGTTTGTAAAGTATTGTGGGAGTACATTGCTCTTCTCTCACTTGTTTAAGCAATACTTAACTGAATATTTTTCTCCCATCTGAAAAGAAATGCAATTACACCTTATAGTTTTGAGGAAATACCTGGCTAGTACAGGTTTTCTGCTTATATTCTGTATTTGTCTCATTACCCCAAATATAATCCAGCTAGGAAAAAAGTATCTATATTTAGAGATGCACTATATTTGTATCTTTCCTTCCATGATGCATACTGCATGCATCTGTACAATGGTTCTCTGTTAAAGAGAATATCAGAGCAGCTCAAGTATAGCACATGCGATCATACAGTCTACTGGCTGCATCCTATGGAGCTATTAAGCCCTAATACAACCACAGAGCATGAATGTTTCATGGGTTACTATTGGCTGAAGGTGCTAAGCAAAAAGTGGGAACAGAATGTTTGCCATTTTAGGGATTTGGTGAGTGAGAGAGTTTCAGGACATCAATGATCAAGTTCCTTGAAGACCTCATTATTTTAAGTGCCTTTTCTGTCACTTATAAATTATACTAAGGAGGTTTGCAAAGGAGAAGCATATTTTTCTCTTGCTGTAGATAAAGTGCAGTTAGATCTCAGTTTTAGCATGTTCAGCATCCAATCCTTCATGGGTGAAAGATTACTATTGGTTTCATTTGTGCTGCATTATCCTAGTCATACAAAATTCAGACATCCTTTTCAATTGATTTGTCTTCCTCTATCATTTGGTCCTTCATGATGTGTTCCTCCTCCCTGTCAAATATCAGCAGATAATATATCTTTTCTCAAAAGTACCTTGATCTTCTCTTTCTCAAAAATAAATGTTTATTCCTCATTCATCTGCATTTCACTGACTTTGAGTGTGAAATTATGTTCTATCCCAAAGGCATTGCAGAGAGATCTTGGAGTAACAGGAAACATGGGGCCAGATCCTCTGGTTTGTTTAATTAATACACAGGACTGAGCCAAAGCCCACTGACATAAATGGAAAGATGTCCATGGATTGGACTGGGCCCTACAAGAAAGTAAAATCAAATAAGGGGTATCAGAAATAAACAAGGAGAGATATAAATGTTAATAGTAGATTGAAAAAATATGATTTCATAGGCAAAAACTGAAATCCAGTTAAATGATTCCCTACGTGCATCTTCACTTTCCTGTGTTAGGCCAGGCTTCAGTGAGGTTGTAGTACAGATAATCATGGACAGAACTTAATTTGGATTTATAGGAAAAGGTCGAAAGCAGCAAGACATTAGAAACATGGGAGAGGTCATCATAGGCATCTCCTCTAGACCACCAAGCCTAGATGGAAGTAAAGATGAAACATTTCTGGATAACTCTCAAGGCATTCTGAAGCACAAGATACTGTCACCTCTGGATCAGTTCATGATCTAGAGATACTGACTACAACCAGGAGACAAACAATCCTGGATCATCAGTTTACAGACAAGAAATTATCTGAAAATAAGAGGAAACACTGAAACCAGTGATTGTCAACTACTTGGAAGAGAGAGGTATGTAAGTGTAAGATTTCAGTAAAGCAAAAGTAGGGAATTAAACTCAGGGGAAAGTTTTGCAAATTAAATTAGTGATTAGACTTTACCTGAGACTTTACCTGAAACAAGCTGAGGAAAAACTTCAGCAAGATATTCACTTTCATGTTCTGAATATTAATAGTCAGCAATACAAGCAAGCTAGAAATGACAGACTATGCACATTTAAATTTTGGTGCCTGCAAAGTTTCTAAACTCCTGGAAAGATAAATTATGTCAGATAGTAATTCAAACTGAAAGCATTTTCTTTGGATATAAATTGAACCACAGAAAAATTTCAGTCACAGAATCCATTTCAAAGATGACAGGTCATTTCATTTATCATAAGAAAGCTCCAGCTGTGGCTCACAATACATTGTAATAAAATTGGATGAACTGACAAGGAACAAGGTGTCATAAGGACACCTTGTAGCAAAGGGCTTAACTCCATTCACTGTCTGAAAAAAAAAATTGAGATCTCAAACTTACACGGAAAACTTCGCTTTCCATTCATCAATTGCCCATTTTTGTCATTTTTAGAGGTTTGACAGGTCATAATTTTACAATTGTTAATTGTTAATATCAATTTGTCAGAGACCTGGCATGGATAATTTAAATCTTCACCTCCAAATGCATCAGAAACACATCTTTTAAGGTACAGAGAAACTTTTCCTCTTCTGTTTCTCTCGAAACAAATGAGCATGGATAAGCCCCTGACATTATTGAAGCTTTGCCAAATTGAACCTTTCGAATTCTGTTCATCATTAATTTACTTTGTGGCTTAGCAAAATCAGTACTGGACAAACACAAGAAATCAATTGGCAGCATATTTATGTAGTACAGTAAATGATACTTGCTTTTCCTGGTGAATTGTTATTCTAAAGCCCTTTGTATCGAGCCTCCAGAGTCAGTTCAGTTGAAGAGCAGCCATTGTTCCTTGGAGTTTTGTACCCTAAAACAGAGCATCACCATTTAAAAATTAAATGAAAAATTAATTTGGAGGGTCAATTGACGTCTGAGCTTCGGAATCGTATATAAAAATGTCGGGCTCACAAATCACATGGGACATTCCTATTCCCTAACTGGATGAGCATAACTTTTAGGATCAGGTTTCCATTGCAAATATTCAACTTTCTGTAAATATTTTGCATTATCTTAATATGTCCTATTTCAGATTACTTTCCTGCCAGCATACTCATTAGCTAAAATATCCACAGAATGTGAATTTAAAAAGGGGTGTGAATAAAGTTGCTTGCAATACGTAGGCTCCCTGACTGGTTTTGATTTCATTTTCAATTGCTTCATTGTAATTTACTTTGCACATATTGTGCATGCATACAGAAATACCTTTGCTCAGTTACATTAAGGTTGTGAGAAGGGGGAGGGTTGTTTTTTTTAAAAAAAGAAAAAAAAATCACAGTTATCTGCTGTCCTGCACTAAATACTCATGGTGAAATCCTGGGCCCATTGAAGCTAACCTCCCACTGACTTCAATGAGATCAGGATTTCAGGCTTAGTGTGGTGATGTTATAATAAGAAAGCTACACTGATTTAATGCATGACCCACTCGCACACTTCTAGGATGCAGTAATTAAAAAGAATAAACCTAACTTTGGAAACATTTTTGGAAAAAGAATATTGAAATCCTTCATCTGAAAAATGCTAATCTATTATCAGCAGAGTGAAATATTTTGTAGGTCCTCCATAAACAGTAAATTGTCTTGAGATTGTCTGCAACACATTGGTTGATTTTCTTAATAGATATCTGGAAGTCATTGGATATTCCCTGATAACATTTTTTGCAGCTTATTTCCTTTGATATTTGACTTTTGCCTTCACAAAGTGATTATAATTTATATTTATACAATTTATCTATTGAAAGAGTCTACACAGAAAATGCCAATTCACCAACCTACCGCAAACGTGGGGAGGATCTGTGTGTGTTGGAGCACTAGGGAGTGGGGATTCAGTGTGGAGTGCTGGGCAGTTGTGGTGGGGCTGTGGGCAGGGATGATGATGTGCATGGTGCTGTGCATTTGTGGGTGAGTCTGGGGGGCCTTTGGCCATAGGGAGTGGGGGGGTGTTGTGTGGGGACTGTGTGGCATGGCATGGGCCTGTCTCCGAGGGCAAGGGGCATGCTGGCAGCACAGGGCCGGGCAGGCCACCGTGCATCTGGCAACTGCCAGTTTTTAAATAGTGCCCTTGCACTGGGTGGAGCAGGACCACCCCTGCCATGCCAGGCACCATTGCCTCTGGCTGGCCCCGTGCTCCAGGGACTGACCTCCTCACGCCAGGCTCCATTGCCTCCATTGGGGCCCACAAATATGTTTGGCACCAGGCCCACAAAAGGTTAATCCGGCCCTGTGGTATACAGAAGGTAGACAGTCACAGCCGTTAAACTCACCTCTCAGTGTAGCCTTCAGAACTGCTCTCAATTTGAGGGTACGTCTACACTGCAAAAAAGTAGCAGCAGCAAGTCTCAGAATCTGGGTCTACAGCAAAATATGGCCCGCAGGATCATCCTATCCAGCCCCTGAGCTCCCAGCTGGGGAGGCTCCCCCTGGCCCGACCCCTGCCTTATCCCCTCCCCCAGAGCCATGCTGCCACATGGGCAGCACTCTGGCCTGCCGCTACTTCCAGGCAGCACTGCAGCGGCGTGGTAAGGGGGCAAGACTGCGAACCCTGGCAGGGGCAGGCCACACGGCCCCCAGACACACAGTTCTGAGTGGCATGGTAAGGGGGTAGGGGGCCGGGAGTTGGACAAGGGACAGGGAGTCCCAGAGGGCAATCGGGGACAAGGAGCAGGGGGCGGTCAGATGGGGTGGAGGTTTTTTGGGGGGCGGTCAGGTGTTAGGGAACGGGGGAGGTTGGATACGCCCGTGAGTCCTGGGGGTCTGTCAAGGAGCAGGGGTGTGGATAGGAGTCAAGGCAGTCAGGATAGGGGGTTTCAGGAGCGGGTGGTCATGGGGACAAGGAGCATGGGGGTTGGATAGTGGGTGGGGTCTCAGGGAGGCGGTTAGGGATGGGGGGGTCTCTGTAGCAAGCAGTCAAGGGACAAGGAGCGGGGAGGGGTTGGATGGGTTGGGGGTATTGAGGGGGGCAGTCAGGGGGGCAGGAAGTGGGTGGGGCCAGGCTGTTTGGAGAGGCACAGCCTTCCCTCCTGGCCCTCCATTCAATTTTGCAACCCCGATGTGTCGGGCCAAAAAGTTTGCCCACCCCTGGTCTACAGACTAGGGCTATGGCATTAAAAATAGCAGTGTACGCATCCCCATGCAGGCTCTGAGACTGACCCCAAGTAGGAACTGATGCCAAGTAGGAACGTCTACACTGCTACTCTAAGTGCAGTAGTGAAAGCCTGAATCTGCAGCCTTGGGCTCTGAGACCCATTGCTGTGGCTCCCTGCAGCATAGACCTACCCTTACTGAACGCTTTCATTTGACCTTCCATTGAACCTTAACCAAGTGGCATATGAACAATGATAAACACAGACTTTATTATGTTGAGAGCCTGCTACAAAAATATCCAAAGCAGACTTGAAAAAATGTTTTATTCAGCACATCAGCAGAAGTTAGATCAATGGGTTCCATTATTTAAAAGGATATTTACAATGGTATGAGCTGGTAATCAATATTTTCTTTCAAAATCAAAGTAAATGAAGCACTCATTGCTCAAGGAATGATATAGTTTCTCTGTAAGCCTTGACAACTTATTACAATGTTTATGGCAAATTTTGAGTTGAGCAATGAAGTTTCCATATTAATGGAATTTTACTACTTTCTGAGTCTATTATAGTTGTTTTTATTTGGAGCATTGAATTCTATTCACTATAGCAAAGCCATATGGTCAGAGGTTTATTCACTTATCTCAGCCTGAATGATCTAAAATTTTTCTGACAGGAAGAACAACGCAATCTACAAAACTCAAGACAGCTGCACTACTGCACCTTGTGATCATTTCATGTCCCTTGTTACATCTCTTTGGCAAACACGGCACAGAAACCTTTGGAGAAATCTGCTAGTTCATTTTTTTAAAGTCAGTTATTTCAGCTCATTCAACATTCACTGTCACAATAATCTTCTAATGTCATTAGTATATTAGAATCAAAGACAATCCCACCCTGCACTCAGAGAACACTAGAAAGTCATTTCTGCGCTGAATCCCTTACAGAGCTCCTAGAGGAGAAAGCAGGAAGAACCAATCCTTTGGTGTAAGACAAAGAGTAGAAGTATTCCATATTTTTAAAATGACTGACCCAATAAATTCATTTCTTATATCACATTAATGCTCACTGAGCATTCTCTGCTTGATGAAAACACATCAGAAAGCTGTCTGAGCAATCAACATCCAAACATTCCGATGGGGCCAGATTCTCTATAGAGCAACACCAATTTACACCAGCTCAGGCTCCAGCCTTTGATTTCTAAATCTGCAGTGGAAGTAGTTAGAGAATTTCACCAGAAGCATAGCTTTTCATACAGGCTTGTATAAGAAACTTCACTTAGGCACTCCTTGAAACCGTTTTTATTATATGAAGCCCTTGTTGCACCTAAATATGCCCTACCCACAAAGGGCCTGTTTTCTGTCTACAACCATTCCCAGTATTTCTATCAACCTCCCTACTGTTGTAAGGTGTGTGTCCTCTCTTTTTGTTGCTGTTCTCTTTTCCCTCCCAGTCTCCTAATGGTGCAGCATCTCCTCATGTGGTGGTCTCTACTGGAGTAAGGCCTTTTCAAGAATGTGAGCGCTGAGTACAAAATACCGTCAGGTTCAGCCTGTTTTCCTGTGCTAAGGTGTTGTAGAGCCAGGGTACCTCTGTTGATGGTACTCTGCCCCCACTCTGATTCCAGACCTATCTACTTGTGAGTTCCTATGAAGCATAGTTGCTTCAGTGGGCTGTAGATGGATATTCTAACCTATTAAGAGCTTTGTAGATCACAACTCAGATTTTTAATTCACTCTGCAGATGAATAGGTAGCCAGTGGAGTTTGTAAAGCCCTGATGTGGGCTGTTCAGGCTTCACTCTATTCTCACCTGGCTGTTCAATCACCTGGCAGCTGCACACTGTAAGAGGTGGATTACCTGTGATAGCCAGGTCTACTCCAGGTGGAGTGAGTTGCCTTAGCTTGAAGTTTGAAAGGTGTGGTTCATTGGAGAAGGAAAGGTACAGCACTTTCCAGCCCAACTAAAGAGGGTGGACACCATTCCTGCCCATTGTTGTAAGGTGTGTGTCTGGAATCTGCTAATCAAATCTGGATTAACCCTAAAGTTTTTACCAGACCTAATAAGTTGGTCATGAATGAATGCAGTTTAGATGCAGTTAGATAATGTCATCTTGGTCCCTATTTGGAATGCTTTCTTCACAAAAAATCACAATGGCTATAAACTTTGGGCCTGATTCTCATTTACACTAACACTCCTTTATACCACTCAGAGTGGAAAGGTATTTTAACATAGCTCCTATCAGGACTGGATTACCCAACAGGCAGATTAAGCTTGTGTTTAGGGCACCAGCAAAGCAGGGGGCACCAAAAAAGAGGGGGAGGGTTGAAAAAAATTAGATATTTGATATTTCAAAAAAGAAGCATCAAAGTAGTCATCATGGGAAAAATCAGAACTTTGTTAGACTTCATATGCTCCACTATCCACTCTTCCCACTGGATTTGAAAACATGTGCAGACCTCTGTCAATCATTAGCAGACCACTTACACACTTTGAGGAATGATTTCAAAAGATTTGAAGACATATCAAAAGATATCTTGCCTGATTCTAACTACAAAGAAGCCCAGTCCCATAAGTGAACCAGGAAAAAACAAGCAAATGATAGGAGTGCAACAGAAACACCATTGAATCCTAGAGACAAATTCCATGTTATCTACTTACTATACTATAATCGATACACTTGAAGCTCATATGAAGAGGAGAGGTGAAGTGTACAATGAAGTATCAAGTAGATTTTCTTTTCTAAACGATATGGACTTATCTGATGAACAACATTCACAAGGTTCCCAAAAGCTAGTTGACTCATATCCTGTTGACTTGAACATGAATCTCTGTGGAGAAGTACAGCAGTTTCCCTGTTATATGTGCGCAAAGTTTAATGAAACGGGAAAAATGAAATTCAGTCACATTGATCTTCATGACACAATACTGAAAGACAGAATACTAATGTGTATTTCCAAATGTAGAGATTGCACTATGTATTTTTCTAACATTTATGATTACTAACTGCTCCGCAGAACGCACTTTTTCTCAACTCAAAAGAATTAAAAACCCTCAGAGAACAACAATGTGTCAGGACAGACTTGATTCACTTTCCTTATTGTGTATGGAAGTGGACATGCTTTGCCGAGTCAGCTTCGATGAACTTATCAAGAATTTTGCAATCAGAACATCTAGAAAGAAGCTATTTTAATTTCAGCATACAGGTAAGTTGTGTGTCATTTTGAAAAATAATATTTTATTTTACAGTATAGGACTGTTTTTATTTTTAATTACATATGGGGGGGCACCATAATCTTTTCAGTGCTTAGGGCCTCTAAAGGTCTTAATCCGGCTGTGGCTCCTATACATTATCACAGCTGTGTGGGACTTTAGCAAAACTGAGAGAGAGGCCCTTATTTTCTTTTGCCCTATCCCCACACCAAGAAATTAGAAGTAATCGGGGCCTCCAGAGGAGAATTATTACAGTATATTCGATTCTAAAGAGGGTCTTACTACAGTGATGAATTTGATATATCTGAGCACCTGCTGACAAGGACCCCCATAGATCGACCTCTGCAAAGAAGGATGGTTCGATACCACACTCATTTTCCTTTTTGATACAATTCTAGAAAAGAAAAGGTCAGATGAGCAAGAGGCAATTCCTTTCAAGTAAACAATATCTTCATTTTCTAACACAGAATAACTATTTGTATGTGGTCTGCTGGGGAGGATGGAGTTGAAAATAGACCTCGATCTATCTGTTGAGATAGAGCTAGAGCACGAGAACTTAAATGTGCCAAAAACAACCCAGAACTTCCAATCAGTTTTCTTAATAATAATTTCAATTCCAAAAGTATAGTTTGCTGTGCCTGCTAAGGGATTTCAGTGTTTTAAAAATCATCCATAGAATACATAAAACTCCTGCATAAATAGCTACCAATAACATTTTATTTGTTTATCTTTTGTGAAAGGGTCTTTTAACTGCAAGTTGTACTCTGGGTAATATAAAATATTGTGATATTTTACTACCACAGTGTGCCATTTTTGTCTTTAATTTTTTATAATGAATGTAGTAAACTTGGATTTTATGTTTTTGTTAGCTTTGCAAGGTACCAGTGCAAGGTGGCAACATCTACACTTTTTGAACTTCATACAGAGAAAGAATACTTGCAGGGATAAAATGGCAGTGTAGGCCAGGTACCAGATGAGACTATGTGGGCATTTACATTTGTATTTGCTGTGGACAAGTGAAGTCCTGTGGCTAGTATAGCATGTTGGAATTAATGTATAGATAGAATATTTTAGGTCTATTGAAAATTCATTTCAGATGTCCAATTGGGCTATGAATCCCCAAAAATCTTACAGAAAAGAACCTGTTTGCCTACCTCTGAAGAGCTGATATGCACCTTCCTGCTTTATTTTGCAGATTACTACACTGATATGGATTGCACAGCTTTGACAATACCATATTTCTCCCACTCTAATCATTTCAAAAAGCCCATTGGAAATAAAACAAGACAGACACTCCATCTATTATGAAGCAATTTCCAAGGCTCAGCACTTTTGACCATAGTGAACAGATCATTCCACAGCATAACACATCTTTAACCACTTGCCTGATCTTTTGTTCTCACTCCACATGAACAGCTATTTTAAAAACTGTAGAGCTTGTGGTGAATAATTTATATGACATGCATAAGTGCTCATAGTGACGAAGGCCCAGATGCGAAACTGCTGGGAAATCTTCAAGTGACTGGCAAAGACACCACCACACAGCCAAGTGTCTGACCCAAAATCATGGACCTTGAATGTTAATAGAATATCGTTGATCAGTAGTCAGTGTCTCTCTGTCTCTCACATACACAGTGCCCTCGAGATAATTCCAGCCATGCTTTTTAATAAGCTCACATCAGTACTGGGAATTCACGTGAAGTCCTCAAGACATAATAAACCTTGACAAGAATTCAGTGTGCGGTTGATTGCCATTTAATCAAACGAGGCATCCTCTCCTCCACTTCCATGTGTCTTCCTGTCAATCCTTCTAATCTACATCATCGGTAACTACTCTTTTGGTATCAGCCTCCCACTACTGTATGAAATAAGATGCCCGAGTACGGACGTAGCAATAGATGCCATTGTACACTGCAACGAATGTAGTAAAAAAAACCCTATTTCATATTATTGGACTCAGTAGCAGAAGACTATTTACAAAAAATGGCAAAGATGTCTCCTAGTTCATATCAATGGAAAATACCCTTTCCCACAAAGCCTCTGTTATGTCTCACAGCTTTTCAAAAACATCTGTTGAGTTTTTCTGTTAAAACTATGTCACAGATGATTTTGAGCAGTTTAACCTTTTTGCTGAAGGTCACCGAAGAAAGAAAATATGAAACAGTATGTCAGTGTACAAGCTGAAAAACAACAGGTCTGATTCACTACATCGTAAATACAGCAGTGAATGTAAAAGCTGCAATGAAACAAGAAGGCAAGATTAATACCAGTCTAAACGAATGCCAGAGCCAAATGCCAAGGATGATGAGATCCATTATCCAGGGTTCCAGCAGCAGCCAATAAATCCAAAAAAATTATAGCATAAGATACAGGTTAGCAGAATCTCAGGTGAGTGCTAGATCAAGAAAATTTAGGGCTTTCAGAATCATGGGTCCTATACTTGAAAGCCTGATTTAGGCGGAAATGCTTGATGTCCCCACCCTGTCCCAGGGTGCAGCATCCTTTATATATAGATCTCTTCCCCAGAAGGTGACCTCAGCTGCCTCCTTAGCATTGTCTCCCCCCTCCTTTGGGCCCTCTCTTTGGTTCCAAAAACCCACCTGGTGGGATGTACGCAGGGAGAGAGTGGAACCGGGGAAGGAGATAGTTTCACCTGTGTATATTCACAGAGAAAGACAGAGACCAGGGCTCTATTCACTTTACTACAGAGCTCCCTTGACAGGTCCTGTGGGCAGCGTGTTACCAGGAGGCTGGAGGAAAGAGAGCCAGAACAGAGGCACAGAGCTTCAAAAGGATGACCTGGCTTCCTGGAGGCCTATCCAAGTAGGGGACGGACCCCCTCATTTTGCAGGGTAAAGGGAGAAACTTCTCTCTGAGATGATCTGGTTTCTACATCTTATGCTGTAAAGTAAAACAGCACAAAACTAGGAAAGAAGGCCAGTCTAACACTTGTCCATTTTTAATTAAATTTTCAAGTAAATTAAATTTAACAGCAGCAGTTTTAATTAAAAATGAACCCTGTCAAGTGGCAAGGTATACTAATTATGTGAATTCACCAGAGCTGAAACATTCAGCTTGAGGTGCTTGCTCAGAAAATGGAAGTCTCCCTCCATTACTGTAATCAGTGGCTGAACAAATTTACAAGATGTCGCCAATTGTGAAATTAACTTTTTATGACAAACAAATGGAAAGTGACAGTCTAGAATCTGAACTCAAATGGTTTTGCTGTGCATTGATACCAGCTCATTATGTAAAGCCTTCTACATATATAGAAAATAAATGCTTGAGGAATATTCTGTCTTTCTTTCAAGACTGCAAGCAAACAAATGGTTTCTTTCCCCACAGGGCATTTATTATGCTAACAGCATAGTCTAGATGGGGCAAGAATGAGATTTGGGATAGTTGAAAAATCCTATTTACAAATCATTATTCCTTTGAGCCAACTGTAGGCACACTGTCTTAATACCACTATTTTGGATTTGCAAAATTACAAAGACTCTTGATTTTCAAGTCAGGAAGTCTCAGTCCTCCAGGTGATACTCGATCTCCCAAGCTTGAAATTTTGTCCTGACAGACACCATAACACAGAAGTGTTTTTAGTCATCTTAATAAATAGTAGGCCCAAATCTCCAAAAGGAAGAATTTGGAAAATAAAATGAAACATTGGAGGCAAAATGACTTTAAATTACACTGACTGATGTAATTTCAGAAACTGCATCGTACCAAGGTCTTCTTTAATATTTTTAGATACTGCTACCACATTTATCCTTTGTCACAGAAAAATTCCCCAAGCAAATTTACATTTCTGTATCCCATTTAAACACTGAAGTACAGACTTTAGCAAGAGGTAAGTCTTCTTATTTTAACTATTTCAAATTCTAGTCTCCAAATGATAATTTGTTGTCACTAAACTTATTTGTGGTAAGTATAAATGTACAAAATGAGTTTACTACCAGTGCCTGAGAACACATTTTGAAGAATCATATCTAAGCATCTGCATTTCAATTAATTTTGAATTATCTTAATAAATTAAATTCCCTATGACCATGTTTAGGAAATGGATTAGGATTTTTAGTACAGATTTTGTAATGTTTCATCTCTCATTTTTAAATATGGAGAACTTTGGATCTTTTTGAGATCACAGGAGGTAACAGCTTTATTCATTCTCGCAGGTAAAAATCTTCTTTCTTTCTTTCCCGCCCACCAAATACAAAATCCTAATTAAAAATAAAAAAAACTTATTTAGATGTTCCATAGACCATATTCCTCTACGGATTTATCTGATATTCCTTCTACAACATTCCAAAGTGAAGCATCCTGATCTAACATCTTATTCATTCCCAGGAGCTTGAAAATTTTTGCCTTAGATCTCCCACGGCTAACATAGAGGACATGTAAAATGCCTCATTAATATAAAAAATTTGCTTATTTAAATCCTCTGAGTTGAATAAAATATCACCTGACTTGTTTTGTATGGCACCTATAGCTCTAATACTCTACTTAGAGTATTAGAGCTATAGGTATAACCATATATTTCATTTTATAGTAGTCTCAGATCATGACCCAGCATGTTGTTCATTTTAAGAATATTTTCATTGCAGATCTGACAAGATGCAAAGAAAGTACCAAAATGAGATTTCTAAAGATAGCTACAGCACTCGACCCATTTAAGAATCTGAAGTGCCTTCCAAAATCTGAGAGGGATGGGGTGCGGAGCATACTTTCAGAAATCTTAAAAGAGCAACACTCTAATGTGGAAACTACAGAGCCCAAACCACCAAAACAGAAAATCAACCTTCTGCTGATGGCATCTGACTCAGATGATGAAAATTAACATTTTGGTCTGCACTGCTTTGGATCATTTCAAGCAGAACCCATCATCAGCATGGATGCATGTCTTCTGGAATGGTGGTTGAAGCATGAACGGATATATGACCCTTTAGGTCACCTGGCACATAAATATCTCGCAATGCTGGCTATAACAATGCCATGTGAACACCTGTTCTCACTTTCACGTGACATTGTAATCAAAAAGGAGGCAGAATTATCTCCTGCAAATGTAAACAAACTTGTTTGTCTGAGCAATTGGGTGAACAAGAAGTAGGACTTGGTGGACATGTAGGCTCTAAAGTTTTATAGTGTTTTGTTTTTGAATACAGTTATTTTTGCACATAATTCTGCATTTGTAAGTTCATCTCTCATGATAAAAAGATTGCACTACAGTACTTGTATTAGGTGAATTGAAAAATACTATTTCTTTTATTATTGCAGTGCAAATATTTATCATAAAATAAATATAAATTGAGTACTGTACACTTTGTATTCCATGTTGTAATTGAAATCAATATATTTGAAAAATGTGAAAAACATCCAAAAATATTTAGATAACTAGTATTCTATTAACAGTGCAATAAATCATGATTAATTTTTTAATCATTTGATAGCCCTACTTTATTTTTATTATTGGATTATTTTAAGGGGTGCTCTGTTAGAAAATGGTACCAGAGCAGGGCTATGACTTGTGCCTTCAGACCATAATTACTGCAGTATTTAACAAAGCCCCAAGTGAAGCCTTGTACAGTGCAATGCTTAATCACATTTTATTCCACCTGAACCTCAGTTTAAGTTTGGAACAAATTGTGCTGAGTTAATTTACTCATGAACTCATTAACAGACTAATTTGTAGAAAAGTCTGTTACAAAAGTATCCTACTTAGAAAAGAACCCTCATAGTCTTGACAGTAATTCTAGAGAGTGCATTAAGGTTACATGACGTAAAACACTTGTTACAGGTAAATAGAAGAGAATGTATTTCATTACCTTCAGTGTCTGATACCATAAGCTAATTTTAACTTAATCAAATTAACAATGATAAGAAAACACTTCATAAAAGATTTAAATACTTTTCTTTCCCCTTTATCGTAGTGACTTGCCCTAAATTTTTCTCCTTTTAGTTAATTTTCACAGTGGACGATAAGATTGCATAGAAGGGTATCTTAAAATATTTCCTCCCATCACAACTGTGGTTCTTATATCTGCAATGCACAATTCCATTTTCCTCACTCACACTATTTGAAGCTTCACACATAGTAACTGAAATTCCATACACTGAAAGAGCATATGCAACAGAGATGTAGCGTGGATTAGAAAAGAGTTTTATATCTGCTTTTGTGTGCTATACTACAGACAGAGTGGCACTCTGTCTTGCTGTAGTGGTGGCCGGGCCACACATAGATGTTAGTGAGGCTGCTGAAGCCTTGACTAACAAAGCTAGATCTTTTTGCTCCAGCAAAATTGGTTCATGGTTATATCAAGGTTGTGGGTTCGATCCTTGTATGGGTCATCACTTGTAACATCACATCGCTGGCATGGGTCATCCGCACTGGGGATCAAATCAGGAGCCTCATGCTTTAAGACTCAGAGGTCCAACTACCTGAACTAAGAAAATCCCAGGCGTATCAGCCAAAGCTATTGCAGGCTCATCAAAAATGATCCAAAATTGTCCAGGGGAAAGCCTTCCTTGTTGGAAAATGCCATTTTGTTGAAACCAAAACTTCCTGTGGCAATGTGTTGATTTTAAAGAAATTTTAAGGAAAGCATCTAGATAAGCCTGAAATAGGAAATGGCTTTTCAATTAAAATTTCCTTTTATTTTACAAAATCAAAACACAACATTTTTATATATGGAGATGTGATTGACCCAAAATGATTTTTCTTCCAGTAATTTCATTTCATGGGCTATTTAGAAAACCTTTGGTTTTGTTTAGATTCAGAATGAAAGTAGTTTAAAAAAAAATCACAGAATTTCCCATGAAACAAACTCTGATTCCCACCCAGTTCTACTCAACTACCTCTACCTGAGGCCCAGTCACCACTAGAGAGGAACATATTGAGAGGGTGTGGGTTACATATGGCTTCAAAGTACATTCACATGGTAAAGTATTGTAGAAGGTAAATTACCTTGACTTGATAATAATGTGGCCTACACATTTGGACACTCAAAAAGACACATCCATGTGCCTAGGAGCCTGGCTTGATTACACTGGCACTTTATAGTGCTATAAAGCTGCCAGGAGTGCTATAACTTACTACCCGTCCAGGCTGGCATGTAGAGGCATATACAGGAGTGCTATAACTTACTACCCGTTCCAGGCGAGACATGTAGAGCACTATAAGTCCACGGTTGTAGCACTCCTGGTAATCCTCCTTGCCAGAGGATTAACAGTTGTTGTGTACTGGGTGATACATTTTAGCTCCACTGTAAATGGGTAGTAACAATACTGCACTTTGAGTGATCTCTGGAAATGCCCCTAATCTATTTAAGTCAATTGACCTCTCTTCCCTTTGTTTTGAACTAGGCTGGAGGAATCCAGAAGTATGTTTTCAGAGCTTATCTGTAACTCAACAAATCAACAGTGCAAATGTTTACCGAGTGAGTGAGAGAGAGAGAGAAGCAGAAGATGAGGAGGATCTGCATTTAAAAGACAGCGTGCTGACACACACTCCGTGCTCCAAAAATCCACTCGCTCTCTCCCTCCGCATACACACAACACACTCACCCCCACCTCCCTCATTTGAAAAGCATGTTGCAGCCAGCTGAATGCTGGGATAGCTGCCCATAATGCACCACTCCCAGTGCCGCTGCAAGTGCCGCAAATGTGGCCATGCCAGTGGGGTTGCGGCTGTCAGCATGGACATGCTGGAGCGCTTTCCCTGGAGCTGTACCCAAACGGGTATAACCAAACGTGCTATAAAGCTGTGAGTATAACCAAGCCCTCAAAGAGGCACATCTATGTGCCTAGCAGCCTGGCTTGAATAGGCACTGAGAACAAGAATAGAAACAGGAGGTCCACACCCAAACTCTCCCTATGTTTGGTGTTGTTCAGATATAGGTATTTGATACAGGTGTCAGATATCAACTGGGATGCTGGGGAAAGTCTAGTAGTTAAGCTCAAAAGAGCCCATTTTAGCAGCCACCTAAAAGAGGTGCAAAAATATTTTTTCTGCATACACATGGGAGGAAAAAATATATGGATGTTTTTAATTTGTGTACACTGTGCAATTTTTTTGTTCGTAATAATTATTAAGCCAAGTAAAAGCATTTCTCCTTTTCGACCAGGTTAAGAAAGATGTATTTTATGCAGAACATCACAGGTTGTATCGCCAAATAGAAATTGACAGGTAAAAGAAAAAAAGATGTAACAGCTGCAATTACAGGCATATATAGTGATGAACCCAAGAATACTGAAAGCTGAATTGTATACCTAACCTCAGGCTGAAGTCACACCAGCCTCTCAGCCAAGGACTGCAATCAGTTTGATGCTGTTATTGGTTTGATTTGCTAACATTATCCCCACTAAAGCATTACTACAGCTGAAAAACAAGTCACTTCCAGAAGAAACATCTTTTAATGGACAAAAAGAACTGGCTTCAGCAGTAGGCACTGCAAAGGTACCAATAGGAAAGATTTACTCAGTTCTTTGTCAGGTCAAACTGGCTATCAGTAACACACAATACAGGCTTCCCCTCCGCCTTTTTGCTAACAAATATTCAAGCAGATTTTCTTTTCTAAACGATATGGACTTATCTGATGAACAACATTCACAAGGTTCCCAAAAGCTAGTTGACTCATATCCTGTTGACTTGAACATGAATCTCTGTGGAGAAGTACAGCAGTTCCCCTGTTATATGTGCGCAAAGTTTAATGAAACAGGAAAAATGAAATTCAGTCACATTGATCTTCAAGACACAATATTGAAAGACAGAATACAAATGTATATTTCTAAATGTAGAGATTGCACTATGTATTTTTTTAACATTGATGATTACTAACTGCTCTGCAGAATGCACTTTTTCTCAGCTCAAAAGAATTAAAAACCCTCAGAGAACAACAATGTGTCAGGACAGACTTGATTCACTTTCCTTATTGTGTATGGAAGCAGACATGCTTTGCCGAGTCAGCTTCGATGAACTTATCCAGAATTTTGCAATTAGAACATCTAGAAAGAAGCTATTTTAATTTCAGCATGCAGGTAAGTTTTGTATCCTTTCAAAAAATAAAATTTTATTTTACAGTATAGTATTGTTTTTGTTTTTAATTACATATGGGGCGGGGGGACAACATAATCTTTTCAGTGCTTAGGGCCTCTAAAAGTCTCTATCCGGCCTTGGGTGCTTTTGACACCTCATCATGTGCTGCAGAGAGATTGGATGCACCCCAGTGACAGTTCATTTCCATATCTTTCTACACTCACTTCTGGTAACTGGAAATATGAAAGATACAGTGCATGAGTCAGAGGAAGGATAGCCTTGTTGTTAAAGCATAGTAAAGAGCAGGTAGGGGAATGGTTGGGAAAGCAGTCAGGGAGCTGGAGTAAGGTCTCAAAAGGGAACATCTGCTTAGATTACAGGGCTGGAATTCGGGGAGGGAGTGGGGAGGAGACAGGAATCTGGCCATACTCAACACCAGCTACGCTGCTGTTGTGTCCCACTATTACACATTAACAAAATGAGAGACTGTCAGTGAAAGGAAGCTAAGTTATGCAGCTTCAGCTACAAGAATAGTGTAGCTGAAGTCGACATACTTAAATCGACTTACTGCGGCATCTTCATGGTACTGAATCGACTGCTGCCACTTTCCCCGTCGACTCCACCTGCATCTCTCGTGGTGGTGGAGTACCAGAGTTGATGGGAGAGCACCCGGGGTTCGATTTATCACGTCTAGACTAGACATGATAAATCAATCCCTGAAAGATTGATCGGATCAGCAGGTAGTATAGACCTGGCCTCAGAATGGGATTTACAAAGACCAGCACCCTCTAGGTGGCTATCCCCCTAAACTAACCAACTGGAGATGCCAAGGTGAAAGGTCTCTCTTAGGTCCTGTCCCTCACAGGAGTTCAGTACCTAAGTCTAAGCTGCAGGAAGATGCTCCCCTCTGTTTGGGAGTCTCAGGTGCAAATTCTCTCTCAGTGTTAGGTGGCCCTGGAAGATGAACACCCACATATCTTTCTAGCCCAGTGGATATGGTATTCACGGGGAATCTGAGACACTGCCAGTTCAAGTCCCCCTCTACCTGAGAGATAGGGGGGATTTGAATAAGGATCTGCTACCTCCTAGGTGAGTGGGTTATAGGATATCCTGATGTGCGGCTCTGTCAATTTGTTCTGCTCCACTGTGGATAAGTAAGTATTAAGAAAGTCATTGGTATGGGGGCACTGGATCTTGTATCTCTCACCTCCCAGGTGAGTGCTCCAACCACCAGGCTCTCTCTCACACTTGCCCGGATTATCTTTGGCCCAATGATTCATTCATTATTTATCCAGAATGGAACAGCTTCAATAGGAGACACTGAGGGAAGCCCACATCAGAATATATCTTGTAGCCTTGTGACTAGGGCACCCACCTGAGACGTGGCAAATGCCTGTTCAAATCCCTTCTCCCCCTCAGAGGGACCTGAACCAGGGTCTTCCACATGCCAGGTGAGTATCCTAATCACTGGCCGCTCTACACACTTACCAGATCGGGCCTTACAGGTAAGTTAGGCAAAAGAATGCCTATCTTCCCCTGGATCAAGCATTGCTAGGAGGCTTCAGCACCTGGCATGGGACTGTAGTTCACACACGCAGAAACATAGGTACCAAGGTAACGTAGTGCAAAAATGTAGGTGCTGAGTGATTTTAGTAACTGCAGGGTTTGACAGTAGCTGAGTTGGGTTTTTTATTAATCCCACTGGAATCTAAGTTTGGGATTCTGAAGGTGGCAGTCTTTCAACTAATTACATTTAGAGAGATACACTTCTATTAGAGCAGATAAACCAAGACACTCATTGTACACATCACAGTGGAATAAGTCTTCTAAAGTTATCAATTTGACAAACAATATTAGATCATTATGAGGAGGCAAGATTAGATCTCATAACTCAAACATTGATCAGCCATATTTGCCTGTGGCTGTTAAAGTAACATCAGCATTAGATTTTCTATCAAAAGTATAATTTGAAACTGCCAGGGATGCCTTCAGATGTATTTATCAGTGTGCAGATGCATTTCCAAGAAAGATTTAGAGCTAAAGCAATCACTTGTTGTTTTAGGACATTCAGTAAATGGAATTTCCATCAGTTCTTGCTGCACTTAATTTAGTTGCAATTCGTGTACAAAGATCCCCGGAACAAAAAGCCCAAGTCGAGCAAAACATTTAAACATGCTTATCTTCAAGTGTGAGAGTAGAAGTAGAAGTATTCACATACTTCAATGCTTTGGTAGAAAAGGACCAAAACCCCATTCTACAGAAATGGGCTAAAATCAGAACATGGAAACTACACATCAGGTCTGTTCAGGTCAAGTTCAGGCCCAGGCTCTAACCTGGCCCTAATCCTGCAACTGGATCCACTAGCATGGGCCCCTGTCCCTGTGGGGAGTTCCATTCAATCAGACTCCAGGCGAGTGTAAGGGAGCCTTCCTGGCTCAAGCCCACCTGGATCTGGGAAAGAGCAAAAGTGTTCATGCCACAAATATCCCAACAATCTTAGCCTCTGAGCAGCAAAATTGGCTCACAGTTAAGTTTAACCTCATGCCCAACAAAAGTTGGACATTATAACAGCTCATATCAAATTTGTCAAGTTTCATAAACACTAGATTTTCAATGAAATATTAGAAGGGAAAAGGGACAGTTTCACATAACTTGGTTTTTGAGCACACCAAGCTCAGGACACGTAGAGGGCTTTCTAGGGGGAATGTTTGTTCTGAACTGTCTCTAACATTTACCCAGTAAACCAAATGTAGATAGAAACTGAGTTATTCTAATATTTTCCATACTATTTGGCAAACTTCATTTAATTATGTGCTAGCCCAGAGGCAGCATAACAGCTGCCAACAGACATAGCCAAAGATCCATATGGTGCTGTTAGAGGGTTTTTCCATCGCTTAACATCTAGGTCCTCTGAAAGTCAATTTGTTAAATAGCTTGCAGATGAATAAAAACAAACACAAGAATGGAGACTTTGTATTAAAATTCCAATGTAATAATTTAAAGTTCTAAGTTTTAACTTACCTAGATCTTATATGAATATATAATGGAAGAACACATTTCTTATTTTAACCTATGTATAATTCAAGACATGTCTACACTACCACTTAAGTTGGAAAAATTTGTGTTACTTAGGGGTGTGAAAAAAACACACACACCTCTGATTGACAGTTTTGCCAGCATAAGTGCTTGTGTGCAAAGCTACCACTGCTCATTTGGGTGGTTTTATTATGTCAACAGAACAGCTCTCTCCCATTGGCATAGAGCAGCTACTGGAGTGATCTTACAGTGGAGCAGCTACCTCAGGACAGCTGTGCTGCTGCTGTAAGATCGCTAGTATCCACAGGTCCTCTCAGAGGTCCAGAGAGGCCCAGGTCACTTCCAGCTTTAGAGGACCCCAGCCATAATAAAAATAAAAAATGACGACACATGGTCTAATTTTGTGCCATCAGAACAGATATATTTTTATTAATCTTTATGAACATTTTAACTCTTTAATATGACAAAATCTATATTAGTTAACAAAAAAATTAAGTCTTTTACCAAATCACATCTCCTACTGGCTTAAATTTGCATCTCTAAACAGAGAGAGTGTGTGTCACATTTTGGTCCGTTAGGATGCACATAAAAACAAGTTGTGAAACTTACCAAAGGCTAAAAAATTAACAAGTGTTAAAATTTGAGGCCCTTTGAGCCTGAGGCCCAGGCCAAATGGTCCTCCTGGCCCTCCCCTCTGATTGGCCCTGAGTGTAGACATGGCCTCAGAATATTAATTAGACAAATGACTGAGTGGATGTATTGGGAAATGTACATCCCCAGGTGGGTTTGATATTACTATTGTATTTCACATTTCCCAGATGGGTGGATCATGCCTCAATCCTGGTTAACATTGAGGTTGCATCATGCAGTGGTACAAGTGAAGGAAGAGAAGAAAACCTTGTCTTAATTCTTCAGAGCTGTTCAGATACATAAACAGAAGATATTGAAACACATGCAGGGCACTAATATAAGTGCAGTTACCCATACTGTGACCACTGACATGCAAAAAAAAATTGGAGAACTTAGATGGCTGTTCACCAAAAAGAAGTAAATGCTACATGTTTTGTGTGCAGTATCATTCCAGCAAAAGACAACCCCACACAATCATATGCCATCCCAGCTCCAAAAGGAGATTAGATACAGTGGCCTAGATTCTCCCCAGAGCCAGACCACTTTGTATTGTGCTGCCACCATGAAGTGACTCCCAAAGCCAACTCAATTACTAATGGGAATGAAAGATTCTCAGAAGATAAAGAGCTGCCATAGTGACATGTATGTTACCCCACGCTTTGTGACCTATTTAAGGAACCATGACTTTCCTATACCCCCCACCTCTACAGCGTGCTCTGATTTATATAGGGGTTTTGGCTCACTGAACATGCAGCTCAAATTCAGAAGAGCCATCGTTACACTCAAACCCCAACAATTCTCTACACCTGCCCACCTCTTTCTCTGTAAGACATGCGTAACCGTTGGCAGGACTCTTGCCTTAAAATATGAGGGGAGAAACAAAATAGGTTTACCTCCTGGGAATCTTTACCTTGTACACTTCGTATCAGAGATTTCTTCACATAGAGCAAAAATTCAGGTTCAGAAAAGGTGTAGCTGTGAAAGAAACACTACAAAGGATGGCCTTTTTAATCTCTGGGGTTATTGCTTTTTTATGTAAAAAGTCAGAAGAAAATATAGCAAACTCTCCTTTCAAACACAGACAATAAGGCACTAATTTCTGCACAGCGCCTACCTGCTCTTCATGAGTCACACTATTCGATCTATCACTCTAAAGCAGCCCTTGCAAATTGTCCCTGCTGGGTTATGAATTAAATTCTCTGTGATTTAGGATTGGCAGCAGCTCTTTCTGGTGATCTTGAAGACCTGCAACAATAATTTGAAGTGTCTGGCAGGTATTGAGGGAAAGAATCCGACCACTGGAGGGGAAAAAGTAGATCTCCAAACTTGTACAAGTCAAAGCTTTGAAGAGTATCCAGGGGAAAGCATCAGGAATCACCTTGGTAAATTTCTCAAAAATACTAGTGTCTTCCACTCTAATAAAATTATCTCCCTACCTGCACATTTCCTCAAACCTTGCTGTGCTCTAACAGACCAGGATGCAACTGGGAAGAGGCCAGGGGCTCTTGCACACACCCCTTCCCAAGTTTCATACCTGGAGGTATGCTCACAGCGCACACCCTAACCCCAGCCAGAACTCTTACCTGCAGCAAAGCTTGAGTGTGATATGTGATGAGTTCTATGCTGCTCCCAGCTTCTGCCCTTGGAGCGAGGAGTTTATTTATAAACAGAGACAGTGTGATAAAGATAACAAAGGGCTTGTCATTTAATAAAATTAAGGATCATTAGATAATCCTGAAAGCTTTGCCATGCTTTCCAGTTAAAAGATAGGAAACAAAGGGTGTGAATAAATGGTCAGTTTTCAGAATGGAGAGAGCTAAATAGTGGTATCCCCAAGGAGTCTGTACTGGGACCAGGCCTATTCAATATTTCATAAATGCTCTGGAAAAAGGGGTAAATAGTGAGGTGGCAAAATTTGCAGATGATACAAAACTACTCACGATAGTTAAGTCCAAAACTGACTGCAAAAGTGTTACAAAGGAATCACAATAAAACCGGATGATGGAGCAACAAAATTGCAGATGAAAATCAATGTTGATAGATGTAAAATATAATCCCAACTATACAAACAAAATGATGGGGTCTAAATTAGCTGTTATCCTTCAAGAAAGATCTTGGAGTCATTGTAGATAGTTCTCTGAAAACATCTATTCAGTGTGCAGTGGCAATCAAAAGAGCTAACAGAATATTGAGAATCATTAGGAAAGGGATAGATAATAAGACAGAAAATACCATAACGCTTCTGTACAAATCCTTGGTACACCCACATCCTGAATATTGCGTGCAGATCTTTTCATCCCATCTTAAAAGAGATATATTAGAATTGGAAAGGCAACAAAAAATGACTTCAGGTTATGGAACAGCTTCCATGTGAGAAGAGATTAAAAAGACAGAGACTTTTCAGCTTGGAAAAGAGGTGACTAAGAAGGGTTATGATAGAGGTCTATAAAATCATGAACGGTGTGGAGAAAATGAATAAGGAAGTGTTCTTTACTCCTTCACATAACACAAGAACTAGGGGTCACCCAATGAAATTAATAGGTAGCAGATTTAAAAACAAAAGGAAGTATTTCTTCACAACCCACCCATAAAAGAGCATCTTGTTCATTCTTCTGCCAGGGCAGAATTATCATCTTTACTATGGCCCCAAGCCTACAAAGCACTTATGAATAGACATAACTTAGGCATGTTAATAGTATCATGGCAACTAGGTATCCCCCCAGAGTGCTGCCTTTTCAGCACTCAAGCCAATGGGACTACTCTCATGCCTAAAGTTACATGTACACTTAAATGTTTTGCAGGATTGGAGACTATATTGTTGATGATTTACTTCTAGTCTATTTCAAAGAAATGTGAAGTGAGAAGAATTTTCTCAGTTAGTGACAAGTTAGGAAACAAAAAGATTTAGCTGTTTTCCCCTTTGTGGTACTTCTATCTATAGAGCAAATACAAGATAATTAGTAAAGACTCCACATGTGGCACCAGAATGACAAACCCCATCCATAATACTGCGCATACATTTAAAGTAGTCTTATTACCACCAATTGCATACTGTACAGACACAGAGAAAGACCCTGCCCTAAATTACTTACAATCAATGCTGCGATTCCATCAGGGAAGTCTTGGATTCCATGATGTTCCACGACCTCCGTGACGTTTGCAGCCGCAATGGCCAGGGTAGCTGATCCCAGGGCCAACTGGCCAGTTGTACCAGCCGCTGCTCAGGCAGACAAAAGCAAGCATCATCATCTCTGTTTTACAGATAGAGAACTAAAACAGAGATTATTAAGACGTGCCTAAGATCACACAGGGAATCTATGGCAAAGCCAAGATTTGAACCAAGATCTCCAAAGGTCTTAGAGAGTGCCTTAAGCATAAGACCATCCTTCCTCCCCACACTCTTTCTAATGCAAAGTTCACATACTGTACAGAACAGTTGCATTAGTCCTGGATAATATGATTAATATAATATATTGCAAGCAACATGATAAAGAAAATCACTGAATAGCCCAAATTCCCATATGGAAAGACCATCCCCAGTGGCTCAGATGCACATAACTCCCATAAAGCAATGAAGCCATTTGGAGTTTGCGTCCGTGTTTTGACAATTCCTTCACCCTCACTTTTTATGCATACATTACGAACAGCAAAGTGTATTGAACACAAGGAATATATACATTTCTTTCTTGATATGCAACAGTGACACCATATGGAAGGAAAATACAGGTAGGATGAAAATAACTCCATGTGACTCAAACTTGTATATGAGAGTTGATTTTCTAACTAAATACCAACTCTGTAGATAAAAGAAGAGACAGATTATTGATCTGTGGATTTAAAAAAAAAAAAGATTGACCATTGGCTAAAGTTTAAAAATAAAAGCCTCTAGCACAGGAGCTTTTATTAAAAAGCTAATGTCTTTCATTGTTACTTTTCTCCTTTTATTAAAGAACAGTTTCCTAGGCTGACTGAATCTTTTGTTCCACCCTTGACATACTCTGACCGACTTAAAGCCAGGACAATCAGTACTTGTCTACACTTACAGCACAGTAGCTGCGCCACTGTAGCGCTCACTGAAAATGTTACCTATGCAGACGGGAGAGCGTCTCCCTGGGCGACATAGTTCTAAGGATATAAGTCTGTAGTGTAGAAGAGGGCTCAGGCCAGCAACTGGAAAGCAGAAACCTGGAATTGTTATACACCCAGTTTAAACACCATGACATCCCCTACTGCTCAGTTTTTCTCTAGCACTCCCTCTTTGCCACAGCTACTGGCCCTGCCCATCCTGACTTTAGAATATCTAGTGGGGTAGCGTGGGCTATATCAGGTACTTTGCCAAAGCAGCCATTGATATGGCTTGTGCTGGACTTGCACAGAGGGATGAATTTAACTCTAAAAGTGGAGTTGAGGGTAAAGTATATCAAATTTATAGACACTGCTGTGATATTACATCCCATATTATTCACAGAAATAGGTTATGATAAGAATATGGCATAACTAAGATCTACTTTATGGAAGATAGCTCATGTAAGATATCATTGAAAAGGTTATGGACTGCTGAACACGTTTATTCAATTTGTATGCCTGTGTCATTTTTGTACCTGAAGCTAGGAATATTGACCATGTATCTGTATTTCAAATGTGCTACTTTGGATGACACCCACAACTAGCCCTTCAGGTCCAACAATGGAAAAAATCAGACAGATATTGAAGATGTGCTGCAGTGCCGTAGATCCTCTACCTCAGACATTGGCCCATCAGCAGAAACAATGAACTGTGAAAGAGTTTAGTCTTCCTGTAGATAACGGCCTGCGAGTAATGGCTGCTACAACCCTGCAGAGACATGTGACTGAGTCACCTGGTACTGGACTCCATCTTGGAATGCCAGTGTTTTTCCTCTGGAAGACAAAGGGTTCCCATCATACACAAAAGCTATAGAAGGCAGGGGAGTGACATCATCATGGTTCTCCTCTGCGTCCCCACCCAAAGAGACACAGAGAATATACCTAAAAAAAAAAGAACTGAACTGGGGGCAGAATAAGCCCAGGCTGTAAGTGTCCAGTCTGTGAATGAAAATACTTGAAGTTTGAAGCTTCAGGCCAGTGCAGCTGGCTTTCAAGAATCTCTGTACTCTGCTTGAGACAACATTTAGGGTTAGAAATTACTATTTGTAGCCAATTCCTTTAGTGTACTAAATTTAGTCTGAGAGTTTTGTTTTATTTGCTCATAATTTGCTTTGTTCTGTTTGTTATCTCTAATAACACTGATCTACAATTTTTTAGAAGTCGTCTGCTTCAGAGATAAAATGTGATATTTATTATGTATTTTGATATGCTGAATTCAAATATGACAATTAAAACAACTGATTGGCTACTGTTTCTAAGATATTTAAGTTTCTACATTTTATGTCTATGTATATTGTGTAGATAGTAGAGTTTTAATCATAAATTGTAAACCTAGGTCTTTTCATGTGTTTATGGTTGCTTTACATGATAATAGTTCACCTGTCCTGTTTATGTAACACTTTAAAAATCAGCAAAAGGGTTATATAAATAAAATGTATTATGAAACAAAAGGCAAAAATCTATTATGTACATAGTTTAGTCCTATTCAGTGTCTACTCGGCGCTTCTTGGCTTGTCTCTTGTATTCATTAAATGGAGCATCTCTTGTCACTGTCCAGAAATAGTCTGCAAGCATTGATGGGCTCCATTTGCCCTCATAGCATTTCTCCATTGTTGCAAGGTCCTGGGGAAATCGCTCTCCGTGCTCGTCGCTCGCTGCTCTGCAGTTCGGTGGAAAAAAATCCAGATGAGTGTGCAAAAAATGTATCTTTAGTGGCATGTTGCAGCCAAGGCTTTTGTATGCCTTGAGAAGGTTTTCCACCAACAACCTGTAGTTGTCTGCCTTGTTGTTTCTGAGAAAATGTATTGCCACTGACTGGAAGGCTTTCCGTGCCGTCTTTTCCTTGCCACGCAGTGCATGGTCAAATGCATCATCTCGAAGAAGTTCACAAATCTGAGGACCAGCAAAGACACCTTCCTTTATCTTAGCTTCACTTAACCTTGGAAATTTTCCATGGAGGTACTTGAAAGCTGCTTGTGTTTTGTCAATGGCCTTGACAAAGTTCTTCATCAGACCCAGCTTGATGTGTAAGGGTGGTAACAAAATCTTCCTTGATTCAACAAGTGGTGGATATTGAACACTTTTCCTCCCACGCTCCAATGACTGTCAGAGTGGCCATTCTTTCTTGATGTAGTGGGAATCTCTTGCACGACTATCCCATTCGCAGAGAAAACAGCAGTACTTTGTGTATCCAGTCTGCAAACCAAGCAAGAGAGCAACAACCTTCAAATCACCACAAAGCTGCCACTGATGTTGGTCATAGTTTATGCACCTCAAAAGTTGTTTCATGTTGTCATAGGTTTCCTTCATATGGACTGCATGACCAACTGGAATTGATGGCAAAACATTGCCATTATGCAGCACAACAGCTTTAAGACTTGTCTTCGATGAGTCAATGAAGAGTCTCCACTCATCTGGATCGTGAACAATGTTGAGGGCTGCCATCACACCACAATGTTGTTGCAGGCTACAGGATCACCTTCCATGAAGAAGAATGGGACAAGATCCTTTTGACGGTCATGGAACATGGAAACCCTAACATCACCTGCCAGGAGATTCCACTGCTGTAGTCTGGAGCCCAACAGCTCTGCCTTACTCTTGGGTAGTTCCAAATCTCTGACAAGGTCATTCAGTTCAGCTTGTGTTATAAGGTGTGGTTCAGAGGAGGAGGATGAGAGAAAATGTGGGTCCTGTGACATTGATGGTTCAGGACCAGAAGTTTCATCCTCTTCCTCTTCCTCGTCTGACTCAAGTGAGAATGATGCTGGTGCATCAGGAACCGGCAGTCCTCCTCCGTGGGGTATTGGGCGTATAGCTGATGGAATGTTTGGATAATGCACAGTCCACTTTTTCTTCTTTGACACATCTTTCCCAACTGGAGGCACCATGCAGAAGTAACAATTGCTGGTATGATCTGTTGGCTCTCTCCAAATCATTGGCACTGCAAAAGGCGTAGATTTCCTTTTCCTGTTCAACCACTGGAGAAGATTTGTTGCACAAGTGTTGCAGCATATGTATGGGGCCCACCTCTTGTCCTGATCTCCAATTTTGCAGCCAAAATAAAGGTGATAGGCTTTCTTAACCATAGTGGTTATACTGCGCTTTTGTGATGCAAAAGTCACTTCACCACAAACATAGCAGAAGTTATCTGCACTGTTCACACAAGTACGAGGCATCTCTGCTCACTTTGGCTAAACAGAAATGTGTCCCTTTGCAAAATCAAACACTGACAAATAAGAGAGCACAACACTGTATGATTTCTAGAGCTGATATAGGACAATTTGTTCAGCAGAGTGATGTAAGCTTCGTTATGATTGCATCATCCATGACTTCTAGGAATAACATGATGCAATTCATATCATGTATGATGCAATACCAGCTTCAGATTGCATCATTCATTGTTTTGCCTAAAAAGCAAGTACTGTCCAAACCCAGTCATAGATTTATTCATAGATCCAGTCAAAGATGTATTTTAGTCATTTCTGGTTTAAATTGAGATCCCTTCCCTTTATAACTCACTTATCCTCTGCCATTCCCATGTCAAGGGTCGTATATACTGACCCAATAGCATATCTTGAAAACTAGAGCCAATCAACAATTTTAAGCATCATTTTTGTTCTCAGTGACCCAGAATTGGTAAAGTTGGACTACATTTATTTCAGAAGCATTTTGGCTGTAGAGCAGTGTAATCACTTAAAATCTACCCTTTCTAGTTAATAAAATTGTTTTTGTTTATTCTGAGACCCAGTTTGTGCAATTCATAATGGGGAGGGGGGAGGGAGAAGGAAAAGGCTGCACATACCTTTCTCCACCTTGAGGGAGGGGGAGGATTTCACCATATACCTTTAAGTCTGCACTGCAAGAGAGGTGGCACCTGCGTGCTGGGGCACTTTAAGCTGAGTCTTTCCAGAGCTGATCTCCGTGTCTGTGTCTTACTGGAGCTGGGTGTGGCCCTGCCTTTGTGTGCACTAGTGGAGGCTTAAGAGCCTGGCTCAGCAAGACAGGGTAAAAGGGGGCATAGGCTGGCAGAACAGGCAGGCTCAGTGGTATGCCAGTACATCAGGTGACACCTTAAAAAGGGGCAACCCATTACAACTGCCTCTATTAAAAATTATTTGTTTTGTTTTTGAAGTAAACAAGACTATTATGGGCAATGCTTTAATGCAACAGGAAGTTTGAGGTTTTCCTCTCACAAGTCAGAACACTCAGTGCTGTGGTTCCTTCTGAAATCTAACCAGTGTCCAGCCTAAATGTGAAGTGATTCATGGTATTAAGTTTGCTCAGCTCTGCTAAATTAAAAGCGGATCATTTGATTTCCTCAAAAATTGCTGAAAATATCACTCTGAACCAGGTCCACTTGCACATCAGTGCTGTGGTCTTTCCTAAAGTAATTTCATTTGGGATATAGGTAATACATCATATTAATTTTCTATTAGGGCTTGGCCACAGAGAGACGTAGCCAGGGTGCAGC
Organism: Dermatemys mawii; assembly: GCA_007922305.1. Lineage (NCBI taxonomy): Eukaryota > Metazoa > Chordata > Testudines > Dermatemydidae > Dermatemys > Dermatemys mawii. The sequence goes on from ML677366.1 coordinate 24,689,039, forward strand.
TGTACAATAGACTAGCCAGCCACAAACACTAAGGCACAGTGCAGTTCTTGACATCACAGACCAAGTTCCATAGAGCACTTTAACTTACTGTTGTTTGATAAGGCCTCAGATTCATCATTCGTTATCCTGCCATGTGGAACCAAAATACGGATTGAGGCAATAAATGGTCATTTACATGTTGTAAGTGGGTTACCCACATGCACCTCCTAGTGATAAGACTCACTCTCCACCTCAGCGGACCAGGCTCTCCACCTCAGTTCTCCTAACCAGCATCTCTCACCTGCTCTGGTGTTCCGTATCAGTGGTTCTCAACCAGGGGTACACAGAGGTCTTCCAGGGGGTACTTCAATGAATATTTGCCTAGATATTTGCCTGGTTTTATAATAGACTACATAAAAAGCACTGGCAAAGTCAATACAAACTAAAATTTCATATAGACAATGAGTTGTTTATACTGCTCCATATACTATACACTGAAATGTAAGTACAATATTTATATTTCCAATTGATTTATTTTATAATTATATGGTCAAATGAGCAAGTAAGCAATTTGTCGGGAATAGTGTGCTCTAACACTTCTGTATTTTTATGTCTGATTTTAGAAGCAAGTAGTTTTTATGTGAGGTGAAACTTGGGGTACACAGGACAAATCAGAGTCCTGAAAGGGGCACAGTCTGGAAAGGTTGAGAGCCACTGTTCTATATGGCTTGGTCCTCCAGGTGCATTGCGATAAAAGTTCAATCCCCTTCAGGGTAGCAGAATCCAAATGTACAGAACAGACAAACAAAACTGAGGAGTCTTTGTTCTAGCCTGGCTTAGTTCTCAGCCCCTTTAAGATTAGTCATCCATCCGCCATCAGGGCTTAGCTCTGTCACTCACCCGCTCCTTCAGGTGAGACACCACACTGCCAGGGCATGGCTTAAACCTTCCTCGGGTCCCCAAGAACCTCTAAATATTTCCCTGTCAGAGCCAATTTCCTTCCAAGAGGCTCAGTCAGGCACTAATCCTACTTCATCTCCAGACTCCTGCTGATCTCGCCCCCGCAGTGAGGGCTGTTGATCTGTGCTCCCCCAGCTGAGTGAGCTTTCCCTGTTTAAGGCCAGAAGGGAGAGGCTCACATTCCACAGGCACAGCTGATTGGGCTCACAGCAGCACATTAACCCTTCTGGGTCCATGTTGGGTTTGTAAAGCCTACCGCAGACATGTCTTTATAGGAACTACAAGAATAATGAGAATATGAATGATGTATAAGAAAATATTTTAATCTTAGTAGCTGTTGCTAGCCTGAACTTCTGATATACTCTACGGGATTGTCAGAGCACTCCACCAGAGAGAGGGCTATTAAAATGCCACCAATCCTTTGGTTGCATGCAGTGTTGGTATAGCTTTTGTTGATCCCAGGATATTAGAGAGACAAGGTGAGTGAGGCGATATCTTTTATTGAACCAGCATCTGATGGTGAGAGACAAGCTTTTGAGATTACACAGAGCTCTTCTTAAGATCAGCTCTTCAGCTCTGTGTAGCTCAAAAGCTTGTCTCTCTCACTAACAGAAGCTGGTCCAATAAAAGATATCACTTTGTCTCACCAGTGCTTTCAGCATTAACCTTTAAGGACTGCTGGAGAGGCAGAAAAATAAGAGGAGGGGGACTGAGTTTGGAGATGAAATTGAGGGGATGAGACAACAGGGAAGTATGGGATAGGCTGATGCAGGAAGAATGGCAGAAACTACTCAGGTTCTCACTGCTCACTCACAAAACCCTCTCAGGCTATCAGACATATGTTTTCATGCTCCCTTATTTCCTTCCTGCCAGTTATTCCTTGAGCTAAGTGGTAGAGCTCTGTGCTGTGAACTGAAGATTCTAAGTTCAAGTTCTGCTGATTACTTACCCATGTATGAAAAAATAGCATGGATGTGATAATTAAAGATTGTATCCTAAAGCATATGCGGGCGGCAGCATCAAGAGTTACATGGACAACTTTAACTCTGGCACGTCTTAACTTTAAGCATTTAAGTTGGCAACCTTAACATTCTTCAGGGCTTTTTACCATGTATATTACACATGGGACTATCTGTTAGCACTTGTGGGGGAACTGGATATCTATCTCTCAGAACACATGATAGATTCAGAGCATCTCACCTGTTGTTCACTACTTTGAGTCCAGCCCAGATCAGGAAGCACTGAAAATTATTTTTGACTCATGCTGGCTCCAGTACGAGATGAACTTGGTGTGTTTAAGTTCTAGCTCCCAAATCTTAAACTCACCACCATACTTAGCACTACTGGGCAGACTCACTGCTGCTCACTGTGCAGACATACCCTCTGAGTCTCAGAGCCCGAGTTGACGGGCAGAATCGGACTTGCACTACAGCACTGAAAATAACCACGTGGACTCCACTGAGGCTGGAGTTTGGGCACGTGTAACGTCTTCCAGAAGAAGAGGGAGATAAGGAAGCAGATACTTCACCGACAGCTAAAGGACAAAGCACTGAGAAAACCACAAGGGGATCCTTCAGGTGAGCACACAGAGCAGTCCACTGATTCAGCCAGTACAAGGACTGCATCATAGATCTAATAGTCCAGGTAGAGCACCTGAAAGACTCATTGAGCACTGCTAACAAAGTGGAGTATGTTCTGGTACCTGTTCAGAAACAATTGATATATATGTTAAATGGTTTGGGGTTGCTTTTACTGGAAAGGGGAGATGTACTGTGCCTTTAAGAGCAGAGCACAGGTTAGAGGGGGCTGGATTTGGGGCAAGGGATTTGGGGCACTTGGAAGCAGTGTAGTGGCAGTTTCATCAAACACACAGCTAGGAGCTCATAGCTCCCCTTTGTCTTGTGTAACAGTCTTAAAACCTTACTTCTTAATATCCAGACTCTTTCTCCTTCTTATGGATTCACAAGACAACCTAGGCCTGGCCACCCCAAATCCAGGGAGAGTCACAAGGGTAAAAGCGAATATTCCCCTCCACCCAGGAACGGAGCTGTACTGCCCCGGAGGCATTGCCACCATCATCTCCTGGGCACACAGCCTTTGTGTACTTACTACTGCATGGCTTTGTAGGCTGCAGCTAACTCCTCATTTGCATAGCAGGAAACCCATAGCCCTGTCTCTCACCCAATCACTTTACATACTACAGAGCATAGATGCTACAATTCTGACTGGCCTTCTCATGGGCTACAGGAGGACAGGGGAATGGTCCTTATTAACTTCCTCTACTGGGCACCTGTAAAATTACAGACAAAATCGGGCCCTTGTTCCAGGGCGCAAGCCTTCTAATAATAACCACTTCAAAAGTGACCTGTCAACAAGTGGAGTCACTGCTAACATGCTCCCTTGTGATTGGGCATGATGCATCTCTGACAACAGCTGTTCTGGCCCTGCAATGATCTGGCTTATGTTGCAGCTGGGCCCTCCAGCCAAGTCACCTTTAGTCCCCCACATTCAGGGGAAATGAAAAGTCTGATAAACTAAACTAAAAATACCTGTAACTGCTTGGTCCTACCTGGACTCACTCCTCCTGCAGACTCTTCACTTTTCCCAGGTTCTGCAACAGTTCTCTCCAATGCTTGTGCAGAGCAATGCCTCGCAGGGCTTCCTCCCTTCAGGCCTAACCTCAGACTCAAAAGTCCTTCTCCCCTTGTGTCAGGATTTTCTGCATCATCAGTAGAAGAACCCAGGTCCTCCCACTCCAGGTTTCACTCCAGCAACTCTATAGTGAGCCACTAAAGCCCTCCTTAGACTTCTCCCTATCTAGGTCTTTCTTCAGGCCCTTTCTCACAAGCCCTCCCTGGGCTTACTGCACATTTGCCCTGCTCTAAACCTGTCTTGGGGCTGGTCTTCACTAGGGCTGGGGATCGACTGTAGATACGCAATTTCAGCTACATTAATAACGTAGCTGAAATTGGCATATCTACAGCCGACTTACCTGCCATCCTCATGGCAGCGGCGGTCGGCGGCGCACTCCCCCGTCGACTCCAGCTTGCGCCTTTTGGTGAGCTGGAGTTACGGAGTCGACAGGGGTGCCACTGGTGATCAATTTATCACGTCTTGATGAGACGCAATAAATCAATCGCCATAAGATCGATCTCTCCTGGCTCTAGTGAAGACAAGCCCTTGAACTCTTTAGCAGCCACAGAGGGACTGAACAGTTCTTTCCTTCTCTTCAGGGCTTTCTACTGAGCTTCTTCCTCAGCTGGGCCTGGCTCACCAACCAGGTGCATTAATTGCTGTCTGTCTCCAATTAACTCCTTCATTGCTAGTGTGAGGTATTATACTCCTCCATATGGAATCTGGTAACATATTAGTTTGCCCTTTATTATTATTTTTTTTTAAAAAAAAGATAATTGACTGAAGAGAACTGTGCTATGGGCCTAATCCTGCACCTACTGAAGTCAATGGGAGTTTTGTCATTTACTTCAATGGAAACTGAATCAGGCCCTTCATTTCTTAAATACAGCTTTTACTGCTTCTTGAACCATGAGAGTAGAAAGCAGAAGCCACAAAACATCCATCTTACATCAACCCACAAAGGCCTATCTTTTTTTTCTTTCAAAACAAAACTATGTTTTGACCTGTTTCCCTGGGAAAATATTTGCACATCCCATTAAAAATATGCAGCACAAATCAAGCTGGCTTACAGGCTGTAAAATATAATGAAATATAAATATAATTACTCACAGAATGAGAACGGTATCCTACATTTGTGGTGCCATTTACAGTAAAGTGATTGGGTGATGCATGGATGGACTGTACAGCTCAGCCCCTTGATGGAGGGTTGGGAATACATTAAGTCTTTGGAGAGTTCACTGTGAAACATTATCACATTGCATTCTCTTGCACTAAAAAGAAATTATCTCTGCCTGACAGGTGCCACTCCTGAGGCAACTCAGCAAGATAGTATATACTATACCAACACCTTGGTAATGATGGGGTGTCCTCTAGCCGCAATGAAACATCATTATTAGAGCACATGGGGCAATTTCAATGAACTCTCTGTTATGGAAACACACTCATTGTTTTGATGAGCACAAATTCTTGACTTCAGCCTGTTTGACTCCCTCATTTTAATTGCTAAGTATTTTGCTGAAGGATGGTTGATGGTTCTAACTCTTTAAACAAATGTCCACAAACAGAGAAATGTTGTATGTCTACTGAAGCCTTTAAAGCTTCCCTGTGGGAGTGTGTAATTAGTTTTGGATTTGCAGTGGGACCAATGTACACTGGAAGCTTTTTAAAAGGAAGTGAAGGATATAAAGGAAAAAAACTTAAAAGATAAATAATTCTTTTCCAACAGAAGCTTCTTTCTATGAAAGTGAGTAGAAGTCTTTGATCATAGCACTACAGTAAAAATGATCTTTTCCAAAATGTATTTTTCATAGTAATAAAATTGCCAAGGTTTTGCCTCTTTTTAAATGCACTTTCAAATACAACATATGAGATGCGGGGTTGCGGGGGGAGAACTATATAGTTTTGCTAGTGTGGAAAAAATGCAGCAGATATTTATCTAGATCATTCACAAAAGTCGCACTGCAATTTAAAGAGAATAAGAATGAATTCTGTAAAATTTGTATAGAAGTAATATCAAAGGAGTACATGTGAAAATGAAATTATCCTGGTTATTTTCAAGTCTGATTAAGGAAGAGAAACTAATTATCTTCATGCATTTTAAAATTTTCTCTGCAGATTTCAGACAATGTGTCAACAGTACAACAGTCATTTAAGGATGAGAAAGGATACTAGGCACTATACAGGAGAACGGACTTTTACTATTAAGCTTATAGCTACAGTATGAAGTAAATATTCCCAGACTTTGGACTTTTAACAGATTGTTTCCCTTCTACCAAGAGAATTTTGGTTCTTCAGTTTCCAGTGTCATTCTAACCCGGGAAGCTGAAAGCAAAGCCAAAACAAGAGAACATTTCATTTTTAAAAAAAACAAAACAAACCCCAAAAATATAATTTAAAAACCTCAATAATGGTTCCACTCAGTTCTTATTTAATCCCACCCATCCATAACTGTGCATCAATAGAGCATCTTGCTCTTTATGTCGAAACATAAGCTGCTCATATCAGGATACTTTGAATTGTGACAACCTGAGTTTTCACATGGAAATAAATAATGTCAGCCCTGAGTTGAATAGGAATGCATTCCAGGACATATTTTGTGAGACACTGATTCATCAACTGGTTCCAAATCCATTTGGAAATAAATTCTGCCTATTTATCCAGGCTGTTTGTTTCAGATTTTATTTGGTTATTACACCATAGTATGAATCAATCAACCCAGCTTTATTGCCAAAGCTGCTGTTGAGCAGGTTTATATTCTATATCAGGAAGAGACAATAAAAATGCACTGTAAAAATCCACTGCTGTAGAGTACTGGCCTTGCTCACTAAACTGGACTAGCACAATATAGCATTCAGGCACAATGCTATTGAAGAGCACCCAGTAATGGCTGTTTCTGTTTGTTTTCCTATGCAGTTATACACACACACACTTACTTACAAGCTTTGTTCCTATAAACTATACTTACAGTTAACTACTTGTTTAGTATCTTTATACAGGTTTTTAAAAAGTGGCATTTCTATCACAAGCTTCAGCTGGCTAAGAATAAAACCTAGCCACAGTGAGGAAAATCTGTTCTCCTTTCAAGTGGGGATAGCTTGAATGTACTAGAAGGCATCCCAGAGACATCAAAACTTCCAAAGTCCTAGATACACCCTGGACCTATCTCATGGCAAATCTTTCCATTGACTTTAAAGGGTGTTGGAGCATGCCCTTGAAATCTTGGGGCTCAGTTCTTCCAGCACCCCACTGTGCCTCCAAGCTAACTACCTGCTTCTCTCAGCCAAAGGGCTGAGTTTATTTTGAACACAGACAAGTTGGCTTGGTAAAGAATGTTACAGCACTAACTTTACTCCTGTGACATACCAGCCAGCAGATATTTCAATTCAAACACCACAGAAAAGTGGATATTTTACTAAAAGTTCCTTTCACACAGGTTACGTTTACACTGCAACCCCAGTACGATTTGCAGCTCACGTTGACATACTCACACTAGCTAGCTTGCTAAAAATAGCAGTGAGGATGTAGTGGGACGGGCTAGGTTCAGAACATGAGCATGTATCCAGGGAGGCCAAGCTGGTCTGCACTGCTATTTTTAGTAATCTAGATTAGCACAGATGGACACAGGGCTTAATTTATGCCAGGGCTGAGCCTCAGACCTCTAGACTTGGCAGTTCATAGCCCTGGGACCTCTGGCCTTGCTACGTCAGTTATGAAAGAACCAAAATTGCTTGAACCCCGACACCTCTTTCGTTTTAAATTAAGCACAAGCTGCAAATTACTCTCTGAGTTGCAGCGTAGATGTAGCCACTGTAGTGGTTCTGACCTCTTGCAGACAGGTATGAAAGGTTATTCTCAAGAAAACCAGTCTGGTTTGTGACACTTCAGACTCAACAGCATTAAGAAAAAAAGCCACCACACCCATTTCTGGCTCCCTACTTTAGAAATAACAAAGATGGGTGTGTGTCGGTGGGGAGAGGCGGTAGCAGGGGTGTTGACTGGCTTTGATAGGCTTGGAAAGCTCAGTAAACTATGAAATCTGCTTTAACTCTGTGGTTCAGAGTCTCAGTTGATGTCAGTTGGCCTAGATTTCAGTGTCAACTGCAAATATACCAGTTTACACAAAAAATATCAGTTTACACTAGCTAAGGACCTGACCCCCATACATTAGTCACTAGGACAGTCACCTGAACTGTCTTTGGATCCCTTTAAAAGTCAAAAGGGAAATTAAATACAAAAAATATTGCTAGTGAAACATTGCAGCCAGAGGACAGAGTACTGTGAGGCAAACTACATCCAAGCTCTGTGACACTGATAGAAATTCTGCAACCTAGCCAGATAAATTTAACAAGCTGTCCTATTTAGGCTTCAAAGGAAACAACACTTTAGGATGAATGGAGCAGTCCTCGCCTCTCAGTGCTACTGTTTCAGACTTTCTGCAAAGTTGGGAAAACATTGATGTATTTATCTAGACTCAGGTCAAGTTTTCAAGGTTATATGAACATTGGTGCTGGCAAGAAATACCAATTTTTAAAATGAAATCTGCAGAATGGCAGAACCTACACAGTGCTGATTTAAGAATGACACACAAAAATTAGGGATTTCCTACCTGTCTAGTCCACTGCTCTTATCCAAACTATCTAAGCCTAGGAACACATTTGCTCAAGTCTATGTACTCCTCTGACTATACACAATTCTTTTTCCCTAAGCAGGCCATGTGACATAACCTGTTTACAGTTACCCCTTCACTCTTACCTTGCATTTGTCTTCTTCTATCAGTCCCCAGCCTGATGTCATCTGTACAAGACACCCTTTAGAAGTTGGACATGAGGGAGAAACAAAGGCACTCTCTTCCTTTCCTTGCCATATTTACTTGGAGGGTAGAGAGTTAAAATGGCTTCTGCAGGTGATCTTGAATGCATGGGCAAGCTCACCCAATCAGAGATCCTGAAGAATACCATATAACTTCAACCATGTTAAAAGGCCACCGAAACTTGAAATGGACCTATTTCCTCCCAAGCCCTCAGCAAAAAAAGCAAACAAAAACCTTGGTTGTGACATTCACACAGCAAAAAAAATGGATGGCCAATTTTGACTGATTTTTGCCCCAAAATGAGTTGGGTCCTGCAGGGATCAGATCTGGGTCTGGTTCTGTTCAATATCTTCATCAATGATTTAGATAATGGCATGGAGAGTTCACTTATAAAGTTTGTGGATGATACCAAGCTAGGAGGGATTGCAAGTACTTTGGAGAGTAAGAATAAAATTCAAAATGATCTGGACAAACTGGAGAAATGGTCTGAAGTAGGATGAAATTCAGTAAGGACAAATGCAAAGTACTCCAACTAGGAAGGAACAATCAGTTGCACACATACAAAATGGGCAATGACTGCCTAGGAAGGAGTACTGCAGAAAAGGACCTGTGGGGTCACAGTGAACCACAAACTAAATATGAGTCAACAGTGTAACACTGTTGCAAAAAAGCAATCATCATTCTGGGATGTATTAGCAGGAATCTTGTAAGCAAGACACGAGAAGTAATTCTTCTGCTCTACTCTGTGCTGATTAGGACTCAACGGGAGTACTGTGTCCAGTTCTTGGTACCACATTTCAGGAAGGATGTGGACAAACTGGAGAGAGTCCAGAGAAGAGCAAAAAAAATGATTAATGGTCTAGAAAACATGACCTATGTGGGAAGATTCAAAAAATTGGGTTTGTTTAGTCTGGAAAAGAGAAGACTGAGAGGGGGACATGAAAACAGTTTTCAAGCATGTAAAGGTTGTTACAAGGAGGATGAAGAAAAATTGTTTTTCCTAACCTCTGAGGATAAGACAAGAAGCAATGGGCTTAAATTGCAGCAAGAGAGGTTTAGGTTGGACATAGGAAAATCTTTATACCTGCCAGGGTGGTTAAGCACTGGAATAAATTGCCCAGGGAAATAGTGGAATCTCATTGGAACCTTTAAAGAGCAGTTTAGAAAAACACCTGTCAGGGATGGTCTAGGTAATTAGTTCTGTCATGAGTGCAGGAAACTGGACTAGCTGATCTCTTGAGGTCCCTTCCAGTTCTATGAGGCAATGAAAAGCCCTGCAAAACAACACGTCAAAATTGTAAGCAAGAAAGCTTGGCAAAGATTTCTACTAGTCACAAAACCATACACAATGCTGCATCTGTAATGGGATTGTGGCACACTTTAAGCCAGTTAGAAAACCAACATGATTTCAGTCATTGCAGAGGATAGAAAAAGCTTTCTATTCAACAGGTCTGTGAAAACACCTGGTAGCACTATACAGTCTAGTAATCAGTTGGGCACTTCAGCATGCTTGACTGGCGCTTAATGTCACTGTTACAGTCACATCTTGTTAAATATGCAAATTACAAAGAAAATTTCAAAGATGTTCTATTGACCCTTCTACAGACATGCAAACACCACTTGGCTTAGCTCCATTACCAACCTTCCTAGACTGTTTAATTGCAGCACTAGCAGATACTAGCGAAAACACCTGTCCAGCTTACAGATCACACTGGCAGGTAAGAATTAATGTTGGTTGATTGCTGGATTCAAAAATAGGGAAACACTCTGCAGTGTTATTGGATAGAAATTTGATGCCATGTGCTGTCAATCAAGAGCATCTAATTTGTAAGCCACATCTAGGTGCTGTTCGCTGCCTTGACTAAATCTAGGTATGCTCTAGGTGACCCACACAGATAAGCTTAGGCCAGAGTCTCAGCTTAAGTCCTGAGAGTGTAATTTTGGGCGTGAGTACTAAATATTCAGCAGTGATTTTCACCAGACCCTCAGAGGCACATGTTGTAGCTCTCAGAGCATCTAACCCATAGTCTCGAAGCAGGGAGGATGCCAGCCAAAGCCAATCTACAAGGAAAAGGGCATCTGTTCCTGCTGCAGTCACACCTCCCATCATGGGTGGTACTTCCATTGTCAGACATCCTTTCCTCAAGGAGCGCAAGGCAAACACACTTTTTATTTAGAAGGCCCTTCCCAGGAAACAGTAAGAGTGCACCTAGAGCTTCCAGAGCTGGAGCATGTCTTACTAAGTAAAAGGCTGTGGAGGATCAACGTTAAACTGAAAACTAAGGCTTGTTGGAAATTTTCCACTCAAATTTCTTTTTGATGAAAATGTGACAGTTTTTTTTTTTAAACCGAAAATTTTTGATTTTTTGTTGGAAAACTGGAACCGTATGGGGTTTTTGGTGAAAAGTCTAAATTTTCCAATTAAAAAAAACTCCACCCTCCCCATTTTCTCACCACTGTACTGAAAAATCCACTGGTCTTGAAGCCATGGGGTTTCCGCTACATAATCCCTTTTGGTGGAGTAAGCAAGTCACAGTTCCACTTAAGTTTGTCCCATGGTCTCCTCCACCATGGGAGAAGAAGTAGGTCCAAAACTGGGTGAGTGGTTTTGCAACTTGATGCCCAGGGGTCACAGCACCAGGCAGGTTTGGGACCGTGGCCCCTTCCCCTTGCTGCTGCAATGAGGCCGACTCCTGTACCAACGCTCCTGGAACAACCCCAGGGAGTTGGCCAGCCTCACCTTTTTCTAGCGGCCTGAGCCCTGGCCACCTCACCAACGCTGCACATCATGCATACAGCCACAGGTAAGTGTGGGTGGGGCTATTTATTGCTTACCTCTGCCTTATGGATAACTGAGTACTTGAGTGGAATGTCCAATCTCCTCCCCTGCTTGGACACAGCTGTGAGAGAATGGTCTGGACCAGAGCCCACTACAGTTGGTAATAATTAGTATTTGTTTACTGTTTGTGTGACCAGCTAACCCATGGGCACACAACTATCTCTAGTTAAAATTCCTATCCTGCCCTCAAATGCACAGCAACTGTGGATGACTTGACAACAGACATGCTAATGGATGCCAGCAAACTGAGGGATTTATTAAACACCACTGAATACTTTACAAACTAAGTTTAACTCATGCCCTTTTGGGACACTGATTATTTAACTACATGAGTTCTTTCAGTGTGACACAAAACAAGGGGAGATAGGTCTCAGTAAGATACATCCTTCGTCTCATATAATTCAGGCACCCAGGAATAAACCAAAGAGAAGGATCACTTCAAATATGCATGTTCATAGAATATGAGGGTTAGAAGGGACCTCAGGGGGTCATCTAATCCAACCCCTTACTCAAAACAGGACCAGTCCCCCACTAAATCATCCGACATATTTTTGCCCCAGATCCCTAACTGGCCCCCTCAAGCATTGCACTCACAACCCTGGGTATAGCAGGCCAGTGCTCAAACCACTGAGCTCTCCCCTCTTAGTTGACTTTGCTCGTTGATACATCAATTCATACCTGCTTTCTCTATGTGCTGTGTTCAGTGGAGCTGTCCCAAACTGGGTAACTACTAAACTGGAGTGTATTGTTCCTTTGGGACCAGAGGACCTGTGGCTGTCCAGTGGCTAGGCACCCTAGGGAGATGCTTGGGGTGGAGGAGGGAGTATGCCAATTGCTCACCTGCAGAGGGACAGCAGAGCCTGTGTGGGCTGAGAGGGGAGGGCATGTGTTGCTTGTGTGAAAAAGCTGACCCCTACCAGGTAAGATGAGGCTTCCTCATGTTAAGGGCAGGTGATAGTACAGTGGCTCACAAGGCTGGATAACCCCAGGAAACACTGCACCCTGATTTAGGTGCTTTTGCTACCACCTGGAGGCTCTGGCTGGCAGGTCTCCGGGTTTCCTCCCAAGGCTACATGGCTTCTACTGCTCTGCAGAGTGTGGTGGTAGGTCACCTCTGTACATTTCAGGGCTCACAAGGATGTTGGGGGCAGGGTGATCTGATCTGGTGCCTGTTTTACCCTAACCAAACCACTACCCAGTCCCCATTCTCTCTGCCCTCCTTCCACCAAGTGGCTCCTGCTTTGGCAGCTTCTGATACTATCAGCTAGAGCAGTGATACTCAGACTGAGGCTCGAGAGTCACAAATGGCTCTTTAATGGGTCTCCTGTGGCTCTGTGCAGTACATGATGTTAAATCACACGATGTGATTTAATTAACAACCAATTGGGCTGCTTTTCAGCTATGTTATTAACCAATTGTAGTTGATAAAATAATAATACTGGGTCAGAAATATAAATAGTAAATGAAACAATTAAGTCACGCTCCTGTGGCTCTTTGGGTAATGTTGATCACTAATTTGACTCCTGAGCCACCGAGGTCTGAGTATCATTGGGTTAAAGTATGTGGATGGCTCCTCTCTGTGGTTTTTCCTCAAGGTCACATGGCTGGAAGTGGAGGGGATGCACCCCTGTATCCTAGTTCCCCAAGAAGAGAGGGCAAGTCCCTCCTGCACAGCCTTATAGCAGTCTTCTACAGCACCTGCATCACGGGAATCCTCTCCCTGCTGGAATGGCAGCCTTTGGGACTGCTTTACACCACTCCGGGCATTTTATGTGGGATAAAGGAGCACGAACTTGTCAAGGGAAGTGCGGGAGAAAATAATTGGGCAATGTAATTGAGAACATACTGTAGGAAACAACCTGGATTAGAAGCAGCGAGGAGATGATGACCTATCAATAAAAGGCCTTTCTTTTCCATCTGTAATAGATATGATTGTCTCTCAGGAAACCAGGATGTCACTGTCAATACTCCATAAGGTTATAGAGCATGGTGTTAAGTCTCTTTTGGCAACATTTCTATATTCTACACAGTGATCTATTCAATAGTTGATATGTGTGTTTAACTCTTGTGTACAGGCGTTACATAGGGTTCACCAAACAGGAAATAAATCATGTCACAAAAGCTGATCTTTAATTACTTTATTTTTCACAATAATAAAAAATAAATTAGTCATAAACAAAAATAGTTAACTTTTTCCATTGGAGAGAAAATGTATACAATATGAAAAGGATGCTGTACAGTTCAGGTTCAGGTGCATTGCCAGGGATACATATTCCTGAACTAGTCACAAAGTACTTTAACTTAAACTCCCCCCGTTTAAATCCACTCAAGGAACTGGCTAATCAGAAAATTACAAAATGGTAACTATGGATTTACAGTATGAGATATATATATGCTATAAAATTCCATGAAAACTTGGATTAGTATGATGAAAGACCTGGACAAAAATGTAGATGGCATATGTAAATAAATACACATTAGGTCCCTTTAATAAAAATCTCCATATTCTAAATAATTGTACTATTTTGGTGCAGTGGCTTATTCCATAGACATAGCTCAGAATACATATTTCCTATAAACATTTTGTATTTACAAATAACAAAAAATAAGTTATAATAAAGTATCTCCTTCTGCCAAGATGGATGACTGGGTTAAGGTAAAATGTAAGTAATTTTACATATATAAAGTAGGTTTTTTGTGTCACTCAAATTGAGGCTTGACGATCTGCACAGTTAAGGCCCCAGTCCTTCAAGACATAGGTGCTGGAACTAAAGGTGCTGGAGGGGCTTCTGCACCCCCTGGCTTGAAGTGGTTGAAGGTTTACAGGTGGTTCAATGGCTCTCAGCACCCCCACTATACAAATTGTTCCAGCACCCCTACTTCACTAAAGGGAGGGTCAGCAAGGGATGACTCAAAGGAGGGTCAGCAAGGGCACCTAGGTCCACCCATGAGCAGCTCATTGCAGGGTCAGTTCTGAAGACACCCACATAGTGCACCATCATAAAGCAGGCTAATGAAATCAGTATTGGTAGAAAGTCACTGGGAAAGTGTAGAATTTTCAAAGGAAATAATCAAGCCCACAAGATAATGGGAGTTTGCATTTCCCAATGCATTAAAATTCCAAGGAGCCTCCATTTAAAAAAAAAAGTAACTAGCAGTAATATACCCCCTTGTGTTTCACTGAAAATTGACAAAGGGCCAAATTCAGACCTACTGTTAATGGATGCATTTCTAATAAAGTTGCACCTGCTATCACCTGATCAGAAGTTGACCCAATAATTATTTCTTATAATGCAAATTAGCTTGCCTATTTAAAAATACTAAAGATGAAAATGTTAAGTGTTAGTAGATAGCTTTGATTCAGCTCCCTGAACAGAAACTAACATAACCCCCACTAATATATTCTGTAAGCCGTGTTAGGAACAAAGGAAGTTTACTTTCAGCATTCATTGTTTGAATTTCCCAATTAACTGCCCAATAGACTGACCACAAATGCTTTTATAGAGAGGAGCCAAAAGGCATTAAACACAGCTGTGCCATAAAAAACCAAGTCCCGCAATGATTTTTTTTCTGCTATTGAATCTATACATGATTGCTCTAATGGCACTTATAAAACAGTAGATGTGGTATGTGAGAATACAGGAACAATACATACTTCAATAATTGTGCAGTTATAGGTACTCTGGATTCATTGCACAGGAATTCATTCAGTAGTTATTTTATTAAAACGAACCACCAAAGGTAGTTGAACTAGCAAGAGAACAGCTCTTCTAATAACTAATCTTATTTCTGACACAAACTGACAAAAGCTATCTTGTTCTCTTATGCTACAAAACTTGGATTAATTCCCACAGCTGTGCCAGCTAGTCCTCTGTTCAAGATAATAAAATGGTCTGATCACTTAGCACTGCTCTAAACATCAAACATTCTTGTTGAGTAAGCAGGTATGTCAGTAGCTATTAGCACTCTAAACCTGCAAACACTCTTGAATGTGAGTAGTCCCACTGAACTCAGTTAAGTTGTGGCTATCTCATCCATATGTGCCTTGTCTATGAACTTTTGAGTTAACACATCTCTAAAATACAGCGTTTTCCTACTTAAAAGGACCCAATTTTGGATCTGTACCATTTGGCTATGGAAATGAAATCATATAAACATTGTAAAAACAACATTAATGCTAGACTCTGCCTCTATGCAGCCTGATGTATTATGCCCCAAAGACAAATTATTACATTACATTAGGTGTAATCATATGAGTGTGTTGAAAGCACGGCTGGGTTGTGTGAAGTTCATGCAAAAACTATGAAAACCTTGCCCTCTCGCTTTTGCATCTCTCCTCAAAATCTGCCTCTGTCATGTAAGATCAGCAAAATGGGTTCTCTACAGATGTTTGAGAAGCCAGATGTGGGGCTTCCTTTGTTGTGTGCTGGCTTCAGTTAATCACCTGTCAGCAGCTCATCTTATATTGACGATCCACATATTGTCCCCATAGTTACTCTGATCTTCTATTTTATCCCAGATTATGTAACCTAAAAGGTGAGAACTAATGTTTTTTTCTACTATATATTAACGCACAATAAAGAAAAGCTGTTCAAATTAATGAGCCTGATTCTGCACCTGCTTACACTGGTTTTATACCTGCGTAACTCCACTTAGTTCATTAGTGCCATCCCTGATTTAGGTCAGTGTAAGTGGAAGAATCAGGAACTATACATGGTGTCAGGCTAAACTGGTGTACTGCTATATAAAAACAAACACTTGTAATAATTAAAATGCAATAACTGTTTTAAATGAATAGTTTTAAAAGTGCACTTCATGTGAGAACAAAGTATTACCATAGATAATATTAATCCTTCTGCACCAGTGTGTGTAGGAAAGGAGAGTTGATTAGTGTATATTCTAAAAACATCTATCATAATTATTGTGAAACTTGCCAATGTTAATAAGAGATTAAATCTGGCCACAATCAGGCTGACTCCTTTCTGCATGGTGTTTAGTTGGGTGAGACTAATACTTTTTTAATGGCGTATATGAAAACTAGCCTTACACCAGATAGCTCAGTTACAATATAAGTCACCACACTCAACTAACAAAACAATGAATCTGAGGAGCAATACAGGGTATATATACATAGATACATACCCTTTTATATTTGGCCCTTATGAACTTTGCTGTCCTCAATGGTAAATTAATGGAGCCCACAAAAAGATAAATCATTCTAAGCCATCCCAACTGCCACGTATTCACCACATTCACGTACCTATTTACCAACTCACTGTTGAGTTTCAATTATTCATTTTTATGGGTCATATATCATTGTTGTGTGAACTATAATTTCTTTCTTCATTGGTGATGTAAATAATCTTTTTATGCTACAGATACTTCCCTAAAGCAGATGAAATATACTTCTCTGAAGGCAAAAGAAAAACAACAAAATTAGATACAGTGTGTCAGGATTTGCTACAATGTGACGTTCATATGAAAATTTATATTTACTATCATTGGAAATTTGACATTTGTTTATGTTGCATTTTCTCCCCATCATTCTTTGGTCAAGAATCTACTGTATACAGTGGAATCTCAGATGTTCAAGAGCTATATAAAGTCCTTGATGTATGACTTTTCATGACATAAAGGCAAAGGACTAAGAAGAGATCATTAACTCAATAAAGTTATATAATTAATCTTTCAATTTCATACAGGTCTCCCATTGTTTAATTAAATTAATTAGAGGGTAATCAAAGTTCTAATGACATTTAATGGTTTCTAATCACAAAGAATTATTACTGTGACATCAAATTCTCTCAAAGGAGAACTCCCACTGATTACAATAGGGACTCCTGATCAAACATTGATGGTACAATAGGGCTCAAAGGTAATCAACACAGGACTAGCAAAAAGTTTAACAGTATACATGTATCAGGTATAAATAGAATTATTTGGCACCATTTTTGAATTCAGACAGTAGACACCTTAAAAATGGACTCAAGATTAAAGATATCACTAGGATTTAGAGTACATTGCAATGAGTAATTCAATAAGTAAGTTATTTTTTCCCACCAACAGAAGTCAGCGCTTTTTACACAGAAATACTTAAAAAGACTCAATAAAAGTGGATGAACTGTGAAATTTTCAGGTAGTTTAATACCTTTAATCTGCACTGAATGCCTCACTCTGTTTAGCTCTAGCAAATCCCAGGACCAAGTACAGTAAGTGTAGAAAATGAAAATCATCTAACCCAGGTGCAAATCTGTAACCATTCTTGACTGGAACAGGAAGACATGGCGTAAATAGATGCTATTCTTTTAGAGTAAGTTTACTGAGGAACATAGCAACACAGGATGAAAACAGGACAAACTACACTGTAATAATCCTTCAGCAGCTAGGAGTCAGGATTTCCTTAATACAGACTTCCAAACTACTACACTAGCAGTTAGTAATATATATATATATAAAACCACCACAGACTGTTGATACCAAAGGGTTATGAAAACATGTTAGAGACAGAGAGCCAGATCCTTTGGTGGCAGCTTTGGAAGTGGATGGCATTCCTAATTGAATCTTATACATGCTTGGATTGATTCTGTTCCTTGTGGAACAATTCTATAATGAAAAATTATTAGGCAGCGAAATTGCTACATCACGGTGGAAGATCCTCTGCTGGTGTAAATTGACAATTTAGATCAGTGGAGGAATGTCGCCCATGAATTTGAGCTTCAGCTGTTAGCTTCAAATGTTAGAGAGAAGACTGAAAAGACTTAAGGTGACTGTGGGCACTATGGTGGGTAATATATTGCTTTCAACATCCATACAGAATTACAGGCTATAAGTTTGGTGCACTAGTTTATTAATTAGATTCAAGGCACTTATAGGCAGTCAAAGTGTGTGTACATTTGCTGCTTCGTTGAAGGCAGGAAGTTAGTGAAAGGACAGCAGAGAGAGATTAATCACAACACTAATTTAGTAAGAAGGATTGAAGTAATTAAACACATGTGTTAGGGTGTCGGGAAATTGACCATAAATGGGTCCTAAGGGTGCTGGATTTGTTATGACATAACACTTCTCATGTATGTGTTCTCCTGATACCATCTACTAATTTAAGTCCAAAACGCCAAAGAAGGGTTGGTACTCAGCAAATAATGGTGTTGCTGTATCTATACTGGTCAAACACTTTCAATAAATGCATTTGACTGATTTTCCTTCCATTCAGTTCATAACAAGAAGGGTGGCATTTTCCTTAAATAACAATCATTTGATGAACAGATGCATACAATAGTATCAGTAAAAAAGAATGCTTTAAAAATCACGGTTTTACAACGAACATTTTAAAAAGCCCAAAAGCTCCTAATATATGCTGCATGTTATGTGTGAGACATAACCATAGTCTTGATGTGCTCAGCAACATGGAAACCATCTCTTTAAGAAGGTAGAACCTGTTGTAGTTCAAACAGTTACACTGTTTATGTTCCCATATCCAAGTTAAACATGGACACTGTGGGTGATGGAGTAGTTGTTATCTGCGTCCTAGAAACCCTGTTTGTCTATTGGCCACCCTTGTGCAGGATGCACAACAAGCTGTCTTGTAATAGGTATAGACACAGAGCCGGGCCTGCACCACCACATTGCAGTTGTAATATTTGTCTTTGCAATTTTCATCTGGGGGAAAAAGAACACAGACCTTTATCATTCAGAAAGATTATGTTATCAGAGCAGATTATGGGAGAGTGCAAATTTATTTTGAAAGATTCACTGTCAGGGGAAAAGAGCATATATTTAAAAATAGCCTACCGATGTAAGTAAGTTCAATTATTAAAACTACAAGAACTTTTTTTATTTGAATAAAATTACAAAAAAAGTGCACATAGTTAAAAAAAATCTACTTTACTTTTAACCATTTGTGTTGGCATTTTACACTTAATTTGGCTTGAATAATGAAATAGACTAGACATAGCACTAGTATTTATAGTCAGGTTTATGTCATTTTCACTTTCAGATTCTCAGGTAATAGGTACCATGCTGTTAATGCTTCAGCCACTAGGATGCACTTAATTCAGATTTAAAAACGATGAGGGCTAGAAACTTGCTTTTTTGATGAAAACTGAGATTCTCACACAATCACATAATTCAAGGTGCAGGGATTTTAAGAAAAAGACCAAATAGCACAAGGCACACAATAAAATCATGAGACTTGTCAGTATTAAATTGTTTTAAATAAAACTGTTTCCACATGGAGGAAGAACCACAACAACAATATTTCTATCAGTCTTATGCTACATAATAGCCAATTTTTACAAAATTCAAATTTGTGAACAAATTTGACCTGAAAGTTGATGCAGAATAGAATGAGGTTCAAACTGCTTCTTAATATGTCTTTCTTTCCTTCTCTAGTAATTATAATTAGTAATAAAATGGTTACATAAAATTATGAAAAAATCTCTGACAATATCAAATTAATGCTTAAGTGTTACATTTGGGTTAATAAATTTCATGAAAGAAATTTGACTCTGCATTGACATCACAGGTTGATATTTTAAAATCAAGAAGAAAAGTTAAATCTAGAAATTATTTGGAGGAAGTTCTATGGCATGTATTATAAAGAGGGTCAGACTAGATGCTCATAATCGTCTTTTCTGGCCTTGGAATCTATGAATGTATGGAACACCACTGGGAAGTTCATAGCAAAAAATTTTTTTTTGTATGGATAGTTTCTTATAGAGGATATTAGAAGACAGAATATTATACATTATTAGATTTTTTGGTTTTAGGGCTAGATCAGTAAGATTCAAACATTCAAAATATGACGTTCCATAAAATACACACTAAAATTAACCCACTTGTGCCATTTTAGCAGATCCAAAAACCTTTGATGCTCTCTGGGACTTCACAGGGAAGTCAGTTTCTGATAGCGTTCAAGGAAAACATTTTAATCAGGATTCTTAAAGAGCTTGGCTTGTTTAGCCTGACCAAAAGACGGCTGAGGGGAGACATGATTGCTCTCTCTAAATACATCAGAGGAATAAACACCAGGGAGGGAGCGGAGTTATTGAAGTTAAGAGCCAATATGGACACAAGAACAAATAGATATCAACTGGCCATCAACAAATGTATGCTTGAAATTAGACAAAAGTTTCAGAGGAGTGATGTTCTGGAACAGCCTTCCAAGGGGAGCAGTGGGGGCAAAAATCCTAACTGGTTTCCAGACTGAGCTTGATAAGTTTATGGAGGGGATGTTATGATGAGATTGCCTACAATGGCATGTAGCTGATTTGTAGCTGCTAGCAGCAAATATCTCCAATGGCCAGTGATGGAACACTAGATGGAGAGGGCTCTGAGTTACCACAGAGAATTCTTTCCCAGTGTCTGCCTGGTGGGTCTTGCCACCTGCTCAGGGTCTAATTGATCACCATATTTGGGGTCAAGAAGGACTTTTCCCCATGGTCGGATTGGCAGAGACCTGGGGTTTTTCCACCTTCCTCTGCACCATGGAGCACAGGGCACTTGCTGGTTTGTACTGGAGTAAATGGCAGATTCGCTGTAACTTGACATCTTTAAATCATGATTTGAGGGCTTCAGTAACTCAGCCAGAGGTTACGAGTCTATTACAGAAGTGGGTGGTTGAGGTTCTGTGGTCTGCAATGTGACTAGGTCAGACTAGATGATCATGATGGTCCTTTCTGACCTTAAAGTCTATGAAAACCTACTGTATCTTTTTAAAGAGAGAGCCTTGTTTTGTTTAAAAATGAACTCTTAAAATTGGAACAGAAAATAAAAGATGAACCCAGAGAGCCTATATAGGATTGTTAAATATTTTCTCCACTAGATGGAGTTCCATAGTCAAAACAGTCAAGTTTTCCCATCTCCTTACCTATTTCTGGTATACAATCCTGAGTGTTACAAGGTTCTTTTTCTTCTGGTTTAAGCTGTGGATCACATTGGTTACTGGGTGTCAGATCATCTGACAGACAGCGCACTTCTCGAACCCGGAATCCTCCTTCACAGGATTTGGAACACTGAAATCAAATCAGTTAAAATTCGAGAAGGTAAGAATTTGTACTAGGAAACCCTCGCACAGAAAAGGGGCTTATTGACTTATCCAAAGCCCTCAGACTTCTTTCCATTGACTTTAATAGGATTGGGATCCTTAAAATGTTGACTAGAAAATTATGGGAGTCATTTCCTTTTAGGGCTCAAGAAAAATCTCTGTCCCCATGATCCCCAAGACAAATGAACAGGACAAGGCTCTCTAAAAGAAACCACTTCAATTGAAGTACTCTCATAGTACCCCCTTCTGGAGTATATTTTATCAACCATCCTGTTAGCTGTATGACAGGAAGCCAGAAAGATTGTTATAGACGTGAGGGGAATTTGAGGAACTCTTTGTAGTGAGTTCCAACATGATGGAGTGAAAAAACAACCCTAGCTGCAGCTCTTTCATGACAAAGTCAGTGTGATGATAATGTCATTTTACTTTCTGATGAGCAAGGGTCATTGCTTCTGCTCAGGGATTGACCTGTACAACACACCAAATCAACCTTAACGAGACTATTGAACAAACAATGGGTGTCATGCTGTCTGAAGTGGTTCATGACTGTGCGTGCCTACCTTAGGGCAGATTGTCAGAAAACAGGGCAGACTCCCCAAACAGGCGGTGTGTTTTATATTTAGATTTCACCATACCAGTGACAAATGGGAAGTCCCGGGTCACTATACCAGTCTTACCATAGAGTCACAGACAGTCTCCATAGACTCTCCAGTCTATCTTGCCACCCAGACAACAGGACTTTGTGATAAAAGGTCACAAATCACACCAAAAATCACACCACATCAGGTTGGTCCCAGTCCCAAGAGACCAGTCACTTATCCCAGATCAAATGGTACTCTAGATCTTATACCAAAGACAATGCTGGTAGCCAATTCTATAGTCAACTAACTAAAGTTTATTTGCAAAGAAAAGGAGCAAGAGTTACTGAGAGGTAAAACAGGTAAAATATAAGTACAGGTGAATCACAGTTTGTAATTCCAAGTGGTGGCAGTGATGTAATAAACTGCCAGTTTCACAAAAATCTTTCCAGGGTTCCCAATTGTCTTAGCTTCATATATATGTGTGTATGTGTATGTGTGTGTGTATATATATATTACACACACACACATACACTTATAGCTTCTTCTCTGAATCCATACTTATAGACACTCTCATAGAAAATAAGCTGACCGGGTCACTACCCAAGTGGGCTTTTCCTTTGATGGCAAAGGGGGACACATTTTGGGTCATTGACCTCCAATCATCACAATGACCACCTGCTTCAAAATGAGCACTTTTCTGTTAAAATTCTTCATTTGCATTCCACAAGGCTTCTTTCTCCTTTGATGGGTTATTTAGTTTCAGGGGTTTACACAATGTAAATGTTTGTTATTACACTATAACAGGATACAGATAAGTGAACACAATGAAAGTAACATCCCATTCATTTTCACGATGTTTAAACACCAGTATACTCTTATACATTTAACAATCACTTTGATCTATGCTAATACACAAGTGAATTGGCCTGGGCCTTCAACATGAGCATGCACCAGGTCTGCCAGAATCACAGTAGGGAAAAGAGGGAAGGTGGGGGGAGAACTGATATTCCTTAATCCCCAAATGTACTACACTTTCTCATGGCAACTGTAACCAACTCCAATGTCCTTCTGATAAAAACACACAAGATTGTTTTAATGTAAATGCAGCCTGAATGAAATATATATGGAATTGATAGGGATCTTTAACTTACCCTCTAGCTGCAGAAAATGTTCTGAAAAAACAAAATCTCATTTTCTCTAGAGGAGAAAAATGATTATGGATACCATAAACATGCTGAAATGTGAAATTCATGTGCATTGTGCTCAACTGAACTGAACAGTTTTTGCACAGAACAACAAACATGGGTGATGGTGGAAATGAAAAATGAAGGGAGGGAAGACGGGTACAAGGGAAGCTGAGTCTTGACTACTACTACAACTCAGTGTCAGATGTAGCAAGTTGGAGTATCAGTGAAAGTCACAGACCTACTTGCCACATTTCTACCACTCCCTTGGGCTGACCTTAAATCTCCTATACACTCCCACATACCATGCTGGAGGACTGTAGGAGGCAAAGCGTTCTCCTCTGTGTCCTCTCCACTTCTTGGACCATCCTACTCAGCGTAATCACTGAGGTGCTGCTTCATCTTGAGAGCCCGGGGGGCTTCACCAAAAGGGCCAATTTCATCCTGAGTCTAAAGCAAGTGGCATTCCATCGACTGCAGTAGAGCTGCACCAGGGGAGACATGAGCTGAATTTGGCCCTAAGAGAAGTCATAACATTTGTATCACAGCACTTGCTCCTATATTTGCACATAGCTCTGCTAATTGCTGAGAGTTCTGCTCCAGGTCCTGACAAGCCTACTAAAATCAGACACAGAAACAGCACCTTCAAGTATTCTTAAAAAAACCCTAAGAAGATTAAGAGTTTTAAACAAAACAGCCCAGTATCTTCACAAAGGTCTTCAAAAACTTCAGTCTTTGCTAGTGGTTTCTGGAAACTGGGTTAGAAACATTGTGCGAGTGTTATTACCCTAAACTCCTTCTCAAAGAAGAGTATAATGGGACTGCTATCCCTCTACCATTACATGAAAAATATAACCAGACAAAAGCCAAAATAGACACAAAGGTTGTACTGATAAATAGCAAGGAGCCAAGCCTCATCTATCTATTGTAATGGATAAACTCTTCTTTCCACCCTAGGGCATGATTCTTCACTACATTTAAAAAAAAATAAAACTTAAATTAGATCAAACTTGATTATGAGTTGAACATTGATGTAGAATAATAGCAGTGTGAGTCCCACGGCTTAGACCAGCAGTTCATAGCACATCCATCAATTTTTGTCCATTTACAGCAACCGTGTGCCTGTAATACTGTTAAAACACTGCCAAGCACAGCCTCAAAGAGCTTTTCTTCCCACAGCAGTTTCTGAAATGAAGAGACTCACTTATGCTTTGCACTGCAGAAAGGCCGAGGTTCCTGAACACTGTGACGACACCAATTTTCACTAAATTAGAGTCTTAAATAATACTGTACTACACATGGAGGTATGAAGTGCATGTCTGAGGCTACTGGGTGGTTAGCTTTGCTACTAAAAGAGAAACAAAAAAAAACAACAACATAGGACAATAGCTGATGAGAAACCTCTAACGTATTTTCTTGAGGTATTAAACTAGAAGCATTAACAAATTGAGATTACCAGCAAGGTGGAAATGATATTAACTATGCTGATAGTCTTTATGATCTGGACACTCGTCCAGTAGGAAAATGACTTCACATAAGACACCAAATAGCCATCATTAGTTAATAGCTGTCAATCATCCATTGACAAGGCTGGATTTGTACTGGTGTCTTAGATGTTGAAGATTCTATTAACCTGTGAACCACCTGGTTCCCCTGAAAAGTTGAACTCAAGCCCAGCGCAGAAGTTGAAATGTGGTGCATGATGCAGTTGCCCAAACCCAAGATTATGGAACTGCTACATGTGTTTATCAAGTATGTGCACAACAGAGTTTGTGAAAGCCTATTTCCTGTTCAATTCTATTCAGGTTCTTATACCATCCACCTCACAATATCATCTGAGAGCCTTTCTGCCCCCAAAAGCCCGTTCACTAATTCTTTGCTCACAATCTTGAATGTTCAGTAAATGCTTCTGAAACCTGCAGGAGGTACATCATGTAATATTCAGCACTTTCACTGCAGTCACACTCTGACAGTTCACACTATCTACCCTGCACCATAACTCCAAATTAATTCTAGGCAAGACCTCCCACTTATACAGCATCATACTAAACTCCTTTATAAAGTGCTTTGAGATATACTGATAAAAGGATCAACGTAAGAGCTAGGTATTATACTATCATCATCATCTGCTGAAATTTGGTGATCCTGACGCATGGAGTGAGGTGTCCCCCACTCTTGGTTAAGTGGAAATTCATGAGACGTTCTCAGCCAATGGTGAAAGGTCACCACATTTTTCAGAGCACAGTAGTGGGATTCATCGTTCACTGTCTGTTATCAAATTAAGCATGCTGCAAAGCTCATGTTCTTTCAGGCGTTGCATGTGGATAGGGTTGAACAATTTGGCATGTCAGAAGGTGGATTTGTATGTGCTGGGGTCTTAATTGGGGACTTGTGTTACTAACATTTTTTGCATAACACATATTAAGTAATTTGTTGTATATTTAACAGTTGCATGGGTGTGCTTGGGGTGTGCAGCTCCACACTGCTCCCTAATCACTGCTCTGCCTAAATGGTACAATCTAGCTCTTAATAAATGTTTTTTAAAAGTGTTCCCTTATTAAATCCTTCTATGTCACTAATGCTTTCCTCCAAACATGTGTAGGATTCCAGGCTAATCTCACAGTCCAATGGAAATAATGTTATTAAATTCCCCACATCTAAGTCTTTCAGGAAAACAAGTCATATCAGTTAATCTTTCACTAACAGCTTTCCTCGTTTTCTTTCACACTTGTGGAGGATCATGATCTAAATCTGATGCTTTGTCTGCCATTAAATCATTTCCATTCCTTTTCACTCATTCTCCAGCTCCTGCCAGGAAATCTAATCCTGGGGTTTGTTTACATTTTTGTCATCCTTACCCCAACTCAGATTTCTATTTAAAAAAAAATCAGATAAATGTCTATTTTCTCTACTTTACATTCTGCAACAATTTTATAGCTTGGTAGAAACTTCCACCGTAATATTATATTCTGTATTATTTTTTCTGGCTCCTCTAATTTCTCTTCGTATTCCCCTCTGTTTATTTTTATATACCTCACCATCCTCTTTATTACCACACAGTTTATATTTTTAATACTTTTAAAAGCCTCCTGCCTATTGTTTACACTGCTCTGGTCTTTACATCACTATTTAACCACATTGGCCTATGTTGCCCTTTTCCCCCCATGCACATTTAGCCAGGAAGAATTCCAATTTCATTTTCTTCAGCTGCCTATGTTCCACTTCCTGCAGCCCTACTGGCTTGCTATACATTATCAACTTCTAATCACAGCTCCTCAAGGCAATTTCTGGAGTCCATCAAAATCATCTCTCCAGAAGCCAAAGATTTTTGTACTTGCAGCCATAGGATTTTCAAGGCCAATTACATTGAGTTGCATCCTCAAATCCATATTCAAGCAAAGTCCCTATTGACTCCGGTAGTTTTGTCTGAATGAGTCCTTCAGGATTTTGTCCACTTTGACCAATATGACCCTCAGTGCTCCCAAGCTTCACATTTATTCAATTAAACTTGGCTCACTTTTAAGGATTAGGGCGGAAATAACCCCAGACTACACAGGCTCTTTTCCTGCTGTCCTTTTTGGCATAACTATTTCGCTTGCCATCATTACAAAAATAGCTATCACCATCATAACACCAGTTCATTGCCATCAAAAGATTTTACATAATGTTGTGCCTTCCTGTAAATATCAGTCAGTCATTTTAAACCTGCCATCTGATTTGCTAGTACCACAGCCACCTCTCTCATATGATCCTCATTACTATAGTATCTAAGTGCCTCACAATCTTTAATGTATTTATTTTCACAATACCCCTGTGCTACAGAGAAGTATCCCCAGTTTGCAGATGGGGAACTGAGTCAGAGAGACATGGATAACTTGCCCAGGGTCCATAGGAAGTCTGTGGCAGAGCACGGATATGACACAGTCTTTAAAATCCCATAATAGAACCCTAAACACTGGTTGATCCTTCCCATCTGCTCTAAGTGATAATAATCCCATAAAGATATCTTACCTCTCTCTTTAGATCTCATAATAATAAACTGCACACTTTCCTTATTACCAGTAACAGTATCAGAGAGAAAATCATAATGTACTTTTTGTAAAAAGCCAGAGAATTCAACTAGCATTTATAGTTGTGCCCCACAATGCTGTAGACACAGTCATTGAGTCCCTCCATATCTTTTGGGCTTGCAAAAATAGAATTTGTTCACACATGCAGATACAATCTGTGAACACAGATTGTCTTTTTGGAAATTCACTTTGGCCAAAATTGGTTGTCAGCAACACCAACAGAAACCTGAAGAAATCCAACTGACACAAAATAACAACAGGAATAATACCTGACTCTCAGATACTGCTTTTCATCAGAACATCTCAAAGCACCTCACAACTGCTAATTTGTTTTACCTCAGCCCTATGAGGTAGGGAAATATCATTAGCCCAATTTTACAGGTGGGAAACTGAGGCACAGAGAGGTTAAGCAGCTTGACCAAGGGCA
Source organism: Dermatemys mawii (assembly GCA_007922305.1). Taxonomy (NCBI): domain Eukaryota; kingdom Metazoa; phylum Chordata; order Testudines; family Dermatemydidae; genus Dermatemys; species Dermatemys mawii. The sequence goes on from ML677366.1 coordinate 24,716,565, forward strand.
TACAGGAAGTTTGTGGCAGAGCACAAACTTGAACCTGGGTCTCACTTTGCATTGACTGTTGCTGAGTTACTCTGGATTTATGTTGATTTTAATGAGATTTTAATAATGCATTTTTGTTTTCCGAGAAGCAACCATGAAACAATTACAAGGAGAAATCTGGGTTCTGCTCAGCTACTCTGTTTTCTTTTGTTTCCCCCTCTGAAAGAGAGCAGCTAAAGTGTTCCCCCTTCTTTTCTGCTTTCCTTTGATGCCCTAAGCATGGCCAGATATATGAGTAATGCGAGCAAGAGGACAAACGAAAAGCAATTTCTATCCTTAATGTCATGGGGGAAAAAAATGTCAGGAGGGATTTAGAATCATATTACTTTCAACGGTGCTTGACTAAAGGTTTGCAGAAGGAGAATCAAAATGAGGCATCTGTGGGCTCTCCACACAGAGGGCTGTCATATTTGATTTTGATTTAAGGCCATGGAATGGAGTAAACTACAGCATTTGATAAGATGGCATCTAAGTGCTCATCAAACACATCATATGTCCTTCTGAGGAAATAGCGGAGTTTTGGGTTTTCATTTTAATGACAAATGTTGATTTTTCATCATAATTCTAATAAGATACTTTGTCAAAGATGAGCAACGTTGGGAAGATATATAAAACCAAAGTCACTTGTGGCACTGCTGCACAGCAGCTGGCCCACTTCCTTTGGAAATTGCTGACACATGGCACTTTCTACACAGTGAGCTCTACTCTCAGTGATGTTCCAAGTACTGTAGACTGTTTTATGGTAAATATCAGATTGCTTTGGGAACTGGAGCACATTCATCATTCTTTAGTATCCCTTAATTTTAAATGAAGCCATAATCCTGGGAAGAGACACTTCTTAATGCTTTGGGTAATATCGTTAAGGGATGAAACCACTTAGTAATAGAAAAAATACGTCATTTGCAATAATTATACTCAGCTATAAAGGGCCAAATTCATACCTGTTGTAAGCAGGCCCTATATCTTTACATTCCGTCTCATCTATTTGCTGAAGGACTGAAAGGGTAGCTGGATTTATCAGGCTTGATTCGGATCATTTATACCTATTTCCCTGAAATGGACCTCCAATAAAAGCCCACTCAGGCTTCCCAGGCTTAACACAGATGCTAAGGACAGTTTATTGGTATTGCTCTTCACCCAGCAGTCAAATGAAACATGATTCATACAAAGAACTGGGGGATAATTCAAGATTCATGATTAATTAATAGAATATTATTAGGTCCAGTTGTAAGAATGTTTCCATTTTTGCAGAACTAATTTTCCAAGTACAGCATGTATCAATTGTTTAATCTTCTCCAATGCTAAGTACTTAATAGCCATTTTCATTGAACACTTAGTTGCAAGAAAAACATCTGTACCGTATTTTAATTTTACATTTATGCTGATTTCATGGATTATTCAGAAACATACTGCATACTAAGAAAGGCAGTAAAGAAAAAGTGTTCCCTCTTGACCCACAGTGAAATAACTAGTGGAAAGTCACTGTAGGTAAAATCCTGAAACACTGTCATAATGCAAGGTTTCTTCCTTTTCTTTGTCCCATAAGGCATATTCAAACTCACACATATACAATGATAGTCAGGGATCACTGGCCTGGATGTAAAAAATGTTTAGACAGAAAATGCCCTCTCTCTCTTTTATTAGATGTGGTCAGTTGGGAATCTAATAAAAAAAACAAGCGGACACAAAAACACACCATCCAAACACTTGGAACTATATAGAATTTGATACCTTCCAACAACCTTATAAACAGTTAATTTCTATTTATTCTGACAATCAGCATTTTCTTTACTGATATTACTCCTGCAGATAGTATTACTTTTTCCTAACATGGTGTAGTTTTTCTGAAACACTGATTTCATGAATGTTAATTCTCTTTATATTTTGTGGGCCAAATCTTCAACTGGGGTAAATCAATATAGCTTCTTTGAGGTGAATGTGTCTATGCCAAGTTATATTGGTTTAGAAGACAGCCTTCTTTTGTGTTAGTTGCACAGAAAATTGGGACTGTAGTCAAATTATATACAAAACTAGAAAATAAGTTGCAACATTTCCCAAATGCTTTTTGAGAGAGATTTGATGCTAGTGATGTTATTTATTATTTGTAAAGTGCCCCAAAATTGTGATAGGTACTTTGCAGAATAAAAAATAAAGACATAATATAAAAGAAGTTCAAGATCGTGCCAATACTGATCTAATGAATACAATTACTCCTAGTGGAGGAGCTACAGTGATTGCAATGGAAATGTTCATAGTTGTGAGCACTACACGTGTAGTTATTTTTTCAGTACTGGACCCTACTACTGGAATTATTATGTAAATGGATGGGTGAGAAAAACAATTGCAGAGATGAGGCAAAACAAAATTACAATATGAAGATCACTTGTTTACTCAGCTATGGTATGTGCACATCTTGAAAGTTCCATTCAAGCTCTTTTTATGTTAAAATAATTCCATAAATAATCTCCATTTATAAAAAAAAACTGGTAAATTAACTGCAGTGGGCTGCAACATGTGTTTGTTATCAATTCCACCAGTAGCTGAGTGGTTTAGATCCTAATCTCCAAAAGCTTTTAAACCCTCTCCAAAGCACTTTTGCCCTGGTGGTGCCCCTCTTTCCTGCATTTCCAGCAGCCTTACAAACATCCTCACAGCAAGTCTCACTCAGCTCAACAGTAATGACATGCTCTTCTCTCAGTGGGGATTTTCCCTGATATATCCTGAATATTCCAGAACATTTAGAGACCACCGCATTGCACATTATGCAGACAGTATGAGAAAGTGGTGCATACAGTGCTCTGCAATTTTTCCTGGGAAGCAAGAAATTGTATTAGGCAATCCTTGAGCTGGCTGAAATTTCTAGCCATTGTAGAAGTGATAGTGCAAATTTATTACATGATAAAAATAAGGGAAACTGCCCATACTAAGAATCCAACTAGTCCCTGCTGAGGTAAATAGAAAGATTTGCTAGATCATGCCATAAGAAACCCAGCAATATCAAAAAAGCTTATTAGCCATAATTAGTAATGTTAATTTATCAAGCCTATTGATGTGTTTATAGTATACAACCTAAACAAATGAAGAGCATTAAATAATATGGACCCAATCTTAAAACATGGAGATTCCACAGTGCTAGGCATGAAAAAAGGGTCTGAAGGCTTGTCTACACAGATAAATTAATCTGGATTAAGATAGGGTGTGGAATAAAATGGAATAGCTATTCCTGATTAATTCCTTGTGTGTGTGTGCTTATCCCAGAATAAGAATGCCTTAATCCAAATTAGTTTGAGCCACTAGGATAAAAATAATTCAGATTAAAGTACTTTTATTCCAGAATGAAAGCATCTGGACAGGAAATTAATCAGGAATAGCTATTGCAGAATAACTCCTTGGGTAGCCAAGCCCTGAACAGAAATCTCTACTCCCTTTTAATTTAAAATTGGATTTGCTGGTGTTCAGCTTCTTGCAGGTTTACACCATATATCATGAATAAATATTGCCCCAGGATTGTTTTAAATTCACAGTCACAAAGCAATATTCTTTAGGGGAAAAAACTAACACAAGTCAGCCTCACAGACCCTTGATTGTACTAAGCCGCAACTGAAAACTTATTTAATCAATTTTACTGCAATTGTTTTCTGTTGTAGAAACATCAGGAAAATATACTATCAAGGAGCAGCTGGAATAATGGTAGTTTTTTGATAAGGAGCTGCAGAAGGAAGCATTATTGCATTACTGATTAAAATTGGCAGCTAAAACCACAATCACACACCACAAAACTACCGCATTGTGACTGACGGCTGTGCTGCTGCAAAGCTGTGGTAAGATCTCTAACCAAGTGTCATAGAAAAATCGCTGACAATTTAATATCTGTTAAATAAGTTCCTTTCTACTTCACTTTAAGATCAGTGTCAATAAGAATTTAAAAAGTTAAGTTATTTCTGATCGCTAAATTTAGCCAGAAGTATTTTTCTAGCTATTTTTTAGGGATCAAATGGAATGGACTGAGAGCACTTCATAAAACTCCTCACAGATTTACCATTCACACAAAGCGGACTATTCTCAGCAGAGCCTTTTCCATTTTTCCTGTTTAATGACACAAGGCTGAGGATAGGGGCTCACTGTTCATTTGGAGAGCAACGTAAAGCCAGATTGCTGTCTCCCAGTTAAATAGGCAATTGGAGCCCAAGTGTCTCCTCCTCTCCGGCCCACACACTCTAGCTCCATCTCAACTTGGATTCTCACTCATAAGTACCTTACCTGGTGAGGACTCACCAATTCTTCTTCAGACAGGCTGAGCCTATGTACTTCCCAGATCACTGTTCCCTCTATTCAGGCAGACTATGGTCTATCCCAGAGGAGGAAAGACTCAGCCTCCACTTTGCCAAACACAGGACTATACCTGGAGTGTTGCCTCTGCCTAGAACACCCTAGTAGGGTCAAGACCCAGGTGACAGCACTAAGGCCCTGTCCAAGCACAGAGTCCTCTTCTGTGATGGTATTGGTGGGACCCCTCAAAGCAGTGGATTTCAGAGCTAACAATTAAGGTAAATGGGGCAGTCCAAGCTGAGTCACCAGACTCAGGCAGAATCACTGTATTGCTTACACTGGAGTTTTCACATTCATGACACATTTTTAAAATATAAAGTTGAAATTCTGAAGTATTCATGAGTCCAGGAGCATGGGGCTGACAGAACCATGGATAATTTTACTGACCTTGAAGTGAAAATTAATTATTCTTTGTACATGAATTATATTGTAAATAAAACGTGCTTTGTGCTGTGTCAGTGTTGTAAAGCAGCTGGAAATCATCCCTACAAGTCAGCCAAAGAGCCCCCCAACAGAAAGGACTCTGGCTTGACTCTATTGCATTTCAGATGTCTACATTCTCTTTTATCTGATGTGACAAAGCTCCAAGTCTGTACTTGTGGGTCCTGCGCTTCCTGGCAGATTTAGGGGCCTCAGAAACTCATCTAGGCCCCAGAGTGACCTCCCTTTCTCAGTAGAATTGGCAAGAGTCACCACCTAGTGAGTTACCTTCATCACAGGCCAGTATGGAAGATGGAAAAGGGGGGAGCCCGGGCCCGCCCTCTACTCTGGACTCCAGCCCAGGGACCCTAATAGTATCAGCTAAGATGGCTGACCTTTTATCCACAAAACACAATACAATTCCCTGGGCTACTTCCCCACAGCAGTCCCTGCTTCTTCAAACTCCACTTCACCCTTACCTTAGGGCCTCCTTCCTTCAGTATGATATGTTGTCCACCACTCAGTCTCACCAACAGCATAACTTCCTTCCACAGCTCCTGACACCCACACCCACCTGACTAACTGGGAGGTTTTTATCTGGTTTCAGTCAGTCCCTGATTGGCTTCAGGTGTCCCAGTTAGGCTAGCTGCTTCTACTCCTTTCCAGAAGGTTCTTAATTGGCCCCAGGTGTCTTGATTGGCCTGAAGTAGCCTTTGTTTGGCTATCCAGGGAACAAGGACCTGCACATCCTGAGACTAATATACCTGCCTTCCAGCACTCTCCTATATCCTTCTGGTCTGACTCCGTCACACTGATTAATTAAATCCCACCTTAGTTTACCCTCACTGTGGCTGAGGAGATCTGGGAGTGTGGAGGAAGCGCTACACCATTTTTCTGTTCCCTTGATCATGAACAAGATGGGGGCCAAAAGTGGCATAAAGACTGCTCTAAATTATGTTGTCTGCAGTGGTCCCATAGGGACAAGGATCAGGTGAAGTAGCATGAGCTCCATTCTTCCTCCACATGTGCCCTATATGGAGAGGAACATGGGCGATGCAGACGCACCTGCACTACCTGGGGATTCCTTTCTGTCGTGGGACTCCTTGGACATCCCTGTAGGGAAGATTTCCAGCTGCCTTGCCCAAGAGACAGCACAAAGCAGGTGTTATTTACAATACAATTCACATGCAGAGAATATGAAGTCTCATTTCAAGGTCAATATTATTCCCCAGGTGATGTTTTTCATATAAATACAAAAGAGATGGTCACAGATGCACCAATCTGGCTTGAATATAGAAAAAGAAAAAAGGACTTACTGTGCTCCACTCTGTATTAAACCACTTAGCCCCACAGGGTTTGAGGTAGCAGGACTGCTGGCTGGGAGGTCTTTCCAAAAATGAACATTCATAAGGGTTCAACACATCAAAACTGCCTTCCGTTTTTCTAATACAAATTACTTCTCTCTGTTGGGTTCCGCTGCCACATTCAATTGAACACTGCATCAGGGAACAGAAAGAGCGGTGGAAGTCACATAACAGCATACCTGTGATATTCTAGTCACGTATTGTAGCTACTCTCATAAATTAAATATGCATTTTAGACTAGCTTTCTGTGCCACCAGAAGGATAATCACACTTTATAAGTATTAATGTTCTGAAGGAGGAAGCTTTAAAACTTGGTTTGCTTATGCTCCAAGCAAAGCCCACTCTACCTTTTTTGCTGCCTCAAGCCAAAAAAGATAGAAAAAAAAAAATTGTCCCCCAAATTCCAAAAAAAAAAAAAAAAAAGGGGAGGGTGGGTGAATTCGGCCGTCCAAAGATGACCAGAATGCTGCCCCTTATGATGTGCCGCCCCCAGGACGTGCTTCCTCGGCTGGTGCCTGGAGCCAACCCTGGCTCCAAGTCCCTGGATACACATCTGGAATGCAACATTCTAAAGTCTTCTTGTACCTCCTTGTTCCCTGACTCCACTGAACTGAGGTAGATCTTTCTTCTCATCCCCAGCACTCATACCTGATTATTCACTCTTTCCTTTGTCCTGCCCACAGCCCAACTTTATTTTACGCTAGTAAACTGCAGGTGAATAGTGGACTTGAAATACTGCTGCCCCGGGAAATATTAGACATAGCATTTAACCTTAATTGTGCCCCAAGGCCCTGATTCAGCACATGCTTATAATGAAGCTTCTGAGTAGTCCCACAGAAGCCAGTGGGACTACTCATATGCTTCACGTTTAGCCTGTGTTTAAGTGTTTCACTGGCTTAAAGCTATAAAGCTTTTTGTCATGCTTTTGCTGGAGCACAGCAATCAGCTGAGCACTGTGAAAGAACTTGCAAGTTCTAGGCTTACGGGTTCTGTCCTTTGTACTGTTCCAAATGGCTAGCCAGTAAACAAATGGCACACAAGATTTCTATGGTTTATTTATTTATTTGGGCACCAAAGTACATTTTTCAAAACTATCCATAAGGATACAGGATTACTTGGTTTAAAAAAAGAAATCCGTACGCTTGCCGTACTGAAGCAGCGAAAGCACTACTTTTTGTTCTAAAGACTATAGAAATAAGTCATATTTTGTCAGCTGAGAAAGTCACCTATTCTAGTTACATATTTCCAGCATTTTATAGGGGCATCAATCACATTAATTTAACTGAAGCCTAGGAAAGAGAAAAGAAAATGAAGTACCTGTTAAAAAGCATACTTTTCAAACTGTTCATAAGACATGAGTCTTTATGAAACAATCACATTTTCTTTGAAATCAACAGAGTAAAAAATATTTTATTTTCCCCCGGTCTTGTTACCCAAAATTAGGGTCAAATTTTTCAGAGGTGCCTAAGTGACTCAGGAGCTTAAGTCTCATTGACTTTCAAATGAGAATTAGGGCTGGTCTACACACAGTTTTTTACCATGCTTTAATTATGTCAGTTTAGAAGTTTTATACTAGTATAACTGTATCCACATTAGGTAGTTTGCCACTTTAATTGTATCAGTTTCTAAACTGGCACAGATAAAGCAGTACAAAAACAGTGTAGAAAACCCTTAAGCTCCTGAATGCCTCCATAACTTTGAAAATGGGACTTAGATTCCTGTCACTTAGTTTTGAAAAGTTTACTCCCTAAACTGTAGTACCTACCTTGTACATCACTTGGAAGCAGTGGAAGATACATAGCATTTAGTCAGCAGGTGATGAAGGGTTATCAGAAATACACTTAGAGAATTTAGTGAAAAGCAACAAAACATTTGCCCCCCAATACATTTCTAAAGATAATCACATTCTGAATGGATTATACTAGGAAACTTTTATGTTTCCTGTAGAAGATACGACAGCTGTAACTGTTGATTTGAACTCAGAGCATGAAATTCCAACAAACATGAACATTATCAAAACCAAACCAAAAAGGATACTCTGACTAAAGCCATGACAACACCATTAGATTAGTTTCCCAAGCTATGTTAAAAGTAAAGAAGCAGAAGGTGTAAACACAGGGTTCTTTATCTTTACATTTCTCAGCTGTTTGATTTCTGTACTTGGTCTCAGCATATTATATTTATATGCAGTTTCTTTTTCTTACTTATAGGAAGAGGAAAGTCCATCGCTGTCTTGAGAATTACTGCACACTTTTTATCACAAGGATTGATTTTGTTGAGAGCCATGGCGATAAGTTTCCTATAAACTTTAAGTTTCCTATAAAGTTAAATGTTGAGAGAATACACTTTCACTAAGCTAAAATATCAGTACATGATATTAAACTGAAACAAGTTGGAGGCTTTCCACTCTAAAGAAACATTTTGTTATGTTTGAGCATGACTGGTATTAAAGTTTGCAATGTGATAACGTATAACTTGAACCAGGCTAGTATGGGACACAAATTTCTGTGAGGCTCTGTGGAAAGGAACATTGAGGATAAACACTGAAAACCATGTATTTATTCACTAGGTTTTAGGAGCCAATTTAGCTTACAGTGACCATCTGAAAATAAGGATCACAGCTGCAGTATGAACAAGGCACAAGTCAGGAAGCTTATCTGTTAGGATATATCCTAAGATTACTTAGGGATGTCAATTACAACCTTCAACACTTAGAGTCTCTTTTTAAGGCCTAAAGAGAGCCTCACAACAAATTTACCTTATGTCCTAGACTGTGAACCAATTACTAATATTTATGTACGGCTAGAAAACTGGACTCTACTTTGCCAACTGCATGATAATAGCCTTAAAAACACTGTGTGTTTTGCCTTGGTTTTCATTAGTGGAATGGAAAATATGTATGAGCATATAATAAAGATCAGATTACGTCAATGAAAGAGTTTTACTTCTTTTCATAGGAAAAGGCTATCACCACCACAAACATTTTCCGGTGAACTCTCTTACAGGCTTTCTGTAGTTGTGAACTGTTGACACAGGGCTGGGAAGTTCTGGGAATATTTATTGATCAGCCAACTCTTCTATATCACTGGCCTGGCTAGCACTAGCAAAAATCAGATCCTTTTAATTCTCCACTGGTGGAAGCAATGGTAGACATGCTGGTGAAGGCATGGGGGAGGTGGTTTTTCAGCATGTATTATCATGAATTTACTTTAGTAGTTCATGCAACCTCTCCTTTGCTTTCCATGAATGGTCATATGCACAAGTTCTTATCTGAAATAGTGTTAACACACAGAAAAGATCTTGTGAATATTGGTGTGAATATGTATTTCATATTTTCATGCTTACAATCTTAAATAGACAAAGGTCTAAGATGGGTCTTAATATTAAAATATTGCCCCTGAGCCTCCATCACAGATGCAGCCAAAAGAAAACACCGGGTTGCCTCTGTTGGCCTTCCACCAGAATGCATAAGACTAGGACAAGAGGCAGTGACGCCCACAGGTACTGTCAGACTCCAAGAGACATGCTGCTAAATATGCTGCAGGAATGCTGGGTGGGAGGTGGTGTGTCCCGTTCCGTCTCATGAACATTGCTAAAACTAGACCTCTGGATATGCATTACCAGTGGTGACTACTGGATAGAAGATAGTTTGACTGTCATTAATAGGGATGTATCGTTGAGAACTGGCCTTGCGAGGACTGAAATCATGTATGGCCACTGTCTGCTGGCACTTTCTGGTCACATTGCTTGCCCTTCTGGTTACACAAAGTCCCCACACAATAAGCTCTGAAGATTGGACTTGATGTCAAGAGGGGATCCAGCCGGGCTGTGGACTGACAGTGGTCGCACAGTTGCTCACAGTTAACCTTGCTCCACCAAATTAGTAATAACTCTGTGGCACTCCTGGATGCCAGGAATACAGCATACAGCATGGTCATGGACCCTTGGCTCTATAGATCTCTGCTGTCCAAGTGTAGTGTTGTTGTATGCCACCTATGCAACTGCTTTTCCTCTCCAAAGTTCATGTAAGTCCTTCAGGTTTAATAATTGTCCTTAACATCTATTAACAACCATTAAGAGATATTGTGATGACTCAGGCTGCAATGCCAGCATTACCCTGATGACATGTAGCTTCATTAATTCTTTTCAGAAGCTCTGGCTATGGACAATGTGTTCTCCTACCTCTTTCAGTGCATGTGCAAATTGGAGCCTGGATGGAAAACAGCTGACTCAAGCAGAATTCCAGAAAGAACAAAGTATGCAAAATGAAAAGGGAATCGCTTCAAGTAATTGGTGAGCACCTTCATCTAGCCCACAGTTGGCAGTATCTGCCCACCTGCAGTTAATATTTGTTTTTATACTGCAGTGACCCCTGAAAGCTCCAGACATGGATTGAGATACCCTTGTGCTACACACTGTACAAACACTTAGTGTGGAGCCTGGTGGTCATAGTGTAGGGTCATTATCAATACAAAAGGGGACAGTCATCAAAAGTTTCTTCTTCTGTCTCTGGCGAACAAAAAACACTCCATCCATTCTTCTATGAATATGGCTTGGTCATGATGAGTCTTGCATTCATCACTTCCTTGCTTACTTATTGTAACTCTTGGATCTAGATAAGATGTTTAAGAGGAAGCTGCAACTGATACATAGTGAATGGATTGAGTTGACAAGAACAAATTGCATGGGTGCTCTGAATCTTGCAAGGACTTCTAGATCTACATCAGAAATCTCAGATTGTTCTGTTGAGCCTCTATAGGATTAAACCATATTGTCTCAAGGACCAGCTGTCCTAGGATCTGCCACAACACCTACTAATGTTCATTTTATTGTACACAATCTCTACAACAGCCACAAAGCTCTGGAACACTCCTCTAAATAAGACCAGGAAAAGTCTAGTCCTTGCAAGACTTGTGTCTTCACCAAAACATTCCTCAAAGGGTCAGACCAGATGAGAAGACAAACCCAACAGCATCCTCAAAGACAGATGATGAAAACCTAACCAAAGAGGAGGATGGCAAATTGGCTCATCATGACACACAGATCTCACAGTTTTCTACAATGATCAAAGACGACATTCATGGAGGCAGTATGGCCTAGTGGACAGTGTGCCAGTGACCACCTGAGTAACCCGAGGCAAGTAGTTACACACTTTTTGGCTCATATTCCCCATCTGTAAAATAGGGTAAAGATAGTGAGCTCTGTTGCATCTACTATATGAAAGTTAAGTATTTATTATTATAACAGATAGATCTTTTCCTTTCTATACAAAAACCTTCCTAGACCCTTGACGTTGCCAAAAGTGTTACAAATCTTCATGATGTTTTGTTTGTTAACGACTTGCTTGTTTTTGCAAACACTGAGCAAAAGAAAAAAACCTGGTTACATTCACCAAACCACCATACAATGCGTGAAATAACTGCACATATCCAGGACTCTGCTGTGCCCCACCAGCCTTCCCTGCATCTTCTGCCAGTAGGGATCAGGTGTCACTGTCCCTGTGGCAGCACAGAGATCCCTCTGCAGCTTCTATGTCTAGGTCACCTTGCTCATTCCCATAACAGCGGCGCTGCAAAGGGTTCCTTGTGCTACTGCAGGAGCCATCCACCAGCAGGGTGGCCTCCCACATGGCCTGGGGCATGTCCTCATCCTCGATGTCCTGGCCAGGGAGTCTAGTATCCGAACCTCTGCGTTATCTGAATCCCTTCCTTGTCCTCCAGCATGAAGTACTTGGTGGTGGTGGGGGGGGGGATGCGGGGAGAAGACACAAGGAAGCGATTCAGATAATATCGAGGCTTGGATAAAAAGAGTTTCAGATGAACCTGAGTATACTGTACCTGCACTGGACATCTGCCACAAGTCTTACTTCCTAAGGTGTGACATTTAAACATAACCCTCCCTGCTCCACTATCACTGGGTCCCAAACCTGCTGTGGGGAAGGCAAAAAATCTACCCCACTTCACCCAGACTAGGGAAAAGGGCAACTAGCATAATGCCCAGAGCAGGTCAAGAGGAAACCCAGTTTTTCTGTGATTACATGACTGGGAGGGTGCTGCCAACCCTGTCCAGGTGAAGAGGGCTTCTCCGGGACTGCGTGGGATATAAATACTCTCCCTATTAGCTGGCAGGGCACCTCCCCCACCTCTGACCAGATCCAGCCATCTCCTGCTCCCCACTCCATCCAGTAAACCTTTCTCTTGCTGCCCCTCTGCTACTAATTGCAGAGGGAGTCCTGAAAGGGGGCAACAATCTTTTTTCTTCTGGCCAGCCAGACAAGGAGCTACCACATACAAAGGCAGTGAGCACAATCTTTAACTATTAGAGATCAGGATGTAAACTGTGTGTGTGTGGGGGGAGTGTTGGAGGGTGGGGGGAGAGGCAGATTATATCCCACATCTGTTTTTGGGGGAGCAGGGTGGGAGTCACCTTCCTCTGAAGGATCCGGTGTTGACTACTGGCAAGGTATAGGGCATGCACCTTGGATTTGATCCAGTCTGGCAATATCCTATTTGGTATGGTTACAATCAGTAGTCCTAGAGAAATTCAACATTGTGTTGTTACCAGCACACTTCTTTGTTTGTTTGTTGCTTTTAAAAGGGACAGAGGTGTTCACTGATACTGCTCCTGAGTCAAGCAGGATTATAATTACTAATCCTTTGAAGGTTAGAGTTCTTTTCTGCAGCCTTACCAATTCTCATATTGTGTGCGGTTTTTAGAAAAACGCCAGAATCTGCCATGGTTTTCCTTTAGTGTTTGCACATAGCTATGTGAGGTGGTGTTGGTTCCAATCCAAAATGGAAATTAGGCTCACATGGACTCTTATTGCTTGTTTAAAGGTTAAATACACATGATACTGTTCCTGGCATTCTTTGAAAGGCCTTTAGAAGATTATTCCAGCAGTACATTGGTTTCTGTGTTGCCTAAAGGGGTATGATTTTCAAAGGCTTATTCTGGCCTAAAACAATTGAGTGTTGTTAATAATGGGGATTTTGTTTATGTTTTGGGTGGAATTTTGTGATCCCTCAACCAGATACCCACAAAAACCTTGGCACCAATAAAAAGTACAGGGTGTGTTCAGAAAATCAGCATACAGTTTAGCTAGGATATTCTAACATGCATATAGAGTGGAGTAGGTTTGAAATAGCAAAAGCTCAGAATTATATAATTCCTGCAGCAGAGGGGCTGCAAACTACCCTTAACAGCCCAGCAATGGGCACTTTTGTCATACTTTTATCAGGAAGAACATGAATAAATCAGCTAATGAACAGAATAAACAACAGGAGAAACAATGTAGCTCCATTTTCTTTAACTGCTACATAGAATATCACTGCCACTCCCCTCCTTCAGCGATTCTACCCAGAAAGCTTTAATAAGTCAGCCAAAGCTCCAGAAGCTGCCCTGACTGTGCTCCTTTCACTGGATGGAAAACAGCTAATATCCTCTTAGGATAATACTATTTCTATTTCAGAGAGATGCAGTATATGTGGAATTTTTGGTTGTAATCCTGGTTCTGTGGAAGTCAATAGGAGTTTTGTCATTATCTTCAGCAGGGCCAGTACGTTTATACAAGTAGAATGTGATCCAATGTTTCAATAGCCCTGATTCATTTTCTTTGTTTTAAAGTTGTTTAACTCAATGGAGAAGTCAGAGTGGTGAGTTTGTCAAGCACAATGGGCACCAAGTTGTGATAGGTTCGTGAAATAAGAAAAAACAAGTGGAAATGACAAATAAAACCACATGCTATACTAGTGGACAAGCGCTGCACATTATCTTTTGATTTTTTACTATCTCAGTGTTTTGCTACCTCCACTTGTCCAGCCACTCCATTCCACTCCCACTAGTGTCCTCTCAACTCATACAACCCCCACTACTGTTGTCTTTGAAACTAGTCACTGTTAGGGTGGAGACTCTGGGTGACAAGAGTGAGGAGATTTTTAGTTTTGAGTGCAGTCTGACCCTTCAGGGGTGAAAAAGAAATTGACGTGAAATTTGGGGCCTCATGTTTCAGAGACACTAAAACTCTGGCTTAGTTCTAGACCAGCTGTGTAGTTAAATCTAAGAAACAGGTCCTCCATGTTACCTATTTGTAATGAATAATCACAATTGTCAACATTTGTCTGTTTGAGCAGACTATATAAAATGATCCTTGTTTTGTGTATTTTATTGTAACTGCAAGGATATGTAGCACTAATAGATTTTTGGCATGTGTCTTGGGTGAAATATGAGAGAGAGTTTCTTCTGTTCCTGAATAGTTTCAAAGGAAACACAAGCACAGATTATGAATAAGGTTTACCGCAGGACTCAGTATAAATACAAAATAATAAATTACATTTGCTAAGAACTTTGAATTACTATACAGTAAATAAGATTGGAATCAGGAAAAAATTGAATGAATGAATGGCATTCCTGATTTTTGCGAGAGATTAATTTAGATAATTTAATTGTTTAATACTGATGACAGATCCATCTGCTTTGAATGCAGTGGCAAAGTCCTAGAAAAGGGACTGTCTAAACATTTTAAAATGGGCATAGGTAGAAATTTTCTTAGAAATGAATCCGAAAGAGCAGCCATGTGAGACTCAATAGCTGGTGTTAAAACTTAAAATGTCTCTTTTTTCCATTTCAAAATACATTCTTGAACATTGCCTCAACCTATGCCCGGCACAATATGTGTTGTCAATGGAAAACAAACCTTTTATGATTTCAAACTATGGAATACTGCTTCCCAGATTTAGGTTTGAGGCGATAATCACTGCATTGTCTCGATATCAGTGAAATTCTATACCGACTCTTATTTTTTAAAATATTGTTGGTGTAGCTCTTAGATAATGTAATTTAGAGGTGGTTTCTGACAATCTGTTAAATAAAGGACAAGCCTGCTGCAAATCACTTGAAGTCCTGATGGTATTTTATTACTGATTTTCTTGAGAATAGTTGTGTAAGCTAAAAGTATGATTTTATTTCATAATAACTTCTGTTCTTCACAACAGGTCTAAACACCCAGGACTTGAGCAATAGCTATCAGTAAGTGTAAAGGGATTTATCATTAACTAGTAATTAAACTGTGTGCACAGCAACATATGTGATTCTGAATATACTTCCGAATGCAAGAAGAAGAATTCTTTGTAGAGAATGCATTCTAGCCACTTCTGCAAGAAAACCACTTGCACATACATGGACACTGATGTCAAGAAACACTTCAACAACCTTGAGGAGATCTGAAGACTATTTCTTTGTAACTATGATATATGCAGATGTTAATGCCCTCATTAAGTTCCATTCTCAGCCACAAAATACCCACTGTTTACAGGATTCCTCACTAATGATTTGGCACCAATTAGCTTTGTGAAGCGGCATGTATCCTCTTACTAGGATCTAGCTCTCAACTGCAGCCCTGTGCGTCACTGAACTCCCCTAAATGGACTGAACAGCTCTAGGGAAAGATGTAAAAGGCCCCTGTACATTCTGCACAACTGCTGATGTTCAGGGTTCAATTTTTTTGATGTCTTCATACTGACAGCAATTCACTGAGGTACCCTTCAGTTTCCTGAGTACATTTAAAAGGGAAGGCTGCCTATGATCAAAGAGCAGGGAGATCTGGAAAACATCTTGTAGCATTTGGAATTCAGGAGAAAAGCTGAGAAAGAACAATGGACATTATCCTCAAATGTTGCAAAGCCTGAGAGAATTTGCTGCAGGAAACAGCCATCACCCATCAGAAAAGGAGCTGCAGGTGCTGTTACAGGTACAGTAATGTTTTCGGATAGAGAGGATTCTCCTTCCTCAGTAGGGGTTCACTAGAAGCTGCTGGAAAGTGTCTCTTCCATCTTCTGTGCTATATGTAACCTAAATGGGGCAGCAACAAAACAGGTACATTGTTCTTAAAGGAGGTGTTCTGGTTACTCTCTGAGATGTTCTGTTCTTTGGAACACAAATATTTCCCATCCAGTAAGTCAATGCAGTTCTCCCCTTACTCTACTCCTTCCCTTTTAGGTTGTTACATATTTTATTTATTGTGTTGATGTTCAAATGTGCAGAAATCCCTATGCTGTAAAGCACAGATTAAAAATATAAATAATATATTTAATGTGTTCAGCGTTCAAGCTTCTAGTCTATCTCCATTGTGGCTCAATGTCTAGAAAAGGCCTCTAGGCAGAATCATAGCTGCACATGGGATGGTGTGCCAGAAGCATGTTTATGGCTTACAACTATTTCTTGCCTCATTGACCTTCTGAGTTCAGTCTTTGCTCTGAAGGAGTGTGCGGACGATACTGACAGTTGGACTACATTGGAATTGCTTTCTTTTCAACCTTTGTACAGGTCATTTCTTCATGGCCCCAGTTTTTGTTGGCCATTAACAATCTTAGTATTGCTTTTGACCACACCTTTTCTGCAGAAAGCTCTATATGTGGCATTTAATGGCATTTAATGTCATGATTTGTTATCTGATTGCTGACAGCCAAATTCCTCTTGCTGGACAATGTGCAGGATCCAGAATGATTAGATTTACATTGCTGAGTACATTTTGAACCCCTCAGGTTATGTCACTTGACTTCAAAAGCTCTTTATAGTTACAATGGGAGGAAGCTGGTATTTCCATGCACCTGATGTGCAAGAAAACTGCCTTGTAAGGTTTCTATGAAACATCAGCTCCCTTCCCTTCTATGGGGACAGGACCAGATGCAAAGCACCTATTCATGTCAGTGGAGTATTCTGTGTAATATGACACAGATTTCAAATATGGTTACAATTACATTTAAACATCTTTTAAAACTAAGTCTATTGAAATACACGAACAATTACACTTTGATGGTGTTTCACAGCTTCAAAGCATTTTCAGAATAGGAGCTCTTTAATTGCCATCTAAGCATTCTTTATTATTTTTGGGGGGGAGAGGATCTTGAAATCTCTCATACTTTGAAACTACAGGCCCAGCCAAGAGGCACTTCCCTAATAATTTGATGGAATGTAGGTACCAGCAGTCTGAAAACCTCTAGAGGTTATATAAAAGTCCACACAAAGGAGAAGTAGCTCTTTAGGCTCCAGTTGACAGCTTTTAAAATTCCTCTACCGCTGGGAGCAATATTTTTCCATTAGAATGAAAAGAAACATTGAGATGTGGGACAAGAGAAGAATTTATCTTAGTACAAGAGCACCAAGGAGCTGGCCACTGGCCAAATTTTGTTCTCTTCACCTGCCACTTCAGAACTCAGGGGAGCCAAACCAAAAATAACTTTTGTTTTTAGCATTTGCTTTTGTCTATTCATGCTTAGTACTTTGGCTGTGACATACAGCCTCCCTGCTGGTGTTCAGGATTTGCAATGGCTCTACGATGAAGGGTCCGAAGAGAAGAATGCTGGTTTTGAGTTTTTGGGTTGCCTTAAATGCTAGAAGCAATGTCCACAGATTCCTGACATTCTCATTTTCTGAGGAAGCTGGGTCAATATATACTTCATAAAGTACAGTACTCTAATGGGATTAAATCAAATTCATTCAATTTTAAAAAAGAGACTAAGGTTTGGTCTACACTTAGAAGTTTTGCCATTTTAGCTATGACAGCACAGTTACAGCAGCAAAATCCCACTAGTGTAGCTATAGTTATATCAGTATAAAAGTGCTTATGTCAGCATAGCCTCTTTTGATTTGGTAAAGTACCTTCTACCAGTGTAACTGCACCAAACGTTTAAAGTATTGACTGGCCCTAAACAGGAAGATTATCTCTTGAACTGGGGCTGACAGAGTCCTTTGTATTCTTTCAAGCATTAATCTTGTTTAGCATTATCAACTAGTTCTACAGTAAAGGTTGAGTTTTATTTTACCTAACAGAATATCACTGAACATGTTTAACTGTGGCAAAGAAATACAAAAAATGTATCCACTATTTTTTAATTAAACAAATTCTTTCCACTGGTCCCTGAAACCAGTCATCCAACTTGCAAATCTCAAGTGCAATGGCAGCATTTTTTGCTTTTTGGTGGAAAACCTATCATTAATGACACCTTGATATCTTACGAAAAACACACCATTCAGGGAAAGTTACAGGAATGTAGCCTATGTTTATTATTTTGTATTTTAAAATGAAGGAACGTTTCATGAAAAAGTATCTGTTTTATTAACTTTCGTTGCTTATAATTCACTTACAGTTAGAGATTTGTAATATTATATTAGTTAGTGATGACAATGTTGTAATCAAATGAGAATTGTGTACCTGGATTTGGGGTAGTGGGTAGCTTTAACTTTGCTGTCCTTGCTTCTGATCCTGAAACCAAACAAACCCCTGGCGTAATTTAACTCAGCCTAAGAGATGATCTAAATTATGCTGGCTAGAACTGTCCTCTACTGGCAGCTTTGCTGGCCAGAGCAGTTTGCTCCAGCCATAACCCTCCCTGCGTGTGCTCTACCCTCGGAAATGTTACCTGTACCACTGAGGAGGGAAATGTAACACAGAGCTGGTTGCTGAGTTTATATCACATGAGGATTCCTTTGCAGGGGAATCCCCACTTGCTCTGTGGCAGTGACACAAAGGAAACCAGATCTGGATTTATGTCTCCAGCTGAGAGATACAAGTGTAGTAATAAAAAAGCGAAGAAACAAAAATCTTATTTTCATCGAAGTGTCATAATAATTTCATCCAAGTAGTAAAATACGGGGAGAAAATGACAGCAAATACACATCATATCAACTGAATAAAAAATAGACAGTTTGTAATACACTCCATGAGAAGACAATTAGTCCTAAAGGTGCACAACCAAAATACTTTCCCACTTTAACTAATTGTTGTATAGATAACAAAATGATGATAGAAATATAAATTTATAATTTTGATGTAAGACTCACCTGACTCCAGCTTCCAGCAAACCACTCCACTTTGCCCACACAGAGTCCATTGTCACAGGGGATTGTTTCAGAGGGTCTGTTATTCCCACAGCCCTCCAGTGGCAAGCTGCTGACATGGTTGGTCATACAAACTACTGACCGTGTTCGGACTCCTGCACCACATTCTGCAGAACACTGTACAATGGGAGGTGCAATAGACACTTATTAGCCCTATTCTTTGAACCACGGTTACACAATGAAATGAAGACCAAGAATAATCCTGGAAGCTCTACTGAGACTATTCTATGCTCTTTATTATTTGTTATTACTGTTGTACCAAAAGGTCTCATATCATGTAGGACTCTCTTGCGCCCGGTTCTGTACAAACATAATAAAACACAGTCCCTGTTTTAAAGAGCTTACAATCTAAATGGACAAGAGAGATGAAAGGGATGAGGTGGGGAGGGAAGGATGTAACTTATAAGGACAGTGAGCAGGATGAAGTCACAGTAGTTCTTCAGAGTTCTCCTCCTCCACCCCAGATTTGTTTTGTTTCCTGAAATACACACAAACACATAGTGGGAGAAGGTGTGAGCAGAGTGAAGGGGAAATGGATGAATTCGACAAACTGCTTCTCAAAGGAACAATATGAGACATGCCTGGCTCCATTTTCAAACTTTGGTGCTTGAGGCACGACACCCCATTTCACATCTGCGTGCTCCAATTGGCATTTATATATCAATAGTGCCAGCATACTGCTGGCAAAGAAGATGGGGGATGGGAGGCGTTTCCTAGACCCCTGGAACTGGTACTGAGGCGGGCTGCAGAGCATGTCTTGAAGTCTGTTGGTCATGCGGCAGGGTGCAACAGCTAGAGCCACCACAGAGTGATAAAAAGGAACATGAAAGGGTCAGGCAAACCCTAACACAATTATTATTAACCCATCACTAATTACTAAACAAATAATTTCAGTGTAAAACTATTGATTGTAATTTTTCCAGAGAACTTGATTCTGTGGCACATTGACATTCACGTTTTTTCAATGTTACTTCTTAAGTGTACACTTCCTCCATATAACCCAAAGCATGTTTTCTAAACCTACACACACACACACACACACACACTTGCTGAACAGGCATGGCATCTTACATCTGTATGCACTTTTGTATATCATTTTTGTTCAGAAAGTTCCAAAAGCAGCTTATTAACCACACTGCAATGGACACTAAATTTCACCCACTCATAGGAAAAATTGCAAAGCCTCCTCTTTTTACTTCAGACAGTTGGGATTTTCAAAAGGGCCTAAGAGATTAAGTCACTCAACTCCCAATGAATTTCAAAGGGGGAGGTGGGCACCTTGGGTGCTTTGAATAGGCGACCCTACAATTTACTTTATTTTTAAAAAATTCTCTTTGGGCTCATATGTTCCTCCTGGATCATGGCTAGAAGAAAATTTAAAATTTTATTTCTAAGTTTGATCTGGCTCCCTTCAGTCAATTTTAATCCACTTTTTCTCTTTAAAAATGTCTAACCATACTATTATTTTTCCCAGAACACAAGCCTACTGCAAAACCAATTGATATAGAAAGCCTGGAACCTACCATGAATGTAGGTCTCACTTTGCTAGGATTAAATAGTTTTTGACTGAATCTACCAAAGTTACGGGCATTTGACAATTATCTACTGAATATGCATTAAGATATAGTCATTAATTACATGATCATGGATGACTTTAGAGGTGACCACAAAGTAGTCAAAACACAACAAGGACAAAGTAGACGACCACAATGGTCCCTTCTGGTCTTAAAAATCTATAAAAGTTCAGATCCAGATTTCACAAAAGGTCTGGGATGTTTTCAGATTTGAGGTTTTCCTTTGGCCTCTTGTTATTGAAAATGAAAAGGTACCACCAAAATTGTAGGAAAAATCTGCAACTATATTACAGTGCATTGTATTGTATTATAATGCATACACCAAGAGTTAATTTTCACATTTTAGTAATAGTATTAAGTTTAATTACTAAACTTTGCTAACACTGAAACCTTAACATTGCATTAAATAAATTGATTATTACTATACATAGATGTGTAGACACATTTGTCACAAATCTGAAGACGCTATGCAGTTATTCATTGCTCATCTTGGATTAGATTCCCTTTAGCTATTCACCTTGTACTCTGCCCTGTAATCTTTCTCCACTAGGAATAATCCTACTAGTTCAACACCCTGGGCAGCTTTTACTGCTGCCATTAAAAACAAACAAATCTAACATGCCAGTGTTTAATTAGGTATTTTGCATATAACAGACTCTAGATTTCTTTGTCTATTTTTTCTTATTACTCACATTTTTCTTCTTAGTGGTATTTAATATTTTGTGTCTGGATTATTAAAAAGACAGAAAAAATGTGAAGCTTGCTGAAAGATGCGTGCATAACTAAATTTAAACAGCTACAAGCAGTTATGCTATATTATACACGGAAAGAAAACCACAATAAGCATTTGTTACATGGTAAAAAAATGCTTGATTGGCATTTGCAATTTTATTTTTAATATAAAATTTCATTAGCTAGGAAAAGTTATGCATTGCTGCCAGACTGAATAGAATATTCCTTGTGAGTGAATGGATGGCTCTATATTGGATAGCGTATCCTTACTGCACTTTTTAAAGGGATGACTCAAGGTACTGGTAATGGGACACAGGCCTGGTCTCTCCTAGTTTGAATCTCACTCCAGTCAGCAGTGACAGAAAGTCTTCCCTATCTGATTTACAGCACTGGTGAGCTGTGGGGCTAGTGATTTATTGAGTTGGTGATTTCTGCCTAGTTCCAGCTGTCCACATTTACAAAAAAACAATCACAACTGGCACTAGCTGCCTTTCCTGTTGGTCTCCTCAAGAGAGGCCAAGGATTGAATGGGCAATGGAAAACAAATTACCCCCTCACCATCCTGATGCATATCAGTAGGGTAATGTGGGAAACATACTGCTTTTGTAATTGTTCCATGGATTAACACCAGTAATTTAGTTTCTACTGTCATCCAGCTAGCAAATGCCTGATTTAAGCATATAAGAGCTTTGCTGAATTGGGACCCTAAAGTAAGTAAAGTGAGTTAACTGTTACAAATGATACTAATTGAATACTATTACTATTATTGCTTTTATTAATACTAATTACTAATCAAAATATAATTTTGGAGTAGTTGAAAATTCAGGATTTAAACACATGCTTATGTATTTTTCTGAATTAAGACTTGTGTCCCAAATTTCCTCCTGAATCTGAAAAATAAAAATAACCCAGTCTCTTCTAAATGATGCCTGCAAACTGATTGATTAAAATGGTCATGATGCTGTACACAGCTCTTATATTGATCTCCCCAGTATGCCTCTCTGCTCTATTATGATTTGGCAGTGTATTGATATGTACAAGAATCATGCTTTCAAAAAAATCTGATAGCTAATTGTGTATGTAACTTACATGGGTCCTTTAAACACTGCTTACTTTGTAATGAAAGAGATGCCATAACTGAAGTGGCAAGTCCAGAAATGTCAGGGCTATGAACTTTTAAGCCTAGAAGTGGTGGGGCTCAGCCTGACACAAATGAAGTACTTCCTTTAAGGATTAAAATATATGCCGGTCGCCTATTTAATACTGTGACCTACATGGTTCTCAATACATAAGTGTTTAACTGAGCCCCATAAATAACTGAATTTCAAACCAACTAAGCAGGAATATGCAGTGTTGCTGCAGCTGTATCTCAGGATGTTAGAGAAATAAGGTGGGTGAGGTAATATCATTTATTGGACCAACTTCTGTTGGCGAGAGAGGCAAGCTTCTTAGAATCATAAAATACCAGGGTTTGAAAGGACCTCAGGAGGTCATCTAGTCCAACCCTCTGCTCAAAGCAGGACCAATCCCCAACTAAATCATCATAATTACGTAACTACAAGTCACTTTTGAAAAATTTTAATCTTCTACACTTCAACAGCTTCTGAAAATGAATGTAAGTTCACCTTTACAGAATCAAGTGCCATTGCTAGTGACGTCAAAAATTAGAGTAATTCCTTATCTAACCTCTCCAGACCAATGCTATGTTACTTTCTGACAACCAGCACAACTTTCCTGGACCACCCTGAAATAAAACTTCCAAGCAGTCTGCAAAAAACAATTCCACTTTTCAGTCTGAAGATACTGTGATGTTTCACTCCATAATGTTTTATGGAAATATGCTTATGAGTGTGAATCTGATCTAACTGGAATAGGCTTTCTGCAAAGGGTCTCCTGTAAGGTATCATTACAAAGCTTATAATGTACTGAGTGTGTTCATCCTATTTGTATGCATGTATCATTCTTGTATTCGAAGCTAGAAATATAAAGTATAACTCTGAGGTCCTACTGTAACTGTGCAAAGTATGAGCCATTAATGGTGGTTTAGAATCATGATGGCTCATATTCACTAAGACAATTGTATGTAAATGGCTCTGTTTACTTGCAAACCTTCCTGGGTATGTGTGGGCCAGCCCTGGAAGAATGGAGGCTGGGGTCTCACAGGACATGTGAACATGTCACCTGATACTGGAATCCATTTTAAACATGGTGCTTTTCTATTTAGAAGGATGGGTGGGGACCCAGAGAGACAAAAGATTCCCGCCTTGTGCCAAAGCTATAAAAGGGGGTGGAACCGAGCAAAGGGGGCTGCCAGTCATGAGAACACCCCTAGTTTCCACCTAGGATGTCTGCTGGAACTAACATGGACTGTACCAGGGGAAAGGATTGAGCCCATGCTAGGAAAGAGTCTAGTCTGTGAAAAAAGCTTATTGGAATAACTCTGAGGGTATAAGCTTGAAAGCTTGTCTCGCTCACAAACCAAAGTCAGTGCAAGAAAAGATATTACCTTACCCACCTTGTCTCTCTAAGTGGGACTACATATTGTGTCCACTCAACGTATTACACCCTAGGAAGGTATAGTTAAATGTGGCAAGGTGGGGGCGGGGGAGGAGCAGGGTTGTCCTGCAAACAATTTACTCATTTCTAAGTAATTTCCATTTGACAATCTAATTTACTTTCTGCTTCCCAAACAAAACAGAATTGGGAACAAGCTTAGTCTGTGAAGTCTTCCAGAAACTCTCCATAGTCTTCTGTTTTAAATGATTATGTCTGAGCTGGATTAATGTCTCAAATAACAAAGGAAATACCAAATGGGAAGGTATTGAGCTATCCCATTCTGTGCTGTGAGAGATTTTACTATAGATTAGCTACCCACAAAGGAGCTGAGCAGCAAACGGAAAACCCGAATGTTTCTTATTTTAGTTTTTGGTTTTCCATGTTGTTTTTTTCATAAGTAAGAGCCTCCGATGTGAAAGCCAGGCTCTCAAGGGCTCAAAGGTACAGTCCAGCACAGGACTAGCATAGAGCCCTGCAGTGGGGCTGGGATCCCAGTTTCACAGGACCTTTTGCCCTTACAGCAGGAATTAAAAAATAGCCCCGCGCAGGGTTTTACGCAAAGGTCCAGAGAGAGAATATTTGGATAAAGCCATGCTTTTCCCTCCAGTTTTTACAGATTACACACATATGTTATGTTGCTTTGTCTTCCCACAAAAAGACAAGTTTGGGTGACACCCACCCTGGTATTCAGAGGAGTGCTGCTTCTTTTCTTCCCAGTTTCCCTCCCTCATCAGTTCACCCCGAAGATCCTTTTACTCCCTACGTTCTTAAAACAATCACTGATACCAGTGTTTGTGAAAGTCATCAGAATGACCGCTCGGTAAAACTGAGTTCTGATCTGGCGCCACTTGCTCCAGGAGCAGCAGGCCTGAATTTCTGTGTTTATTCACAGGATCGGTAGAACAGGTAGACTGTGATTGTGCACGCTTCCACACACTGATGTGCCAACCTTGAGTTACCTCATTGATAATTCAGGCTCCAATTCTTATTCTAAACTGAGACAAACAACATGGCTTCTAGGTAAGTGACAACAGCAGTGTAGACATTTGCCTACCAGGAGCTAAACCAAGCTTCCTCTTCCCACTTATTTCATGTGGTTTTATGCCACCATTTTTAGCTTTAACTGAAGTTTAAAAAAAACACCAAAGAAACAAGTAACATGTTTTCTAGTAAAGCACTGGTAAAACTTGCCAATTTCTGCTGATATCCCTTCTCCAGACCTCATCGCTACCCCACACATTATTCCCTACAGTATTTAGAAGATTGTGCAAATCCTCTCCAATTTATGTACTACAAGAGGGCCACAAAAATAAAATGAATATCAATTTATGAAAAGTTAGAAAGCATAGTTACAAAAATCATTCACCTCCATTCCATCTAAACTATATGAAAACTGGACACCTGTGCTTTTGGAATATACTCCAAGGTGAAGCAAGCAGTGATCTACTGGAAATAGGTTAAGGGCCAAATTTTCAAGAGAGCCCAATTCCCATATAGGGACTGAAATAAAGGCCAGATTTTCAAAGGAGATCATTGTACTGGGAGCAATGCTGATTTCTTTTAAAAATCTGGTCATAAGTGTTCCAAATAGAAATGGCTGGTTCCTATTTGTCTGAGATACTAAGCATGTTTAAACCACTCCGACTAAACACACAGGAAAATTATTCAATGTGGAGTTAAATGAGCTAATGCAGCAGAGACACTAGAAACTTTGTAGCATTAGTGGTTAATTGGCAGCTACATTAAAATTGTGAACCAGCCAAATCTTTCCCAGATGAACAGTAAAAATGCAGTAACTATTCTATAAATTCAGTTTATTTCCCACTTTATATTTGTATTACCTGGTTGGTGTATTTAATTTTTATTTGAAGTGACTGCTCTAACCTCTGTTGTCCTAATACATGCTCATTATCTTTCAGATCTGAGAGCTATGCCCTGCTCACAACATCAGGGAATTTTATTATGTCAAGTAATTACTTAACCTTTTCTTGCCTTGATACAACAGAACAAGGGGAGTAGCTGACACAGGACCTCTCCAGAGAGATGCCAATGAAGATTTTCCTTCAGACTGATTACTGTACTGGAAGGCTGAGGCTACTACACATTAAGTTTCTTAAACCAAGGGAAAAGTGTGTGAGATGTTTAGAAGTAGGGTGATGGCTAGAAATACACTAGTGGTGAAAGGGCAATAATAGGATAGCATAGGAATTTGGTGTGACTGGTGACTGTCCCAAGTCACAACACAGTGTATTGCACTACCACTGTTAGTGATTTGTACAATTAGACCCTCTCTCAGAGTCTGAACCTTGGTGAGAGCTGGACTCCTAAAGATGTATGTAAATCCTTGAGGGGGAAAATATTTTTAGTGTTGCTTGTGAAATCTGGTGTTCTATTTTACTTAACTTCAGTGTTCTGTGATAAAATATGAGCTTGTTTTACTGTAATTCTAATCTCTATGTATAGTTTCCAGTAATAAAATGTCTGGTTTTATATTAATGTCTGCAAATATAATAGGATTCCGTATTGACTAACGAGTACCTGATTGCTTATAAACACACCAATTTGTTTTTGGCAGTCATATGTTTTTTAGGAAATCTGAACCAGCTGCATCATGTGAAAGGGAAACAAACTGGAAGAAGAATAAAGGCTTCTTTAGGCATTGGCCACACTTCTATCAGCATGTACTTCAAAATTAGACTGGTTTTGTGTTTCACTGCAAACTAAATACTGAGTTATGGCTTTGCACTGAAACAATGCAAAATTGGTGCCCTTACAGGATTTCAACACAAAATGAGGGGAAACTTGACACTTTGATGGAGTTTTACTTAAAACTTGGAAGAAAAAAAGGCTAGGCCTACCTTACCCATTACTCCACCAGGATCAGGAGGATTCTATTTTATACGTCCACTGTTAGAAACAATCATTGTTAATCATAATAGACCATGGGATACAGGCAGTTGCGGATTTGGAGTTAGTGGGTCCTGATGTTCTGTACCTCAGGGGAGTACCCTGCACCCCCATATTCATCCTCATAATATGATTGTGTGGTATCCAATGCAAAGTTTGTCATGTTGGGTGTCTTCAGAAGGCTCATGATGCACTGTTGTTATAGTAATCATTGCTATAGTAATGTTATAGGTTATAATTTCATGTATATAGTTATGAGGCTGAAAATGTGTCCAGGCAAACATGCCTTGGCAAAAACTCTTGGGGCAGTTTACACCTCATCAGGGCATGTATGGGACAAACCCAGCCCATCATCACAGGAAAAAAAGACACTGGCCTAAACAGCAACAAAGGATCTGTTGGACTCTTGAGTGAGTCACCCCTCCTCCTTTGGTAAGTTTGGGAGTGGGATGAGGTAATGCTCACCTGACTCTGAAGGGGGAGGAGGGGCAAAGAGGGAAGAAAGGACATGATAAAAAGAAGAGATGTTTGCCATGGAGTGACCCAGCAGATGATCAGTCCAGATAACACTAGGGGAACGTCACAGGGCCCTGCGTGCAGCTTCATTTTTGGGGCCTCCTCCCCAGTGTTCAGTCAAGAAAAACAACATTCTGTCATATCTCCTCTTCATTTTTTCTTCTTCATCCTCCTCCTACATTATAATAACACCGCTCTACAGCCAAAATGCTTCTGAAATAAATGTAGTCAACCTTTACTAATTCTGGGTCACTGAGAACAAAAATTATGCTTAAAATTATTGATTGGCTCTAGTTTTCAAGATATGCTATTGGGTCAGTATATACAACCCTTGACATGGGAATGGCGGAGGATAAGTGAGTTATAAAGGGAAGGGATCTCACTTTAAACCAGAAATGACTAAAATACATCTTTGACTGGATCTATGAATAAAACTATGACTGGGTTTGGACAGTACTTGCTTTTTAGGCAAAACAATGAATGATGCAATCTGAAGCTGGTATTGCGTCATACATGATATGCATTGCATCATGTTATTCCTAGAAGTCATGGATGATGCAATCATAACGAAGCTTACATCACTCTGCTGAACAAATTGCCTTATATCAGCTCTAGAAATCATACAGTGTCGTGCTCTCTTATTTGTCAGTGCTTGATTTTGCAAAGGGACACATTTCTGTTTAGACAAAGTGAGCAGACATGCCTCGTACTTGTGTGAACAGTGCAGATAACTTCTGCTATGTTTGTGGTGAAGTGACTTTTGCATCACAAAAGCGCAGTATAACCACTATGGTTAAGAAAGCCTATCACCTTTATTTTGGCTGCAAAACTGGAGATCAGGACAAGAGGTGGGCCCCATACATATGCTGCAACACTTGTGCAACAAATCTTCGCCAGTGGTTGAACAGGAAAAGGAAATCTACGCCTTTTGCAGTGCCAATGATTTGGAGAGAGCCAACAGATCATACCAGCAATTGTTACTTCTGCATGGTGCCTCCAGTTGGGAAAGGTGTGTCAAAGAAGAAAAAGTGGACTGTGCATTATCCAAACATTCCATCAGCTATACGCCCAATACCCCACGGAGAAGGACTGCCGGTTCCTGATGCACCAGCATCATTCTCACTTGAGTCAGACGAGGAAGAGGAAGAGGATGAAACTTCTGGTCCTGAACCATCAATGTCACAGGACCCACATTTTCTCCCATCCTCCTCCTCTGAAACACACCTAAGAACACAAGCTGAACTGAATGACCTTGTCAGGGATTTGGAACTACCCAAGAGTAAGGCAGAGCTGTTGGGCTCCAGACTACAGCAGTGGAATCTCCTGGCAGGTGATGTTAGGCTTTCCATGTTCCGTGACCGTCAAAAGGATCTTGCCCCATTCTTCTTCATGGAAGGTGATCTTGTGGCCTGCAACAACATCGATGGTGTGATGGCAGCCCTCAACATCGTTCACGATCCAGATGAGTGGAGACTCTTCATTGATTCATCGAAGACGAGTCTTAAAGCTGTTTTGCTGCATAATGGCAATGTTTTGCCATCAATTCCAGTTGGTCATGCAGTCCATATGAAGGAAACCTATGAGCACATGAAACAGCTTTTGAGGTGCATAAACTATGACCAACATCAGTGGCAGCTTTGTGGTGATTTGAAGGTTGTTGCTCTCTTGCTTGGTCTGCAGACTGGATACACAAAGTACTGCTGTTTTCTCTGCGAATGGGATAGTCGTGCAAGAGATTCCCACTACATCAAGAAAGATTGGCCACTCCGACAGTCATTGGAGCCTGGGAGGAAAAGTGTTCAGCATCCACCACTTGTTGAATCAAGGAAGATTTTGTTACCACACTTACGCATCAAGCTGGGTCTGATGAAGAACTTTGTCAAGGCCATTGATAAAACACAAGTAGCTTTCAAGTACCTCCGTGGAAAATTTCCGAGGTTAAGTGAAGCTAAGATAAAGGAAGGTGTCTTTGTTGGTCCTCAGATTTGTGAACTTCTTCGAGATGATGCATTTGACCATGCACTGCGTGGCAAGGAAAAGACGGCACGGAAAGCCTTCCAGTCAGTGGCAATACATTTTCTCAGAAACAACAAGGCAGACAACTACAGGTTGTTGGTGGAAAACCTCCTCAAGGCATACAAAAGCCTTGGTTGCAACATGTCACTAAAGATACATTTTTTGCACTCTCATCTGGATTTTTTTCCACCGAACTGCGGAGCAGTGAGCGACAAGCACGGCGAGCGATTTCACCAGGACATTGCAACAATGGAGAAACGCTATGAGGGCAAATGGAGCCCATCAATGCTTGCAGAGTATTGCTGGACAGTGACAAGAGATGCTCCATTTAATGAATACAAGAGACAAGCCAAGAAGCGCCGAGTAAACATTGAATAGGACTAAACTATGTACATAATAGTTTTTTGCCTTTTGTTTCATAATACATTTTATTTATATAACCCTTTTGCTGATTTTTAAAGTGTTACATAAACAGGACAGGTGAACTATTATCATGTAAAGCAACCATAAACACATGAAAAGACCTAGGTTTACAATTTACACAATATACATAGACATAAAATGTAAAAACTTAAATATCTTAGAAACAGTAGCCAATCAGTTGTTTTAATTGTCATATTTGAATTCAGCACATCAAAATACATAATAAATATCACATTTTATCTCTGAAGCAGACGACTTCTAAAAAATTGTAGACCAGTGTAATGGGAAGTAAATGAAAAAAAAGCAAAGGTATCTTGATTGGGGCAGGAGGGGGCGCGGAGAATGAACTCTGGGAGGTAATTTGGGTGCTGGGTGTGGGCACTGGGCTTGGGGAGAGAGTGTGGGAGGGATGCAGGCTCTCGGAGGAAGTTTGGGTGTGAGGTGCAGACTGCAGGCTGGGGCAAGGGTTTGGGGTATAGGAGGGGGGCAAGACGGAGGCACTTACCTCAGGCGGCGCAGCTCCCAAAGTGACTGGCATACACAGCCCTCCAGCAGCGCTCTTAGGAGGGAAGACCAGGGATCTCTGCACACCGCTGCCTGCAGGCACTCTCTCTGCAGCTCCCATTGGCTGCAGTTCCTGGCCAATGAGAGCTGCGGAGTTGGCGCTCAGGGTGGTACATGCCGGCCACTTCTGGGAGCAAGGCAGTGTGGAGGGAGGGAAGTAGAGCAGGAAGGGAGCCACTTTAGCCCTGCTGAGCTGATGCTGGCATGTCTCTGTGCATCCGTTGGTGGGAGAGGGACAGCAGGTCTCTGCGCACTGCTCGGAGTGGGGGCTGCATGCGGAGATGTTTCCCCACCCCACCAGGGGCGCGCAGAAATGTGCCAGTAGCTGACCACTTCTGGGAGCGGCGTGGGGCCACCGGCCATGGCATGCCAGCATCCTGCCTGCCTGAGCCCTGCTGCACCGCTGCAGGACTTGGGGGCAGGTTGTCAGATATTTGTCCTGCATTTTTTGGGGGCCCCATGGCACTGTGCAGTTTGTTTCACGGTAAATCCACTCCTGGATAGGGTTAACTAGGGTTTCTATCGGTCCTGTCAAGCTGGTTAATACCAAGCCAGTCACCCATACAAACAGTCCCTGAACATTTTGTTGCCCTAAGCAACCATCTGTTCCACCTCCTTTGTAGAGTCAGCTTTGGGAGGACAATTTGGCAGCCTTCAATATCACAACTGTAGGCATTTCAGAATAATGTAACATTCTGGAAGGTTATATTGTATATTTGATTTTGAAAAAAATCCTAGGGTGAATTTCTCAAGTGATGAAGAATGCACTGTCAAAATATACAACACTAAACAACAGGAAACAGTTTCACTGATATATAAGTCAGCTAGCCTGTTGAAGATGAGATTTGGGCCAAGTTACAGAGCAGTAAAGTGCAGTGACCTAGTTTTATGCGGAATTCCAACCAGCCATCTGAAGGCTGTATGTTCAAGACCAGTAAGAAGTCAGTATTAACAGGAATAATCCTGGCAAGGGTAAAAATCATCTGATATTGACACAGAATTTTAAAAGCAGCAGGTAGCACTACAACTGTGTCTAAAAGAATATGTAAACAGAAAGCTCCAGGGGTAACATTTCCCAAAGCATCTAAGTCCAGTTGGAATTTAGGTTCCTGGGTGACTTAGTTGATTTTGAAAATGAGATTTACGTACTTTGAAATTTTTCACCATTATCTTTTCCTTATTAGAGAGACAGGGTGCGTGAAGTAGCCAGTTAAATCCTCTCTAGTAATGGGTGTGTGAGGAAACTGTGCGTGTGTGCGTGTATAAGTGGGTTATCAATTGTTGTAATGAGCCATAAACCCAGTGTGACAAGGTAGATGAGGTAATATCTTTTATTTAACCAACTTTGGTTGGTGAGAGAGACAAATGTTTGAGTGTACACTGAAGAAGCTTGTCTCTTTCACCAACAGAAGTTGGCCCAGTACAAGATATTACCTCATCCTTGTCTCTCTAATATCCCAGGATGAACACAGCTGTAATAACACTGCATATACAGAAATCCAGTGTTGGTTTGGAAAGAATGTTTGTTGTTGAATATAAAATGGTTATGGGTGAGGATGAAATGGATGAGTTTGGCAATGTATTTGGGATCAGGTGAATATCTGTGTGTTGTCCATTGTCTTGTAGATATTTGAGGCAGGCAGTGACGCTGTCATTGGGAGGGATTTTTTGTTCTTTCCCACCCTATGATTGGAAAGGTGTTAACCAAACACTTCATCTTGAGCGGTTCCTTGAAATATGTGTTAACTAGTTATGCTAAACAATCTGTTCCATCTTGTATTTAGTAGTGACACTCTGAATACATTTCCTAGATGTGAAGAAGAGCTCCGTGTAAGCTTGAAAGGTTGTCTCTCTCACTGACAGAGATTGGTCCAATAAAAGATATTGCCTCACCTCCCATTGACTCTGGTACTCCACCAGAATGAGAAGCATAAGGAAAGTCACATTCTGACCCTGTACATAAACTTATCTCCTGAATTTCAGTTGTTCTGAGCACTTGTAAACCCATGGAAGTCAGATGCTCAGCACTTCTGAAACCTTAAGGTCGTCTATGGAAGTACCTCCCCACACAAAAGAACTCATTGCCAGAGGATGTTGTGAAGGCCAAAAGTATAACTGGGTTTTAAAAAAACATAGATAAATTCATGGAAGATAGGTCCATCAATTGTAATTAGCCGGGATGGTCAGGGATGCAATCTATGCTCCAGGTGTCCCTAAACCTCTGAGTGCCAGAAGCTGGAACTAGACAATAATTGTCCTGTTCTGTTCGTTCCCTTTGAAGCATCTGTTATTGGCCATTATCAGAGACAGCATACTGGGCTAGATAGACCAATGATCTGAACCAGTATTCCTGTTCTTACATGCCTCCATTTCCTCATCTGTTAAAGGGGGATTACATCATTAGTGTATGTGAAGCACCCCAGAATCCCTCCAATGGGAGATGTTATTTCATTTTATTGTAGCTTAGTTGAGATTCAAAGCTAGTCTTGCTTTGTGCTCCCTAATGTACAACGCTGTTTTCTTTCCAGCTTTTGTTTTGGCTTCCAAATATCATTAACATTTTAAAAGCTCACTCTTGTAAATATGCACTAAATATAAAATGAGAAACAAATGAACAAACAAAAATATGGTAATGAGGAACAACAATTGAGTACGCCAGTCAGCTGAAAGACAACACAGTTGATTTTCCCACGGTAGTAAAATAGGAGAGTGTGTGTTGCCTGTTTCTCATTCTCCAGTAAACTGAACTATAGATCAGAGCCATATGGACCATTAGCAACAACATTTCCAGGCCACATGGATCTCATCTAATTTCTGTCAACCTAGTTTTGTTGATACATTTGGTAAGGGTCACCAACCTTACAGCCTGGCCTAGCCTGATTTATGAATTTGAATCCAAATGTGGTGAAACTTTGCAGTTTCAGCATGGTATTATTTTGAGCAGAGGTGCAATTTGGGGCGGGCAGGGGAGGGCTCTAGCTCCCTCCCCAGTTTTGTAGGGAAGGTCTATTCTCCCTAGCCCAGGGATGGGCAAACTTTTTGACCTGAGGGCTGTACTGGATTTCCTAAATTGTATGAAGGGCTGGTTAGGGGAGGCTGTGCCTTCCCAAAAAGCCAGATGTGGCACGGCCCCTGCCCCATATCCAGCCCCCGCTGCCTCTCGCCCCCTGATGGCCCCTCTGGGACTCCTGCCCCATCCAAACTCCCCTCTCCTTCCTGATGGTCCCCCCGGAATCCCGTCCCATCCACCACCCCTGCTCTCTGTCCCCTGACCGCAACTGGACCCCTCCTGCCCCTAACTACCCCCTGCCACCCCATCCAACTTCTCTCCTTTCTGATGGCCCCTCCAGGATCCCGGCCCCATCCAACCACCCCTTCTCCCTGTCCTCGACTGTCCCCAGAACCCCCATCTCTGAATGCCCCCTGCCACTCCATCCAACCCCTCTTCCCCTTCCTGACTGTCCCTGGGGATTCCTGCCATCCATAACAGTGTTTGTCTAACCTAGGGGAGGGCAAAGTATGGCACGTGGGCAGCCCTTGGCCCCTCCCCCGCCTTTCCCTCTCCCCCAGAGCTACGTCGCCGCATGGGCAGTGCTCTGGAGGGAGCGGGCGGGGTTGCACGCTCCTAGCTCCATCCTAGCTCTTAACAGTATGGTAAGGGGGTGGGGAGCAGGGGGTTTGGATAAGGGGCAGGGAGTCCCAAGGGACAGTCAGGGGATGGGGGGTTTGGATAGGGGTGGGGTCACAGAGGGATGGTTGGGGTGGGGGGGTCTCTGAAGGGGTGGTAGGGGACAGGGAACAGGGGTCTTAGGGCATGAGGTCCCGGAGGGGTGGTTAGGGGTAGGGGGTCTCTGGAGGGGCAGTCAGGGGACAAGAAGCAAGGTGGGGATTGGATGGGTTGGGAATTCTCAGGGGGGCAGTCAGGGGCCAGGAAGTGGGAGAAGGTTGGATGGGGGTGGGGTCAGGCTGTTTGGGGAGACACAGCCTTCTCTACCTAACCCTCCATACAACCCCGATGTGGCCCTTCAGCCAAAAAGTTTGCAACCCCAACGTGGCCCTTCGGCCAGAAAGGTTGCCCACCCCTGGTCTAACCTGTTACTAAAAACCTGCTTAACTATCCTTACATTGAAGAAGTTTTTCTTAACATAAATCTTCCTCGCTGCAATTTACGCCCATTATTTCTTATCCTGTCCTTAGTGGTTATTGAGAAAAATGTATCATTGTCCTCTTTATAACAACCTTTTATGTACTTGAAGACTAAAGTTCCCCCATAGTCTTCTCTTCTTCACACACTCCATTTTTCCCTATTTTTCCTCATAGGCCACGTTTTCTAGACCTTTAATCATTTTTGTTACTCTCCTACGGACTTTCTCCAATTTGTCCACATCTTTCTTCAGATGTGGTACCCAGAACTGGAAAAAATACCCCATTTGAGGCTTTATCTGTGCTGAGTAGAGACACTTCTAATATCTTGCTTACAGCACTCCTGCTAATCCATCCAGAATGATGTTTGCTTTTTTTGCAACTGTTACATTGTTGACGCCTATTTAGTTTGTGAACCACTATAATCCCCCGATCTTTTTTGCAGTTCTCCTTCCTAGGCGGTCATTTCCCATTTTGTTTTTGTGCAGTTGATTATTCCTTCCTAAGTGTAGTACTTTGAATATGTCCTTATTGAATTTGTCCTTGTTCAATTCAGACCATTTTTCCAGTTTGTCAAATCATTTTGAATTCTAACTGTGTCCTCCAAAGAGCTTGCAACTCCTCCCAGCTTGATATAATCCACAATATTTACAAAGGTACTCTCTATGCTATTGCCCAACTCATTTATGAAGCTGTTGAACAGAAATGAACCCAGGACAAATCCCTGCGAGATCACACTCGATATACTCTTCCAGTTTGGTATTGTACTGCTCCTACTATAGCAGACAATAATGACTGAACTGTATTGAGCACCAATGCATCCAGGAACTGAATGCAGAGATATTGATGCCCAGCAGAGAGGCAGGTGAACAGAAGTTGCTCTAATAAAAGATTACCTTGGCCACCTTATCTATTCATATGGTGAATCTACATTCATGTGCACTAAGTAATCGCAAAACTTCTTCAGAAAAGTAGGGACCAAATATTCACCTACTGCTGTAAACGCATTTGAACTGAACCATATTAAGGTTCCAAAGTTGTGAAAGCTTATAAGTTCTTTCACTTCTGGTTTTCAGCCATAAGTGCCATAACACAATGAGAAAGACTGTTCTGTGGTATTTCCATTTGGGAGTGGAAGTAGACATGTAACAAATCTCATAAAGAAGGTCTGTTTATGTGAAATTTCTACCACTCTTTTGCAGACTCAGAGATTTGAATAAGCTTTATTTTAGCCTCTGAACTTTTGGCTGCTTATCTGAACTATGTGTGGGTCACCCATCGCTGATCTACACTTATTACTGAATTGTGACTTGGCTTAAAATATTTTTTTTAATGGTAGCTTTAGGAAATTAGAGTTAAAGATACAAAGCCTGCAATCTGGGAGTGCTCATTTCCATATCATTTAAAACTGTCCACCTAAATGCCCTTAAACAGAAACACCCAATCAAAGGGGAGAGAGGTTGCTGAATCACCAAAGTAGTATTTGACATGCACAAATAAAATTTGTGGCCAAAGGGACAGATTTGTACAGCACACAGAGCTCCCACTGATTTCAGCAAGAGTTGCTATTGTTCAGCACCTTTGAATATCTTAGGCAGATGTCTAACAAGGATCCAATTTGAAAATTTTGGCCTGTATTTTCTTCTGATTCATGTAGAAAAGAATCCTGCTCCTTTAATTCTTTTCACAAATCTAACTAAATGCACTGCTGGCAGAGTTGCTGCTAAATTATGCCAGACACAGTAGCAAACATTTGGAAATCATTAATTAGTTCACTTACTTCCATACGCTGAAAAGGTAAGAAGCCCGTTATTTATTATCCAACTTTAAAACAGTCACAGTAGGAAAAATAACAAAGTTTTCAACATAAAATATTTCATCTCTAGGCGCTCACTTAACAGACATAAATAAATGCAGTAAAATTTAAAAACCCAATTCTAAATTCAAAAGCTTCCTCCCTGCAGGCAAACTGTTCTTATTTATTTTAATTTTTTAAAATAAACATTCACAGCTATTTAAATAGTCACATTTAATCCTGCAGGAATGAAAGTGTCAGGCTTGGAGAAGAAAAAACAGAGCGTTAGATCCCCAACTGGTAAAGACGTGCTTCATTGAAGTCAATGCCGCTATAGCAAGCTAAATCAGCTAAGGATCTGGCCCAGCATGTTCTCCAAAGGCTAGTTAAGCTTTTCTATCTTTGAGGATAAAATGCTTCTTTTCTTTCCCACACATAAAACATCACTTGAATAACATTTTACAAGGAACCCAGCTCCACACACTAGAAAAATAAACACAGAAAGGCACTTTGTGGTTTACAGCAATAGGATATACCTTTAGCCGTTAACTTCTCGGTTAGTCCACGTAAGAATGTACATTAACAATATCCTGAGTAGCTAGCAACTTCCTCTAAAAGTTTAAATGTTCTAAGATGCAATGAGACATTCTCTCCCCACCCCCATCCCCCCGAAAAATATGCCTCAAAAGTGAATTGCATTGGGTCCCTTTTATTCCATGGCAGTTAATTAGTCTGTGGAGGGCCTGGTAAATAATATTGACTTCTGTAATATTCCATTGCAGCCCTAACATTCTCTCTCGATAAATCTATTTGAAAAGGAAGGATCAGCCTGGAGTTTTGTCATTCAGATCCTAGTAAGATTCTGATCATTTTTTCCAATTACAGTGGAGCCCCGCTATAACGTGACAAATGGGATCCAAGAAATCCCATCGCGCTAAATGCGGTGTCATGTTATAGCAGGGTCTCAGTCCCCGGCAGGCGGGGGCTGCGGCTTCTCTTCCCGCTGCCCAGCAGAGGAGAGAAGCTGCAGCTCCGTGCCTGCCGGGGACAGAGAACAAGGACTTGGGAGCCACGGTATAATCGCACTATATCTGGATTCGGGTTATACCGGGGCTCCACTGTATGCTTTGAAGAGGTGACTCAGGAGTCCATTTTAATTGAGCACCTCTTCCTATTCTCTGCTAGAAAATTTCTAAAATGTAAGGAGTATTGAATTTTGAAGAACTGGAAAGCCTCTATGTCATCAAACTGAGTCATAAAAAATCATAAATGATCCCATAATTGAATTAAAATTTATAGCATGACAGACTAGACACCGCAATGTTTGCATTCATGTTACTGCACTGCCAGAACACATCCTCACAGAGAGAAATGACAAGATCCTGGTGGCTCTGCTAAGTTCAGTCAGTACGCTCCCATGTTGTCTCAGGCAAATCAGGCTGGTCAGCACTCGACATGACCTCTGAACCACAACTGTTGGACCGCAAAGTGACACGGTGGATTGAATATCGCTGAGGAGTATACATAAAATCTTACAAGTATTTCCTCTGAACGTGACTATCTGCCTGTGTGTAAGGACTGGCCAACCGAGTAAGGGATGGAAGGACGAGGCCTATACAATGAATACTGAGTTTGACTTGTGTATGGATAAGATCTGCTATGCGACCAATAAGAGGAACTAAAATATTTTGTAGGTGTTAGCTATGCCTATCCTGTAAGTCTTAATGAAATAATATGTATATTACAACTATTAAACAAATTCCCTGGGCTAGATCATCAGATGGTGCAAATCAGCATCTCTGTTGACAGCAGTCTGACCC
This sequence comes from Dermatemys mawii, assembly GCA_007922305.1. Lineage (NCBI taxonomy): Eukaryota > Metazoa > Chordata > Testudines > Dermatemydidae > Dermatemys > Dermatemys mawii. The sequence goes on from ML677366.1 coordinate 24,754,657, forward strand.
TGCCTATGCATTATTGGAACAAAAGAGATATCCAGCTTCCTTAAGATGTGGAAACTTTGAGAGAACCTTTCTGGAGCTCAAAGGGATCACATCTGTGGCTATGTAGGGTATAGCTAATCTTTCTATTGAATGGGCTAAAACCAGAACATCAAATCTGAAACCTCCCTACCTAGAACAACATGTGGGCAGAATCTGGATCCAAACTTAGGGACTCAGGCCTAACCAAAGCAAGGCAATAAATCTGAACACACCCAATCTTTAGGGAAGTCTAGAGTCAGATCAGATTCCAATAACTTCAGCCCACATTCTTGTCCTTTTTATTACTTCTTGAACCTAAAACAAGCTCAGGAATCAGTTGATCTTTTCTTTATCTGCACCTGCCTATGTTATAGATTAAAGCAATTCAATTAAAGCACAAGTATCATGATTGCCCCTTTTATGATTGATATTTTATATTCTGTTGCATTTAGGCCAAATTACTCAATTCTTATGTCTCAGAAGGGTGAATGGAACAAGTTACAAGAAAACCGTGGAAAGTCTTACCCTGTCACTCCACTCCGTGAGGAACCAGCTCTTAGCACAAGGCCCCATGTCACAATTTTCAATGTCATTTGGCCGTAGCTTCATATTACACTCCTCGTCATCAACAATGTCTCCAAGATTGCTGACGCACCTTACGTCTCGGGTCCTCTGCCCCACTCCACATGGCACCGAACACTGTAATGAAACAGACTTTGTGTCAGCATCACATTCAAGATCTAGCAGCTACAGTCCAGGTCTAGCTGGAGATCATCTATCCATTTACCTTCAATCTCACGTGTGCAAAAATCTACCTGAGCTGAAGAAATACTGGTTTTTCAGGGGAGATATTTCAGTAGTTCTATAGATATGGGTTTCATTCCAATGCATCATGCAGGTGAATTTGGAAAGATAAAAATTAAAAATATAGGGCCAAACACTGCCATGACCATAAAGAACCTAACCACATTGGGACTGGTGTGGTTCTGCTGCATTGGGAAGCTTTGTTACAATGCATAGAAACCAGCCCTCTGAGCTCCCTAAAGCTTGTCTCAAGGTTCCACATACTCTGCATGCTTTTGAGCTGCACGCTTCGGCAGGAGATAAAGCAAAGAGTAACTCAAGGGAGCACAGCTTCTCCTGATCCTCAACTGAAAGTGGGGGGGAAACACCCAGTCCCTGCTCTTCTCTGGTTTCTCTGCATGGAGTGCTGCTCCATACAACAGCCAGCAGCATCTCTGCCTGGCGATGTACGCAGCTCAGATCATCAGGCAGCAGGGCAAAGAGAGGCAGATAAGGATTCCAGCCTCAGGAACTCCACTGCCAGTTGTGCCCCAAAACTGAACACCGGGATAGAACCCTGCCCTGCCAGTGCTCCTATCGCTCTATCATCAAACACTATATGACGATGTAATTAAAGGCTGCAGTATAACACATACACACAAGGGGTACAAATTAAGGTTCCATAGGCAGCCTTGTAGTTGGCATTTCCTACCTTCTGAGTGCTTGACTTTGCAGCCTTAACATTCTCTTAATGTACTTTGAGGTTTTTTAAAATGTACACATGGCTGCAAATGATTAATGCCAGCACTGGAACATTCATTTTCCCCATAGGATCAGGCTCCCCATTTTACTATCTAAGCAAATATGAAAGCCATGAAAGCACCCAGCAGTAAGAGCATCGCTTGTGTAGGATTGCATCTATTTCCCCAATCCCTGACCCCATACTTGCAGAAATCCAGGGTAGGCTTGTGAAACAAGTCAGTAATGTACTGGAGTAACACCAATAATGATGATAATACCCAGCTCTTACCATCTGTAGAAATCAAAGCACTTTACAAAGGGGGCCAGTATCATGATCCCCATCTTACTGAGGCACAGAGAGATGAAATGGTTTGTCCAAGGTCACCAAGCAGTCTAGGAACCAACCCAGGAATAGAACCCATGTCTTCTGAGTGCCAGTCCAATACCCTTTCCACTAGGACACACTGTCTGGAAACTTCTTTAAATTAGAAGTGTCAATAGCCTGATCCTATGGGGAAAATGAATGTTCCAATGCTGGCACTAATCATTTGCAGCCATGTGTACATTTAAAAAAACCCCAAAGTACATGAAGAGAATGTTAAGGCTGCAAAGTCAAGCACTCAGAAGGTAGGAAATGCCAACTACAAGGCTGCCTATGCAACCTTAATTTGTACCCCTTGTGTGTATGTGTTATACCAGAGTCAGATCAAAGTATCTGTCATTTCTGTGATGGGGAAAATGGCACTGTACTAAATTGCTTAAGATGCATTTTGCAAATCAGGGAGCTGTCTCCAAAGTGAAAACCTACTTGTACTCCAGTAAGCTAACAATAAATACTCCATTTTAACCACAGAGCTTCCAAACTTAAATGCCTCTCTTATTACAGTAGGTCCTTTCCTTCTGATGCCAAAGGATTCTTTTTTGGGGGGAGGGGCAGGGGAACAAATCAATCACAGAATTTTATTTTGATTGCCATTTCATATCACCAGCTAAAATTACTAAAGCAGCATTTGATTTAGAATGTACCTTTACTTTGCTTCATAGTACGTATTTCAAACCACCCATCCAAGCCTCTAGGTGCCCTTGTATTTAAATATTATTCAAATTACAACTGAATAAAAATAAAAACAAAAAAACCTTAACTAGGTACTGTTTCTTACCACCAACACAGACGATAAATAACCTTACATGGAATCAAACCCCGGATAATAACATATGCCCCTTAATTATAAAACAAGCCTTTATCAAGTCTTCCTTCCATAAAAACATAAATACATTGACCTTGTAAAGCACTCTGAATAATATTTTAACTAAGTATATGTCTACCCTCTCCCTTTTCTCTGTTCTCTCTGGTCCTAAACAACAAGTTTTAATTGGTCATAACCACACGGCTTGTTTAAATTATCTAAGCTCACCTACTACCTATTTTGAAAGCTTTCCCACATTCCCATCTGTGATTTTTAATCAAAGCCAATCACATCTGATTAAAGATCTCTGGAGGAATGTTCCACTCCACCGTAGCTCCCCTGACGTTTCATGCACCAAATGAACCAATCATTCCCATTTACCGAAGTCCACTCTGTCTGAATTTGCCATTCACTGCAAATCTTTAGCTGGCACGTGCTGGTTGTTTCTGGCTTCTCCAAGTGATGGCATCGGTATTGCTGAACCATCAGAGTACGATTGGCATACACTTGACGGCACAGGACTTGTCGGTGTTGCATACCAAGGCCACACGTTTTACTGCACTCAGACCACTCCCCTATATCCCAGCTAACAGAGAAAAGAAAAAGGGGAACATAATAATCATCCACTGTTAATAAACATATTGCCATATTGTAGACATTAATTCCATTTCAATTCTGATTATATGCATTTGGACTAAAAAGTGTCTGATAATAACATGTAAACCTCTGCATGTCTTTTGCTGAATACTGAAATAAATAATATGTATCTTTTATGTAGGGGACCACTGCATATTTACAAAGGGTCTGTTTGTAGGGTGAGGAATTATCCTATTAAGTATGTAAGAGTTGCAGAACTGGGTACATAAAGATCACAGTGTACTTTTAGAAATTGTCTAGAAATATATATTATTTCTGATTATTTTAACAGCACTTCCCAAAACATGCAAAAGCAAGTTGCCTGGCCTGAGGAGCGAACAGACTTTTTCTGGACATGACACAGGGAGAGGAGTAGTAAGACAGTTGTTTAGAGAAGGAATTGTAGATGGATCATCTAAATGAGCATTAACTTATATAAAAGCAATGAATAGATGCATTTCATTTCAGTGGCAATAAGATTCCTTTCCATTAAGATTGTATATATGTATTTGTTTTAGTAAGATACTATTTTCATGCCATTTTTAGTGTCATGCTCAGGGAGGTTAGTGCATTGCTGGTACAAAAACCTTTCACACTGTTAACTTCAGACCTGTTGTGGAGAATGAGGGTGATATCTGTACCATTTATCATCCACACTGTATGCATCCCAGTTTACCTGATTGACAGTATTCTGTCTGATTAGACAGAGTTGAATTAAAACTTAAAGTTTTAAACTTAAAGCTTGAATTAAAGTTTATTAGAAAGAACAAGCAGGAAACAAAGCTGTGACTAGAGATCAGATATCTCTGGGGAAAGGATTCCAAAAGTCTTTTAAAGAACATTGGATGGGCTATTACTTGGAAGTGCCCACCTGGCTCCAGCCAGGTCACAGGCCTATTTTTCAAAGGCCAGAGGGCATATGATCAGAAATGATAGTAAACCTTAAAACTCCATGCCTGAAGAGGAAGTGTGTGTGTAGAGAAGCTGACAGAGAGAGACAGAGATTGCAGCAGGAGCAGTCAGTCAGAGGCAAAGACCCTGCAGTGTGTGTCTGAGGTAGTATAGGCTCGTCTAAAGCTTATCCCTTGTTTCAAAGCTTAGGCAAGACCCTCTGTAGTGTTAACCCTTGTAGCTGCTTGCAATAAACTCTTGGGTGAATACACAGTGTACTGTTTGGAAGGAGCTGTTCTGAGCTGACTTTATCAGCTGCTGATCACAGGCTTCCAGAGGGAAGTGCCTTGCAGGTGCCTGGTAGTGCTGGTACATTTGGACCTGTCATATTAACATGGCTAGAAGCTGGGGGGCTGAGCAGGAGAATGGGGTGGGGTTGCAGAGGTAGTGAAGGCAGAAGAACCTGCCACCGTGGGTGCACTCGTGAGGGACTGCAAAGGGGCATAACATAGAGGGTACCACTTGCCCGGTAACAGTGGAAACGTAACCTGGTGATTCAGTGTAAGGTAGTGTGAATGGTGGTGTTCTGCTTTAGGTGAAGTGCAGGGAGAGGCTTCTCTCTGGAAAGAGCACCAAGGGAGAGATCGCAGGAGCAGGGCACCCTCAACCATCATACCTGTTGAGGAGTGGCTCCGTTTAACCCTGAGTAAATGATGGCCAATTTCTCCTAACTCACTTATCTCACATGGGATAACAGTGCTGGAACAGAGGATAAGCTGCTATGGCTGCCACTTCCTTAGAAAGGAATAAAAACCACTTCTGACAGGGGAGCCCATCAGCTGCACTCCATGTCACAAGTGGAAAATACTGGAGATGTTCACCCTAGAGTCCTATTTAAAGCAGCTCTACCCTCCTTTGTGCAAAGCTTCAGTGACACTGATGCCTTCATTTTCCAGTGTATTTTCGGGCACTATCTTACAAGGCTGGGCATGGGAAGATGTTGCAGGCTTCTTCTTCTGGCGTGGGCTTAGTGCTGGCGTCACAATAGCTCTCAGACACCTCCTCGTGAGAGATTCTATTTACACAGTGGAAGATGGGGTATCGCAACCCTGAAATGGCAAAAACAAACAAACAAAAAAAAAAACAAACCAATAATAAGTAGTGCAGATAAAAAGAACACATTCAATATATACATAGCTACAGCAATAGGATCTGGTGCAGAAAACAAACACGTGAGAGCAACAGGATAAGGAAAATGGTTCAGATTAGTAGTTTATCTAATGATCATAAATACAAATAAACATAAGTAAAATTTGAATGCTTTGCAGCTTACAGCAATACGTGGACTGCAGCTGCCTGCAAACACAAACCACAGCACAGCATTGCCAAGAGAGGCATGAGGAAAAAATGTTGTTTTTGCTCCATTAAATGTTTATGGGGAGAAGAGTGCCTAGCTTCAGCCTTCAGTTGATTTAAAAAATGAAGTCTAGCAGCCTGAACACGGACTGGGAGCAGGAACTTGTGGGCACTAATCCAGCCTCTGAGTCACACTCCTTTTCTTTTTGCTTTTGGGCAAGTGACTCTCTCTCTTTACTTTAGGATCATCATCAGGTAGATAAGGATATAAAAATAATACCTACCTCACTAAAGTGTTTTGAGGCTTCACAAATTGATGCTTTAGGGATGACAAATACTTAATAGATGTTAAGTATTATTATTTCTCCCGTTTAACTGCTCAGTCTCTTTCTGCACTTAGAGAGAAAGGTGATGATTTCCTTTGCTTGTGTAACCTGTCTCACATGATGGTGAAAAATTCAGACCAAAATGCTAAGTGTGTCACTTCCATTATTCTGGTACAGAGAGAATTTTCACCAGGTCCAGCAGCAAAGCAAGTCACACAGTTCTAGATCTGAGGTCAAAGAAGAGTTTGTACAAACTCCCTCAAAGCCCACACAGTTATTTCTCATTCCGGCTACTCTGTTCCGAGGAAGATCCATGTTAAACTTTTCCATCCCTGCCCCATACCCAATTTACTCTAATTCTTCTCGGGAGCCACCCTATATCAGCTGAGTACCAGCCCTGTGAAAATCAGGCCATGTTCAGTTATCTCAAGTTGGACATCTTAAGGTGTGGCATCCCAAATCATTAGCAACTTTTGAATACTGAGGCCCAGTTAGTGTGGAGACAGATGAGTGGGCAAAAAAAGAAATAATGGAGTGTGAAAATAAACTCTGATCTGAACCGGAAAGACCCTGCTTAGGTTAGAGATAAGTTCACTTAAACCCCAAAATGAACTGACCACAAACAAAACACATAATTCAGACCAGAATGCAGATAAATCATTTACCCTTCTTTCCACAGACATATCCTGATATGCTGTTCCCATCTTACTAACTCTCCTCCCCAAATTTAGGTTCTGATCCTGTTTTGATTGAAAACAATGAAAGTTTTGCCATGGGACTATGTGACAGCTAGGGCAGACTTTGTTTTTGAAGTAAAACTAGGGTAAAATTATACTGGCTCACATTTACGTTAACAGCTACTATGCTTGAGAATGTAGGGGAGAACAGTATACAGCCTGAAGAAAAGAGAATACAAATGGCTGTAGAGTCCCTAGTTCATTATCAGACACACAGATAACTATCAGACAATGTTTATGCTTCAGCAAGCAGACTCTTGTTGCAGCTTTCCAGAGGTCACATTGCAAATCTCCCACCCTTACCCAACACCAGCTGTTATTCCTGATGCATCTGGTTCCTTGAAGGAACAATCCTCTACAAGGTCAGTCTAGACCAGAGGTTCTCAAACTGTGGTCCATGAGCTCCATTCAGGTGGTCCACGGACAGTTCCCTCTAAGGTGCCCACCTGGGCAGCGGCACATAAGAGAATGAAGGGCCACCCACCTAATTAGTGGAGCCATGCAGGCGTGGCTTCACTAATTAGGTGCTTGGACCCTGGAGAAGATGCACATGTAAGATCAGGTGGTGGCCTTGGAGGGAATAGGAGGTAGCTGGGAGGGGGCAGTGGAGTGAGAAGAAGGGGTGGGGGAATTTGGAACATGGGGGCTTGTGGTGGCCAGAATAAGAGGAGATTTTCCCCAGATCCAGGGCTGCAGCTGCCAGGGAGAGACCCCACTCTTTCCTAGCCTCAGCTCTGTGGCTACTATGGTGGGGCAGAGATCCCCTTCCTTCCCCGCCCCAGCTCAAAGGCTGCCAGGGTGTGGGAGAGCGGGCACATCCATTGCCTTAGAAAGGTAAGACTACTGATATTAAAATATGAGTTGTGTGCTTTTATTTGTAGAACAAAAATTCATTAATTATTATTAAGGTTTTTTTATACAGTGCTTACAATAGTTAGCTAATGGTACAAATAACATTTGGAAAGACCATTAAGTGGTCTGCCAAGACCCTCAGCAATTCTCAAGTGGTCCGCGAAAAAAAAAAGTTTGAGAACCACTGGTCCAGACCAAACACCAAAAGGAGTTACATCCTCAGAGTAAAGAGAAGCAAAATCTTACAGGAATGATGTGAGAAAGTAAGGCACAAGATGTTAGAGTTGCAGCTTAATTCTTTCCTTCCGCCACCAAACATGCTTGCCTCTACTTTCGAACCAAACTATGGCCCCACAGTGCAGCAGCCTGCATGGAACTTAGAGGGAGGAGCACAGGTTGGCACCAGAATGGCTAGAATACTAGTTGCAACTCTGGAAATAGTTCTCTTAACAAAGAGCTGTTTAATTGTAGAAACATAGAGCCCTGTCCTGTTGTTACCCAGCATGTAACGTGAAACACGGACATGTGCAGAGTTCAAAGCTGCACGACTCATCGTAAAAGTCCAAACGAGTCACATGACTAAAAGCCTGCACAACCCTGAAATGGATAATTTGCCGACAACATGCAGCTGTACCTTCTCTTTTGGAGTATGTGGCAGGGAGGAGTGAAAAAAAGGGTAAAACTGTAAGAGCAACAGCTTGAACATCTTGGCTAATGTGGTATAAGTTAGAAGCCTATTATGCTAAGAGTCCATCGATACTGCAATTGGCTTACATGATTGCTGACAATGCAGACCTTATGCCACTGGACTGAATGCTTAGCCTGTTCCAGCTCCTTCTATATCTAATTATACACTTGAATCTGCAGTCTAAGTCTAGCATCTGTTGTTAACTAGGCCCACATTCTTCCAGTGTTCTAAATCTCAATTTTAATGGTAACTTTTGGTGATCACTTATAAGTTTTCAACTGTGTAACAGATTTTCTGCAGACTCCTGCATCTCATCACGTATTTACAAAATTTACATTTTTCTTCATCTAACCAGGAGGTTAGCTGCAAGAGAGAGCGAGAGAGCGAGCGTGCAAAGTACATTCAAATGGCTATTTATTTTAACTGATCTTGCACTAAAAGTTTTGTAATAGCTTTAACTCATACCCATAGCTTAAATAAAATAAGTGTAATTCTGATTAATGCTAACTGTTGGCTGACATGCAGCAAAATATGGCATTTGTAATAAAGGAAATTAAAAGCTTACACATCTGCCAAATTTAAATTCATTCAGCAATATATTTAAATAAGAAGTTTTGCATCTGAAATGCTAATTTACAATAAAATTGTATACAGAACCATCTTCATTCTTCCAGTTCTAGTAGAAAGTAGGTAATTTAGCAATCAGCAGGGTGCTTTACTCATTAGCTTTCTTTACGAATTTGCTCTTTAAATTAAGAACATGCTGCACACTGAAATATCACTGTAACTAAATTTCGTGTTCATACCAGTCTCTCTGTAATGTGTTTCCATTTACAGCTAAGCTAAGGCCTAGACTGTGGGTCTAAACCACAGTGTGTGTTGGAGGACAGGGGAATAGAAAAGAGGGTTTGCTCTCAGGAGGAGTTTCTGTGGTTCCTGGAGTGTATAAACTGCAGTGGGATATGCGTTCATCTGTGTCTGGCTGATGCACAGAGCTGGTGCCATAAGAATACCCTCATTACCCTGTTTGGGGAAGTTAGCAGTTTCCACAAGCATGGCCCTGGTACTAGAAAGCTGCTCCCTCTGCCTGCTTAGGTGGAGGTTTAGGACAAGAGCTGGTGGATATTTTTCATATGAAAAATAATTTAGAAAAAGATAAATGGCTTTTTTCCAAAATCAAAAACTTCAGTGAAAAGTACATCCAATATTTTCAGTTTTTAATGAAAAATCAATCATTTTCTTCTCCCTTTTCCGTAATCCCATTCAGCCACGTAGTGAAAGAGAATGAATGGAGTTTAGGGGCATTTCTTCTTTTCCTTCCTCCTTTTCCTAGTTAATAACTTCCCAAAGTCGAAGAAGTTATGAAAAATTACAGAGTAGCAAAAGAAGAAAAGAAAAAAATGAAAAAGTGAAGGAAACAATGGACAATTTTTTTTTGTAGTTGCAAAAAAGGTAAATATGGAAAAAACCAAAAATTTCAAAATTTATATTTTTGAATATTTTAAAAAAGAAACAGAAAATATTCCCTTACAAACTCTGAAAAATGGAAACAAATTCAAAATTCCAACTTTGTTTCAACAAATTGTTTTGCCTCACTTTACTGCTTCTCTTTGGGAGAGAGCAAAGAACCTGTTGGACCTCAATTGCCTTTGCAGATTATATGGGCAGAGGTAATCAACCAAGTAACTCAGGACTAGATTTGTACAAACTGTTCATACTCTCAACAAATCATAGTACTCCCAGTACAGTATACCGCTCCACATTCAATTTGGTAGAGTCCAGGACACATGGTTAACACCCCTGCCCCCTTGGAACCTAGAGAAGGTATATTTATTTCAGACATTCCTCCTCTCTAATTTCAGGGAGTTAGTCTCAGTTCCATAACATGCTGAAAGCTTCCCACTGATATTATATTTTTCTAGTGTTCTGCTGATTAATCTGGATTCAGATTTCATAGCTGCTTCCCACTGACTGCCAGATATTTAAAAACAGCAAAATTCTGGTCATAGGGATTACAAAGGAACGTTTCCAATATTCTTCCTATAAAATGACTCAAATCCCTCAAAACTCTTACAGATGTGTGCACCTGCATTTGTATGCAGAATTTCTTGATCTGAGTATTCAAATGCACAATTCCTTTGCACAGAAACTTCCGCTTACACCTTCTGAAAATATGATGATCCCAATCCTCAGCTGGTGATCCTCACTGACTGCAAGAGAGTTTACAGTCTATTTACAGTAGCTGAGGATCCTGCCCACATACCCTAATCTAAAAGCCATTTCCTAGAGCCAAGCAAAATAATTCTGGTTTACGGTCACTGTCCTCCCACACAATGTGTCAGACTCCTAAAAGTCCTGATTTTAGTACTGTAACATTTCTGCCATAATTTCCCCAAGTAGGGCAGATTTCTCAATTCATTGTCCTTGACTAGCAGGGAATAACAATAAAAAAAAGAGAACATCAATGTAATATGCTTAACTGCCAGCTCTCCTGTCAGAGAGATAATTTGAATTCATTATGATGATGATGTGCATAAGGATCAGCATGGCATTAAGATTCCATGCACTAGCTCAGTTTCATATCTTAAAGTCAGGAGAGAGCCCCAAAGAAAATTAACCAAAGTTTTCCCCCAGAGGAAATAGGTTTGCAGAGCTCTCACATCTCTCTAACAGCTCAGTATTCCCATCAACAGAATACACTATCAACTCCCTTTACATCACCACATTTAATTGCCTGCCCTCACCTCAGGAATATGCTCACTGCCACAAAAATATTACCTTTCCTCTATGTCCAGAGTTAAATTTTCCTTTATTCTAGCTCAACTGAACCACAATATTCCCAGCAGCTTAACAAATTTTATAGAATGTGTAAGGTTGTGCTTTATTCGCTATACCAGTATTCCTGACATATACTTCACTGGCCCAGCTCTCTGAGAAAGCCCCTCCATTTTATAATAAGATCACCTTGGAGGTACGTGCTGACGATACCTGGAGTTAAGAGTGCCTGGTGCCAGGACTTTTCAGGTGAGCTCCCCCCCCAGTAGAATTTACTCTCATCAGAGGTTGGCTAGAGCAGGGGTCAGAGCATGATGGAAGACACTTTCACTTGGCTTAGATTATATCTTATTTTGATTGTTTTTATTATGTACTCTTGGGTTTTATTCCAGACAAAAAGGACAATATTTACTAGAGCACCCCAATCTGGGTTATATTTCAATATAATTTGTTGGTTTCCAAATAGAAAAAGGTACTCAGCTGTTACAGCAGGAGAGGCTGTAAATATTAAAAAAAAATATGTTTGGACATCACAAATCTCTAGAAACTACACACTCTACTACCATCTTCTGCTCAAGTATTCAGGTCCTGCACACTGGCTCTAGAGAATACACCACTGATGTTTGTCAAAAGCATCAGTACCTCTGTTCCTACCATTGGCTAGCTCAACCAGATTTTGTGCCCTAAACAGCTATGCCCCACCATGCAAAAGGTTAATTAAAGGGGTTGAACCCCTCAAAAAGCTCGTAATTCACACCACATATCGTAAGGGCATCTAACTGGCAAATGGAGCTCTGAGATGGAACAGCTCTGGAGGAATCATTGCCAGTAAAGGTGCAATCCAGGCAATTAGTAGGAAGATATTGACAGGGGTGCAAAAAGTACCAATGAAAATGGAAGATTTAAGGTGGAAAGGAAACCAAAGAATGCTGACGATAATTATAGTGTATCAGGGAAACATGAGAAAAGCAACTTGAGGCAATTGTCCTCAGCCATAAAAGACTGCAGTATTTGTCATTTCAGTAATGGATACCATATTCTATTCTATAACTAGGCTTGGAAGAATTTGTTTTTTATCAGTAAATGTCAATTTCACCATACACACACAAAGCAATGACAAATATTTCCATCAATAATAATTGAAATTTACAGATAGGCAAAGCAAGAAAAATGCTGCTTGAGAACTTTTTAGAGTTTAATTAAGGATATTTACTTTGTATATTTTGATGTGTGTGCTGACAAATTGTGTTTTAATGCTATAAAGCTTTACCTTTTTGAATATCGCTGTCATTAAATAATTATGGACTGAACCCTGTATGTATTGATCCTCTCAAAAAATTCCCACAGCTGTGAACATGTAATGCATAAACATATAAAAATGCTTAAACTCCATAATTCTGCACAAATGTGAAAAATTAAACTGATAACAAGTGCTTAAAAATAAACATCAATATTATTATCTGTTGAAATGATAAAAAAAATTGGACTCTGCCAAGCCTGTTTATAAACTCTGTGTACCATGCTCTATTTTATTTTTAAATTATTTTTATTGACATATATTTGGAACCCAATTTGTGTTACAGATTTGTCAGTCTTTCACTTAGTGAGAAACACTAGAGAGCAGTGGCTCAAACATAAGTCTAATGCATACAGGGATTTGCTGGGTTTTCTAACATGCTCTTCCCCCCCCATGTTTTTCTTCTCCTGGCCTCGAATGCTCCTGTGTGTAATATAAATACTGTGCATACACTGTAAAGCATTTACCTTTCCCACACGAAGTGGTGCACTCAGTTGTTCCAACCTGTTTCCAGTTGTGTTCTCGGTTTCGTTGTGGTGGCTGCACAGCAGGGACCTGGTTGTCTGGCTGATGAGAAGGAAACCTTCTTGGCTGAATAGCAGGAAAGGTCCCTGTTGACTGTCCAGTGTGAGAGTCTGTCTCCCTATGCAAATTCTCATTTTCATGATGTGTACCATCTGTCAGTTCTAACTGACCATTGAATGGCTCCCCTGGGGACAGGCAGCAATAGCAAATTAAAAGAGTGATCATCTCTTTCAAATATTAACTAATGCATTCACTAATTAGTACTTGCAACAATGGTCTACAAAGCTGTCAAGCATGAAACTAGCTTTTATCTCCATATACAGACTTGCTGGGTTGTTCTGCAGACAAAGACTTTGCTGCTTTTCAATGAGGCAACCAATTCTCAGCAAGTAAACACAGCCACACATACACACATACACATACACAAAAGTGGAAATTCACCAGGCATTTTCTAGCATAATTATTGCACCTAATGTCAATCAAGTTTCCCAAGGATTTGTTTTTTCACTATACTCCATATTCTGTGCCTCTTAATGTCAACTTCCAGCTGCTCCTCATTAAGAAACAGACTATAGAGCCAATACAAATCTGACAAGGAGAATCAAAAACATGAGAAATAGTACCAAACTTTCCTGCCAATTTTCTTTTTCAGAATTACTGTTAAATTTAACACACCTCCATGCTATAGAATTTTAAATACATTCTGTCTATAGAAACTTTAGCTTTGGGGGCTTAGAAATTTCCACAGGATTGCGAGAGAGAAGCTGAGAAAGGTTGTTTCAAAATATCAAACTCCAAAAAGAAAGAAAAAGTACTTTAATTTCTGAACTTCAGGCACAGCAATTCAGCTCATAACAGTAACTGATTAAGGAAAAGTCATGGTGTGTTCTTATCCCATGTGACATGTTAAAGACAAAATTACCGTCAAAATAAAAATAAAGAACCAGATCCTAGGCTAGAGCAAATCAGAGGAACTCCACTGAAGTCAATGGAGCTACACTGCTTTACACCAGCTGAACATCAGGGGTGAAATCCTGGCCCCATGAAGCCAATGACAAAATTTCCATTTACTTCAGTGAGGCCAGAATATTACTACTGGTCCATAATGCTACAGAAAATGCTTAAAGCAGTTATAATTTACCTGGCCTTCTGTGTGGAGGCAACTGCGGGCTAATCACGTTGGCTTCTGGAATGATATACTCGTAATGTATACCTGGGTTAGGTTGTTGATGTATCATCTAAGAGGAAAAACAGCCAAATAAATGTTATCTGTTTCAAAATAATCACTTAAACCACCTGCTAGGTTACAATTGTATAACAGAAATATAATTTAAACCAATCAATAGCATGATGATTGCTATTATTAGAAAAGACAAAGGTTTGTTAGGTACATGTCAGTGAAATATGAAAATAAACTATTTGTTCCTGAGAGACTAAGACAAATAAGGAAAATATGAGTTTCTACACTTGCAAATTGCACTAAACTGTAATAGGAAGGAACAGCGGTTACTCAAAATCTTCACTGTGAACAACTACACCACATGCGTTTTCTTGGTACAGGTGCACAATGTGAAACCACAGCAGTATCGTTAAGAGTCTTTCACTGAACACTAGGTGGCGAGAGAGGTTCATACGACAAATGGGTTGGGACTGAAATAACTGATCTGACAGATAACTGAGAAAAGGTAAACAAGAAAGAGAGGGAAGGGTCCCAATCCAAATGCTCCAAACCCCGCTAGCTCTCTCCTCAAATGATTGTCGGTTCTACTTGAGTTGAAAACACATAAACAGCACTTATGTATTATTATTCGATAATTGCCCTGTTCTCTTCATTCTGGAGCTTCTGGCACTGAGCACCGTTCAATGACAGGACACTGGGCTAGACAGAACTTTGCTCTGTCCCACTATGGCCATTCTTGTGTTCTTATTAACCCATTCATGTTACCTCATATATCCTCTTTTACAGTCTTGCACTTCAGCACATATCATATTCCTTCATCTGCATATAAACTTCTAGGGTTCAGAGGTAAGGAAAAGTGGAAGATTCAGAAATGGTAAGACAAGGACTGTACGGTTCAAGGAGTTGAGGAATTGGAAACTACTTTATGTTAATATTAGCTACCTCTCTGTAACTAGAAAGTCAGGACCTGTGTGAGGGTGATTATGCTATTAACAAAGTTCCTATGGTTTTCTTTCATCTAACACTCTCCAATCCCCATTATAGGACAAACCAGCACAGATTACTTCTCAACCAACCCCCAGTGCAGTGAAAGGGAGAATGCTGATCTATCAGCCAGCCCAGATGAGCCTCCAGTGGTCCTGACATGCTACAGAGGGCATGATGAAGGAGAGAGAGTGCCAAACCAGGGGGGCAGTCCATAGCAATACCCGTAGTTCAAGTCACTAAGCTGTGCCCAAACCCACAGCAACCTTGCTGTTTTCTTGCTGGCAAATAAGATGTCTTGAAGGGATAAACAAAGGGAGATAAATAGGCAAAGATTAAATCAATACTTAGTAGTGACACAAACAAACCATGGGATATAAGAGCTCTAAAAATCAAAATACATTTTATTATGATTAATTTAAGATGCTCTAATGTTTGTGATGATACTTATTTGGGAACACCTGCATAAGTCACTCCTTTGCCTACTCTCCGGGTAATGCAGTCATCATACATTAGGCATCAATTTCTTAGCAATAAAAACATCACAGCATCTCAGCTCACACCATCCAATATTCTTCAAGTGCTCATATCATCCTTTTTTTAGTGATATGCATTCTGGACAACCAAAATTTTACATCACAACAAATAAAAAATCATTCCCCATCTCCCACGCTGTGCCCTGTTAAAGCAATATAATAAACAATTATAGTTACTTTTTAAACATTTTGCTAATTATAACTTTTCCAGTTGTAGGAGCCAGCGCACTTTCTATAAAAATATTCTGACTAATTTTTCTATCATGTGTCATCTCTTGTTGAGTTTAATGACAACCAAACCCTGGCCAATTAAAACAACCAATAGCATCAATTCAGCCTGTGTACGTATACTACATGTGGTCTTTCAGCCAATATATTTTATTTTATATTTGTGTGTGTGTGTGTGTATTAGCATGCCTATAGGCACAATTTATTTCATAGTATGATATAATAATCCACACTTGCATTTTTATTTCAGTGTTGAACAGTACCAGAAATACACTGAGTCTTTGAATACTTTTGCCATTGACACTAATGGAGCCAGGATTTCACTGCAATTTGGTTCTGCGATTGCTTTGTGGAGTGTCTGCTGCTCAGGATTTCCGAATGAAGTTTGCTATTAACAGTGCCTAGGAATGCTTCATGTTGTACACATTGTTGCTTTTATTTATATTTATTTTAAAAATACACAACCAAGGTTTGACTCCATCAGAGGTCTTGACCAGCTTCAGACATTCGATTATGGTAAATACAAAACTAAACCAAGCCAAATTAGCTTCAGTAGAAAAGTGTTTGGAGGAAATCCAGCTCTGATGAAATAAAGAATACTATATGCTTGCCTCCGATTTTACTCAACAAGTAAAATTGGTTTTACTGAGCCAGTAAACTCAGGTGGTAAGAGATATCTGTTACTGTTTAGATTTCCTATTATCTGGGGCAATACAGAGGTAACAGCAAAAGATCTAAATATCTAATATCTAAAACTCTGTTACCTTTAAGGATTAAATGGAATGTTGGCATTTATCTATTGTTATTGCCTGTGTTTTTAGTGTCATGTGTGAACAAGGACCAGAACTCTTGTTTTTCACTAGGAAGGTTTATCTGAATTTGACAAACTTACATAGACGTCCAAGATCTCGTCTGTCGGACCGTCTGCTAAAAAGGACTCCCCTGCAGTGCTTGAGATTTCATTTGGGCGTTTATATGTGAATGTAGTCCCTCCTCCTTCATATCTTCCAGGTCGATCAATTGCCCAATTTCCATTGATGATGGACCGTCCTGATCGACTCCGCAATGCTGTCAGGGGGAGAAAAAAACATATACACACAAATGCTGATCACAAGAAATCACCCTTACTTACTAACTCTCAGACTGTTAAAAGTATACACACACAAATTCATGAAACTGGATTATGCTGCTGTACATTCTCTGACTTCATGGAATCAGGCAGTATTGCTGGAACAAAAAATATTGCAGATTATAGCAATACTTGTGCAAAAAAACCCAACAACCCAAAAACAAAAAACCAGCCTCAAAAACCTGACTCTTATTTGAATATGTGAATTTTATTCTGCAGGAAGAGAAAAATACAAAGCTACAATTGAAAACGCATTTTTCATGGAATATCATGTTGTGATTTTGTCTCAGCCAGCCAGACGGGTACATTGAATACACATGGATAATAGGGAAGTGGTTTCCTGAACTTCCTCCACATCCACGTGAATCTTTATTTAGTGGTTTGGACACAGTAAAGCACTGAAGTGGATACAGATTATCACAACAACTGCACTATGTAGAACTACCACCACCCCTGCAATTTATGAACCAGAAAATACCTTGGTTTGCCAAATATTCCAATTATTCTTAATGCAGACTCTGGCAAATCTTTAATTTTCCTTTACAGAAAACACATTTTGCCAAACATCTGCAAAATTCTGTTCTGTAGAACTGCTTGGGGTGACAAGTATCTGCAAACACCATTGTTCTCTATCTGTAAGGAAGGATAATGCTACTAATTCCTTTTTCTGCCTAATCTATTTAGATTGGAAACTCTTTGGGACAGAAACTACCTCTTATGTACGCCCAACTACCTTTATACCTTACAGAGTTCTAAAGTAACTATAAACCCCAAACAGGGACCTGGGCATCACTGTACACACAGCTCAATGACAACCTCTGCTCAGTGCAAAGCTGCAAGAATTCATAGACCTTCCTCTGCAGCATTTGGTTTTGGCCATTGTTGCAGACAGGGTACTGGACTTAATGGACCCTGGTCTGATCCACTATAGCATTAGATCAACCGCCACACTGGAGCAGCACATTTACACCCAGATTAAGGGAGTCCTGAGCAGAACACCAAGGAGCCAGCACAGGTAGGGCACTTTCCGTGACTGGTTGTCACAAGGTTAAACAGCAAGGCCCAAATTTTGGATCTCTCTCTTTTCCCATGACTGTGATTCTGCTGACTAGTATGGTTTTGGGGAAGTAGAACAAGTATAAAGTTGATGGTGAAACCTACTTCTAAGAGAAATCACCATGCTGGGAACAGATAAGAAATTGTTGTTTTAACTGAATTATGTAAACAGCACTCATATACTATGGTTATATGTAATAAATTAACAACATCAGTCACTTATTTATTATTAAGAAACAATGGTAACCTTGAACTACCAGTTTTCAAATCAAAATCAAATGGAAGTTGTGGTATGTTAGTGACATCAGGTCAGTTTGCAATGGCCTGCATCAGACACATATAGAAGATGAGAGGCAAAACTAACTTTTATCTATATTGCCTCTCATATCAAAAAGTGGTCTGTTTCCTAGATGGAAATGGAATTATGGGCAAAATAAAATGAATAAATCCATATTGTTGGTTCTCAGTATACAGTGTTATCCGGTGGGCAAGTATAAGTATTATAAGCACCAAAAACAAGCGGGTATTCCAGTTGGACAGCACTTAGTAACCCTTTCGATAACAAATAGACACAGTGCCAGTGCCTGAGATGCTATTGGCTATGGAAATTGGCAAGCGCATTCACCAAATACATTTAAACAAGTGATATGTGAAGAATTCATGAGCGATCGGGACAAGGATATTCTGCAAGCAGAGTACAGTCCCCATTCATTGTGCTTTATTCATTCAGCTCAGGTAAGAAAACATTTTAATGGAAACAAATCTGTTTACCTTTAAAAAGAAATTAATTGCTACAGAATACAGGTTTCAGACTATACAAACTGCAATGTGGGTATCAGATTTCCTTCCACTGTAACCAGTGAATTTTACATATTTGTTTAACTAAAATATAACTTTTTGTCAATGTGCGATAGCAAATATAAAAACAGTGATAGAAGTGTCTAGTTAAACCAGATTATACCTACATGCAGAGAAGGCCCAAAGAAACCTTCACTTTGTGAAGACCATGTAGAAGTCAACCATCATTGTAATCCCTGCTCTCAAGGGAAGATAAACACTGCCCTGTTACTATTCTTCTAGGCAATGGATCCTCCAAAAGGGGCTGGGGTTGGCAAGTACTCCGCTCTCATGCACAGAACCTAATGAAGTGTACTAAGTTTACAAAGACTAATAAGCTGCACCCCAGAAAAGGATGTGGTAGTAGGCATGCACCCACCCTGCATCTGAGAACTCCTGGAGGCTTCTCCTGGAGGCTTCTCTTTCCTTACATATTTCTGAGAGACAAAATTCAGGTTCCCACACTATTAAATATGGTTTATTACAAAATGCTGACAAAAAGAAAATAACTATGAACAACATGCTATATACAACTGTTACATTTTATTCAAACACCTGAAGTACAGGGCTGCTTTGCAAACTCTATTGATCCTGTGGTTGCATCAATTTTAATAGGGAACACTTCTAATAAAGGTTTAACTTTAGGAGCTGAATATTTTTCTTATACAGTTACTTTTAAAAAAATAATCTGCACATCAAGAGCTCGGAAATGAAAAAAAGTGCTGGCAAAGATTAAATTATTGTTAATAATAAAGCTGTAGAAAGATGGCTGTCTGGAAATCAACAAGTCTATTAAATTTTAATTTGACATTCATCAGATGACAGGTCTGAAAGAGGTCGCCACATAAAAAAGGAAAATGTGCCTCTTATGGCATTTCGATCACCTTGCATCTATCATCTCTACCGCCCTCCATCTAGAAATTTTATGGTGCTAATATTTTTAGCCAAAGTATGAAAGAGTATACAAAGCATTACCAGATTTCTCATTAAGGCACACTCTACTGATGATTTTATCTACCCTATTTGTCAGCTTCTTAAATAAAACTGCATAGTTTATAATATCCTTCAATAACACTTCGTGTCGATTGTACCGTATGTTTCAGTCTTCAAATTCTCATCAACACTTTTGTTTAGGCTGGGAATCAACGGGGAAAAGCTCAGTATGATATAACATCGAAACTGAACATTCATTTTTCCAAGTTCAGCACTGAACACTTCTTTTAAGGGTAATGTTTCACAGCTCTTATCCTGATGCTTGCAGATTCTATTCTGCTTCTCCTGCCTCTGATGCTGAGAATAGGAAACAATTTAAAACAAATAACATAGCACTAAAGAGTAATGTTCTGTAAACAACATGTTCATGCCCATTGACTTCCATGATTTTTTTTAAAGACATGGATTGAGTTCTTTTAAATACATGGGTTGTCTTCTAGCTTCTGTGCCTTTAGAGCTTACTCAGTTCATGTTTTCAGGCTCTTCTCCACAATCAAAAGTAGAAACTTACTTAAAAAAATCACAGCTAAGAATTCCAAATAGTTAGTGGCCTCCAGGAGCTGGTGCTTTAAATCATCAGCTTCACAAACTGAAAATTGCAAGAGTTGACAAGACTGAAAATACAGTAAAAATAGAACTATAAAAAGAGTATTGGCAAGAGAACGCCCTTTTATTTCCCTGGTCTCAGTCACATGACATACTTTGAAACAGACACAGACAAAAGATATAAGCTGTGATTGCTGGAAGCCTGTTCCTCAGAGCTGGTGAAGTATCACTTTCTCTGTGCTGGTTTACCTATGTTTAATAAACTGATTAAGCTGAGTAATCTAATGTTAATCAATAATCAAAACCAAACCCTAACACCATGTTGTTTATGTCTGGGGTATTATGAAGAATACACATGCCAAGTTATTACATAACATCAGCAAACAGCACAATACATAGATGATACAAAACATTACGGTGTAACAGTCATGGAATAGGAAAAGCACATTGAAACTAAAGGTATTAATGCAGGTGCCAGTATAGAGGCAATATATTAAACAATGGATCACAAGAACAATATCATGGGATAGTATCACATGCTCTCATACAGACACACATCAAATCAGAGGAGAAAAAATGCTTTTCTGTGCATTCTGAAGAGGAATAAATCTTTAGACTAAGCATATGAAATCTTGTAAATCCTATTGAAATGTCAATAATAAAGATGCCAAATTGTTTTCAAGGGAGACATAATTCCATGCAATAGATTATCCACAGGGGGACGCTTCTTGTGAAGTTTAGGAACATAACATACTTGTGTAGTTTCGAAATGGACTGGGTGGATAGCAGAGGATTTGTATAATGTGTAGGCTTGGCAGGATTAGATTTTTACTGGTAAGTGTCTATAATCATGTACTTCACTGTACACATACAGCCTGATGAAAAATATTTCCATTGATAGTAATCGAAAAATGCAGATAGGCAAAGTAAGAAAAATGCTGCTTAAGAACTTAAGAGTTTGATTTTGACATATGACATTGGCAGTTTATTTTTTAACAGTTATAAAGCTTTAACTTTTTGAATCTCACCATCTACTGTCATTAAATAATTATTGTCTCAGCCTCCCCATAATTCCACATAACTGTGAAAATTTAAATAATTTAAAATTGAAAAGGTGCTTTAAAATAACCAATAACCATCAAAATGATAAAGAATTAAAAATCCAATTCTGCTAACCCTAAGCATATAGCAATGCCATTCTCTTTTCCAGTTTAGCTGCCAATTGTAACCAATTAAGTTTGTGAAACATTTAATGGTGCGTATTATAAATCCTGCCTGGCAATGTAACTCTGGGTAATTCTTTTTTTTTTAATTAAAATTCTTGTAGGGGAAAAGAGATATGTTTAATTACATTAAAAAAATGCTCGTGCTGCAACACCTGGCAGATGTTCCAGGCAGTTTGCCATATCTAAGGACAGATAAGTCTCTAAAATTCATACCTCTGAAAAAAATTATCTACCCACTCATTAGCTCCTGCAGTTTTCATATAATTCTAACGCCCACTGAAATCACTGGGAGTTTTGACTGAGGATTTACACCTCTCTCTATATATCTGTGTAAAGAGGAACAGTATCTGATTGGCACAGCAAAGGTTTTGAATGTGCAGGTGCTCAGGGTAAGCCTGGAGGTAGGACTCATTTGCCAACTCTTACAAAAAAAATTACTATAATCAAAAAAATAAAAGCAATTTAAAAATGCAGGTATAACCAGGGTGACCAGGTGACCTGTTTTTAAAGGGACACTCCCGTTTTTGGGGAATTTTTCTAATATAGGTGCCTATTACCTCCCACACCCATCCCATTTTTTCACAGTTGCTATCTGGTCACCCCAGTTATAACCCTGCGCTTCTTGGCTTCCTGATGAAGCCATGGCATCTGGGCACAAATGTAATATATCTAAAGCAGTGGTTTTCAACCCACAGCCCAATCAGCATTCAGCTGCGGCCCAGGTCACACCCTCAGGGCCATACAGGTAGTATTGGATGTGACTCACATATGCAGCCCACATTGGTAAACAGGTTGAGAAACACTGATCTATAGGGCTTGATTTGCAAGAGTGCTGAGCAGCTACAGCTCTAATTGTGGACAACTGGATCTGCAGGTGAGGAACACGTGTGAAAATCTGGCCCATTAATACATACGTACAGGGAAAATTAGAGTTTCCAATTTATTCATCCTAATAGAAGATTTAAGTGCATTAACAGAAGTAGCGTTTATGAAGTTGAGCACAAACTATAATATGCAAGTTGTACATGGTTCAGTAATGCAAATGCACAGGAGAGCTTCTGAAAGGTTCTGGATGATCTGGAAAGAATATCAATACTCTATTCCCACAGGTATCTGCCTGCTGGGTCTTATCCACATACTCAGGGTCTAACAAACTGATCATCATACTTGGGGTAGGGAAGGAATTTTTCCCCCAGGTCAGATTGGCTGACACCCTGCGGTTTTTGTTTATTTGTTTTTGGCCTTCCTCTGCAGTATGGGTCATTTGCAGGTTTAAAATAATGTAAATGGTGAATTCTTGAAGTCTTTAAACCCTGAACTGAGGACTTTGGTAACTCTCCCAGAGGTCTGTTTGAGGGCTTGGTGAAGTTCTGTGGCCTGCAATGTGCAGGAGGTCAGTCTAGAACAGCGGTGTCCAATACGTTTGCCACTAGCCACATGGGGCTAATAGGCTATTGAATTGTAGCTAATGCATGTGGCTTTTTTATAATGTGATTAATAAGAAAAATTAAAAAACACATGTGTGGCTAGCAGTGTGGCTAGCATTGAATTTCTATTGGGCACCACTGGTCTAGAAGATCACAATGGTCCCTTCTGAACTTATGAGGAAGGGAACAGCATAACCAGAGTGCCCTTTACAGTTCAGAGAACCCTGCTAATTTCCAGATGCAAAGAGTGATTTGGGATTCTTTTCCAATAATATCTTATAAAATCTTTTTTTTTTTTTGGGCCAACTAGCTTATCTTCGAAAACTTGGACAGGTGAAAGAAAAATGTATACTGGCTGGTTATCTACCTTAAGCCATTCATCCATCACTATAGTATGTAGGCTCTGTACTAATAAAAAGATTCATACAAAAATATTTTTCCCATAAATCTCTTAAAATCTGGCACTAATATGGATAGAGTAATGTAGCTTACCTATTTCATATTCTAAGGGCCCTATGGACTGAGGGAACAATGTCATAAGTCCTACTTAACTGCTTCAAAACTACATAAAATCTTCATCAGATGGATACAATTTGATTATACTTATATTAAAACGGATCTAAAGTATGAGAATCACTCAAATATTTCATTTGATCATGCCCTAAAGAAAGAGCTGTAGGGAAAGAACACAGGAAGATATAGGAAAACAAACAGCCGTGCCATCTTCAATGTGATTTCTTAAGAGGGATACTCCAGCTTGACTAGGACCTTCACTGACACCCTGTTGCTTGCTGAATAACCATACACAATCATAAAATGAAGGAATACTTCCTTTCTTTGGGGAGAAGACTGGGGGACATATTTGACAGGAGTGGGAAATACAGGGTGAAATCCCAGCCCCATTAGTCAGTGGCAAAAATCCCACTGACTTCAATATGGCCATGATTTCACTCAAGACATCCAACATTTATCACGGGAAAGATGCACCATAGGCTAAATTCATGGGTGGATAGCACATGGGACAACGGCAAAAGGAGGAGCAGGGACATGCACGCATAAGGGACTTGTTAGACTGAAAAGTGCATGGCTTCAAGAAAAGAGAACCTAGTTAGAGCAAGACCATTTGGGGCATAGTTAGAGCTGATGTCAGAACTTATTAAGATGAAGGGAAGCAAATTTAAAGTCAAGTCTCCAAGGGAGAGCCAAGAGCTGCACAGCACTTTTTCCTGGTGGCAGACAGCAAGCAAACGTGGCATGACCCACTCAGTTACCACATCATTAAAAAAAAAGGAAGGTATTTTAATGAGCAAATGAACAAGGGCTGATTGATATAGCACCATGTATTAAATTAAAAATGTGTTATCAATACAGAACATAGCAGGGTGAATTTTTGTGATAGTATTAAATAAGCACATAGCACATTTTCAGAATACTTACCATTAATTGCACACTGATCACATTAGGTCTGCCACTGGCACACAGACTCACATTGTACAACACTGCACTAGGCTGACACACACAATCAGTATATCACGAGGCAACACATTGCAATTTAAACTCCATTTTACATAGTGGAGGCCCACAGTATAGCACCTCTGGTGTAAATTTAGATTTCACCTGACTTCCATTGATTACTTACATTGTTAAGTGGCATAATTTGTTAACTGCTCATATTCTTACCATAAGTGAAACAAGTTTGCACCGACATCATATTTATAATATATTTCTGGTATTTATATTAAATAAAAGTAAACTTTAAACTGCATTTTCTTCTGCCATTTAAAATATCATTTTGGCAAAAACTGTTTTGTTTGTTATCACAAAGCACTTCTTCAGAGATAGCTGTCCAGAGAATAGTTCCAACAGATAATGTGATCACTGCTGAATAAGCTCTGTGATAAAAGAGGTGAGAAAGACAGTTTCCTCTTTGCCAGTTACTTTCATATATGAAAACCAGGTTGTAGTAGGGTTGTGCAGCAGTGTGACGACTCATCCCTGCGGCGCCTCCTGCTGGTCTCTTGGGGAATTAGCTCTTTTGCTTCGGAGCACCCTCTGCAGGCTGGTGTCTCGCTTGCCACTGGCCCCGCGTCCCTCCTGGACCCCGGTGCCCTCTTACCTGGGGTGCTGCCCCCTGGTAGTTCCCTTAAGATCTCAGGGTCTCCCCTCCCCAGGAAACCCCCACTCCTTATGCCCATCTTGCCTCAGCCTATGGGCAACTGCCAGTCACCATCAAGCTCCCTTTCACTGGGGCCAACTGCAGTCTGTATAAGCCAGTTATCATTGGCAAGGGGGGGTTGATCTGCTGCCTTTCTTTGCAACCCACTACCTCTATGGCACTAGGACCAGGCCCTGCAGCCTGGGGAATTGCCAGCTTGGAGCTTCCGTGCTCCGCTGGCCTTTCCCCAGACCTGCCTCACTCTAGGTACCCTTAGGCTTCCCAGACAGCTAGATCCATCTCCCTCCTCAGCCAGAGGGAGACTCTCTGCCCCTAGCTCACAGCCCTCTTATAAGGGCCATCTGGTTCCTAATTGACCCAGCCACAGATGTGGCTGCTATGCCCAATCAGCCTGGGAGCTGCTTGCCCCCAGGCACAGCGCTATTTACCCAGGAGTGGAGCAGCACCCCACTACAAGTTGCTAGAGGTAAACCTGCTAAGATTTATAAATCTGATGATTAAATATATTATAATGGTATAACTGATAAAATAAGGATCTGATATGATGGCATCCCATGTAAGAGAACAAAACTAGTCTGATGATAAATGCTATGCAAAATTTGGCATTGGAAAAATTAAATGAAACTTATTTGCCTTGTAAGTTCTAACATCACAGTTGAGTGTTCATCGGACCATTTGCTAATTTGAATAGTGAAGGCTGATAGCTCACACATTGACCATAGTTATGCAGTATAACTTTTTAAGCCAGTGGTAACTTCTTAATGTCTATGGACTGTAGAAACTCTCCCTGTCACTCTCCCTATTAAAACCTTTTAGGACAACAAATTTTTAAGTATTCAAATGTTACAAAATGTAGCATGCCTTCTAATATGCAGGGCTAAGCACTCACTAACAATGTGGGATGAATAATCTATTACATGTCATTAAATAACATGGCAAGGTGGGTACCGTCTAAAGACAACAGGTGACATAGTACTTGGTAGCTAAGAGAGGGGAAAAAAACATTTCAGGTGGATAAAGTGGCAAGCAGCCAAATGACAAGCGCCTCAAGTATCTAAAAAGCCTTTTCAATTTAATAAAATGAGTGTGTAAGTGGAGGTATAACAAATGGATTGTCATGAAATAACTCATTCTGTGTTAGAAATTTGCTTGCTACTAGAACTAATTGTTCAGTGTTGTAGTTAGAGAAATGGGTGAAATTTCACTTGCTAAAATTTGGTGGGAAAAATTTAATACACAATTCCTCTTATGACTTGGATTCATTATTAATAGCCCTTGAAAATAAAATTCAGTGATAAATCCTGCTCCTATTGAGGTCAATGGCAAACCTCCCACTGAATTAGATGGGAATAGCTTCCTACCCTAACTTGAGTTAATCACAAAATGGAGAGTCTTTTCATCATTAAAGATCAACCTATCCTTAAGAACCTGATCCTATAAAAGCAATGGTTCCAATGGTAGTAGAGAATCAGAGGGGTAGCCGTGTTAGTCTGGAATTGCAGAAGTGACAAAGAGTCCTGTGGCACCTTAAAGACTAACTAAAAGTATTAAAGCATAAGCTTTCGTGGGCTAATACCCACTTCATCGGACGCATGCAGTGGAAGTATCCAGGGGCAGGTATAAATAGGTAGGCAAGAACCAGGTTAAACCTGGACTGCATGCGTCCGATGAAGTGGGTATTAGCCCACGAAAGCTTATGCTTTAATACTTTTAGTTAGTCTTTAAGGTGCCACAGGACTCTCTGTCACTTCTGCAATGGTAGTACAGGGTTGCTAGCAACTCTCATGAGATGCTCAGTAGCCCATAGGATTGGGCCCTAAATCAGGATTCTGCTACCTATGTTGAATTTGAAAACAATATCCCTTCAGGTCCTATGCTTCATCTCCTGAGCATTAGCACTATGAGGTCCCAGTCCATGACTACGGCTCCTAGTCTGCAGGCTCTGATGTGATGATGAAACACAACTTTCCAGTGACAAAGACCATAGGGTAACACAAATAAAAAAAATAAGAATAAAAATGGGGGTGGCTTTTAAAAGCCAAAAATGGGAGTTAGGTCCCCAACTATTAGGCTGCTTTGAAAATCCTAGCCTGAGACAACCTGTTGCCGAATTTTCAAAACTTTGTAGCATTTTCAAAGTTATCATTATTTAGATTAAAGTAGGATCCAAAGTACTCAGATTAGGATCAGAGCTCTGTTTTCCTAGCCCCTTTGAGCCCCTACCTCAAAAAACGTGCCCTCTAATATATGTATAAACTTTCAAAAGACAAAAGAAAACACATGTACACTTCAGAACTTCCTGGCTTCAGCCAGGAGCAGAAGCAGACAAACCAAACAAACCCCAAACACCTTTTAAAGTGGTGTTTACAGCTAAGATAAAACAGAGAGTGAATCTGATCTTGTGGGATTTCCAGCCGATGTTCCTAAGCCTAGAGACCGGATCCCTTCCTATAGGCATCCAAAACTTGAGAAACCTTTTCAGACTTGAATCACTGAACCTTCTGAAATTTCAGCTCTGTCCTCCTATATATTTCCTCAAACAGCATCCTGTAGTTCACCTCCTGAGACATCTTTATGATCTTCCTGTCTATTGAGAACTTAACATCCTAGACATCAAGATTCTCCCATGACTTGGCCTCCTGCATGTTTCCCAGACACACTGCTTCTTGTTCTCCAGGAACTGATTCTTTATAACAATCATGACATTAATTTGTAAATTCTATTTCTAGCTCTACAGTTTTGTTATTAACTCTGGTGATCATAAATTAATATCTTTGAAATATGCAGTAGGCAATAAAGGTTCTATACACATAATACAAATAGAAATAGAAATTTATGGTTAATAAAACAACAATCATCTGAACATCAGTGGGACTATTTCTTTTCATGGAAAGATTAATCATTTATTTGTTTTTCTTTTTTCATTAAAATACTATGTAGTGAAGCATAGTACTACAGATATGTGCAGATTTGGAATAATTCTGTAAACCATAAAATAATTAAGTTTCAGAAAAATGCATTATTTCTAGTTTATTATTCTGTATATTGGTGATTCTAGAGTGGAATGTGAACTATGTCTATGAATCATAACAATAAAAATTGCAATGTGGGAATTATCCAAAAAATGCTGAAGTCAGTGAGAGTCTTTTCATTATCTTCAGTGGGCTTTGGATCAGGGCCTTATGTCTTTTTTCAAATGTTGCTATTTCAAGAAACAAGTTGATCAGCACTCTGTGTTGGGTGAGGGTTTGGGGGTTTCCCAAGAAGAAAGAATACATTTGTGTGTGATCCTTACTCACTGGAGAATTGCATTTTCCCTCTAAAGGTGCCCTGCAAACACCTGTATCTGGCTTATGTTATCTCATTAAAATGAGTTTCAAATGTTTCTTATTTCACTTTCACCAGTGAGGTACTTCAGTTAATTGTATACACCAGATTAATGAAAGTGTTTCTTTATCTTTTACACAAATTAAAGAAAAAAGAAAGATATCAATATGTACCATAAGAAAACTATCATGACAAGTATTTAGTAGATTCTTTCATTTTGTGAAAAATGCAGTAGGAGAGGTGAAACAACACAATGTGGACATAAAATGAATGTATTGCTAAAGAGGGCTCTCTTCATTATCGGAATGTCAGTTCTTAATGATTCTGTTATCTCTTTGTTAGAATGTAATAAAATGAATACATCTTCTGTTGGTAAGTGAATTTAGTGTTGGTGAAAGATACTGGATTAACAGCTGATGAGATAGTAGCAGCATAGCATGTAGGATCTAGGTAGTGCATGGGGTCACTAAAACATAATAATCCCACCATTAACTACTGTATATTTAATAGGAATGCTGGTCAGACAAAGCAGACCAGGGGAGTTGGATGGTGCCCCATCGTTCTTATTTTGAACAGCGAATGGTAAAGCTCAGGGTGACCTTCCCTGGAGACTGGATTCCTCTGTTCCCTGAGAGAACAAATGCAGCAAAAGCAGAAGGCAGCACTTCATACATTACTCCAACAACATGCCTCACCCCGATGCAAAGGGACTACCTCTCAAGGTGGGAGGATAATTTGATCCCTGTATTTGTTTATTCTGTGGCCTTTCCACTGAGACTGATAACTAAGAATTAATGAAGTGACAAAGAGTCCTGTGGCACCTTAAAGACTGACTAAAGTATTAGAGCATAAGTTTTCATGGGCTAACACCCACTTCGTCAGATGCAAGCGAAGTGGATATTAGCCCATGAAAGCTTATGCTCTAATACTTTAGTTAGTCTTTAAGGTGCCACAGGACTCTTTGTCACTTCTGCAATTCCAGACTAACACGGCTACCCCTCTGATTCTAAGAATTAATGTCACTTCAGATGCTCTTTATAATATATGGACAGCTATCCACTAAGAACTGGACTGGCACCACCACATCATTACACTTATGCAATTTTATGGCAGCAGATTCTACTACTGATTTTGGGTTACTACCAGTTTGAGGTGGATATTAGAAGCAGTGACACAGAACTGAAAGTCACTACATTCCAGGATGAAATGAAACTCCTAAGCCTGACACCCCCTTAAATGAAAGAAGCTATATTTTGATGAAATCGCTTTCTCATAAAGGATATTGCTTTGTCTTCTTTCACCAACGAGTAATGAATCAGGCAATTAGAAAAAATTATCCTAACAACAGTCACTCATTATGCTATATACAATACAATGTTATTTAACCATTAAAAAGAGCTATGTAAAACATTTGGAACATTTTTAAATCGCATGCCTCAATTTACAGGGTTCTAATCACTTCTGAATTCATTTAAATTAAGCTTTTTATTAGACAAAGAATTAAAATGCAATACATGGGTAATTTATTCTTCTTCAAGCAGGAATGTTTTCTAATTACATGATCAAGAGCAATAATTTTTCATTTTCTTGTGCAGTGAATCTACTAAACTCTGTAAAAAGTTAAAAGTGAATGGAAATTGCTGTGTTCTTAACTGATGGTGACAGATGTTTATAGAAGCAGGTTTCCCTCTTTCTGTCATCATTAGGCCTGTCTTTTCTCCCTACAATATATCACTTTGTCTCTATCTTTACAGGATACCATGTGTCCTTTTTGAAGTACGTGTTTTTATTCAAAATGTTCGAGAATAAAGCTGTCACCAAAAAGGCACCAGGTCAGTATAGATTTCAAAGTGATAAATCAAAGAGACCTCTCCTTCCCATTAGGAAGAATTAGATAGAGTGTGTGGCATGAAATACTTTCCCTCCAGTTTGCCCAGAGAATCTGCTGTTAAAGCAAACCAGAAGGGACTAAAAATGGGATTTATGTCCTGCCATCTGAGGTATTTTTTAAAGGTGTTCCAGAGCAAGGACACATATATATCATGGACTGATACAGTTCCCAATGAATAAAGAACAGGGTTTTTTAAATAATATGTGACCTACAATGTTTGCATCAATGTGAAAGATAGATACTTTAATATTCAGAATCACTTTGAATGGCACTTTCCCACTACTAAAAAAATTAATTGCACTGGAGGTTAGATAAGTATGCTAAAAAGAATTAATCTTAAATCCAGAATCCTTATTATAGAATAATCAAGTAAGAGGCAACACTTTCTGTTAATAAGTCTGGACTTTCCAGACTTCTCTACAAGTAAAATTGATGGTTTAAATCAAAAGACTGCTAATTTTACAAATGCCTCCTCTACCGTCTTGAATAATCCAACATGAAATGTTCCATTTCATTAAATCAAAATGAAGGAATTTTTTCTTTTCTTCATTTTTAAATCCTGTCCCATTTATTTTCTGGATTTTGTACTACTTGTTGACTACCATTTTACACATTCATTTTTTGCAATCAGTATCAGAGAGGTAGCTGTGTTAGTCTGGATCTGCAAAAGCGACAAAGTGTCCTGTGGCACCTCATAGACCAGGGGTGGGCAATCTTTTTGGCCTGAGGGCCACATTAGGATTCAAAATTGTGTGGAGGGCCGGATAGGGGAGGCAGTGCCTGGCCCCGCTCCCATCTGATCCCCACCCACTTCCCGTCCCCTGACTGCCCACCTCAGAACTCCCAACCCATCCAACCCCCCACTCCGCTGCTTGGCCCCTGATTGCCCCTCCGGAGATTCCCCCACTCTGCCCCCCAGGACCCCACACCCTATCTAAGCCCCCTGCTTTTTGTTCCCTGACTGCCCCCTCCTGAGATCCCTCCTCAAGCTAACCAACCCCCCGGACCTCACCCCCTATCTCAGCCCCCCTGCTCTTCGTTCCCTGACTGCCCCCACCTAATGCTGGAAGGTACAGCTTGTTCTCTAGTATCTCAAATACTTGATGGTATCAAAAATCTAGAATCCAACTCTGAGAAGACATTACAATATTGCTACGAGTACTTTGGGGGTGTATCTGCATCTACATTTCATAAAACATCAGTGTCATGATTTCTTACAGCTACCTTTATTACTTATTATCACATTTTTCTGGTCTTCCAAAGAGAGAGAAGTATGGTCTAAGGTCTAAGCATGACAAGCCTGACGCACCTGTGTTCTAAGACCAGCTTGGACAATAATTCCCAGTGTCGTTTTGGTAAGGTTACTTTAATATCTCTGCCTTAGTTTCCCCATCTACAAAAGAGAGATACCCCTATTAAATACATAAATGTTATCATAACAATCAATTAATGACTATAAAATAAAGTGTGTGTGGCTAGGTCAAGGTCCCTGCCTGCATGGTTTTCTGTATCTTTCAGAAAGAATTATCATTCACATTGGAATATTTATTGTAGTGCTGCCCTGCAATCCACCACTCCAATGATCTAACTTCCTCTTTAGTCAGCTACAAATTCCATTATTTCCTACTCTCTTGACACCAGAAGCCATGTCATTGCAACCACAGCAGCAAAGCAAAGGAGAATATTAACTACAGATGCAGGCCAAGAAACCACAAGAGCTCCGAGGAACAAAAATGGATAGATCATGTGGCCATGTAATCTACCCAGACACAGGCATTGTGGAGGGATTCAGAGAACTGGCAGGTTTGCATAAGATCCATTTTTAAAACCGTAAATAGCATTGTTATTCATTTTGAACTCTTTTCAAAATATAATAGCCACCCAGCATTCAAACAAAACCGGAAATATAGCTAGTCCTGAATCCACATTTGGACGCTGATTTTTAAAATAAATAGGGGGTTCATAAAACTTACTCTATATTGCAAACGAAAAGGAAAATTAAGACAGTATTTTTGACTTTCAAGAATTCTTCTAAAATCAAGAATATGACCTCCTTATGGATTTAATCTTATTTTTAGTTTTCCTAAAAACATTACTAGGACCCATACACAGGAAATCTGTTAAGTACAGGCTTAACTATAAGCATGTGGTTAAGTTCCATTGACTTCAGTGATTTTAGCAACATGCTAGACTGGTGTCCTGAACTGGCCTGCATTCCAGATCAAAGCTTAGGTGACCACAGGCATTATAATCCTATTCTCCATAAAGCATGCTTTGATTTTAATTTGTATTCTTGTTGCATAACACTGCAATCCACGTAAGTATAAAAAATGCAACAGACACACCACAAAACCCCCAATCACAATCTTTGCAATCACGGGTATTACGTTATGCACCTGAGTTATTGGAAACAGCTACTTATTTACCACTTCCTGCATCTCAAGCCCTCACAATAGCTGCTGCAATGAGAAGGTGGGAGAAGGGTGATAAAGAAGCCACTACAGCAAGAAAGGGGAGGTAAAATTGACTTAAGTAATAAGTGCAAATAAGAAAGTGTCCCCTCATGGGGAAATATAATTATAATCCTCAACTGAGGTTAAACCGCCAGGGTTCTATAGAAATTACTCAACAGCCTTATAAGGTTTAATATAGAAAGGATAGCCTTTCTATCCAATTTTTTTTACTATACCATCCTACAGATTTCTATATGAGTTTTTTTTCTGTTAAATACTATGTGATGGTCCAAAAATATACAACAAGAAAAACATTTTCTATTCAATTGTATAGGAATTTCCACAAAAGTAGGAGATTAGGAAGCACCAAGTGAAATTATGGTTTCACCCATCAGCAATATCTCATTGACTTAAATGGAGCCAGAATTTTACCTATCATCCAGAACACTGGGGAAAAGTAGATACAATGGGTGACACAGAAGCTAAAAGAGAAAAAATAGCAAGGGGTAGAGGAAGGAAAAAGGTAGAATTAGAGAGAGCAGGAAAGAAGGGGAAGACCATGCATATCATACAAAAAATACAATAGATATATTTAGAATTGTGAGTCTGCTATTCTGTTTTAGGCAGAAGTTATCTCAAGTTGCTCTTGTGGTTTAGGATGTCACAACCATCAATCAACAGAACCATAGCCCCAAAACTCAGAGTTGCCTGTTATTCTATAGCCAGTTTGTAGGAGTCTTTTCACATTCCTAGACATGCATCTTTAATTTCCTGCTGTAGGGAATGCAGGACATAATGAAGGTTAAATATTTAAGCAATGATTCTCAGCTGGTGTAAAACAACACAGTCCCATCTACGTCAGTGTAGTTGCACTAATTTATACCCATTGAAGAAATGACCTTGAATTGAGGTTATTTTCCTACGATAAAATAGGGAAATATTCCTTCATTGTGAATACCTGCAAATCCAGCACTTAAAAGCAGTGACCAATATTCAGATCTGGACACTAACAGTCTCTGATGAGGATTACTTTTCAGTGTAGCATGCGATGTTTTATCTATGCAACTCCCGTTAAACCTGTAAGATGCTCAACAGTCATCTTATTTATAAAACCCCAGATTGAATCTGGTTCTATATTACAATAGTTGATCAAATGGACTATTAATGGTCCTAAAGTCATAAGTTGTTCCTGTACAGCTCAACTGCACACTAACTCACTCACCACAGAAATTTCACATACATTTGGCATAAATCCTAAAGCTGGATAAACTCAATTGAATGATCCCGTAATCCAATCACAACATGGCCCTTCAGTCAAAATGCACAGATTAGTGAAGTGCACATGGGCACCTACTCCATACTTCGGTCCAGTTGGCACAACAGAAAATTTTTATAACTCCTTGTACTCACAACTATTGCCAAAGGCTGGAATCATTACAACAGAACTAAATAAAAGCAACATATTCTGAAAACTGGGCAGAAAGCCAATGCTGTATCTCCTCATAACAGAAAGGTGAAACAGGAAGATGTTAAAAAAAGAGGCATTTCTACCAATGTAAAAATGGGATTAATTAATAATTACAAACTGCTTTGAATTTCAGAAGTACTTATCAAGACTGTATCTAATTTTGTATATCAAAAATGTAGTGAAATTGCAGATTGGCACAATTCAATAGAAATAATACGGTGGTAAAAACTGACATTTGCTTTTCTTCAGTGCATCATATAGTTCTGTTTATCTGAAGTATATTAGGAACGGCAAACACATTTGGATAGAGTGAGAGTTGGATAATTAAGGAGAATGACTGGGCACTGTAACAGAGAGACAAGCTGGGTGAGGTAATATATTTTGGACCAACTTCTGCTGGTGAAAGAAAGAAGCTTTCGAGCTACACAGAGCTCTTCTTCAGATTCTTTATACAGTTCTTATTCAATTCTTTACACAATTTGGATAAACCTTCAGACAAAATTGGGCTGAATTTTACAATGGGAGTTCTACTCAATGTATTTGAGTTTTACATATGGAGAGTATGAAAGTCACTCATAGAACCAATGAAAGAAGTGAACTGTGTAATTTTCCAAATTGCACCTCTGATCTTAAAATCTTTGAATGCTGTTTGCTAACTTGGGGCCTGATCCCAAGCCCAATGAATGTGATTGAAAAACTCCAGTTGACTTAAGTGGACTCTTAGTTGCCAAAGCCTTGCCAGTGCTGGAATGTTACCACGTTTTAAATGCACCACCACGTATCAGTGTCCACAGTGCAAATGTAATTCCCTACCCTAATGGTATCATTTCTTCAGTGTAAACTATATAGGATCTTACATAGATCATTTAGATTTGAAATGGCAACATAGCTTTTATATGTAGCTTTCCACACACAAAACCAAAGTCAGCATTTGTCTTTTTTTGTCATTATCAAACTCTTCCAATTCAGAAAGGTTTCATGGTATCTTTCCATGTTAGTTGAAAGTCTATCAGCAGGAAGCAGTAGGGTGAAAACAACAAAGTATTTTTGTGTGTGCACATTATAGGCTGCTCTTATATGGCTTACTGGCAATGAGTCCCTTTTGACATGGATTATCTGTCCATATTATTTAACTCCTCAGTCTTTCCATTCCACAAATTATAGTCTCAGACTATCTGAAATGCTGTAAGATGCAATACCTTAATTGCTTTGCTAATTTTATCTAAATGTTAAATGACAAATTGATTTGCTAAGTCTATCCTGATCCCATATAGGGAATTAACTAATCTCTGGAAAATAAAAATAAAATAAAATATCAAAAAGTTAATTTTTAATGTGGCCAACGGTTCCCACAGGCCTGATGGATATAATATGACTTCTTTGTTTATGAAAGATGGGGTTTAAATGTATTTATTTCATTTAGATAAGTGGAGACTTGTGAAGACTAAAAACTTCAGATGGACCTAACGTGCTATGCAAACGGACACAGTGAGAGCAGTATAAATTCACTGTTGACAAATGCAAGTTAATGCATATTAGAAAGAATAATTTGAACTGCTCAAATATCTTGCTGGATACTACATGAATTGTAACCACTCACCAGGGAAAAAACAAACAAAGAAAACAAATCTGGACATCACTGCAGACAGCTCAGTGACAATCTCTACTCTACATGCACTGGCAATCAAAAAAATCGAAGTGTGTGTATAAAGAATGTGATGGAAAATAATAAGGAAAACATTATGCTGCTATTATATAAATCAATGACATGTCCTCACCTGGAATGCTGTGGTTAGTTCTGGTTATCCCATCGTATAAAGGTATTGCAAAAACAGGAGTCTAGAGATGAGTGATAAAAATTGATAGATTCCAAGGCCAGAAGGGATGATTGTGATCATCTCGTCTGATCTCCTGTATAACACAGATCATAGAACTTTCCCAAAATAATTCCCAGAGCAGAGCTTTTGGAAAAACACCCAATCAATTTAAAAATTGTCAGTGATGGAGAATCCACCACAACCCTTGGTAAGTTGTTCCATTAGGTAATTACAATTGTTAAAGATGAATGCTTTATTTCCAGTCTGAATTTGTCTACCTTCAACTTCCAGCCATCAGATCATGTTATACCTTTCTCTGGTATACTGAAGAATGCATTATTAAATATGTGTTCCCTAGATACTCTCACACTGTAATCAAGTCAGCCTTTAACCTTTTCCTTCTTAAGCTAAGTTGATTGAGTTCCTTGAGTCTATCACTATAAGGCACGTTTTCTAATCCTTTAATCATTCTGCAATTTAATAACATCCTTCTTGTATTTTGGGCACCAAAACTGGAGAAAGTAATCCAACAGTAGTCCCCAGCAGTGCCAAATACAGAGGAAAATATCCTCTCTACTCCTGCTTGAGATTCCCCTGTTACGCGTCACAGGATTGCATTGGTTCTTTTGGGCAGTGTCGCACTGGGCACTCATGTTCAGCTGGTTATCCACCACAACCCCCAAGTCTTTTTCAGAGTCATTGCTCCCCAGTACAGAGTCCTCCATTCTATAAGCATGGCCTACATTCTTTGTTCCTAGATGCATACATTTATATTTGGCCCTGTTAAAATGCATATTATTTGCTTGCACCCAGTTTACCAAGAGATCCAATTGCTCTGAACCAGTGACCTTTCCTTTTAGTTTTTTACCACTCCCCCAATGCGTGTGTTATCTGGAAACTTTATCAGTGATGATTTTTATGTTTTCTTCCTGGTCACTGATAAAAATGTTAAACAGTGTAGGGCCAAGAAACATACCCACTTGACGAAGATTCCTTATTTACGACTGAGTTCTTTATCATCTGTCAGGACAAGGTCAAATAAAGAATTCCTCCATATTGGCTGCAATAAATTTTTGACTTAGCAGTTTATCATCTATAATGCTTAGAAATTCCAAGGATGAATTAGTATTGGCAGCATGGGACTTTCAGCATGTGTCACTCAAATTGAAGTCCCCCAAGATCATGCTACATTGCAAATAGGTGCATAAGGAGGCGGTCATCCCGTTCCCCAGTGAGATTTGGTGGTCTGAAGCAGACACTACGTAGGAGTTATGCTTATAAATGAGCAATTAAATTCGTGTTGTTTGTTACCTAGGCTCCTAACATTTTATGTATAACAATTCAAGAACTTCTTCTCCTCACATCCTTTGGCTCCTTGACTAATTTTGTTCTTAAAATCTCAATTTTGTGCTAAGTGCTCATTTCTTCCCTCTTTTTACCTTCTCTTTTTGCTGTTAGTTTAACCCCCTCCTGACTACTCCAGTCAATCTGTCCAAGAGGACATTGGTCATCGTTCTGTTGCAGTGGAGGCCATCCAAACTATACATCCCCTCTCCACACAGAAGGCAGAACAATGTTCCACAAAACCAAAACCCTTCACTCAACGCCACCTACCTAGCCAGCAAATCACATACAGAATCTTCTGCCTTCCGTCTTCCTTTGCTTGTGGGACAGGAAGGATTTCCAAGAAGGTCACTTGGACATATTACTTCTTCAGCATGTTTCCGAGTTCTACTGTCTGTGAGATATCCTGTAATGCAGTGTCATTGACTCTTATATGAATCATCGCCAATGGATCTTTACCCATCGACTTCAGAAGACTGTTCAATCTTAGAGTGATGTCTCATGTATTGGCTCCAGGAAGGCAACTTTCTCCTGTTGTTTGCCTGTCCCTTGCAAAATCTTCCTTCGGTTCTTCTCAGTATTGAGTCTTTAATGAGGATATTCTGTCTTCCTTGGGTTGTTGGAGAACTCTGTGCAGGCAAGCTTCATTTTCTTACATTAATAAAGTATGGAGAGATTACCATGTGAAGAGAGATTATTGTTTTAGTTTAGACGGGAGATGAAAAAAAGAGGATATAACAGAGGAATACAACTATGATGCATGATACAACTGAGGCCAAGAGCTTAATGAAAACAAATATAACATTTATATGGATAGTAAGAATTTTCACAATTACTTTAGATAAGATACAATTTAGGACTTACGCTAACCACTAATTGATAGGTCACAGGAAAAAGTTTCTCCTGTGGTCAGATTATTTCATAATTGTGACCTCAAGGTTTCTTGCACATTCTTCTGAAGCAGTTAAAGACAGGATGCTGGAGTAGATGAATCAGTTATTTGGTCTATCACAACAAACCTATGTTCCTACTATAAACTTTGTCTTATAGAAACTTACAGGGGAAAAAAGGCACAGAGCCAATTTTTTAAAGTAACTTCAATCTAATCACCATTTATAAATGCCTCAAATTAGTTGCATATACAGTTTCTGATCACTAATATTTGCATGTACAAATTATATATTTATACATTGAACCTAAATTTGTTCTTGATTTGTGCTTCTAGTGCACAAAAAATAGGGTTTAGCCACGTAAATTCTATCGAGTGCTAATGATCAAAACTGTGCGCACAAGTAATTGCACACAGAATGTTGCATGTTTCAAAAATTCTGTCTCCCTCCACGAGAATTTGGCTTTGTTATAGCCCCATCAGTGGTTTTCATATTCCCACTTAAAATGCGCACTTCTTCTGGCTTCCAGGAAGTAAGGAAACGGAGTCTCTCTCCTCTCACATCAGTGTTACAGCAGCATAGCTCCACTGATTTCAGTGTCAGTGAAAAGACAACTACATTCACACTATAGTATGGAGTACTAATCCCCTATCATGTTTCCTAAGTCTAGTGTAAAACAGTCTTGTGGATGTTCTCACAAATACATCTAGTTCATTTACTGGGAGGACCTGGAACAAACAGTTCTGAGAAAGATTTGGCTTGAATGAGTTGACCAGAACTATCCAAGAAATATTCAATTGTTTCTCTAATTTGCCTGAGAAGGAGGATGACTTAGTTTTAACCTTTTCTGTATACTTAAGGGATGGGAAATTTAAAGCATCTGTACTGTATTTCTTGGCTTGTATGGTCTCAAATGAAAAATGACTAGCTACATATTGACAGACCACATGCTGAGACTAGTTAGTGTTTTTATACATGAATTATTCATTACACAACAGCCTAAGGGAGGTGGATAGCTTAGAGCTATATCATTTTGAATACTGCATGTAAAAGGATAAATCCAACTACTACGGTATTTTTTATTCATTACAGAAATGTTTCATTCTTCACTTGTTCTCTATTCCAATAAAAGCTGACAACGCAGAAACAAATTTTGGGTTTTAGCTTAAAACAACATTAATTAAGGATCCTCCCTAGTATTGGGCTGCCAGCAAAGAAAAATAATATATACTCTAGTGAAAGGCTGTCTCCATTTACCTAAGAACTCTTTGCAAAAAGAATTCCTAGCAGTGTAAGCTGGGTGGTCAAAAATAGTTGGAAACTTATCACATAGACTCATTTCTGATATCTGTTTTCTGATACATTATTTTTCCTGTAGCAATCTCAAGGGAACAATATCCTGCAAATGTTATCATTTATCATTGCTATACACCCTGCACACTGAAAGTTAAAAAGATCGACTGTGAATGAAAATGATTTGTTTTTTCATCTGAATGAAGTTATCAAATTATTTCAAATGGAGAACTCTTGTAACTATAATCGAGGTATAGCCTGAGACTCAAACTGGACAATGTGAAAATATCTTGCTAATGTTTTCACTAACTTTTTGTTCCAGAAAATGGAAGAAGTAACCAAAGGGATGGCCATTTTACACTTGATTCTGACCAAGAGGGAAAAATTGGTAATGAATCTGAAGGCGGAAGGCAATTAGGGTGACAATGATCGTGAAATGACAGATTTCATGATTCTAAGAAAGTGAGGAGTGAGAGCAGTAGAATAAGGATAACTTTCTTGAAAAAAAAGCAGACAAACTCAGAACTGGCAGGTAAGGTCCCATGGAAAGAAAATTTAAGGGAAAAAGAAGCTCAGGAGAGCTGACAGTTCCTCAAGGAGACAATATAAAAGGCATAACTGCAAACTATTCTGATGCAAAGGAAAAAGAGGAAGAATAGTAGAAGACCAGTATGGCTCCAACAGGAGCTCTTTAATGACCTGAAAATAAAAAAGAAATCCTACAAAAAGTGGAAACATGGTCAAACTGATAAGGAGGAGTACAAAAAGAACAGCACAAATATGTAGGGACAAAATCAGAAAGGCTAAGGCACAAAATGAGTTACACTCAGCAAGGGACATAAAAGGCAATAAGAGGAGATTCTTTAAATACATTAGGAGCAAGAGAAAGATGACGGAAAGTGTAGGCCCTCTACTTAGTAGGGAAGGAGAGCTAGTAATGGATAAAATCAAGAAAGCTGAGGTGCTTACTGCCTATTTTGCTTCAATCTTCACTAAAAGGTTAATGATGACCCGATATTTAACACAATATTGACAACCAGGGAAAAGGAACTCAAGCCAAAATAGGGAAAGAGCAGATTAAAGATTATTTAGATAAGTTACATGTATTCAGGTCAGTAGAATCTGATGACATTCATCCTAGGGCACTTACGGAACTAGATGAAGCAATCACTGAGCTATTAGTAATATCTTTGAAAACTTCTGTAGGATGGGAGACGTTCAAGAAGACTGGAGAAGGGCACACACAGTACCGACCTTTAAACAAAAAAAGGAACAAGGAGGATACGGGGAATTATAGACGTGTCTGCCTAACTTTAATACCTGGAAAGATACTGGAGCAAATTATTAAAAAATCAATTTGCAAGCACTAGTGTTACCCAGGGTTCATCCACCTGTACACTAGGAGGATAATAGGGTTATAAGCAATAGTCAATATGAATTTGTCAAGAACAAATCATGGAAAATCAACTTAATTTCCTTCTTTGATAGTGTATAGGGAGGAAGCAGTAGATATGATATACCGTGATTTTCATACGGCTTTTGACACAGTTCTGCATGACATTCTCATAAGCAAATGAGGGAAATGTGGTCTAAATTAAATTACTATAAGGTGAGTGCAGAACTGGTTGAAAGTCTATATCCAAAGAGTACTTATCAATGGTTTGCTGTCAAATTGGAAATAACAGGTTCCTGCAGGGATCAGTTCTGGGTCCAGTACAATTTATTATTTTAATGAATAACTTAGATAAACAAACAGAGAGCATGCATATAAAATGTGCAGATGACATCAAGCAGGAAGTGGTTACAAGCGCTTTGGAGAACAGGTTTAAAAATCAAAATGATCTTGACAAATTGAAGAATTCTCCTGAATTCAACAAGATGAAATTCAATAATGACAAGTACAAAGTACCTCACTTAGGAAGGAAAAATTAAATACACAACTACAAAATGGGGAATAATTATGCAGGTTGTAGCACTACTGAAAAGGATCTAGGGGGTTATAGTGGACCACAAACTTAAAATGAGCCCTCAGTGTGATGCAACTGCAAAAAGGCTAATATGATTCTGGAGTGTATTAACAGAAGTGTTGTATGTAAGACATGGGAGATACTTGTCCTGCTCTATTTGGCACTGGTGAGGTCCCAGCTGGAGTACTGCGTCCAGTTCTGGGCACCATAATTCAGGAAAGATTTGGACAAATTGGAAAGAGTCCACAGAGGAGCAACAAAAAGGATATATGTCTTAGAAAACCTGACCTATGAAAAAGGTTGAGAAAATTGGGCATGCTTAGTCCTGGGAAAACGTGACTAAGAGGCAACCAATATGTTAAGGGCTGTTATAAAGAGGACGGTGATCAATTGTTCTCCATGTCCACTGAAGACAGAACTAGAAGTAATGGTTTAATCTTCAGCAAGGGAGATTTAGTTTAGATATTAGGAAAAAAACATTCTAACTATAAAGATGGTTAAGCTCTGGAATAGATTTCCAAGGGAGGTTGCAGAATCCTCATCACTGGAAGCTCTTCAAAAGAAGTTGATGAAATACCTGTCAGAGATGGTCTAGGTTTACTTGGTCCTCCCATAGCTCAGGGGGGCAGGACTTGATGACTTCTTGAGGTCCCTTCCAGTCCTACGTTTCTATAATTCTAATGTTAATGTCTTGTGTGGGTCCAGGCCAAGGGCAAGAGTTTGTACATCAGCAGTATTATATGAAATGAAAACTATCTAGGAACACTACAAACGCAAATGCATCACTGAATTGAGTTTATCACGCTGCAAAATTACATTCTATCACTGTCCTAGTTACTGGTATCACCAAAGTAAATTAAACTATAACACTAATGGACCAAATTCTTCCCGGGTCAAACTCCATTAGAGTTCCATAGAGGTCAACAAACACGAGTCTGGCCCAATATCATTATAACATAACGATTACCTTCTTAATGGCAGCCACTGTTTGCAGCATAGACAAGACATCAGGGATTAGGTTCTAAATAGCTAACAAAAATATTATTTACATTTGAGTATAACTGGGACAAATTACCTTCCAGCTGCTTTGCATTCAGGATTTAAAGTTTTATAGAACTGATTTGTGGCAAAGATAATACAAAAGATATGGCTCAATAGCAACAAAGCTAATACGATTTCCAAAGTAGTGTTTTTTCTAAACAAAGCACTTATTATGCAAATGGTTCTACATACATCCCAGTCTTGATCTTCAGAAACTCTCTTTTTTCCAGGCCTGTGCCCATCTTGCTTTTCATTTGAA
Source organism: Dermatemys mawii (assembly GCA_007922305.1). Lineage (NCBI taxonomy): Eukaryota > Metazoa > Chordata > Testudines > Dermatemydidae > Dermatemys > Dermatemys mawii. The sequence continues at coordinate 24,797,537 of ML677366.1, forward strand.
CAGAGACTGCTACATTTCTTACATGTTGATGTTTCAATTCCCTATGTCACCTGATAGACTTTAGTTGTAAATGCCATAGCTGTCAAATTCCTGCATACCAAAACCATGACAACATGGCTAATCTAGCACAGTGTGTCTTCTTTTTTCACAACAGACAACAGCATGCTAATATGAGAGATAATGTCTTCATTAGTCATGTGTTATATTTCTGTTCATACTAATGTCTCCAAAAAGCAGTTGAGAGCACATTTTTGGTTGTTTTTTATATATATGTAATTCCTTCACAAACATTTCTTTAAATTTTCTTGGAGAATGTGTCTCTTGGCTAGGACAGTCACTTTTAAACAAAGGGAAATGCTGTATTTAGGTCTTCATTGAAGCCAACATGACTGAGGGAGAAAATATCTTCAGGGCAATACTGTTCCAAACTGATTAGTTTCATGTTTATTTCTTAAATTAAAAAAAAGACTGATAAGGTAGGTTTTAATAAGGAAAGAACTGTTCCCCTCAATAAATGCCTGTAAATTTCAGCTAGAGGACAGGCTTTGAAAGGATAAGAATTAATATAAAGAAATTACAGGTAACGTATAAATGGTTACATATGGTAGTGTAAATAAAATTAACAACATTTTAAAAAGGCAAAAAAAAAAAGCTGGAAAATATTTTTGGCTTCCAAATGAAAGAGAACAAATATAATGAGATAATTATGTACATCATTAAGAGCTTCCCTGCTTGTGACTTGATGTCATTTTTATATAGAGATTGTTCTATCAATTCTGTTCTGCCCCTACCAGACTGCAGTCCATCAAATTATTGCTACACAACCAGTGCCAGAGAAACTGCAGTGGGGAACAGGAACTTCTAAAATACAGGGATAGATCCTCAACTCATGGGAAGGGGATGTAGCTCCATTATAGTCAAAGGGGATATACTAATTTACATTGGGTGAGGCGCTGAACTATAAATTGGTATTTTCCCAAAATACAGAATTATTCACAGAAAACTACAAATATTACAAAAAACCTCAATGAAATGAATAATATTAAGTTTCTTCCTGGTCGTCTTGAGTAGAGGCAGCAGGACGGCAAGGATGTATTTCTGACATTTCAGTACTTCATATAGATGTTGAACTGGATGGATGAAGAGATGGATCTTGTTGGATTCCACAGGTGTGGGCAGAGATGTGACAGAGTTTTATGGGACTGCAGTGAGATGTCTACAATTGCTTTTAGCTTATCACTCTTTCCTATATAAGTCAAAGCATGGTGGTTCTTCAGGGTCAGTAACAAGTTGCTTGTTTTGAATGATTGAAACACTCCATGTGGCTTTCCATAGAGCCTCCGCATCAAAGTTGAGAGCAAGGGTTTTGATGCAGTTCCATAGAAGATTTCGCGAATTTAATCTGGTCTTTGGTGGGTTCTGCAGGTCATTGTGCAATGGGATCCTCATGTTTGCACTGACATGGGTAAGAAAGCAAGATGTTTGGACATCTCTTTTAATCTGTGGAGGCTGGATGTACCTTAGGACTGGAAGGCAGTCGATTGGCATTAAGGAGTTTACTGTGACTGCTGTGACACCACACTGGCACACAGTATTCAGCCATAGAATATACCAAGGCAATTGTTATGGTTCACAGGGTCCATGGACTGGAGCTCAATGATGTTTCGCCAATGACAGTATGTTACATGTAGTCTTTTTCCAGGAGTGCAAAACCACAAATCTATGCCTTCGGTCTTCATGCACCTTTGAGAAATTCCGTCACTGGATATCATAGCAATGATAAGCAGATCTGCCAAAAAACACTTTTTCAAATATAGCTAAAACTCCAATAGGTGGTCATTCTATTGGACCACATCTGAAACTTTGTCCACCTTCTTAAACAAAGAATCAACTAATTACTGCTTATTTAAATGTTTACTATGGGTTTTGTCATCCATTGTGATTTATTCTAAGTTGCAAACGGAGATTGTGTTAGTGAGAAGAACAGAAAAAATGGGTAGAGATAAAGTAGGCATAAGTGGAAAAAAATGAACTATAAATGAGTGTTGGGTATCTATAGAAATATTCAGATAAATTTGTAGCTTAAAACATAATTGGCACTATTTTGACTTTCAATAACTGACATGTACAAAACTCCAGTATCATTTCAAATGTAATTTTATTATTTGTCCTTTACTGTTACAGCTAGTAAAATAAGAAATCCTTGTCTCTGTGCCTTGAAAATAATTTATATATAAACCTGATGAGTTCAATCTACCTCCACTTAAATGGGATTTCTCCCATACCAATATTTCTTCATAATTATCAAGAAGGATTAGTTGTAAGCTTAGGGCCTCTTTAAATCAAAACAAATGTGGAGTAATCCTCAGCCACTTGTCAGCAGAAGAGCCAATATGAGTCATTTGACTTTGATTAAGAAGAGCATTCAATTTTTATCATCTTCCCATTTGCCTTATGCAGTGTATAAAAGTGCATTTTTCTCAAATGCTCAAATGGGTGAACACTGTCCATACTTAAGACTGAATAAAGAGATGATCCTTTTATTAATAGTGTCTCTGGGGGAACATTACTAGATGGCACAAGTTATTAGATGGGTACAGAACTTTTACCCTCTAAATCACTGGTCTGTATCTGACACAAGGCAGAAATGATAATGATTTAATGTGGCCGGTGCAAAATTACAGAAGTGATAGTTTTAGTTCAGTTCTTTGTGCACAAGTATTAACATCACTATGACTGGCATCAACAAGAGCAATTTCGGTTAAAAGATAAAAGATTGAGAGTCAGAGACAAAAACCTTCCCAAATCCTTCCACAGCAAGAACCTTTTCATCTGGAGATCATCTCTCATAGTGAAGCACATGAGCAGAGCAGTGTGGGAAAGCCTGCAGTGTTCAACGCCTGGGCTACCCCAGTTCTGTGCATAAACTATTCATGCGCCCTAAAAGCCTGAGCGTAATGTCATCAAATGACATCCAGGGATGTCTAACATACTGGACCAGATTCTCTAGTCCTGTGTGGTACAAAGTGAACTTAAAGTCACTGGAAATTGCTCCTGAAGAATTTCCCTTCCATATAGGGGAGTCTCTGCCAGTGCAGAGCCTGACTTCACCACCTCCTGAATAGTATTACCTACCTCCCAGCATAAGGCTAGGCAGGGGCCGTGCTGGAGGCAGGAGGAGTGTGTCAGAAAGGGCATGATGGAGTGAGGCTCTGCTATGCAAAATTCTTTGCTGATGAAAATGAAAACTGTCCCCCTGTAATTGTAACACCAGGTCCAAGTGGCCAGGAATCACAACTGGCTCCCTCTCATCTTCCCTTCTCCTGAGTTCCTGAGGTCTGCACCAATAGCTCCACTTGGGTGGCACAGAAAATCAAAACCCACCAAGTGAACTCCTGGGTCCACTGAGGTCAGTGGCAAAACTCCCAGTGACTTCAGTGGGGCCAGGATTTCACCCACAAAATCCAATCCATGGCCATTTTGTGCCTTAGAATGCTTTGGCATCGATGCTGAATGATTGTGGAAAGGCTACTCTGCTATTTCAATATGAATATTAGAGCTAAACTTGAAAACTTGTCGAAAAGCATGGAGCAAATGAGAAAATAAATAGAAACAATATTTTTCAAACTTTGCATTTTGTGGCCAACCAGACAACCACCAGGTTATTTCTGGCTTTTAGTTGTTTAATTTCAACTGTTAAATTGGAAGCATATTTCCAATTTACACATTTTTACTGAATAGTGAAAGACAGAAATGGCCCAGCTGCTGGCAAAGACCCAAGGAAAACAAGTACTGAGGAGAAGGATGCGCCAGAAAGTCATGCATATAACCCTAAAACAAATGTTAGAATCCTGCAGGTTCCTAGAGCATGTGGTATTTAAACAGTTTATATGCTGGTATAGTATGATAGTTGGTAGTTGCCAAAGTTAGAAGAGAGTTATTAGCTATATGTGGTTTAAAAAGTAACTGAATCTGAGACACATGCATGTAGCTGCAATTCACAATCACCTCTGCAGATTCAGATTGATGGAGGGATTGATTAATGTGCTCAAACTAGCCAAGATGATAAAGGTTTTTGGCAGAACTAACCACTTGCTGTACAAAAAACAATAAAAACACATGCTATGGTAGTTTAATATTTGGTAACTCAATCTAGTAACATTTAAAAACACCAATACATGGTACAATGTATCTTTAGCAATCCAAGGAGTAAATTGGAAGCCTAAGTGAATTTGCATATGGTGTTTCTTCCTCCCACTATTCACTCTTGCTTTCCAATCCCCATTTTCTTTTTAAAAACATTTTCTTGCTTTATTCACTTTATACTGGTTTCTGTTGTTAAGCGCCAAAAAAATCTAAATTACAACACAATCCCTGCCCAACTCATCCAAAGAAACCAAAACCAGCTGATCTAACAACAGTAATTTTCTTACTCAAGCCAACAAAATCATAGCACACATCTGCATTAAACGCCTTCTCTGCTTAATAAAAAAAAAGAGAGAGTAATGGACCAGTATTTCACATAGCTGTAATATAAATAATGTGCTTGCTGAACAAAATACATAATGGCTTTGAGTGGCATATCAGAGGTAGCCAAAAAAGCAGCAAAAGGTCTCTAAAACTCACAATTGTTTTCCAGTGAATCATTTAATGGAGATTTTTTCTTTCAAGGGAAAAATATAGGACTTTGTTCAAATATATCAGGCTCTCATTCCTCTTCCAGTTGTGTAAAGTGAATAGAAAGATCTAAGATTTCCAACACCTTTCTCTACTTAGTAACATTTCAGGACAGGGGGAGTTGAGACAACTTATCTAGTTTGGCTCACCCCAGTGTTAATCACTCCATCATGTTGATTAATATCATCATTACTTGACATGGAGCACAGAGAGAAACTCAATACCTTACCTAGCAAATAACCTTCTAAGTTAGGGAAGAATTTCAGTGTTCAGATTAATAACTTAGAATGGGTTCCTACCTTAGTTGGGGGATGACACGAGGACTTCACCATGTTGTGCACCGAAAAACAGGAGAACTCATTTCTGTATTAGATCTCCTTCCACAGGTCTAACATCACCCATGCCATGTATCTTTGTGTGGTCCCTTGGGATGAGAGGCATTAACATCTCAATGGCAAAACACGCTGCTGCTGTCTGAGAACTCTTCAAAAAATCCCCACTGTTACCCTGGCTGCCAACTGGGGCAGAGGTATTGAAGCAACAGCAATATATTCCCCCATGCTCAACTTTTTTTAAAAAAAAAAATATATATATATATATATATATATATATATATATATATATATATATATATATTTAATTATATATACTCTCTCTCACACACACACAAACACACAAAATAGTCCATTCGTAACTGAAAGCTACAGACTTTGGTTAAAAACCTGTAATGCCTGCCCCCAATCTCTTTATTTCCCCTTTTCCACAATACATAGGAAGAATTGCCACTGCTAGGATAAGAAGGCAGAGAAACTGCAAATGAGTGCAATTGCTGGTTGCAATTTTATTCTTACTACCCTGGAACTCCCTGATGTGATCTATCTCCATGGGCAAAGGGACAATTGATTTAAATTTGTTATATCCATACTGGTTCCAGATCACTGTTGGTCAGTGTAAAAATAGAGTGAATGGTAGTTAGGCTAAAAGATATCCTCTCTCAATGGCCATGAGAAAACCCTTGGTATTTGTGTCATATTTATGTGCGTCACTGGCAACCTCAATACTTTAGCTTTCTTTCAGCATGTAAAAGAAATAGTTAAAAAAGTAAAGAAAAGGCAAGTCTGAAGGACACAGCTGATACAGATATGTTCTGATAATCACAAGTCTAATAAACATAAGGTAATATCTCTGTATGCTGAATCCACAATAATTCCCCATTAGAAATGACAAGCTGAAATACTATTCATAGTGTTAACAGGATACATATGTGATCTTTATTTAATCAGTCTTCATCTAAGTGCTTTCAAAGACCATGTATGTGTACTTATTGTCCTGGAATCTGATTTCATTAGACTGGACCATTGGTAATTGTTTGTTTTCCAAACTAAACAGCATCTTCAAAAAAAACCAAACCCCAACACTTTCTAATTACTCAAAAAAAGAAAAAAATCTGTCAGTTGACAACATATTCTGTAAGCAGAATATTAAAGAAAATATTTTTCCAAAGCAGACCAACTTACCAGATTTTTCAGATGATGCTGATGTGCTTAGGAAAAGTCTGATTAGTTACAAAATTTCATGCACCTTCTTTAACATCTATTGTTCTAAAAAAATACACATTTTAAATAATGATTCTGATGGATAACAAAATTAATCACTGATTTTAATGAAAGCAGGATCAGGCACTGGAGAAATGCAATAGTAATGAAACTTTTAAAAAATCAAATTAGCATTTGAAATGACATTTTTCCTTATGTTAAACTGGCAATTTTTTTCAAATATTCATACTGATCTTGCAAGAGGTTGAGCATCCTAAATCCCACTAAAGTGAATGTGAGTTAAGGACCCGCAGCACTTTGCAGGGATGCTCAGCACCTTCCAAGATCAAGCCCTAAGTATTAGACCTGATGTAAATGTTTTTAATAATAGTTCAGTATGACAGTAAACTCCAGGATCTTGATTTTGAGTGAAATTTAGAGAGATCCTGAATACGTTGCCCTTTTGCTCTGTTGAACAAAAGTTATGCTACTAACAAAGTGAAAAAAACAACCAATCAATTCACTTCCAGACATTATTTCAGTTTGAACTATGAGATACACATGGTTTATATCAGAGATGAGACTGAACCAAAACCCAAGATCTATAGTCCCCTGAACTTTGGGGAAGTTCAAGTATGGGGCTAGACTCTGTGGCTTGAATCCATATCTGCTTCAAAAGTGTTTACAGTGAACAGGGTGAGGCTCAAAACAGATCACACATTCCAAGCTGTAAAACAACCTAGTGAGCAGTAAATGTTATGACTCCCTCTTTGCTTGGTTACAATTTTTCTGTTTAAATCTATGCCTGTTAACTTTAGCCAAGAAAATCTACCTCAGAAGAATGTGATTCTCTCAGGTTACAGTGTCAGATACCTTAAGGCATCAGCCTCACCAGATTCTTGACAAATGCACAACACTCAAATGGATGCTCTGTTTTAAGAAGTTTCCAAGTTGTCACATTGATTACTTAAGGATTTGAACCTTTGAAATAACTTTCTGGTTTTATTGTTACAATAAAACTGCCTTGTGCTTGCTGTTATGTTCATTTAACTATCCGATACACAAAGACAAATGACAGAGACACAAGCGCCACCCTCCTGAGTTGCTTGTGAAAACTCTACTCATGTATACTGTATGGCAGTGGTAGGCAACCTGCAGCCCGCAGGCCACATGCAGCCTGTCAGGGTAATTCGCTGGCAGGCTGCCAGATAGTTTGTTCACATTTACACGACCACCCGCAGCTCCCAGTGGTCGTGGTTCACCATTCCCTGCCAATGGGAGCAGTGGGAAGTGGTGCGGGTCCTTGCCCACCACTGCTGTATGGTCTAGACAACATAGTCCATCCTGTTTGTGTTGCTTTCCTAATGCTTGGTACAGGAGGATTCAGTCAGAAAGAAGCTATTGAGTATGTTATTTTGTACATGCAGCACTTCTAAGAATACCAGCACTACAGGCAACCTAGGAGTTCATCACTCTAAGCTGGGGAAGTTTTTCCATTTCCATTTTAGTTAAGGTGCAGAGGCTACTCACTTGGGTCATATTAAATTATAAACATGTTAAAGGTGAAAATCACCCCGTCCATAAACCAGTACATAAAAGAGGAGAAAAATTCTGTAAGGACAGGAGAAAAAAAAGAGGAGAAAAGAGGAAAGAGAAGAAAGAGAAAAGAGGAGAAAAATTCTGTAGGGACAGGTCCCCCTTGTAGAGTTTTCTCCAAAATCATCCCTTTGGGGAAAGGCTCTGGAGTCAGCAGTGGAAGACCCCACAAACACTGCATTAGAGGAAGGTTAGAATGCCTCTGCACCTGCTCTGAAACACCTGACTCCTTGTCTGTCTCCTCTGGAGCTGAACTAAATGGACACTGATTAATTGCTGTCCCTAGATTCCCCTTGGAGAAGGCATAATATGAAAGTTAATACAGCATTGGGAAAATATTGGAAAAAATTGAAAACACTGGAAAAAATAACCCCAACTATACATACAATATGATGGGGGCTAATTTAGCTACAGCTAATCAGAAAAAAGATCTTGGAGTCATCGTGGATAGTTCTCTGAAGACATCCATGCAGAGTTCAGCCCAAAATGCACACAGGATGTTAGGAATCATTAAAAAAGAGATAGAGAATAAGATGGAGAATATCTTATTGCCCTCATATAAATCCATAGTGCATCCACATCTTGAATACTGTGTACAGAGGTGGTCTCCCCATCTCAAAAAAGATAAATTGGCATTAGAAAAGGTTCAGAGAAGGGCAACTAAAATGATTAGGGATTTGGAACAGGTTCCATATGAGGGGAGATTAAAGAGTACAGGACTTTTGGGCTTGAAAAAAGAAGAGATTAAGCAGGGATATGAAAGAGGTATATAAAATCATGCGTGGTACGGAGAAAGTGAATAAGGAAAAGTTATTTACTTGTCTCCATAATATAAGAACTAGAGGCCACCAAATGAAATTAATCAGCAGCAGGTTTAAAACAAATTGAAGGAAGTTATTCTTCACACAGCACACAGGCAATCTGTGGAACTCCTTGACTGAGGAGGTTGTGAAGGGTAGGACTATAACAGAGTTTCAAAGAGAACTGGATAAATTCATGCAGGTTAAGTCCATTAATGGCTATTAGCCAGGATGGGTAAGGAATGGTGTCCCTAGCCTTTGTTTGTCAGAGGGTGCTGATGGATGGCAGGAGAGAGATTGCTTGATCATTACCTGTTATGTTCACTCACTTCAGGGCATCTGGCATTGGCCACTGTCAGTAGACAGGATACTGGGCTGGATGGACCTTTGATCTCACCCAGTATGGCCTTTCTATTTAAATTTAAGCTTGACCGATGCCCTGTATGGGAAGATAATGTGTGTTCTGCTCCAACCACATGTGGATGCCTGGTCCTGCAGACTGGCAAGAGGTGTTATGGAGGTGACTGACTCACCTCCACCAGGTGTTATGACCAGGTGACTGATTCACCAAGGATTCTCAAAACTACTATACCCACACGAGGAAGTATAGAAACAGATCAACAGAGTCCGACGTGAACTCAGAAGCCTCCTGTTGCAGAACAAGCCCAAGAAAGAAACCAACAGACCACCACTGGCCATCACCTACAGTCCTCAGTTAAAACCTCTCCAATGCATCATCAGTGATCTACAACCGATTCTGGACAACGATCCCTCACTTTCACAGGCCTTGGGAGGCAGGCCAGTCTTCACCCACAGATAACCCGCCAACCTGAAGCAGATTCTTCACCAGCAACTGTACACCACACCATAGTAACTCTAACTCAGGAACCAATCCATGCAACAAACCTCGATGTCAACTTTGCCCTCATATCTATACCGGTGACATCATCACAGGACCTAACCAGATCAGCCACACCTTCACTGGTTCATTCACCTGTGCATCTACCAATGTAATATACACCATCATGTGCCAGCAATGCCTCTCTATGTACATTGGCCAAACTGGACAATCCCTACATAAAAGGATAAATGGACACAAATCAGATATTAAGAATAGCAATATACAAAAACCTGTAGGAGAGCACTTCAACCTCCCTGGATACACAATAGCAGATTGAAAAGCAGCCATCCTGCAGCAAAAAAACTTCAAGACCAGTCTTCAAAGAGAAACTGCGGACCTACAGTTCATCTGCAAGTTTGACACCATCAGCTCAGGATTAAACAAAGACTGTTAATGGCTCGCCAACCACAAAAGCAGTTTCTCTTCTCTTGGTATTCACACCTCCAGATCAGCTGTGGGAAGTGGGCCCCATCTTCTGTGATTGAATTTGCCTCATTATCTCCAGCCTGATTCTTTCCTGCATATTTATACCTGCCTCTGGAGATTTCCACAACATTCATCTGACAAAATGTGGGTCTTTGCCCACGAAAGCTCATGCTCCTAAACATCTGTTAGTCTATAAGGTGCTACAAGACTCTTTGTCGCTTTTAAAGAAGGGGATGATGTGTGCAGAAAGGGAACCCCTTTCTTGGCCTTGAGTTGCATTAATCAAGATTGAATATGGAAAGAAAATTTTTTAGTTAAGATTAACAAAAAATTGGTTCAGATTATTAATTTGGCAGCCTGGGTGACCTGTGCTAGACCAGCCAGATTCACTTGTAGGAAAAATCAACCCACCCAAAGCTTTGGACTATGGTTTAAAAGAGAACCTATAAGTGAATGATGAAATATTGTGACAGAAATTCAATAGTTACCTTAAAGATATTCCATTTATTGAAGGACTCTTGTATAAAAGAGTTATGGCTGAACATATGCAGACAGATTACAGATTTAGACATTATTGCTTCAGTTCCTGTCAAGCAATTTATAAGACAAATGATGGGCTGCTTATTTTGCCAATAAACATATATCACTTCTGAGAATTTTCTCAAGCTCTTATGTTGCTTTGCATATAAATGCTCTCATGTTTTGGGTAGAGTCCTACATACTCATCAGCACAACAGATGTGTTTACCTGATATGATTACTAGCTTTCTTTTTTTTTCTGCTGGCAGAAGACAGAGAAAAAAATCCCAATTTTTCAAATGCTTAATAAACCAAGAATTTCAGTTTGGTTGGAATCCAGCTACAGGAAAAGCTTTGTTACATGGGCTGTTGGAGGAATGGGGGATGTCACTTAGTCAAAAATACTAGTTAAATAAAAGTTATACTTACCAAAGGACAGTGGGAGTTTGGGTGCGGGAAGGGGCTCAGGGCAGAGGGTTGGGGTGCAGTGTGCTGGATCTGGGTGGTGCTCACCTCATGCGTCTCCCCGCAAGCAGCAACATGTCCCTGCTGTTTATACTTAGATAATTGTCCCTAGACAAAGGTGCAGTCAGGCAGAGCCAGCACTTGGGCGGGGCGGGACAAGCGCACGGAGCCCCCATGGTTGTTCTGCTGCCTAAGAGCAGCCGGGACATGTCGCCACTTCCAGGGAGCCCCACGGAGCCAGGTAGGGAGCCTGCTGGCCCCACGCCAACCAGAGTTTTAATGAGATATCAGAAATGCTGGTTTCTAGTACTTCATGGTTGGTAAAGTGCTGGATAACACACCTTTTACTGAACTGAGAAACAAATTATTATTATATAAACAGATAGATAAAATGGTCAAACAAACCACAGTTTCTTGGTTTATCTACACATACCTGCAGACAGATTTTACTACAGTATCTCAGAGGTGGAGACAGATACATACACATGTAAGTTTAAGGCTTTTAAAGACATGGTGATGCTGAAGTTGCACCACAGTTACAATTTTTCATATATACACACACAAAAATTCATAACCACATTCTATATACATATTTCATGATAATCATCAAGTTCCAGACATTACAAGCTTTCATAAAAGAGCTTACTGATATATTTTACAGTACAACAAAACAGTTAGCAATTTGTTATCTTAACATTAACTTTGGGATTTAACCTCTCTGTTCTCCCTGTGGGGTATCTGGATCTTGATGACACAAATACCCATGCTTCTTACAGGCAGACTGGGATTATGAGGTTCCTAGATACCCAAACTTTTCAGAAGCATGTAGGTCCACCTCTAATTAGCTCCTTTTCCCAGTACCAGCAGAAAAAGAACATTCGCTACATAACTCTGGACAGAGCTTTTCACCTGTGAACTGATGAGAAGAATTTGCTATAGATACTACCTAAAAGATAGTTCTTTTCATTCTTTTAATCTGGGAGCAGAGCTCCAGGAATGGGGCTGGGAGTGGCGTGGGCCCCACGAGTGGAGGCTTGGGCAGCAGGGAGTGGGACCAGGCACAGGGTCCCAGGAATGGGGCCAGCAGCAGGGACTTGAGTCCCAGGTGAGGTGAGAGGTTGGAGAGCGGAGGGCTGGTCCAGGGCACTGGAGTGGGAAGCACCCTCAGCTTTTGCTTTGAGTCAGCAGCTGGGAAGCGGAGTGTGGGGCCAGGGGACCCACATAAAACCCCGGGGGTGCTGCAGCACCGCCCATACCCCTATTTCCCACACCTATGTACAAAATAATATCTTATAACCAGTTTGTCACATCCCTTGGGGTACAGAAGAGACTGAATGTGGTTATAGTAAATACATAGGGGCATTTTCACTAAGCCCTGGTCTACAGCGGGGAGCGAGTGGGGGAAATTGATCTAAAATAAGCAACTTCAGCTACAAGAATAGCATAGCTGAAGTCAACGTACTTAGATCGAATTACCGCAGTGTCTTCACAGCGGTGGGTCGACTGCTGCCCCTTCCCTGTCAACCTGCCTGCGCCTCTCGCGGTGGTGGAATACAGGAGTCGATGGGAGAGCGCTTGGGGATCCATTTCCCGCGTCTAGACTACATGCGATAAATCGACCCCCACCAGAGTACAGACCTGCTCTTAGGCTGCTGGTCGCAGAAAGGCCTTAAGATCTTTAGCTCCCAGATTGACACAAGGTATGCTGTTTAATGTCATTATGCAAGATCTCTCCAAGTGCCAGCCTACACTAACTTGACACGGAAGGTACTGACTACACTACATAGCTGTTTCCAGACAAGGGGACAGCAGTACAAGAAACTGTAATTCTAGATTACATGACTATTCAGATTATGACATATTCAAGAGGTCTAGGCACTACATGCTGGAGATTATAACAGCAGCAGAAGGAAGGGCTCTGTAAACAGCACTACCAGTAACAAACTTTAATCGCAAGTAAAATAAGGTTGAGGATTTTTCCACAACTTCACAGACAGCCAACGCCTTATCCTCACTATGTTTCATTAGATGGAGAGAACCCAAACTTGTAGTGACAGCAACATGATTATGTAGGAAAAATCCAAGTTCAGACTAACCCTAAGATTCCTGAGAAATTATGCTGCCAAAATTTCTGTCCTGTCAAAGTGTATGTCAGGGAATTGCACTCCTCTTCATCACTAGCCTGTATTCATCAAATGCAACTTGGCAACCTGATTACCTGTATTAAAGCCAATATGAATACAAACCATGCAACACTGACTCTCAGAAGATGGTAAGGGGACTGTTTGTCCGGTCTGATTTCACACATAAAAGTACTCTCCTCAAAACTGTAGGAGGACATTTCACCTTGAAAAGTTTAGCTATTAAAGAGTTATACAACTAAGAGGTCCAAAACAGGATCAGATATTTAGGCTCAGGTCCAGCAGAGAGAGACAACTGACTTAATACCATCAGTCTAAACAAAAAGATTTTGCCAGAATTAATTAGTATATCATTTTACTTACGTCTTGATTTATAAAATGAAACCCATTCCAAGTCTCAAGGCAATTAACATAATTTAAACATCAGCCCCTAAAGAAAGCCAACAACAATCAGTATTACACCAACTCTCATATCATGGAGATGACAACTGCTTAAGATTATTTATTTGTTAACACAGCAAAGATCAGACTCAGCTTCTCTGGCAAAACCACAATTAAGGAAGGGACCCTTCCTGCAAAATCTGGTATCTTTCAGTTGAGAACAAGGATAGTTATGGTCTTAAATTCCATTTCCTGGAGGGATGTCGGTCTTCATCACATAAACCTATGCTATCTCCATACTATGGATGACCCAACTGAAAGACAGATTGTAACTGACCATAACAAATGTATTAACCCAGGTAAGCATTGATCTATTTTCTTACTTTAAAATAGCAATTTGAAAAGCAGATGAAATATCTGACCTAGCTTTTCTTTAGACAGCTCTTTAAGCACCTCTCAAAAAAGTCCAGTTCTAGCCTTATTTGAGTCTTGTATAAGTGGCCCTGTACCAGAAAGCCTGTCTAAATTTTCCTTAAACAAGAATCCATTCATTGACTAACTTTGTACCATCTTATTCCCTAAACTCTTTGAAGCCCATATGTATTCACTGATACATCTTCACATAAAACTAACCCTATGCCTTTTGTCCTCTGTTCTAAGTTAATACCTCAGAAAATTTAAAGACATTGCACAGTTTTTGCCTTTATTAATTCTTTTAATCAAATACCTATATAGTACAGTGATTTTTCTGGTCATATTCTAGCCTTGATAAAATGTTTGCACCTTTTTTTCCCCCGGAGATATTTAATTATGGCTGTAATAATCAACCACTGCCGACAGAGTAGGAATGGGTGAACTGACTTGGAAAAAACCCAAGATTTTCTCTGAGCCCTCACTCATTTTTAGTGCAGATCTAGATTCAAACTTTCTGAGGTGGTCAAATGTTGATTTAACTTTTTTACTTGATTTTATGTTGTATTTTCAAATGCAGGTTCTAGCCGGAACTAGAAATAAAATGCAACAAGAAAGACTGTTTCCCAAAGTATTTCAGTTGAGACCTGGGGTTGATGTGCCAGAAGTCTTGCAGAAAGTCTGTTCTTATGAGCCTAGTAGCCCAACTGTGCAGACTCAGGTGGTAAGGATAAGCTGTGCATAGGAATCCAAGGCCAAATTGTGCTCTCATTTAAACTGACAAAACTTGAATAACTCTTCAACAATCTTCAGTATTTATCAAAGGCATATGAATTACCCTAGATTCCTACTCATGTAACAGAGAACATAATATGACCCCAGAACTTTTGGATACTCTGGAAACTGAACCCGAACTCCAACCTTTTTGAGTTTTTGAAAAATTGCACTGGAGGACATCATTTTCAGGAATCCAGCACTGCAGCTTTCAAAACCTGGCTTACTCAATGTCTGGATTCTCAATTAAAACTAGCAGATCATTTCCATAACCCAATGCATCTCTTAGAAGGGAAAGTGAGGGAAAAAATTGATTGACTACCTCCACTGGAAGAGGAAGAGATTTGTGATTTCACATTCACTGTGTTACACTGACACAAATGAAGTTTTCACTTTACAGCAAGCAGATGCAAGGCAAGCAACAGCTACAAAATACTGTGTGCACCCTGTCCAACAGCGGTTTTCAGGTTTTGGCTGTAGCACTTTACCAGAGCACATTAGAAATTCCACCCTTTGTACAAGTAGGTACGAATGCTTTGGCATTTTCATAAGCACATGAAACATTTTTAAAGACAGATTATTTTATTTTAATTATTCTGTGAAAAACAAATGTCTATAGTATAGAGGAGGCATATGAGGTACTTATTAGATGGTTACCTTAAAGGGAACAAGACAATAAATAAATGCTTCAAAAGTTTTCAAAATTAAAATGAAAGGGAATGCATTTTATTTAGCTATAGTATAAACCTAAAAGCTTGCTGGGGTGGAAAAAATCTTTGTTAATGAGTTGAAGAGATCTGAAAATATTCAAAGTGAAAGGAAAACATGACAAACACCATGAGAAAAGAATCTGTTACAAAAACGAGTGCAATGGACAAAAGAAAGTAAATAACTAAAAGTTATCAAGTAACATTAATACATGGTCTAAATAATACTTAGTCCTGCCATGAGTGCAGGAGATTGGACTAAATGACCTCGTGATGTCTCTTCCACTCCCATGGTTCTCTTACAAATGTTTCGCTACATAGACGCATTTTGCTCCATAGGGTCTGGAGCACCCACGGGGAAAAATGGGTTGGGACCAGCAGCTCCGTGCCCCCACTCCCGTTCTCTCCCCTGAGTGCACTGCCGCGTCCTGCTTCTTCTGCCTCCCTCCCTCCCAGCGCTTGCTGAGTGAAACAGCTGTTTGGTGCAGCAAGCCTAGGAGGGAGGCAGGAGAAGCAGAACAGTGGCGTGCTCAAGGGAGGAGGTGGACTGGAGGTGAGCGGGGGCGGAGACTGGTTCCTCTGCCCGCCCTCCTGCCGTAGGGCTATTTCCTGCAGCCTGTCAGGCTCCTCATGCACCCACCCCAACTCATCTCCGCTCTGCCTCCTCCCCTGAGTTGGCTGTCACTTCGCTTCTCCTCCCTCCGTCCCAGCTTTTTGACGCGGCAAATCTGGGAGGGAGAAAAGGGGGAGGAAGGGAAATACAGCATGCTCAGGGGAGGAGGCGGGGCCAAAGTGGGGATTTGGAGAAGTGGTTGGAATGGGGGCAGGGAAGGGGTGGAGCGGGCGGGGGGGGGGGGGGGAAGAGGGCGTGAGCACCTACCGGCGCAGGAGAAAGTTGGCACCAATATTTTGCTATATATTACATCTGTTGCCAACAAAGAGTTCTCTTCCTCAAAAATATTATACAGCTTCTCACAATATAATAGCAGCATACAAAAGCCTATCACTGCTGTTTTATCACAGATAGGCACATTTTAATGATATTAAAGCAAATCCTAGAATTAACTTTTCATAGAGGCTTTGATTGTAACTGCCGGTGTTCAACATGCTTATAATTTTTGCAGAAATTCTCCTTTTGATCTGAGTTCCCGTGCTTAGTTTCAGCCTATATGTGAATAAATTTCTTTACATCTTTATTTTCTATACAATTTCAGCAAGAGCTCCTCATTCTGAGGATGAGAAAAGGTCAGTCCCGTGGAGCTAGATTAGTGGGCAGAATGGGTACAAGATGGTTTAGGACAACCAGGATATCATCACTGCATCTGTTATATGTAATATATGCATTATGATGAATGCCCCATACACATACATCTTTCTCATGCATACATTGATCTATACACACATAGAGTATATAAATCTTATGCATAGTAGAAGATCTGCAGCAGTCAGTTTCTCAGGGAATTTCACAAACCATAGCTGTATTCACAGAGCTGTGAATTGTGCTGTGCATTGTGAAAACAAAATAAAAATGGTCAGGGATTTTTCCCATAATGAAATTGGAAGAATGATTAGTGACTCACCTATGGCTCTCACTAGCAATCTGGGACTCTCACTGAGCTCAGCTATGAGCAGAATAGCATTCCATATGAGTTCACTATAAGCAGATCCCTTTGTGCACATTAAACTTGGTTAAATAAATTCTCCTCTTCTGGCATGAGCAGTATCAGACCTAAAGAAAGTTCTTTCTGATGTGATTAGAGGCACAATAGGGTCAAAAATAGGAATTAGAATCAATCTGTGTTTCACCCTTAACAATGGATACATGACCATAATTAAATCTTCCTCTAGATCCCCTTCCTACCAGTTAGAGCTGGATCAAGCTCCTGGTGCTTAGTTGTGCCCTTGATGTTAAGAACTTAGATCACTGTACTGATTTCCTTCTTTATTTTCATATCTATTCTGGCTCGGTGACCTCAAACTATTCAAGAATCAGATGGGTAGCCCTGTTAGTCTGGAATTGCAGAAGTGACAAAGAGTCCTGTGGCACCTTAAAGACTAACTAAAGTATTAGAGCATAAGCTTTCGTGGGCTAATACCCACTTCGTTGGATGA